>OV651828.1:5118422-6318422 GCA_927349885.1 Psylliodes chrysocephalus
TAGATACTTATTATAAATAATTAATGAAATATTTCAGGGTTTTGGATTTTTACATTTGAGTGGGGGGAAAATGGGGGGTCAAAGTTGGTATGGGAGTATCGATTTTTTTGAAGGTAGGAACTTGAAAATTGGAATTGTAGCTACTTATAAAAAAATAATGACGTATTTTAGGATTTTTGGATTTATACATTTTAAAGGGGGGAAATGGGGGAAAGGGTGAATGTTTGTATGGGAGTATTGATTTTTTTTAAAGGTAGGAGCTTGAAATTTTGAATTAACCCTTAATATTTTAACCCCTCCTAACCCGCAATTCATTTATAATTTTCAAAATCAATAGGTTTCATCTTCTTATAGAAATAAAGTTTTATTTTTACTAAAAATTTCATGTTGATTTGGCTTTTTGTTTTTGATTTTTGATTTCGTTTTTAATTTCAACCCTCCTTAACTCCCATATTTAATCAATTATTTTTATATCTTTGTCCCTTATAGAGCTTGATTTTTTTTAAATATTTCAACCCCCTTTACCCCCCTATTTTTATTCAGATTTTTTTTTTTCAAAATCATTAGGCCTTATTTTCCTTGTAGAGCTTGATTTTCCAGCCGCTCCTTAACCCCTCTTACCTACTTAACCCCTAATTCTCCCTCTTAACCCAACTTAACCCCCTTTTTACCCCAAATTAACCCCCACTTTACCCCAATTTAACCTCATTTAACCCCCATAGCCCTACATATCCTCTAAACCCATTAACCCCCTTGACACCTCCTTCCCCCTAACCCTTAATATGTTAACCCCTCTTAACCCACAATTTATTCATATTTTTCAAAATCAATTGGTTTCATCTTCTTATAGAAATAAAGTTTGATTTGGCTTTTCGTTTTTGATTTTTTTTTAATTTCAACCCTCATTAACTCCCATTTTTAATCATTTTTTTATACCTTTGTCCCTTATAGAGCTTGATTTTTGCTAAAAATTTCAAGTTCACATAAACTTTCGTTTTTCTGTTAGGATTTTTTAAAATATTACAACCCCCTTTAGCCCCCTATTTTTATTCAGATTTTTTTTAAATTATGAGGCTTCATCCCCTTGTAGAGCTTGATTTTCCTGAAATTTTCAAGTTGATATAATTTTTTGTTTTTTATTTAATTTTTTTCATTTCAATCCCTTGCAAACCCCCCATTTTTAATCAAATTCTTTTTAAAATTAAAAGGCATCTTCTCCTTATAGGGCTTGATTTTTTCTAAAAAATTCAAATTGATAACATTATTCGTTTTTTAGTTAAGATTTCTTTTTATATTTTAACCCCCTCGCTTAACCCCCCAATTTATTCAGATTTTTTTCAGAATCAATAGACTTCATCTTTTTATAGAGGTTGATTTTTACTAAAAATTTCCTGTTTTTAATCATTTTTTTTTTAATCAAAAAACTTCTTCCCTCTATAAAGTTCGATCTTTGTTTAAAAATGTCAAGTTGATATCATTTTTCGTTTTTAAATTAGAATTTTTTTAATATATTTTAACCCCCCTTTAACCCCCCAATTTTTTCACATTTTTTTTAGAATCTATAGGCTTCATCTTCTTATAGACTTATAGAGCTTGATTTTTACTTAAAATTTCATGTTGATATCGCTTTTTGTTTTTGATTGATTTTTTAATTTCAACCCTCCTTAACCCACCATTTTTAATCAAATGTTTTTTCAGACTAGGTTTTGTCCCTTATAGAACTTGATTTTTGATAAAAATATTTCAATATCCCTTAAACTCCCCAAAATAATAAACCCAAGATTTGAACTCATGCATCTAATTTTTAAAATTAAATAAACAAAAGTTAAAAAATTAGGAATTTGACTTCAGCCGGGATTTTAACCCCGGACTCTTCTAACAGGAACTCATTGCTTAAATTTTTCCTTGACATCTTTACAATTTATTTTGTTTTATCATTTATAATTTATTTGTTTTTTTTTAATTTTATTAAAATTTAAACAAATATCCAGTGCATTGCCATTATTTATTTATTTTTTAATATAATCATTCATTTTAATCATATTTAATCTTAATAACTAATGGAATTGTCTTTTAATTTTTTTTAAGAATACTAAACAAGAAATTGAAAATTGTCATTTCTTTAAATTCATTAATTTTTTGTCCAATTATTTGAATCTCCTTGTAGATATCAAGGGTTTCTTGGCACCATTTTATTGAGCACAAATCTACGCAACTTTTGTCTAATTTAACCAACTTTCTATCGGTTACTGTTTAAGATATAGCAATAATGTCCCTAGAAATAGTAGGACCCTGTATATTTTACAATGGGTATAAAATTATATTCATTCAGTAGACTGACATGGTTTATACAGAGTTGGGATAAAGTATGGAACCAAATGGAAACCAAATAAATACTCATACCAAACCCATTACAAACGAATTCGAAAAGCAAGATGTATATTTCAACAACAAAAAAGTTGCAGGATTATGCCCTATGTGCCATTTCATCATCCTGCAAATTTTCAACGTTATCACGTTTTGGTTATGATATTTATTTGGTTCCGTACTTTATCCCAAACTCTGTATATTAATTCTATGTATATGCATTTTTATTTTGTAGATACAGTGCAGAAATAGCACACAGATGGGGTCTGACAGGTTTCGATCTTCAAGCCGAACCTCCTAGACCAGAATATTTACTAAGATTAGCGAATGCAAAGAAAAAGAAACTAAATGTAGTCACCCAACTCCAAGAACCAGTAGTTCCATTTTGGAGGGTCAAACTACCCTCGATAATTCTCAGTTTTTCCATTGCGCTGTTTTGGACCTTAATTGCACTTGTAGTTGTTGTGGGAATAGTGGTATACCGAATGTCGTATGTCACTTCTGATGTGTTGTACGGGTGAGTATATTTTTATTATTTTAATTTACATAACTTTTCAAACTAATCTATTATATAGTTAACTGGTAAAAAATAATATGAGTTTATAAAATAAAAAGTTATAGTGAAGGAAATTAATCTAAACAGTTTGAATGTATTCATTTAAAATGTTTTCTTTATTTTTTAACACCACTAAGGTTTTTTTTTATTGATTCTTCGTTGAATTCTAAACTGTTGGATATACAATATTAACTAAACACCCTGTATTATTGTAATTGTCATATTGCCAGATTTTATAAAATAAATAAAAGATTGAAGAAGTTTAAAACTTAATTTCCAGTATATAGTGTGATATCTGAAATTCCACAAAGCTCTACATAAACTAGCATACAATCTGCAAATTATTATTTACCAACTAGTATATCAGTATTTTTTTTGTATTTCAGCGATAAATTAAGTTACAAAATCTACGTGGTGCCCATAACTGCCGGGTTAATAAATTTGGTGTGCATCGTAATTTTAAATTTTATTTACAACAGACTCGCAGGAGTGGTTAACGGAAATGGAGTTGCAAAGAACTCAAACTGAATTCGATGATAGTTTGGCCATCAAAATTTACATGTTTCAATTTGTCAACTACTATTCGTGCATTTTTTACATAGCCTTCATCAAAGGAAAATTTGTAGGATATCCCGCAAAGTACAACAAAATTTTTGGGTATCGTCAAGAAGAGGTAAGTGGAAGTTTTTTATTAATATGTGTAGATTATTTGCACTTTTTTTAAAGAAAATGTAAAAGTGAGGAAATACAACAACTCCAAAATTGTTTTATTTTCTCATTGAAGATTCAGATATATGTTGAGTGTTTATTTAACATTCTCCCCCCTCGAGGTCGAGGATAAAACAATTAAAAAATATTTGTTTGAGTTGAGAATAGTTATCAGTCTAGACCTGTTGGTAGAAACGTCCCAAATCAGTTTCCTAGCCCTGTTTCTATGACCTGATGTACCTTTGCTTACTTTTTGTGAAAAATAGTACATGTAAATTGACTTTATTTGAAAGTGTTAATATAAGGCGAGCATGCATAAATTATGTAGCAATAAGTGTTAAAAGTGTTTAAAATACAAAGCGTTGTAATGTGTGTCTTATGAGAAGAACACCCTACCTTGGATTCTCTTTTAAGTTTAAATGTAAAAGTATTTGAAAAATCCATTAAAATTTGGTAAATCTTTTTAAAATTTTGTATTTGATTTTTACAAAATTTAAAACAAAATTTATTCTTCGTTTTAATTTCGTTTAAAAAACCCTTTCTATAGGTACCTACATACTACACACTCATACATTTATAGGTACTTCAATTTTTTCGTTTATTTAAAGCCTTCTATCGGCATTTACATACGCACCCATATCTAAAACCTTCATATATGTATATACTAACACTTTCTATAGGTATTTTAATGTTCAAATTCGTTTTACAATTACGTTTATAGCTAACCTAAAAAATTTATTTACACCTCATTTTTTTAAACATATATTTCATATCGTAACTACCCTATCAGCAGGATATATGTTTATATTAAAACTACCCTCTTTCTCATAAGACACTCTTGTGTTACTATACCCTCATTACAACTGTTTCGTATTTTATACAGGGTGATCTTCTCATAAGACACTAATATCATTATACCCACATTACAACCCTTTGTATTTCAAACACTTTTAACACTTATTACTATATAATTTATGCATACACGCCTTATATTAACACTTTCAAATAAAGTCAATTTACAGGTACTATTTTTAACAAAAAGTAAGCAAAGGTACATCAGGTTATAGAGGCAGGGCTAGGAAACTGATTTGGGACGTTTCCGCCAGCCGGTCTAGACTGATAACAATGCGATGTATTCACAAATTTTCTCTTTTTTTTTTCGCGTATAGTTTAACTCAAACAAAGTTTTAATTGTTCTAACCTCGCCCCGGTTACTTTCGAGGGGAGACGATGTTAAATAAACATTCAACGAATGTCTGAATCTTACAAAAAACAATAGTACGCCACTGACACGTGCCAATTTTTCGATATTCTTCTTTTGAAACATTTTGGTGGAATCAATTACTACTATTGATTTATCTGTCACTAACAATGACATCTTTGCATAAAAGATCGATTAAAAATTAAATATTTTAGTTGCAATCCCTGGTGGATGTTTGATGGAACTTACCATACAACTTGCAATCATCATGATCGGCAACCAAGCTGTCAATACAATTGTGGAAATGGTCGTTCCACTGCTTTTAAAAAATGTATAAAACTTTCATTATAACGACCGGCATTGAAAAGCGGAAAAAGAAGAAATAGCTTTAATAAGTTGTAACAATGGACGGAGGACTATAAGCTGTCAGATTTAGAAAGCGGAAGTTTTGTTTGCTGAATATTTAGAAATGGGTAAATTATTAATTACATTTATATTATATAAAAAAATGGTCCTATCGTTATATTAAATTCTACTGATTTATTATAATCATCTTCAATATTTTCTAGCAAACCTCTGTGTTAATTTTATAATTGAACTCTTCTGATTTAGTTTACTACCAATTTTAAGTACAGATAACTGAAGATTTCGACTTCTTTTTTCAAAATTTCACTATGCGCAGTGATCATAATGATCGAAAGAATTTATTATATATACATAGTTAACAGGTAAACAAATTTTTGTGTGATTGCTCATTATTATATAATGTATAGAACAGCGGCAGGTCAAGAGCGGGGGGGTGCTGGGTAAACGTTTACGGTAGCAAAGTATCGCCGACATCTCCCCAGGCAGAACGAGGTGAGTCGCCTTGAGTGTCGAGTATGTGATCAGCTGTGGCTGTAGGCGGTTGATTCTCACGCATTGTGTTCTATCGATAAAATAATTTGGTAACTAAATAATTATTCGACTTGATAATTAAAAAATCTAAGATACATACATTTTTCGGCGTGTTTTTTCCCAGTTTTTGTATTTTCCTCAAAAACGATACCCTTTTATTGAAATATATTTTTAATTTCAGTGCTGCAATATGGTTTCATCACCATCTTCGTAACCGCATTTCCACTGGCTCCACTCCTTGCCCTCATAAACAACGTGCTAGAAATGCGATTGGACGCAAAGAAGTTCATAAAATATTACAGAAGGCCAATACCGCAACGAGTCAAGAACATAGGAGTGTGGTATTCAATATTAGCAATTGTCGGCAGAATATCTGTTGCTTCGAATGCTTTTATAATTGCATTTTCGTCACATTTTATTCCACGGTTAGTGTACGAAATGAGAGTGTCCACCGAGCACAACGAAGAGGGATATTTAGAACATAGTTTAGCATATTTTAACACGGCTGATTTTCCTCCTGAAAGTGCTCCAATAAATCCATCTATAAATGTTACTGTTTGCAGGTAAGAAAATATAATTAATAGATTTATACGAATATGTATCTAACTTTTCGAATTTGGCCATCTTCGATAGTAAGACAATGATACACAAAATTAATTTCACATAAAAATATTTTTTAAATAGCTTAAAAAATCATCTAAATCGCTTACAAAACTTTCGAAACCTAAGAAATATCATGAAAATCCCGAAATTACTACCGAAATTTAGAAACTGCAAACGAAATACCGAAATCGCCACCGAACTTTCGAAAATCATCACCACAATTTATGCCGGAATCTCGAAATCATCGAAATACGAGGGCGGGTCAATAAGTCCGTGACTTTTTGAATGAAACACAGGTTTTTAGATAAAAAGTTATTTTATTTTTCAACGTAGTCTCCTTTGAGCTCTATACACTTAGCCTAACGTTTCTCCAGTTTTTTTATCACTTCCGAAAAATATGATTTGTCGATGTCTTCAAAATAGGTATTTGTTTGTGAGATGACTTCGTCATTGGAGGCAAATCTCTTTCCGCCGAGCCATTTCTTCAAGTTCGGAAACAAGAAATAAGTCACACGGGGCTAGGTCGGGTGAATAGGCCGGAATGAGGGAGCAATTCGTAGCCCAATTCATGTATTTTTGCCATGGAAACTGCACATGTGTGCACCCGTGCATTATCCTGGTGGAAAAGGACTTTCTTCTTGGCCAAATGCGGTCGCTTTTTTTTTCAATGCCTCATCGAATCGACCCAATAAGTAGCTGTAATATTCACCATTGATTGTTTTTCCTTTTTGAAGGTAGTCAATGTGTATAATACCGCGTGCATCCCAAAAAACAGTCGCCATGACTTTATTGGCTGACCAACCCACCTTTGCCTTCTTTGGCGCCGATTCACCTCGAGAAACCCCACTGTTTTGACTGCTGTTTGGTCTCCGGTGTGTTGTGGTGGATCCACGTTTCGTCCACGGTTACGAAACGGCACAAAAAACTCGTTCATATTGCGACTGAACAACGCCAAACATATCGTGGATTTTTTCAATTGTTTCCGATGTGGAGACCTCAACTGGGCGTCCAGAACGTTCGGCATCTTCCGTGCTTGTACGGCCACATCGGAATTCAGTAAACCACTTTTTCACCATGGAAATGGATAGTGCAGAGTCCTCATAATGTTTATCAAGTTTAGCCCACGAAATTCACTTTTTTCCATTTTCTTCTCAGTCAACGAGGTAGTCTGATATTAACGGCTGTTAAAAAACAAACTAAATGTCGCAGCTTGTTCAATTTTTGACAAGAGTCAACAGACATATGACTGTTGACGGGAGCATTGTTGCCATTTCAATTAAGAGGCGGGAAATTCAAAAAGTGACGGACTTATTGACCCGCACTCGTAACATCAATACTTTTCAGCTCTCTTATCTAAATAACATTTTTAGTTTTTATTTTCGTTCGCGATATCCAAGTTTGACTCATGGTATTACGCGGGCCAGGTAAAGTTCACCCAACCCATGCAGGTGCCCAAAAGTCTCTAAACATTAGAGAAATAAATGGAAAAGTAAAGAAAACATACGAAGTATAGCCAGAACATAGACTCCTGACACCATAAAATCCAAGCAAGCACTGAAATCATCTTTAAAACGTTAGTAAACTAACCACTAACACAGAAGTTAGTGGTCGGATTATCTGCTCAAAAAAGTATGGAGAAGATTAAAAAATTGACTCCCAACCGCAACCAAATAAGACAAATATTTCAAAACCACGATTTCCAGCCGAAATACATCTAAACCAAGCCATGTTTAAAAGTTCGGAAGCCAGAATACGTAAAAAAATTTTAATTTATGAAACTATGGAGAATCCAAAAGAAAGTATGGAGAATCCAAAAGAAAGTAAGTAGAAAACTGTCTCGGATACCGATTCCGAATCTGTCAGGACAGCCAATAAGATCTGGCATCAGAAACGATTCCAAATATTGAAATGAATGATGTAGGAAATGAACAATTGCATCAAATATACGGAAACCTAGAAAGTGGGGAGGAAAAGAACTTAACCAAAACAGATTGTTCCGAAGTATGGAAAACTTGAAACAAAACCACGATTTCCAGCCGAAACACATCTAAAACAAGCCATGGTTAAAAGTTCAGAAGCCAAAAATTGTAAAAAAAATCTTACCTTACGAAACTATGGAGAATCTAAAAGAAAAAAGTATGTAGAAAACTGTCTCAGATGTCGATTTCGAATCTGAAGTTGAATTTCACGACTGTCACGACAGCCAATAAGATCTGGCATCAGAAACCATTCAAAATAATAAAATGGATGATGGAAGAAATGATGAATAATTGCAACAAATATCCGGAGACCTAGAAAGCGAGGAGAAAAGAACTTAACCAAAACAAATTGTTCTTAAGTATGGAAAAACTTGAGGCGCTCTACTCGTAAATCAGAAGACTAGCAATGGATAGCTAACTATCAGTCTGAATATACCACAGATGATGACAATTTCCTAAAAATTAATCCAAAAAGGCTGGATTTTTTCCGATAAATGTACCAGACCCCTGAGACCATAAAATCCAATCAAATACTCCAATTATCCCTAGACATTAGTAAGCTAAGCACTAACACTTGAGTTAACGTCCCAAATCAGGATGTTCCAGTACTTGAATTATTTGCTCAAAAAAGTATGGAGAACACTGCACAGCAATCACTGAAAATTAACTCCCAACCGCAACCAAATAAGACAAATACCCCCAAAACCACGATTTCCTGCCGAAATACTTCTAAACCAAGCCGTGGTTAAAAGTTTAGAAGCCAGAAATCGTAAAAAAATCTTACGAAACTATGGAGAATCCAAAAGAAAGTATGGAGAAAACTGTCTTGGATGCTGATTCCGAATCTGAAGGTGAATTTTACGACTTTCAAGACAGCAAATAAGATCTGGCATCAGAAACGATTCAATCAGAAACGATTCAAAATATTAAAATGAATGATGGAGGAAATGATGAACAATTGAAACAAATATACGGAAACCTAGAAAGTGAGGAGAAAAGAACAACCAAAACAGATTGTTCCGAAGTATGGAAAACTTGAGGCGCTCTAAATCAGAAGACTAGCAACGAATAAGCTAACTAACTGTCTGAATATACCACAGATGCTGACAATCTCCTAAAAAGGCTGAATTTCCCGATAAATGTAATGAAAAGACCGATAAATTTTCGCACTACTCTATGATTGAAGTGTTGCTAGAGTTGACTCGGCTTGTTTGAGCTGTTTTTTCACTGGCATAAAATTGTTTTGAAATATGTTATGAGCGACCGGGAGGGAGGAAAGGGAAGGTTGGTTGCCCTCCTGGCTTTTCATTTGGTTAATTCATTAGTATTATTTGCCCCCTCCTAACTTTTAATTGGAAGAAAATAGAGACATGAAACAGAAACAAGCTGAAATTAGAGAGATATTTTAATATTTTTATTATAACGAGATGCAGTTTACTTGAGACGTAAGATAGAGGGCGTTACTATATTTACATTTTTTAATGAAAAGTAGGGTCATGTAATACCTCATTTAAAAGCTATTTTCTTTATTACTCCATGCAAACAGTTTTGGAGATTTTTTATGTTTTTACCGAAATTACATTTAACAAATTAATGAAATAATGTATATTCTTGGTAACCCTCATATTTAGTATTAGTGTTTTTAATACTAAGGAAATGCTTTCTTATAAATTAAAAAAATTTAAAAAAATTTATATCATTATTTAACACACTATTTACTGACATTTAATGGCTTGTGTATTGAAAGTTTTATTACAAGATTGGTTCGTTTTCGTTCTATAGAAGAGAAAGTTCGTTAGTAACAAATTATAATAGTAAATACAAGGGGTATCAAGATTGTAACTTACTTCACTAACTTATTTAATTTTTTCTTTATAAAAACATAAAACAAGTAAAACTGTTTGCATGGACGTAAAGATAATGAAAATATATTTCATGCCTTTACTTTCCATTAGAAAATTTAAAGATAGTAACGCTCTCTATCTTACGTCTCAAGTAAAGTGCTTCTCGTTATAACAAAAATATCAAAATATTTCTCTAATTTTACCTCGTTTTTATTTTATGTCTCTATCTTCTTCCAATGAAAATTTAAGGGAGAGGGGCACAATTTACATCCTTATTGTATAGTGTTTTGATTTCCGGCGGTTATGTAAACTTTTTAAATGAGAAACCATACCTATTGGCTCATTTTCCTTAGAAATACTTTCCATTCTATTAAAATCTCTGATAATTCCAGTAAAATACATTATCATATAAATTTTGTTGTCCTTATTTCAGGTATGCGGAATACAGAAATCCTTTTAACATAACAGAAATGGATCAGAAATACAAACGACCAATTATATATTGGCATATCTTAGCGGCGCGTTTGGCTTTTATTGTCGTTTACCAAAACTTGGTCAGTTTTGTGATGACAGTAGTGCAATGGACGATTCCGGATATTAGTCGAAAATTAAATGATCGAATCAAAAGAGAAGCTTACAGAACCAATGAAATTATTATTCACAATGAAACTGAAAGAGCTAGACAACGAAAGCGGATTCGTAAGTAATACCTAACTATGTAATAGCGAAACTAATCATCGAGGGTAATATACCAAGATCTTGATAATTGGCTATTTTCGTTGCGTCTAAATCTCGAAAATATTTTAATTAATGTCAGTTATGTCGAATCAAATTGTACAATATTCCAGAAATTTAGCAACAATAAAAATGGCAGACTATTAATCAAAGTCGTGTTATATTTGAGACAAAAATTTCACTAGACCAAATATTGAATGTTTCTCTAAAGAAATAGTCGCTGATATTTGGTCTAGTGAAACACTCTCAATTTATAAAAACCACAATTCATAATTTTCAGCAAATCTGCGTTCAAAACCATCGCAAATTAACCCTCAATTTATACAATGCTAAGAATCATCATCTGTGTATGGAAAATCAGTAGAATTAGAAAAAAGAGGCAATATCGATCTTAAATTGGTGAAATTTTTTGTACAGATACCTATACTTATTATTTACTTTGAATTTATTACCTATAAAGATTGATTGCTTTTTTCGCTTAAGCATCTGGTGTGGGAAATTTTATTTTTATGTTATTATCGTTGCTTTTTCTATTTTTTTAAGCTACGTCGCAAATTTAACAGTTAAGTTACTATTATAACAAAAATATTAGGAGAGTAGATGAGCAACAAGGCTTCGAACGCACTACTCCCAAAAGTCCTTTTGGCATTGCCATTGCATCTGATTTTTCTCTTCAAATTATTATATTATTATTTTTAAAACAATGAGTGATAAATTCACACATACAGATTATGAAATCTTAATAGATTTGATTCGACAACATCCTCCTTTATACAGTGTGATAGAATGTCGTCCTTTACAAAACTCAACACGAATTCAAAAAGATCTGTAAAAAGTCTAAAGTACTCTTTAAATTTGGTTTCATTTTTAAAAAGCCTCTACTGTATAGTGATATTAAAGACACCTTCTGTATCGCGACACAAAAACCAACTTATTCACTGGCTTATTTGATAATAATAATAATAATAATAATAATTAATAATAATAATAATAATAACGCAACTAATTTATTTGAGTCCATTTTAGTACCTTTTGTTTCTACTCATAATACATAAACAGCACATACAGACATAAAGAAAGTCTCATTTTCTTTATTTAACAAACCACTTCGGGCGAAAATCGCTGTCCTCAGCGGTTCACCGTGACGGAGTGTTTAAAGAAACCAAGGCTTTAAAGATGTGTAACTTGTACACATTACTGTGGTGACCTGTATGCGATATTATTGTGATTTATAAAAATTAACATCCCATAAATGTTTGTCACAGGAAGTAACTAAAAAGAAGTACAAAATATGTTTATGTAACTGCTAATTCAAGTATTGCAGCGTACATAAAACTTCATTTGTAGATAAATGCGAGGAGTGTTAATGAATATGATGTTAAACTTTAAACACCTATGGGATATTTTAGTATCGTTAAAAAAATATATCAAGAAAAGTCTCTATGAGAAACGTTACGTTTAGTGGGCATATTTAAGTTTTAATTTCCAACAATGGTAGATGGCGCCATCTAGCGGTTACTTTTGGAAATAGTGAGTCAGAAGCCCTATTGCTCATCTACTAACATGTTAATTTTTCAGATAAAAGTATGACATATACTTTGTGAGGTTCATTAATATTTATTCCATTTCGAGGCTAAAACGTGTACATTTTATTCCATTTTACTGTGTAATTCCCAAAATTCATTTGCAATTCCTCAGCAATTAGCGCAATTTTCTTAATTTCTGGAAATTCGCTATTAATTCCCACAATTCTTAATCACAACTGCACATAATTCCCTCTGCGCATTGGATCTCTTTTATTCGTTCACTGTTTAGCTTTTTGCATTATTTAATGTTAACAACACTCAAACTATTTATATTTATTCTATTCTACTTTTTATTACTCACCTTTCTTTAATATTTCCTGCATACACTCATGGATGTAAAATAATCTTTGTTTCATCAGTTTCATTTTTTGTAACCATTGTATCTATTTCTTCACATAGTTAATTCCATGCCTTTTTTTTCTTTTCTTGCATTCTTCAGTTTAGTACGATATACTCTATATTGGTGTTCCATTGTGATTTCTTATCCTCCATCTGTTCCACCCTTCTTCAATCACTCTCTTTGTTAGTAACTCTTTAGCTACCCTTTGCTGTGTCATTAAGAATGTATATTTGAGAGTTTCAGTTTCAGCTTCTGGGTCTTGGTTGCTGTTTAGTTCCCTTCTAATTATTTCATGCACCTCTTCTGCTTCATCTATATCATCTACGTCCAATCCCTTTTTCTTTATAACATTCAGTTATTTAGTTACTTTAATCCAAATACATTTTCAATTAGTAAAGTGTAAGAATGTTCAGTTTCTTCCCTTCTTTCTTCATACTCTTACTTTTGCTTTTTCTTTTAAATTCATTACATTTGTCTGTAAACTTGTTCTTTTAATTTTTAAATAATAATAATAATAATAAAAACTAAATGTGTTTCAATAAGAAATTTTTCGTAGGCCAGTATTATTAAATACATAAAAACATGGTCATCCGAAATTAAAAAATTAAACGACACTGCACAGAAAACAGACGATTTAGATATTTTGTAACAGAAATGGAAAAACAACTTTCCATTAATTCAAGTTTATCTTTATAGCAAGAAATAGGGACTCTCTCCTTTCAACTACCACCCTTTATTATGATGCTATGAATGGAGACGCAGGCACCGAAGAAGAGCCTAGACTTAATAAAAATACCATGTTCTACGATGTATAGTAGTTACAGATGATATTTAATAGATATCATAAGAGCAAAGATAATTTTTTAAGCCAAACATGGTTGCTTGCCAAAAAAGATGTAGCAAAACATGCGTAATTTGTGTATTCTTGGAAAAACATGTTAAATTTTTTTATTTATAATTAAATAAATCAAAAAGATTAGGAATGGCGTATTATAATGAGGATCAAGATAATGATATAAGTATATCAGTGTGTAGAAATAAATTTATTAAAATGAATACGTTTTTCCACCTTTATGTTTATAACTAATTTGAATCCCTACATCTTTTAGGACTGTTCCAACAACAATCAGAAACTAGTCACTGTGCAGTAGATATTTTGACGGTTCCAATCCTCTTTACTGCGCAGAATCCTAGTGTCAATGACTGGTTTCTAATATTTGTTGGAACAAACCTTTAGTTCAGGTATATCGAAATAATAAAGTAGTGTAAGTTGTGACGGTTGAATATCACTTACAAACTTTGATGCCTAAACGCTTTACATGTATTGTGATTTGTTTGTAAAAATGTGTATAAATGTGGCCTTCAAACTTGCCTTGTAATATAGAATAAAGGATAACTAGTCAAATAAGAATCACAGTAGGTGTATTAATAAGATTATTTTGAATATTATTTTATATTGTTTTGTATTCGAATTTTTTTACTATAGGGTGCCAATGCAATGTAGAAACTTATGTAACTCAATTATTTACTATTATTATTTCTGTAAAATATGAATATTATCACTATTTTTAATTGTTTATTTTGTACTCATAATTCCTATATTAATAATCACACCAATTTCACATCCGTATATAATACTATATAACAGTGGTTCCCAAACTGTGCGCTGGGGCTCCCTGGGGAGCCGTATAGAGTAAATAAGGGAGCCGTGAGGAAATTAAACAAAATAAACAATTCAAATCCCGTTGTTTTTTTTAAAGCTTGCTAGAAAGACCTGCTGTTTTTTTTTAATTCGTAAATCTGGAACCCTAGTGCATCTAGACAAAATACTATAGCCGCGAACTGAAAAAGTTTGGGAACCCCTGCTATATATTTGTATATACGTGTATACAGGGTGATTCATAAGTACTTTGATACACTTCAGGAAATGATTCTTTGAGTAATTTTAAGGTAAAAAGTTCATATAAACATGTGTCCGGAAATGGATGGTTTTCAAGATACAGGGTGTTAAAGTTTTAAGAAAAACATTCGGTTTTTTTATCATATCTTTCATACCACTGAAGATAATTTAATGAAATTTGGTACACGTTGTTTTACCATAAAGTGACATTTTTTGATACTATTAACTTTTTTTTATTTTCATCAGTAGCGTCCCTACGGTATTTAAACTAAATATTATTGAAGAAAAAAATGGTACGCCACTGGTTTTTTAAAAAATAAAAATTATTTTTAAAATCTACATTAAATTTGGAACAAATTTGATCTCTTGACTAGTTTTTAAATAAAATATGCAATATGCAAGAAATATCAACATTTTATTTCAAAAATTTTAAATAAAATTAAATAAACGAAATTAAACTGTATTCAAATAAATTGTTGAAAGTGTCCACCTTCAGCGAAGATACAGTCATTAAATCTTCTAGTCATTGAATCTCGTACTCGCTTAAAAATTATTGGTGTGTTTCTTATTCTTTCACAGGTGTCTATTATTCGGTTTCTTAGTTCTTCCCCGTTTGCCACTGGAGTTTTATAAACTAATGACTTCATATGTCCCCAAAAATAAAAATCTAACGGGTTTAGATCTAGGGACCTTGGTGCCCACGCCTGGTTAGGTTCTTCTACACCCCTACCGATCCATCGATTTGGATAGACAGTGTTAAGGAATTCCCTGGCTACAACGCTGAAATGGGCCGGAGCCCCATCATGCATAAACCACATGCGGATACGATTTACTAAAGGTACATTCTGAAGTAATCCCGGCAATTCGTTTTCTAGAAAGTGTCTGTAAGTTTCTCCATACAGTCGGAACGGAAGAAAGAAAGGGCTGAAAATGGTTTTTATTTTTTTACGCGAAAACGGTGCGTCTTACGAACAAAAGTCAAGAGATCAAATTTGTAAAAAACCAGTGGCGTACCATTTTTTTATTTAATAATATTGAGTTTAAATACCGTAGGGACGCCACTGATGAAAATAAAAAAAAAGTTAATAGCATCAGAAAATGTCATTTTATGGTAAAACAACGTGTACCAAATTTCATTAAATTATCTTCAGTGGCATGAAAGATATGATAAAAAAACGATTTTTTTTCTTAAAACTTTAACATCCTGTATCTTGAAAACCATCCATTTCCGGACACATGTTTATATGAACTTTTTACCTTAAAATTACTCAAAGAATCATTTCTTGAAGTTTGTCAAAGTACTTATGAATCACTCTGTGTAGGAATATTTTCTTAATACATTCAAGAATAATAAAAACTTATTGAGGAATATAATCTGGACATTTCATGATATGTGGAATGCTAATTAATATAGCATTATTTTTGTTAATTATTCTTTTTATTGTACATTATATGTCACTCAGAAATACTTTTGCTTTTGCTTTGTATATGCTGAACATAAATACATCGTTCTTAAATAAAATTATTTATCTTATAGAAAGAATATTAAATTATGTTTTTTGGCCTTTTTAGGAAATTTATTTTACCCCAATTTTTTTTAAATTTAATAAAATACCTTTATTTTGTAATCAAATTAATTAAAGTATAAATCGAATATTAAAAAGTATGTTTAATTTAGTAAATTGTTTTAACTTCTTCATCAGCATCACGAATGATAAGTAAAAATTGTATAAAAAAAAAAACATAAGTACAATCAGAAAAACTGACCGTGGTTTTTAGTGGTATGTATAAATAAATTTACCAAAGGTACAACGTGATAGAAATTTGAATACCCACATGAGAATAATCTGACTTAAATTCAATAGAATAATTATTTTGAAACATTATTTTTGTAATATTATGTTTCGTTTATATATACAGAGTGGTCCATAATTTTTTTATTTATAGAACAATTTTGATTTTTTTTAAATATGGTGGGTTTAAATGGTGTATTTTGGAGGCAACCGACGTCCAGTTTTTTTTTAAAACCAAGGGCTACTAGAGCACATTCAAAGACTGAAAAATCCTGAATCCATATTGGCGATTTTTTAAAAAAAAAATCGCGTACGCCAATGGAATTGGCGTCTTCTAAAATAAATCTAAACAAAAATTCAAAATTAACGATTCTATGACTAAATTACTGACAAGTTGTTTATTATCCATTAAGAAGCTGTTTATCTAGTAACACACATACGATAAAAAAAATTAATAAGTAGGCCTTGCTTTTCAAAAAAACTGGACGCCGCCTTGGGTGCAAAATAAACATTTTTCCTCTCCACATTTAAATAAAAAATTCGTCAAAAGCGTTCTATAAATAAAAAATGTATGAGGGTGTCCGCTTTCAAATGGGTCACTTTGTATATATAGAATAGAAAAGTAATATGTTACGTTGTAGATAGATGTAATTGTTACTTGTTATATGAATTTTACAATTGTGTTGCAATGAACTAAATATATATTTTTGTAAATATGTAATATTTTATATTACTTTCGATATTTATGTAACATTATTCATTCAAAAATGTATAAATTGTATGATTTATTTATGAATAATTTATTCGATGCTGTTAATTATTAAATTAATATTTCATTAAATGTAAAAATGTATTTCATATTGGTTTTTTTAGACGTTAATTTGTATACTAAACACTAAATCAAATCAGTACTAAACAAGTGCAATATCAAAAGTTAAATGTATTTTAAAATTTAACACGTTAAATGCCACTAGGTATACTTCCATTGCTCTTTATGGCAATATGTCTGTGTTGATATTAAATAAATACTCAATAATGAAAAAAGTGAAATTCCATAAACTAGTTAAAATAAATATAATTCTTGTTTTCTTTCCTTTTTGCTACTTTTAGTAAAACGTGTAACCTAATTTCTACCTTTTAAACTAGGTACTCAGGATGTGGACACGTGTCTGCATATTGGCGGGGTTTAGAGCAACATCAAATTATGGACCACCTTTATTTTATTTAATAACAAGTATTAAAAGTAATTTTAAAAAACCGACTTCAAAATTGTGCAGATGCCATGTGACATCTTAACCAAATTTATATGGGACCAACCCCTTACCAACAAAAAAAGAATCATAGAAATCGGACAGGGTGGTAAAGAATTATCGCTAAACATATATAAAAAATCTGATGTGTCCAACACATGACTTTCCTATCTAGTTAACCTATTGCAGCATCTCTAAAAATGTTTAGAGGATAAACTAAATATATACATTTTCCACATACATCTACCTCGAAACATTTTTCTATAGATATTCATTGAAAACGAAAATACTGAAAAATTTTAATTTAGCACTTTTCCTCCAATTTTTCCATTACGGTCCATTTTAGAAAAGTCATTTAAAAACCAAAATTATAGATATCGATATCGCAAACAAACTTTTAGATTAACAATTTTCTTAAAAATCAGAATTTTGCACATTTTGTCAAATTTCTCGAATACGGACCATTTCAGGAAAATTTGACATGGAACAAAAATTATAGATAATAATATTGTAAGTAACTTTTATTTAAAGAATTTTCTTCCCCAAACGTAAATAACGAATATATGTCATAAAATATAAAAATGACCACCAATAAAGTACCCCCCAAATGTTCCGACTCTGTCCAAAATCTAATCAGTTCACCTCAGGTCGAAATAAAACTTAAGTTTAAAATTTAATGTTTTTTCCTTTATCCGTTTTTGAGTTTTCTTCAAAATTCGAAATTTACACATTTTCTCAAATATCTCGAATACGGTCCATTTTAGAGAAATTATTTATAGAATAAAAATTATAGAGAATTATATTACAAACAACTTTTATTTGAACAATTTTTATAAAAAAATATTTTTTTTTACATTTTGTCAAATTTCTCGAATACGGACCATTTTAGGAAAATTTTGCATAAAACAAAAATTATAAATAATTATATAAGAAGTAACTTTTATTTGAAGAATTTTCTTCTCCAAACGTAAATAACAGATATATTCCATAAAATATAAAAATGACCACCTATAAAGTACCCCCCCAGATGTTCCGACTCTGCCCAAAATCTAATCAGCTCATTGGACGCTGAAACAAAGCTTAAGTTTAAAATTTGGTGTTTTTCTGTGTATCGGTTCATGAGTTATGCGACCTACAGACACACACACACACAGACATCATCGCGAAAATAGTCAAAACGGATTCAGGGGACCTCAAAACGTAAAAATCCGTCGAAAACTCGAGGTCGAAAAGAATCATGATTCCTATACTTTCCTTATATCTGTATACAGATAGGAAAGTAAAAATGAAGAGTTTGAGGATTTTATCATTAACCCAATTTTTAGATTTTGATCAAATTTATATGGGACTACCCCTGAGGTATCCTCTTACCAAAAAAAAAAGAATTCTAGCAATCGGACAAGGTTGTAAAGAATTATCGCTAAACATACATAAAAAATGCAGAGTTTGAGAATTTTCTCATGGACCCAATTATTAACTTTTGACCAAATTTATAATCATTGAAATCGGACACCGTGATAAATAATAATCGCTGAATATACACAAAAAAATATATACAGGGTGTTTCCGAACTTGGCGTCCAAATTTGTAAGGGTGGTTGTTCGCATAATTTGAGAGCTATTGGCAGATTTCATTTTTCTAAAAAAATTATAATAAACAAAATAGAGCCATTATAAAAAAAATCAAAGAGCAGGTCCTACCCTGAGCGCGTAGCGCAATAGTCCTCAAAAACAGATGCGATTTGCAATTTTGTCGATTCTAAGCGTAGCGCGCGCGAGTCGGGGCGATCCATCGCTGTGTAGGACCGTACCTGTTTATAATTTTGAAATATTTTTATTTTAAACATTTTGGAAAAATTAAATCTGCGAATCGGTCTCAAATTATGCGAACTACAGTTCATCAAATTTCTAGAGGTGTTCGACGCCCAAACAGAGAACGCGCTACGTGTGACTAAGATAGCTATTGTACAGTCTGCTAAACAAGTTATTTTAAATAGTTTTTAATATTTTTAGGTAATTAAATTTTAAAAGTGTGGAATAGTTTAGGGATTAAATTGTTCTGATTGGACTTTCTTAGAACGTTTTTAAAAGCAGCTAAAGATAGTATGTAGAATTGAAAATAATTATTATGCCATAAAAGGTGTTTTGGAATTCCTTCAACCTTTTGAAATTGAGTCAGAAAATATAAATTTTATAGGATAGCGGAAAATACCTATAATTTTTTTGTAGGCCTTTGTAAATCGTGGAAATAGTTTATATTTTATTTCTACCTTATTAAGGAAAATGGTACCTATTATTAATAACGGTTGTTTCTGAAACATTACTAAAATTTTCGAAATTTTGTTTTTCTACAAAATAATAAACTATACTATTTAGAAAAAAATTTATTTCTGTTATAATTTTATAAAAAATAACAGGGGAATATTTACATTTCTTGATCTATTAAACAAAACGATAAATTATCTCGACGAATGACACCATGTTCTAGTACGGAAGCTAGCTTTACATTTTTGTTGGTGGTTTCATGGGTTTCATATCAATTTTTTGTAATTGTAGTTTACACGTACATATACCTCTTAACACTTGTTCGCTTTATTAAAAAAGTGTGTTGTTGTGATTTACGTCAAAATAAGTCAAACACAACTTGAAACCCCATATAAAATCAAAAAGGAGAAATGGAAAAAAATTGAGCCTGTAAATGAACACAACTCAGAAACAAAAATAGCTATCTAATAATAAAAAAATAAAATTTGATTCTTGTGCAGCTTCATCTATATCATTAACTGTTTTTGGTTTTTTAATGGTTTTTCTTGGTGATTAAAATTCCGATATCTCATGGTTATCGATTCTTTTTTTCTCTCCAGAAATGCGGACGACAGTGTTTTTAGATACTCCTGTGGCTGCAGCAACACGATCATTTACATTTTTAAATGGTATTGAAGGTGAATTAAAGTTTCCTTCTCTTCTCATAAACTCTATAACATTGGCTATTATTTCGCGAGATTGACTGTTACTCACGCGGCCTCTTAATTTGCTATTAAACTCCATACTTAGGTTCTATTAAACTGTGATGAGCAAAAAACACAAACGAAAATAAAAGAAATGTTTTAGCGAAATTTACATCTGACATTTACGTCTGAATGAAATAGTGAAATACTTGATGCCTGTCAGTAGTGCTTTCTCTGTCTAGCCGTCGAAAGCCTCTAGAAATTTGATGAACTGTACAACCCCTACAAATTTGGACGCCAAGTTCGGAAACACCCTGTATATACCGACGAATTGAGAACCTCCTCCTTTTTTGAAGTCGGTTAAAAAGGGGAAAAGATAAAACCTATGATAAATTGTTGCTCTAACCCTCAACGGTGATTTGGTAGATAAATGAAAGAGCAAACAAAAAAATATTTGAACGATAATAAAATATCAAAACTCAAATGTAATAGTAGCAAAATGAAATAAATGAATTTAGCTCAAAGCCGAATATCACATAAAATACAACGACCGTTTCCCCTTCAGAAAAACAACTACTCCTTTGGCTAATACCACAACAGGCATTGAATTACATCCGAAGGAAAAACAGCAGAGATAGAAATTAATTTTCAACACTCTACTTTGATTTTGCTCACCAAGGAGAACATCATTCTTGGACCGGTTTCGTCCTTATTAGGACTCCTCAGCAAGAAATAGATAGGTTCTCAAATATTTACAATTTTATTACACAAATGTTTACAAGTAGGGTCTTACAAAAAAATTATATAATTCACCTTAGCTTGTTATTTTCTTCGAAAAATCTATAAAGACGTTCCAGGATTCAGAGCGAAATCTTAATATTCCTTGGCAGTCCTTGGTACTCATTGACAGTCCTTGATACTCTTTCCTGGTTTAACATTATCGAGACTTGAAAAAAACAGCCAGGACAAGCCAAGATCTGTGAAAAACGTGGTAATAAACGGCAACGTCAGGAAAAGTCAGTCTTCGGAAAAACCTGGCAATAACGTTAACGGCAAAAGCGATCTCCAGGAATATCCAATTTAGTCTACAAGGCACACAATTGTATTCAAAAATTAAATAAATATCTTGCAATTCAGCAATATGCCGAATAACTGTTACTCTCCAATTGTAATAATGGCAATTTAACTTTTATAATTAAAAGGACAGCATGGCCAGCAGTCGGGCCGAAGTCAATTAGCCATCAAATCCAGTTAATAGGCGTCCATTTTCCCTTTAATGTCTAGAAATAAGTATATTTGTAATTAATGGCCTATTGATGGGAAGTTAATGGGAAATTGCAGGCCTTTCACCATATTAATATTTTTTTTTGATTTATGGCCTAGGTGTATGTACTTAATATATGCCAGTCTCAGTTTGTGTTTAAATTCTCAATTATGTGTATTCTGTGTAGGCTTTGTCACTCTTTCCCAGCGCCACTTCAGGAAGAGCACTGTTAATTAGAACTCGACAGTGAATGGTCGAGTGAGGAATCCCTAGAATGAATATTTAGATTTTTTTTTAAATAAAAATTCCTGCCACCAGTGGGATTCAATCCTGAGACTCTTCGATCTCAAATGCATGGCCCTAACCACTGAGCTATACCTTACTTTTTAGATCTGATACTCTGGTATAGAGCCTTTCAAAATAAGAAGTTTTTTAAGAAATATAACAGTTCAAAATGTCTTGATATTGCTTTATTTTCTGCTATTCAAATGAAAAAAAAAATTAAAATTGTTGAGACGATTGTTCGTATACCACATCAGATCATGTAAATGTTAAGACATTTAATTTATAATCCCAGAGGGCTCTGTCATTCTGAGGACGATGGATGGGGGTTTTTCAAGTTTAAATCAAAGGACACCGTTACACATCTAAAATTGTTTCAATGCGCCACAATGTAATCAAGGTAACAAATGTTTCGTTTATTCCAAAAGTAATAATGTTTAAAAAATATTATAATATTCTAAATTCCATAATAAGTTAAGTATTTACTAATATTCCAGACTCTGTATAAAACGAGATTATTATCTCTTTGATATCTCTTTAAACAAAATAAAGCAGTTTTATTACTAGAAGAATAACTCTGTTTTGGCCTACCTCTTGTAGACTGCTTTCATAAATCAACGCAATCATCAATCAACGCAATATAAAAACTTTAAAATTCGAGTTAATAAATTATTTCTCTTCTTTAATTTTGTAAACGAGGGGGGTGGGTGGCTCAGTGGTAGAGTCTCTGCCTGTGGATCCAAGGGTCCCAGGTTCGAATCCCACCGTTGGCCGGGATTTTTTTATTTAATTTAATTATTTAAAATTAATTCTGATGCCTTGGTAGGATTCCCCACTCGACCATTCACTGTTGGGTTCTAATTAACAGTGCTGTTCCTAAAGTGGCGCAAGGAAACAGTAACAAGGCCTGTCTGTAGGGATGTAGGAGTATTAGAGTACTAATACTCCTGCACTATGGAGTATTAGACTACTAATACAATCCATAACCTACATAGAACACTAGGCTAATGACCTTAGATGTTGAAGCCGTACACCAAATAAAAAAAAAAAAAAAAAAAAAAAAAAAATTGTAAACGCTCTATACTATATACTCTATAGTCTATACTGATGATATGTTATATGTAATATGTATTTACTTTGGTCATGTCATCTATACTCAATATAAATGTACTTACAATATGACTATTTTGCATTTAATATTTATAATTCAAATTTTTATATAGCTTAGAGATTTTAATAAATTTGTTGTTATTATAATATGACTTTTATTTAACTATAAAACAAATTGGATTCATGTCATATCATTTGGATACGAGACAATATCTACTTACCAATACATTTATGTATTCCAATATTTGATAACTCAATTAAAGTAGGTATTGTCTCAACGTTTTTTTCTTTCTCGCAGGTTTAGTTTAAAAAGTGGTAAGTATAATTACTTGAGTATGTATTTAAAAATAAAATTCATTTCCCAGCCAAATACATATGCATCTACTACCAAAAAAATTAAAATTATAATTTATTTTTGGTCATAATAAAAATTTAATCAAAAAAGAAAATACATATAGAACTTCATAATCTTAAAACGTTATTAAAAATTATTAATAGTAAAACTTCAAATAATAATTAGATTTTTAAACAAATTTTTTGTTTGTGTTTTGCAAAAGACTTTTTGCCTTCTTCGGTTGCCTCTGCCACTTTTCTTTTATAGTAGTTTCGAGGAGAATTTCACTATGGAAACCAGGAGAATCATCAATTGGTTAGTAATATTTTGATATTTTGGGTCTGGTACCCAGACAGCACACCAAATCCTTTGGATATCTACTGAACATCCCAATATCCATTGAATGTCCAGTCCATGGTGGATATCTATTTTATATCCATAAAATGTAATTTATAGACATGCAAATGTCCATAAATAATAGTAATTATATAGCAAATTATTAAAAAATTACGCCATTGTGGCTAATAGTACCGTTCAGATATTTAAAATTAATTTTTTTAAGGTGTATTCAATATCCCATGGACATCCACATATATCAAAGTCTTAGCGCGGACGCAAACCATCGTGGATAACTACTAGATGTAATTTTTGATTTTGCTTCCTAAGTATAGATAGCGATACCACTTTCGTATCTACTCATGCTCAACCCGCCATAATTGAGTTGATCGAACATTTTTTCGCATTAAGACTCTATTAGAGACTGGAGTCGAGAATTTCCATTTATTGCTGAAGAGTCCTAATAAGGATGACTTTTTCCTTAGTGGGCAAACTCAAAGACAGATTGTTGGAAATATTTTTTATCTCTATTTTCTTTCGACGTTATCATTCATTTGGTTACTTATGAATGTCTACTAAAGATACCTATAAAATATTTTGCTGAATATCTGAATTCTATATCCTGGGATATAGACGGACATTTGGTTGGATATCCATATTTGGATATTGGATATCCACAAAATATATTCTGTGGATATCTCGGGGATTTCTTGTATTGTCTGGAAGATACTAATTAGATATTTTGCTGAATATCCATAGGATATCTTCTATATTCTGGATATAGACGGACATTTGAATATCCATATTAGATCCACGGAATATTTCTGATATCCTGTGGATATATTGGATATCCACAAAAGATATTCTGTGGATATCTTTGGGATTTGGTGTGTTGTCTGGGTAAGAGGTAAAAGTCTTGTTACTTTCTTCTTAGGTAGCTGTAACCTTTTGGAGAATAAAAATTTAATGATAGATCAAAAGCTCTTAATTGAGAATTATATTTGCGAAGGCCGTTTTAATAATATTTTCAAAAGTTCTTGGAATCGTTGTTAACAGAAACTTGCAAAAAATATATTATTTTAATCCTAAAATATAAGATATTATACAATGTACATTCATATAATATCAATATCAATAGAATAATGAATCTCACATCAAACGGAAAAAAGACATTTTAGGATGCCTTACTAGGTAACTTAAAAACTAATTAATATGTATATTGCAACTGTAATCAAATAAATGATTATAGCACTTCAAAGATATATTTTTAGATTATAATGAACAGAATATGAGGTACATGCTGGGTATATGACTTTTAGTGTTATAAGAATGTCCTGTTGTTGCTCAGTATATAGTTTTTAGAATATACTTTTAAGTATATATAGAATATACTTTCAAAGCACGTACTCAGTATATACTTTCTAAAATATACTTTCAAAGTACTAGGTATGTTCTAAGCACATTCTATAAAGGACATCAAAAAAACACGTTTTTAGTATATTCATAGAACATTGATATGTGAGGTATTTGGGGGTAGTGTGCTTACCAGCATAGAAATAAGCCGACGTTAAACAAATGTGTTTTTTGTAGTATTTACTCTCAAAAAAAGTTCAGAAATATAAAAAATATGTCGTTAATTTTATACAGCACGGGAAACAAAAAAATCTACCGTATGTACAGATGTGAATAGAATAAAAAAAATTTAAGCTGCTATGGTCAATAAATATATTTTAACAAATTCGGCAAAATGATGCGCCTTACAAACAGCTATTTTTTTCATCCACTCTATCTTAAAGTGATCAGATTGTTTACGGATACTTCTGCCAAAGCTTGGTGGTATTTTAGTAGTAAAAACATTGAGTAAACTCGTGGTATGTCCAAAATATTGATGATCGTATTCCTTCCAGTGATATGGTTTCTGGTAATATACTTTTCTGCTACAAGAATGCCCAAGAGCTTAGTTCGATATACTCTGACATAACTCTCACATACTATTTTGTGTTTAGATATAAAGATCAGGGCATATTGAACTTCCTGGTCCTTATTTTAGAACCGTCAAACATATTTTGAAGGAATGATTACACCTGTTAATTTGAATAAACACTAAGATTTATTTGCCAAAAAGATAATATGTTATTTTTAATTTAATAACGTCTACATATTCTCAGTATAGTCGTACCTAGTAAAAAGCCTAAACTAACTTTAACCGTTTTTCTAGTGATATTTCTCTGATTTAATAGTGGAACTGATCCAGGATGGTACGATCACCTTTTGGCAAGTTAATCAGCTTCCTTATTTTTCACAATATTTCTATGTCGAGGTATCCAAACTTTCTGTTTAACGTATCGTCCTTTTTAAAAGCATGGATAAAGTAAATGACCGGTCGGTGATCCTGACAGAGATCAACGTCAGTAAAGCTATTTGACATTAGAAACAAATTGAGATTTACTAATGGTAGTATCCTCTTAAAAGATTTTTCTCGTAAGTGTTTCCCATCTTCCAATAGGCTGGCTTTTCTGTAGAATAGTAACTATGACATATTGTTTTTCTTAACGCATGAAAAAATATAATAATAATTCACCTACCAAAATTTATTAATTTTTTCTAATATCCTCGTAAGTATTTATCTCAGAGTATTCATGCAGCACAATCTAAATATATCTATCTAGGTATATCATAAATATAAAACATCAAAATTACATCATCCTTACAATATCGTTTTGCACATTTTCGATCCAAGCTCAGTTTATATTGCAGTAAATCGAACAAAAAAAAATGTTACAAATTCAATTAATGCATTTTTGAAGAATTGTTGTCTAACTTTTCTTTGGACTTACTTTTATCTAAGAATAGCGATCAATAAGAAGCGACACTAACTGTCAGTGCCTTTGATATCGGCTGGACCTTTTTCACCGCATGAATATTATCGATATATTACGGGCAGTGTTGTAAATTGGGCACTGGCGATATTAACCGGACACTAACGTCAGCAGAATGCCCAATCAAATAATAGATTTACGAAAATGACCGGCCAATATCGTTAAAGACCGGAATATCATCTTTGACTGTAACAGATACACAACTTAATACGCTAAAAAAACCTTATCACTATCACTGAGCAAAATAGCTTGGCAAATTTTCTGAAATGACTGTTATAGTCTACGTGTAAATGTTATAATGTGATTTATTTACATTGAGGTAGTTAGGGTAAATAATAGCAATGGTGAGATTTCGGCACCAAAATATAATTCCTTATGTATTAATTAATTACAGTTCATCAAATTTCTAGAGGTGTTCGACGCCCAGACAGAGAACGCGCTACGTGTGACTAAGATAGCTATTGTACAGTCTGCTAAACAAGTTATTTTAAATAGTTTTTAATATTTTTAGATAATTAAATTTTAAAAGTGTGGAATAGTTTAGGGATTAAATTGGTCTGATTGGACTTTCTTAGAACGTTTTTAAAAGCAGCTCAAGATAGTATGTAGAATTAAAAATAATTATTATGCCATAAAAGGTGTTTTGGAATTCCTTCAACCTTTTGAAATTGAGTCAGAAAATATAAATTTTATAGGATAGCGGAAAATACCTATAATTTTTTTGTAGGCCTTTGTAAATCGTGGAAATAGTTTATATTTTATTTCTACCTTATTAAGGAAAATGGTACCTATTATTAATAACGGTTGTTTCTGAAACATTACTAAAATTTTCGAAATTTTGTTTTTCTACAAAATAATAAACTATACTATTTAGAAAAAAATTTATTTCTCTTGATAATTTTATAAAAAATAACAGGGGAATATTTACATTTCTTGATCTATTAAACAAAACGATATATCAATTTTTTGTAATTGTAGTTTACACGTACATATACCTCTTAACACTTGTTTGCTTTATTAAAAAAGTGTGTTGTTGTGATTTACGTCGAAATAAGTCAAAAACAACTTGAAACCCCATATAAAATCAAAAAGGAGAAACGGAAAAAAATTGAGCCTGTAAATGAACACAACTCAGAAACAAAAATAGCTATCTAATAATAAAAAAATAAAATTTGATTCTTGTGCAGCTTCATCTATATCATTAACTGTTTTTGGTTTTTTAATGGTTTTTCTTGGTGATGAAAATTCGGATATCTCACGGTTATCGATTCTTTTTCTCTCTCCAGAAATGCGGACGACAGTGTTTTTAGATACTCCTGTGGCTGCAGCAACACGATCATTTACATTTTTAAATGGTATTGAAGGTGAATTAAAGTTTCCTTCTCTTCTCATAAACCCTATAACATTGGCTATTATTTCGCGAGATTGACTGTTAATCACGCGGCCTCTTAATTTGCTATTAAACTCCATACTTAGGTTCTATTAAACTGTAATGAGCAAAAAACACAAACGAAAATAAAAGAAATGTTTTAGCGAAATTTACATCTGACATTTACGTCTGAATGAAATAGTGAAATACTTGATGCGCAGAGTGTACTTTCATTGCGTAAATCCGTCGGGATGCCTGTTAGTAGTGCTTTCTCTGTCTAGCCGTCGAAAGCCTCTAGAAATTTGATGAACTGTATTTGATATTTGAAGTCGAACAATTACGTAATTTACCAGCACAGGAAGTACCCACGAAGGATCTGACTTCTCCTAAAGAAGTCAGAACTGCAATCCTGGGATTACGCAACAGGAGGGCCCCAGGACTCGATGGGAACAGTATCTTATTAAAAAATTTGACCAAAAAGGCCATTTAGTAAGATTATAATATTTTCATGTTTTACCAATCTACAGATTTTATATTAAAGTAATAATATTTAAATAGATGGAACATTTACATATTGTGCTAAATTTTTTTTCCAAATGTTTAGTATACATGTTTTAATTAATGGACATTATATTTCCTTAGTTTTTTGTTTATTACACGATAAACGGGAAGAAACTTACAAATGCGTATTTAAAATTTTGCGTGAAAATGAGTCACTAGGATTTAATTTCAGCCCTAAAATAATTCATATTGATTTTGAAATGGCAATCCACAATGCATGCTTTTCGGTATGGCAAGAGTCAAAAATTGTTGGTTGCCGCTTTCATTTAACACAAGCATGGTAAATATTATTCCCTCTGTATAATTTATACAGATAGCTCTAACAATTTTTTAATTTGAATGGTTTCTTAATACTATAATAATTTATTATGAATGACTATTTTTTAAATAAAAATATTTTGTTTTCTCAAATCTTAGGAGACAATAAATATATTTTCCAAATTTACTTTGACTTATTTTAAAAACTAATAGAAAATTTAAAATTGAACTAGAATGAAGATATATATGTATATGTTACGGTCAAAGATGATATTTCGGTCTTTAACGATATTGGCCGGTCATTTTCGTAAATCTCCTATTTGGTTGGGCATTCTGCTGACGTTAGTGTCCGGTCAATATCGTCAGTACCCAATTTACCACACTGCCCGTAACATATATATTTCTTAGCATTCTACATTATACTCTTTGCCCCCTTAACCCCCATTTTCAGTTAGATTTTTTTCAGAATCAATAGGCTTCATCCCCTTATAAACCTGGATTTTCCTGAAGATTTCAATTTAATATCGTTTTTTTTTTTCGAGTTATTTTTTTTTAATATTCAATACCCCCTTATTCCCTATTTTTATTCAGATTTTTTTCAAAATCAACATTTCGTGTTGATATCGCACTTAAAAAATTCCATATATGGAGGGCGCGATTTTGGTCCGATTAAAAATTTAACATGCAAATTTTGAGTTATGCCACTTTATTACTGAGTGTGTGAAATAAAACAGTCGTAAACTACATTTTTTGTTGTATTATTTGTTTTCTGTATAACTGTATATTGCATTTGTTCTGTATATTATCTATTATCTATCTGTTTACCTGTCTTTTATTTGGCTATGCTGTTGGGCGTTGTAATTAAAAATAAAAATCAATTATTATGTTGTTAATAAAGTTGTTTGTACCACTTTTAATATGTTTGCCGCAATTTAAAAGTGACTAATCTTTCATTTTCTACGGTTCTTAGTTTTTATTATACAAATTATTGTATATCTTTTTGCAAAATTCTCCCCTTGGAAAAAACGTATCGACGTATAATTTTATGAATGGATATTTCTCATTGACTAGTCTATTACCTACTTACGTCAAAAAAGTATCCCTTAATCGGATACGGATCACGCGAATTCTTCCAAACTTAAAACATGATCGCATGTTGCATGCTGAGGTTATTGTCGTTTATGAATTTTGCTCTAATTTATGGAATAATCGATAACTAGATGTAGATGACACCGAGACAAGGGGCACAAAACGAGAATGGCTTCTCTCGAACAAAAGCTCTGTGTTCTTCAGGCTAAATTAAAAGTATGTACTTGCTCAAAATTCGCTTATATTTTTGTATATGATGGATAGTTTCAGGAAACTGATGACAATTTAAGTGTCTGCATTGTTCTGCTACAACAGTATTTGAGGCAAGAAAGATATCAGAAAATGGTAAGTTTTTTTTATGTATACTATCTGAAAAAAGAAAAAAAAAATACTGAAAGTTTGAAAAATAACAAATATTTTGTAAATGTATATGAATTTTTTCGTTTCGCCTAAAACATTTATTTTTAATCCTGTATAAGATTGATGGGTGGTTTCAATTAATTTTAAATAATAAAATAATAAAAAATTTTCATCATTACATCTCCCCCGTAACGCCTAACAACTTTTATTTAAACTTTTTTTTTAAACTTACCGTTTTTGTGCCAATAAAATTCATTATTTTTTTTATAGTCTTTGACCAGTTTTTATTGTACAAAAATATTTTTATTTACAATTTAGATAAAGAAAATTAAAAGTAATGTACATTCTAAGAATAAAAAAAGCGTTATGTTATAATAAAATGTACTGTTTTCCATCTGTAGAATAAAATATATAAATCACAATATTTATTTTGATAAGAAAACCGGTGACAAGTCATAAAACTATAACGTTAAATTATTCTTAACACGAAAATCAATTAAACTATTTACAGTAGCCATAACCGTGACCATGACCATATAAATAAGGATCAAATCCATGTAGGCCATGGTCATACAGTCCATGATGGTCAGAATGAATATCATCGAACCCATGATCAAAACCGTGTCCAATCCCATGATCATAATTGTGTCCAAATCCATGATCAAACTCGAAGCCATGGTCGTTATGCCCAAGAAAGTTGAAGGGTTCTATTGGATATCCTATTGGTCCTATCGGATGGTGTCCTATCGGTCCTATTGGGTGGGGTCCTATAGGTCCTATTGGATGGGGTCCTATAGGTCCTATTGGATGGTGTCCTATCGGTCCTATTGGATAGGGTCCTATAGGTCCTACTCCATGATGAACCTCTTTGTGGTGGTAACGATGGGATCCTCCTTTATGGTGATGAAACTTCTCAAGAAAAGGATGAAATAGTTTCTCGTGGTAACGGAAGATCTTTTTCTTGAAATGATCAAACACTGGTTCAACGAATGGAATTTTTTTAATTTTCCTGAAAGTTCCTTCTGATATTGATAGACTAGCCGTAAGGAAAACTACCATAACCTGTAAATCAAAATAATATTGAGATGTAGTCAATATATTTATGATTTGGGATAGAGATACTTTGATCGTAAGGCATATGGCGGAACCTTTCTTAATTTTTAGTAAAAAGTTAAGAATCATTTAATCACCATCGCCATCGATATTGACAGTGCTTTTTCATTGTTTTTAAGAATAAAAAAACAATATTGCCGTTCACTGTATGGTACTAGCATTGCATAAGACAATGATTATACTAACAAATTACTACAAATAATTATAAAGCGTGGTGAAGTTGTTTAAAAACGAGTTCCACTGTAAAAAAAGCGCATCAGTTTGGATTTTGGTATCTTAAAAATTAACAAATAGGTACATAACACTTGCTAAATGTTATAAAAAAGCACCGGAATGGCCCCACCTTTTAAAATGTTACAATCTAGGCAGGCAAGTGCCTAATCTTCCAAATGACAAGTCCTGGCTTGTGTACTTAGCAATAATCAGTTAACAAGCCTGTGATCAGGCACATATTCTGTTTAGATGTAGTCAAGAATTTGTTTATTATAGCGTTATTAGGGTAATTTATAACTCATTAAATATGTAAATTTTGTAAAACTTTGGTTGAGAAGATACTATTTTATGTGTAAATTATTTAAACCAAATAAATGTGCAGATAAGGCTACTTTATGTGTTAACTCTGATCTTATTCTTATAAACTGCAAACTTGGCTAACTGAAACTCGAAAAATGCGACTTAATGTGTAAATTTTGTAATACTTTAGTTGAGAAGATGTGTAACCAGAGTAACCAGAATAGTTCTGCCCTAGCTCTCATTATAAATAGTCTAAAAAAAAAATTAGGGAATTTCTGCCCTAACTTTCATTATAGAAATTTTAAATAATAAAAGAAAATGTATATAAGGAAATTTCTAAAAGGGTCATCCTGTTTTGCCAAAATGTATTCAAACTTGAGACCAAAACACAGTTTTAAAATACTTCAGTAGTTTCTTCCACGTGGAAAACTTAAAACAGCTAAGAGCCAAACTTGTTATGCTTGCAGCTCAACGGGTATAGACTTTCTCAAAAATTAAAGTTGAATATGTCAAGGTAGAAGCTGACAATATACAAATTTTCATTAACGAAATGCTAAAACTTCCGACTCCACAACGAACTCAGCCTTTATTAGTATTTTATTCATTCCTCACGAATTACCTCAATTTATGCTCGGTAAAAACAATTTTTATTTTATTGGGAAAAAGAAAAAACAAAATCTCACAGGTCTTCAGGACTTTTTATTGCAACCACTAACGCTCCAGTCCATCCAGTATCTCCCCAAACTATTGGGTGAGTAGCTCAAGCACTTAGTACTTTATATTATTTTTAACCCCGAACTCCTAGGCTCCACAACAGGTAATGAGTAATTTAGGCAGGCAGCGATAGATAATAACATAAAATTTTAAATCTGAACATGTGGGTCAGCAGCGTAACATAGGTATACTACATGGTTATCTTTATTTCCACTTACAAGGATGCTCGTATAATTAGGATCGAACTTTCTTCAGGTAAGTCGTTTGATCCATTAAAAAAAGTGGTATAAATAAGGATACATAAGCATACATATTTATATTGATAAAATAAATAAAACATCTGAACTACCTTAAAATTATAACTATTTGTACTTTATTAAATTTAAACAGTAAATATATCATTTTTTACTTTTTCTAATAAAATAAATCATACTGGATTTTACACTGAACGTCTGCGTTATTATTTTAAAACATAGGTATTTAAAAAAGCGATAATTTTCATCAGACCTTATAATTTTGTTAATATTATCCTGTAGGTACATACCAAAAATCGTTTCATTTTTAAATAACGTCCAGTCACACTATCCACCTAGACACCACAAAGAAAAGTTCACAAATGTGCATTGTTATTTGTTTAATATTTATAAACTATTAACTTAGTTGAAATGTCGCCATAATGATACATTACTCTAGTTCACAAAACTGATTATTATTAAAATGAAGAAACAAATGTACATCCTCCAATTTAATGTTTAGTTCCTCGTAGGAAAGTAGTATTTTAAACGTGTAACTTTTTCCAGATATTGAATAAAAAGGAAGTGAAAGGTTAGAAACTGTTTACAAAATGATTTGTTAAGCCTCTAATTATTTTTGACCAATTTTTGGAGAAACAATCCCACATAATTACCTACTTCAACAAAATATATATACTAAAACTTATGTAAATCATTTTTATTTTCCATTTACATACCTGGTACCTAGGTACCTAATAAAATGAATCGTATAGTTATCGAAAATTGTAGTTAATTCAATCTTTTCTTGTGTTTCGTCTTACAAAATATTATGACCAGTGATTTTGGTAGGTACGTAATTTGATTTACAGGCTATATTTGAAAAAGAGACTCCCAAATTTTTCTGAAGTACACCTATGCGATAATTTATCAAAGTTAATACCACGAGTCCTCCAAATTTAATAGATTAAATTTGAAAGGACGAGCGGATAAATTTTTTAAAATTCGGTTTAAAACGTCAAACATATTATTATTAATTAATTTCATTAATTGGATTTACGTGCACCATATTTCCTTCCAATTTGTAAAAATAAATGCGATAATTTCACTCTATTAATAAACAACCTTTTTTTATTTTCATACTATTAGATAATATTTATCTGATCGAAAGAAATGTAAACCTGCTTTTATTATATACTTAATCTACCAGAATATTTAATTTGCTAAAACTCTTCCTGGCACTCCTATGATTCTGTTTCTTCATTTTCACTGTGAGAAAATATGAAGAATGACATAATTTATTAACATTTAAAAGTTAATCAACACAGTAGATCGCCTGCTGTTACTTGGATATAATATATATTTTTAAAACTACTAGGTGGAGTTAATATATTATATATACTATGAGATACAAAAAGATAATAGTAAAGACAGGGCTTTCAAAGAATTAATTAAAAAAAAAACGTATGAAAATTTAGGTCATATCACAAAATAATGTATCGTGTCCATGTGAAGGCAATTAGAAATGAATTAAATCAAGTACCAATAGTACGAGAAAAATAGTTGTTAATAATTATTGTCACCTTGGTATCTGTCGCCAAGAAAGAAGGAAGTTAATGATTTAATGATACCATCTTGTTATACTAGAAAATACTATAAAATACTATACTATAAAATACTAAAAAATACTATAAAATACTATAAAATACTATAAAATACTATAAAATACTATAAAATACTATAAAATACTATAAAATACTATAAAATACTATAAAATACTATAAAATACTATAAAATACTATAAAATACTATAAAATACTATAAAATACTATAAAATACTATAAAATACTATAAAATACTATAAAATACTATAAAATACTATAAAATACTATAAAATACTATAAAATACTATAAAATACTATAAAATACTATAAAATACTATAAAATACTATAAAATACTATAAAATACTATAAAATACTATAAATACTATAAAATACTATAAAATACTATAAAATACTATAAAATACTAGAAAATACTAGAAAATACTAGAAAATACTAGAAAATACTAGAAAATACTAGAAAATACTAGAAAATACTAGAAAATACTAGTAAATACTAGAAAATACTAGAAAATACTATAAAATACTATAAAATACTATAAAATACTATAAAATACTATAAAATACTAGAAAATACTAGAAAATACTAGAAAATACTAGACAATACTAGAAAATACTAGAAAATACTAGAAAATACTAGAAAATACTAGAAAATACTAGAAAATACTAGACAATACTAGAAAATACTAGAAAATACTAGAAAATACTAGAAAATACTAGAAAATACTAGAAAATACTAGAAAATACTAGAAAATACTAGAAAATACTAGAAAATACTAGAAAATACTAGAAAATACTAGAAAATACTAGAAAATACTAGAAAATACTAGAAAATACTATAAAATACTATAAAATACAATAAAAAGCTATAAAATACAAGAAAAAGCTATAAAATACAAGAAAAGGCTATAAAATACAAGAAAAAGCTATAAAATACAAGAAAAAGCTATAAAATACAAGAAAAAGCTATAAAATACAAGAAAAAGCTATAAAATACTAGAAAAAACTAGAAAATACTAGAAAATTTGGAGTTTCAAATAATTATGTTTCGAAATAATAAATTTCGAAAAATGAACGATTCAAATAAATAATTTTAAAAAATTTAAATAATATATAAGTTTGACAACGATTTCGCATCAAATGTCATTATCTCCTTACGGTTTTATTGCGTTTATTAAATCACCTTGTATATTTATTAGATAAGTATGCATTCTCATTACATTACAGATCGAGCAAGAACTCCTTTAATTTGTTGTTTGCATAATAAATTTAAAAGTTTTAATTAAACCGATATTACCAATACTTCATTCAGAGTCAAAAAAATTAAAGAATGTTTTAACTATTATGTTGCAGATCGAATTTGGAGTAAGTACTTCGGTGCTTTTTTATACAATGTATTGAATTAAAGAACACTGATAATATGTGCTAGCACAAATGAATTATGGTAAAAAATAAATGTGTGTGTTATTATAAAAAACAACTATTTTATGATATTTTAGATATAGTGACGATTAGTATCGAAATGAAAGAATAAAAAATTGAAATATATTTTTATCAAAATAAAACATAAAGAATGAAAACCGGCCAAGTGCTAGTCGGACTCGCGCATAAAGGGTTCCTCACCATCGTACATAGGTAGTTTTTAATTACTTTATTAAGCAAGATCGAGCAAAAAAGTCTAAAAAACATATTTCTAGTGGGGGAGCCCCCTATAATTTTTAATTTATTTTTATTATTTGCCGGTAAAGTATTGGAGGCTTAGTAAAAGTTAGTTAGTTAGTTAGTTATTTAGTTAGTTACCCTTCGGGTACGGAACCCTAAAATTGATAATGAGAATATAATTCTTATGTCACGGGAAATATTTTCGATGAATGAAAATGTTTTTTGTTAAAAAATTCAAAATTTGGAAAAATAAATACCGAGAGTAATAGTCATATTTTTGTTTAGTTCCTTCCAGTTTTCGAAAAAAAAAACAAGGAGTTTTAAATTTCAAAATATCACAATAAAAATACGAGAATCCCTATACAGGGTGGTCCTTAAATAATTCTACATAGAAGTATGATAGATTCCTCACTTTAAAATATTACGATTTAAACCAACTTGCTTTAATAAAATGTTGCTAATAAGGAATATACAGGGTGTTAAAGGTTATATTTTAAGATTTCTTTTTTGTAATAACTTTAACGTTTTTGGATATGTATACATAAAAATTTGGAAATAGAAGTTTTTGGGAACGAAAAATCATAACTAGTACCTACTTTGATGTAATTTGTAGAGGGCGCTATATAGGCTACATTTGTGGCATAAATGTGCCCTAAATTTTTTTGCTGTTTAAGTTAGCGGTATTTTTGTAAAAGAATATTAAAGCCACGTTATTTTAATAGAAGAAAAGTATACCTACTTTTTATTAACCTTAAAACTTAACGGTTTACGATATAATCGCATTTTAGGGATCAGCTGCATGATTATTATTGAAAACATTTAGAAAACAAATTAAAAAAAACTAAGCTAAATAACATTATAACTTTAATTGTGTCACATTAAATGTCTTCCATTCTCGTCGATGCATTCATCTACACGTTCCATAAAAGATCGTCTCATATTAAACAACATCATAAGATCTATTTATTTCTTCCCAAAGTAATAATTATTCATTTCGGGAAAATTTAACCTTTAACACCCTGTATATACCTTATTAGCATCAATTTATTAAAGCAAGTTGGTTTAAAACGTAATATTTTAACGTGAGGAATCTACCATACTTCTATGTACAATTCTTAAGGACCACCATTAACATTATTTTAAATATAATCCCCATATTTGAGCTTTTAATGGCTTTTAAATATATTTTTTAAATTGGTGGAAAATCATACAGAAGCATTAAGAATAATATTTTATTAATTATTAAGTATCCAAAATCTCGACACTGGTGTTTTTGATCGAGAAATTCAAGGTCATAAGTTTCAGGCTCTAATCACTCATAACTGAGATTGATCCTTTTGTATAACAGAGGATAATTGTTAGATAATAGCAAATAAATATGACGGGTCTGTAAAGTTTGAACCAATTCAGAAAAAGGTGTGGTTATGTGGTTGAGATGTTATACAAGATTCTACACAGCGAAAGCTGAAACAAATGTGTAAAAAACGAAATCCATTAATATCGTTTGGTTGACTTTTAGTAAATGCAGTCTTTTATAAATGATGGTGGGTATAGAAATTTCCAGTGAATATTGTAAAATTTATGCAATGGACACACAAAAATATATCATCGTGAAATGCGATCGTGATATAAGAATTTAAATAAATTGATACATTATGGTTCAATTCAAAAAACTGTGTAAGATACTAAATATATCATTATTCCAGTATGTGTCTGATTATTACAAAATGCTATAAATCATTTATGAAAATTGATTTGTAAATCAATTTCTGATTTGATTAATAATTATTTCCACAACGTTATAACGAGAAGCAATGGTTTCACAAATCGTTTAATTATAATAAAAACAGATTTTTATTTCAGAAGTATGTGACAATGACATAAAACGAAATAGGGTCATAAAAAACTACTAGCTATAGTACCTATATACATTACACATTACAAGAAATTACAACATGATCTACAAAAAGTATTATCACTGCAAGAATTCGCTTAATGTGTAAGTAAGGTTCTAAATCAACCAAAAATTTAAATAATTTAGTTTCTTTGTTTGGTCTATGACTTTCAAGTACAAGGAAAGATTTTTATGCACACATAATATGCTCCATTTTGACTCATTGTTAATCTACAACATGGATATGTATAATTTATTGATCTTGTAGGATGTGTACGTTGTGGCTGGTTTGTATTAAACAGAGCCCTATTTTTATTAAAAAATAAAACTGTATCTTGTATACAGGGTGTCCGAAAAGTCAACGATAATACTGAAAAGGGTGATGGACCAACTCATAAGCTACCAGAAAAACATAATATGACCTTAGTAAAATCAATGGTTTTCGAGATATTGCCACTTTAATAAAATTCGTTAAACTCGTCCCCTTGGATCAGATTTTTGAGTGTCACTCCTAAAAAAATGTATAATTCTTAGATTCTGATTTAGGTTTTGTAACATTAATTAAATCATGTTAAAAATTTTTTTTATTTCTCTTATCAAAAATTAAACAAAAATCACAGCCTAGACTAGGAGGCCATGCAACAAGCAAAAAACATTTCTGTTGTTATTTTGTTACTGTACTGTCAATAACTTTTGCTTGTAAGTATCTGGACTTGTGTGTTACCTTTTGATTTGGATTTGATTATATTGGAGATCAAATGAAGTGGCCTGACTTTCCTGTGGACTTTGTGTTGATTGAACTATTTGTGTTGGTGATTGACCTGTTTAATATGACGCTGCCGTATACCGCCCAGGAGTATGCAAACATGCATCTCATTTATGAAGAATGCAGAGGAAATGGACTAGAAGCAGCTAACCTTTATCGGGAAAGATATCCAAATTTGACACGATATCCTGATTATCCTGTATTTATCAATGTTCATCGCGCATATTCGGAGGGCAGGATTCCTCACGCTCCCGTTCGAGAGGGAAGACCCCGCATTGATTACGATGATCAAGTTTTAGAAGAAATTGAAAACGATCCGACTACTTCGGCGCGAACAATAGAAAAACAAACGGGGATACCCAAATTGACAGTAAATGAGATCACTAGGAGATATCAATGTCACCCATATCACGTGCAACGTGTACAAGCCCTACTGCCTCGAGACTACGAACAACGCGTACGGTTTTACCGCAGAATGTTGCAAAAAATAGAAAGGACCCACTGCAGTCGGATGAGAGTACATTTAAAAAGTTTGGCTTTATGAACATACATAATTTGCATTCTTATGCGTTGGAAAATCTCCACTCCATTCGAGAAGAAAGGTCCCAGTACCGTTTCAAAGTAAACCTGTGGACTGGTATCCTAAACGGACATGTAATTGGTCCATTCGAATTACCAGAAAATCTAAACTGGCAAGCTTATTTACATTTTTGTCAAACCCACCTAACGCTTCTTTTGAAAAATGTTTCTTTGGCCGCACGCCGAAGAATGTGGTTTCAATATGAAGGTCTCCCGGCACATTATGCACATCAAGTTCGTGCGTATTTAAATCAAACCTACCCCCACAGATGGATCGGCATACTTGGTGCAATTTTATGGCCCCCAGGTCCCCAGACCTAAACCTCCTAGATTTTTTTACTGGGGTTGCATAAAAAAAGGTTTATGCAAGACCAAAAGTAATATTGATGAATTACGTCAGCGAATAACTGACGTAGCCCAAGATATAAACTTGGCAAGAAATGCAAGATAGATAAAGAGGGCCTTTTTATAAAGATGCCGCGCCTGCATTCGCGTTAGTAGTGTTCACTTTGAACATATTGTTTGATTTTTTTATTTTTCTTAAGTTAAATACATTTTTTATTAACATGATTTAATTTTGTTTAATTTTTAGAATGTTCTCATAAGGTAAATTAGGTATATCCTTCACTATAAGTCAATAACAGTAAACTGTTTATTATAACAATGGGTAGTTCCCTTTTTTGTACAGTATGAGGGGTTAAACTGGAGTGATGGAAAATAAATTATTTCTCTGTAAAATAAGATTTCTTATTGAATATTTTGAACTTTTGGTTTAATGTTGGTCTTTGTTTAATAAAATGGCTATTCACAGTTGCAAAACCTACATCACAATCTAAGAATTATACATTTTTTAGGAGTGACAATCGAAAATCTGATTTAAGGGGACGATTTTAACGAATTTTATTAAAGTATCTCGAAAACCATCGATTTTTTACTAAGGTCATATTATGTTTTTCTGAAAGCTTATGAGTTGATCCATCGTCCCTTTCAGTATTATCGTTGACTTTTGGGACACCCTGTATATATTGATGTTGCTGTCAACATTTTATGTTTTTTAAATTTACCCCTACAAGAATCCCTGAATCCCATGCAGAGTATTATCGTTAGTGCTCGTTTTTGACAAATAAATAATTTCATATCTAATGTGGCTTTCAATGATATAATGAAAAACCATTTTTAGTGTTGAAAAATCAAAAATCAATATTTTTGAATGACGTCAATTTTGAAATTTTCTGTCTGACGAGGTTCTATGTGTTGTGACCATGACAGGGCTCTTTCTAGCATAATTCCTAGAAATTTTACAATTTGTTGTGTTCTTAGATCTATGTCACAAAGAGTAAATACATCCGGTGATTCCAATCTAGACCTATTTGTACTAAATAATACAAGGTTTGTTTTGGCTTTAATAATAACTAATTTATTTTTGTAAACAATTCAACGCTACTGACTTTTGTTCCAAGTTAAATAAATTGTCACTTTTAACCAAAAAATTTGTGTCATCTACAAATGTTATTGAACACCAATTTCGGCGCTCCATTATTTCTGTGATATTGTTAACATAGAGTAGAAATAGTATTGGTCCTAATACACTACCTTGGGGTATTTCTACACTTAATGTAACACTATCCGATATTATTTGATTGTTTAATTCTACTGATACGGTTTTCCTAAATTTGTAAAGTAGTGGTGATGTTCCTTTGGTTTCTTAATTTATATATTGTTGGGTAATTGTCACAGTCTTGAAATTGTAAACAGCAAATTAATAATGTAAATATAGGGTCTTTAAAAAGAAAAAAATTTCGAGTGGATTGTTTTGTCACAGGCGGGTACGATGTACTGGTCGGAATGTGAAGAAAAGCTTCATTATCAAAAATTTAATTTTATGGGCAATTTAGCAGAATGAATTTGAATAATGTTATTATTAATTTAACGCACCACTAAATTAAAAATGAAATTATTTAATTAAAAAAATATTGCAGGGTGTAATATGGAAATGTTAGGATGTAATTAGGATTTAATTATGTAATGTATTGAATTACTAATAGGTTTTCAAAATTGAACTATGCTGGGGTTTCCTCATTTCGCAAATTAATTTTGACAACTAATTATTATAAAACGTAAATCTTGATTTTCCTGCTTTTAACTTTTAACTTGTCAAATTTCTCTTTTATGAAATATAAATTCACTAAAATTTGCAAATTGGAAAGTTGCAAACTACTTTTATGAAATAGGCCGCAATTATCAAGGCCATTTTTGTAAATATTTCTTATTATTTGATCTCACTTGATATGCGGCGATCGCCTCTAAATTCTGCGCTCGTAGGAAAAATATGGCTTTTCGCACTAGTTGCACAAGCTACTATTATTAAAAAGTTAAAATAAATCAGGAAAATGTTTACTATCCCGAGCGTATTCTGAACGCCTATATAAACTTTTTAAGAATGCAAATCCAGTTATAATGCAGTGTAATTTTTAGCTTTTCGTTTAGAATCAGTTCAGGATTGTTACCGCGAACGAAGCTATTGAAAGATATGGATTGAAGCCTAGTAAAGCCAAAGAAAAAGAATCACTTTTGTCACAGGGAAAGGTAGTCATTAGAGATATTGACACTTCTAAGTAGTTATTGTTCATTTTACGAGATTTGGCTGTGCTCGTCTCGCATACTCAATCGTTACATAAAAAAAGCATGCCGTTACTGGTTACATAAATAGCTTATCTAAACAAAACCGTTTGTTTTACACAGATTTATTGAACAGTCCTTGTAACTACGTGTTTTACATAGAAAAATACCTAACTGTTGTCAACTAATTGACAATTAAAAGAAAGTACCAATCGTCTGATCTCGTAAATGTATCGAAGTGTTACCAAATTCTTCAACGATTCATGACATGATTGACCAGCAGTAGCCACTATGCCACTAACACAACAACTGAAATACCATGTTAAAAAATACACACTAGTTCTTGCGTAATAATCACTATTATCAGATTAGTTACCGACCGTTATGGAAACGATAGGTTGTAAAAAAATGAATCAATAGTTGGAATTTCATTCAGTTAACATAGGCGTACTTGCCAATGGAGGCGCCTTAAAAGAAAAATAAATATTATAGGAAGTATTTTTTTTAAATTGGTCTCATAGGCATCAACTACTAAGATTATGTGTAGGCTTTCTTACTATTTCCGAGCCTCACTTTAGGAAAAGCACTGTTAATTAGAACCCAACAATGAATGGTCGAGTGGGAAATCATACCTATGCATTAGAATTAATATTTAATATATTAAATTAAATAAAAATGTCCGCCACTGGCGGGATTCGAATCTGAAACCCTTGGATCTCCTAGTCTAATTATTATTTTGTTATTTTATTGAGAAATAGTATAGGTAATGAAAAATACTAAGCAAGGACACTCAGGGGCGCATATATGGAGGGTGCAATGGGGGTAAGTACCCCTCCCCCCTAAGAATTTTTAAACCCAACTTTTTATAGGTACTAAAACGTACTATTATGGAAGAGACTTTTTGAAGAGGAAGACCTGGTTTACGAAAACTGGAAGATAAGGACCTTTTCTTTTTTTTTTCTTACTTTTTTCTTACTTTTCCTTTTTTTTTTCTTATTTTTTTCTTTTTCTTTTTTTTACCACTACCTTCCCCCCCAAACTTAAACTCTAGATGCGCCACTGGAGACACTTTTTTATACAAAGTTAAACCGCTACTGTACCAAATTATCCAAACTGCTTGATTAATATTATTATTGATCATAATTAATGATCATGTTAAATTGGTGCAAATAATCAAAACAAAACATATTGATGACAAGGTTATAGCGTACTCAATTCAATTTTTTACATGTTTGCTGAAATTAATGCTCGAATTTAAATAATGTATTCATTTCAATCAGACAAAACAGGTTTATCTTCTGGCGGAGAAAAGTGCATGACACATTGTTATGTAGTCTGTAGGTATACCTATTATGTAATTATAACTGGTTTGGGATTTAAAAGACAGTTTATGGAAGAGAATGTGCAATATATTTTTTTTGTTGTAGATTCTTAGTTACGAATGGTTCTGACTCATAATTTATCTCTGAGAAAATAATCGGATTAGTTTTTATAATAAGAATCATTTAACACACAGATTGGTCACCTTGTTTTTCTGTAAAAAGATAATTAACGTATAGGTTAAGTTTTTAACAAAATAAACATACGTAAAAGTTTTAAAGTTTCTTGTTATTCTTTTTTTGTCATATTTATTGTCATGTTTATGTACAAAAATTTTGAAAAAATATCTGCCGAATGAACTTTATAAACTATTTAATAGGCAATAATATTTTAATAGAATCTAAACTACTTCCAGTATCCTTTTAATAGTGACCTTCTGTGACAAATCAATTATTAATTACAAAAAGTTATATCTAAAAAATACTTTCTAAAAGTTTATGTAATTTCAACTGTTTAAATTATTTTTGTACTCGCAAATAGTTTAATTTTTATGATTTTCTTACATTATGAGTTAAATTAAACAGTCAAAAGTTATAATTTTGTTAGTACCCGGTAATTTCCAAGATTTAACACATGCAATACAAATGAAAATCGTTCATATCGTGTAACGCGTCAAATTTCCAAAATAATAACAATAATTATGTTCCACCGAATGAAAATAGAAATTGTTCAAATAATTTTAACACTCCTAATGATTTTTTCTATAAACAAAGAAATAACTTTCCGTCTCAACATTCTAATGTAAATTCAAGACCCATACAACGTAATTACCCAACTAATACCCAAGTTTTGGAACAGAATTATCCAAATAAGAATACAAATTTACCAAACCCTACACCTATGTCAGTATCAACTAGGAATACTAGACAAAATTAATTGAGACCAGGACTTTCAAATTATTTTAGAAATTCGGCGGGTCAGTCACCAAATTTTACCTCCGAAGAGTTATTTAACTCTCAAACAAAACCTATATATAATTCAATGGTTGAAAATCCTGTAAATCAATACAATAATGAATATAATGATTCTGAAAAAGTTAATGATAATAAAGGTCAAACTCCAGATTTTCGGTTAAGGCCTCGGAACAAAATAACTCGCAACAAAATCTAGTACACATTTCAATAAATTTTGCGGATTACCCTATATAATTTTCCCTGAGTATAATTTAAAAATATTGGTGGATACAGGTTCCTCGAAATCATTTATTAACCCTGAAGTAGCTGAAAAATTTTACCCAAATGAACCATTTGTAGTGACTAGTTTTACAGAAATCTGCACATAAATATAGTGCCTCTAAAATTTGAGAGCTCTTTGGCAACTATGAGATTTCTTCTAGGGGCGGAAGAAGTGGTGTCGCATGGCATGTCCATATTTTTCAAACTATTGGGCACTACTTACTACAACTGTTTCAAATTTTAATTGTATAAGTCAGACACGCTTGTGACTGCTAGATAGGCAGATATACAAGCAGACACCAAGGTGACTCCAAAAGAGTTTTTTCTTGGCAAATTGTGGACTACTTTGGAAACACTCTGTAGATATTGACGGAATTAGGAAATTTTAAACCTGATAACTCGATAATATTAATAAACTTTTCAAATACAGGCTCTTGTAATAATAATGTAACAGTCAATGAAGCACTGAAAGTATTTTTAAAATAACGAATTTATTATTATTATTAGTAACCTTAGGCTTCCGGTAGTAATTTAGCAGCTCACAAATGTACAGGGTGATTCTTTTATCATGGGAAATGAGTTTTTCTCGTAAATGGCTGCAGCAAATTGGGTTCTGTAAAAAGTATTTTATTTGGGCTGGTTATTGCTTGAAATTGGGATGGATAAGGAAGTTATAAATAAACGACGCTGGGCGTCGCGACGCTTTAAATTTTTTTTTGTCAGAAGCATACCATTTTTATTTCAGAAATTGAAAGATCTATTCAATAAAAACACTTTTTTTAAATACTATTTTTTTCCATCTAAAACCATTCAAAAATTACAGACCAGTTTTTATGTTCCAAATTTCTAGATTGCCATACAAAGAATGCATGGTATTTTAAATTTCACTAAATCAGGTAGGCTTTGAAAAAACATAATTGGCTTATATTGATTGATGTCTGAAACTGTCAGTGTAATTTCAATTATTCCTATTAAAATAGTGAGTAATAAGAAATATGTTTACACATTCAGATAAAGTTGACATGCTTCTTTTATACGGAGAAGCCCAAAAAAATGGTTTAGCTGCAAGAAGATTATATGCGGAAAAATACCCCGAACGCAACCTTCCAGACCACAAAATGTTTGCCAGGTTAGAAACTAGTTTACGTCAAAACCCTAAAGCATTTGAAGGTAGGTTTTGTGTTTTTTAATAAATCCCCATAAATTCAATGAGCCAAATTTGCAGGTAAAAGATCAAGAACAAAAACTGTCACGACGGATGAAAATGTGGCAATTATTTTAAATTATTTTAACAATCACCATGAAGCTTCTATAAGAGAGGCTTCAAGAGACTTAAATTTAAATTATAGTGTGATACAAAGAGTTTTAAAAAGCAACAAATACCATGACTATAAATTTCATAATTTGCAAGAACTTTCGCTTAGAGATTTTGAGAGGAGGAAGGATTTTATTTGTCAGTTTTTGGTGTCTTTGGATGACAATCCTAATTTATTTTCTCATATACTATGGACAGACGAAAGTCATTTTGTTAGTCATGGATTACCAAACAAAAAAAATACCCATTATTGGTCAGACGAAAACCCGCGCAAAATCAGACAACATCAAATACAGGGCCACTTTGGCATAAACGTCTGGTGCGGAATAGTCGGGCGGCACTTAGTAGGGCCATACTTTTATGAAGGCGCCTTGACGGGCCCAAGATACTTAGATTTTCTCCAAAATCACCTTCCTCTTTTGCTGGAACATGTGCCACTGCAAATCAGAAGAAACTTATGGTTTCAACTAGATGGAGCTCCTTGCCACAATGCGGTCATTGTTCAAAATTATTTGAATGAAGTCTACCACGGAAGATGGTTGGGGACACACGGGCCCTTGAAATTTCCGCCTAGATCTCCGGACTTGACACCCTTAGATTTCTTTTTATGGGGAATTTTAAAAAATATAGTGTATAAAACAAAATCTAATAATTTAGATATTTTAAAACAAAAAATTATTGATGCGTGCAATGGAATATCTGGTGATGTTTTAAGAAAAGTTACATCTTTCGAAATAAGAAAGCGGTACAATTTATGTGTGGATAACGATGGCGCATATATCGAGCAATTGTTAAAATAAGATTTGTGAATTAGCAATTAATTTTTACTAAATACAGTTCATGTTATTCTTTAATGTTTTATGTATGTTTTATGGGTTGTTAGTGTAAACTTTGATTATTTCCTAAACAATTACATAAGTGTTATTAAATGTAGGAACATCTTGTAAATTGTTTTCTTTAAATCCTAAATTATATTTGTTGTCAATATCAGCATAAAAGTAGCCTGCCTGATTTAGTGAAATTTAAAAACCCAGCATTTTTTGTATGGCAATCGACAAATTTAAAACATAAAAACTGGTCTGTAATGCTTGAATGGTTTTAGATGGAAATAAATGGTATTTGAAAAAAGTGTTTCTATTGAAGAGATCTTTCAATTTCTGAAATAAAAATGGTATGCTTCTGACAAAAAAAAAATTGAAGCGTCGCGACGCCCAGCGTCGCTTATTTATAACTTCCTTATCCATCCCAATTTTAAGCATTAGCCGGCCCAAATAAAATACTTTTCACAAAACTCAATTTGCTGCAGCCGTTTACGAGAAAAACTCATTTCTCATGATAAAAGAATCACCCTGTACTGTTCTATTTCTGTTATTAGTTATTAGTAAATTTTAATAACACTATTAATATTTTTTCATTATTTAACCACCTCCGGGTACGAGACACACCATTAAAATATTATCTAAAAATTAATCGAACCCAAAACATTACATACATTTTTTTTTTGTAATAGGTCATTCAACTTTTCCAATCCCTACAGCATTTTTCAAAACAATCCATTTTCAAACAAAAGCTGATCACTGACCACACCTTTCGCTAAAAATGTATTTGTTACATAACGTCCAAGTTTAAATAACGAACAAGTTCTGTCTAATTCAACGGTAAATCAAGTTGCAAAAGTTCAGCAACAGAGATGACATAATAAAGAATAATACGTTCGAATGGGACATACTTATCAGATAAAATCTTAACATAACATTTAGATGTTGTTTTAGATAATGTAGATTTAATGCAATTCAAAACACCTGTTGGAGGTTGTAATTGATGTTAGTGAATTATGAACTTTTAGAGGTTGCTAATTAAGAAATTTTTAAACGATTTTTAATTCTTTCCACACCGCTTTTAATACAGAATGTTTCTGAAATTTTTAATTTGTTTTTAAGAGGAATAGGTACCTATTATTTACTTGGTTTTAGAGTATAGTATGCAAAGGTAATAACCCACTTTTACTAGTTATTAAATATTTTCGTGTGCAGGTAAAAGTGAAATATATGTGCCTGTGAAGTCAATTTTTCAAAATTTCATTCAATTTTAAAAAAAAAAATAGGAAAATATTTAAAAATGCCAAGTTTTAAAACGGTATCTTCAGTTCTTACATACTACATCTAAGCTGTTTGAGATACTACTAAAACGCAGGGCCGCCGAGAGCCAGGTCGAGCCCCGGGACAATTTCCCAGGTCGGACCCCGCGACAATTTTATAAAAAAAATTAGGCCCTCTCAATATCACATTTCTAAAAAAAAAGTTTTCAAGCAAATACTTCTCGTCCTCTTTATTCCTCCCTCTTGTACAGCGGTACACAAGAGCTGCCGGGTCCCCACTTGAACCCGGGCCCCGGGAATTAGTCCCGGCTACCCCTCTCTCTTGTCCACTATGCTAAAACGACTAATACCAATAATTTAAAATAAAAACCTAATTCCCTTAACACCAATTTGGTTTAAGACTCAACAAATAGGTCAAGTACACAGGTATCATTGAGATGGCATACGAAGAAAAATATATATAATATATACAGGGTGTCTGTAAAAGGTCTTTACAAAAACATACCACATATTCCTTAGAGCAAAATAAGTCGATTTAAGTAAAATTACCTTAGTACAAAGTTGCTTCGTTTGGGCTCCAGAGGGCCTTGAAGTTACAATTTTTAAATCGTTTTTCCCATATAAATTTAAAACGGCATATGCGATTTTGCTGAAATTTGGTATATTGGTAGAGTTTAATGTGGCAAAAAAATGGTATTAAAATTTTGTCCGACAATAATACATAGGCGTAGAACTTGATTTTTTAAATAATTGCACCTTTAAAAATTCTACGGCAATGGAAGAAAAGGAGTTTGAGTATGAAATTTAGATTGCGCAACTCATTTACTTTAAAAAAGGTACTCTTGATAAGACTCGATTACTCTCATGGTTTTCGCTAAATTTCTGTTTTAATAATTTAGAGTGTATAGGTTTCACAAAAATATTTATTTACAACATAATCAAAATAGAGATTTTACAAAAATTGTTCAAAATGTTCACCATTTTCACGCATATAAAGATTTATACGTCGAAGAAAATTAAAATGTATCCTTTCTATAACTTCTTCATCACTTCTAAGATTGTTTATTGCATCTTAAATAAGTTGCCAGAGTTGTTCCTCATTTTCTACATGTTCCCTGTAAACTGTGGATTTCAGATGCCCCCATAAAAAGTAATCCATCGGTGTTAGGTCTGAGGAACGTGGTGGCCAGTTTACAGGTGCGTCATTACCTCTGCCTATCCATTTGTGTGGATATTGTTCATTCAAGTGGTTTCTAACGTTTAAAGAAAAATGTGGTGGAGCTCCATCTTGCATAAACCACATATCTCTCCGAAGTTGGAAAAGTAAATCTTCTAACAATTCTGGCAACGTATTTTGTAGAAAATCCAAATAATTTTCTCCAGTTAATCTTCGTGGAAGTATGACAAGACCAACAATGAAATTACCAATTATTCCAGCCCACACATTAATTTTGAATTCGTGCTGAAAATGGTTTACCTTTATTGCATGCGAATTTTCAACGGCATAAACATGTTCATTATGGGTATTAGTTCTCTTGTTGTAAAACCCGCTTCATCGGTAAAGAGAACCTTCTTGTCAAAGTTTGGATCTCTTTCTCTTTTCATATTAACAAATCGACAAAAACCCAAACGAATTTGAGGATCATGGACTAATAATTCTTGTACTGACTTCTTATGGTATGGATATAGCAATTGTTCTCTAAGCACTTTATGAACGACATCTTTACTTACTCCTAGTTCCCTTCCAATTCTGGATCTTCTTCAACACGTTCTAAAATGTCTTCTTCAACTTCAGGAATCCTTACAAAACGTTCTCTTCCATTATCAACAGTGTTGGGAGCAAAGGAACCGGTCTCCCGAAGACGTCTCTCAACAGCAGCAAAAGTTGGGTGGCTAGGTACACGACGATTTGGAAACCTTTCAGAGTACACCCTGACACCCTGACATATTAATAAACCACGCATTTGTTTTTTTTAATAATTATTGAGTCAGATAGAACACTTTCAATCGTTAACAAGAGATTAGGTGCTAAAACTTGACAATATTTTTATTTAGATGAAACTATGGAAACCAACAATAAATGTTTTTGTATACGTATTGCAGGCAAATAATTAATATTCCTCAAAAAATCGTACATAGCAAGAATCGAGTATTTTTGTTAAAAGTCTCGATTAGAGGTGTTGAAGAAGATATGAAAAAAGTACATTTTTATGTTTTTCATCGTATAAAATTTTGTCCGATAATAATACATAGGCGTAGAACTTGATTTTTTAAATAATTGCACCTTTAAAAATTCTACGCCAATGGCGGAAAAGGGGTTTGAGTATGAAATTTGAATTTGGTACTCATTTACTACAAAAAAGTACCCTTGATAACACTCGATTTACTCTCATGGTTTTGACAAAGTTTGTATTTTAATAATTATTGTTTATGTTCTAAAATTACTAAAATGCAAATTTCGTCAAAACCATGAGAGTAATCGAGTCTTATCAAGAGTACCTTTTTCAAAGTAAATGAGTTGCGCAATCTAAACTTCATACTCAAACTCCTTTTCTTCCATTGGCGTAGAATTTTTAAAGGTGCAATTATTTAAAAAATCAAGTTCTACGCCTATGTATTATTATCGGACAAAATTTTAATACCATTTTTTTGCCACATAAAACTCTACCAATATACCAAATTTCAGCAAAATCGCATATGCCGTTTTAAATTTATATGGGAAAAACCATTTGAAAATTGTAACTTCAAGGCCCTCTGGAGCCCAAACGAAGCAACTTTGTACTAAGGTAATTTTACTTAAATCGACTTATTTTGGTCTAAGGAATATGTGGTATGTTTTTGTGAAGACGTTTTACAGACACCCTGTATAAGTCCTTGAGGTGGTCTAAGCAATTGACAAGGTTTGATACGCTGTCCTGACACAAAAACTTCTGAAAATGCTCCCTGGACAATATTTTATGTCGACATTCATCAATCATATTTTTTTAACTGGAGGAATGTTTAGAATCAAACAAAATGAGACATACTACGAAATAAAAGAATTTAAAACAGATTTCCCACAGGGCAGTGTGCTAGGACCGGTTCTTTATATTGATTATATACTAACGATATTGGACGTTGACCGAAATAATATTAAGAAATTTATCACAAAAAAAAATTACATCAGAATTTCCAAATTACAAACAAAATGCACCCAAACGAATACAACTTTACTGTTAATTTGAATCACGGATATTAGTGAGACATAATTTGTGTTCCACTGCCAGTTTACTTTTAACAAAAATAAATATTAGAAATTAAATGTTAATGAACACCTACGAGGATGTATCAGAAAATAACGAGACTGGTGCTATAGTATAACAACGAAACATTTATTTAAAAAAATTCAACAACTATCCTTCGAAGTACTCTCCATTCTGTTGAATACACTTATCCCATCGCTTTATCCACTTATCATAAACTTCTGAGAAACCATTTTTTGATAGTCTGTTTAGTATACCTATCACAGCGTTGTTGAGCTCTAAATCCGACTCAAATCTTCTACCTCTCAATTCTTTTTTGACTTCAGGAAACAAATGGAAGTCACATGGAGCAAGGTCAGGAGAGTAGGGGGGATGAACCATAATTTCAACCCCTAATTCTTCAATTGTTCGTTGACAAATCATTGATCTATGAGCCGGAGCATTGTCGTGATGCAGCGTCCAGCCTCGTATAACCTCTATTTGTAGTTACAGTTATTGGATCAAAAATACGGACCAAATATTACTTTTACATGCTTAAAAACAGAGATAAGGGACATAAAGATAGGAAATGCTCATAAGAAGAAAATGCTTAACAACGACCAGCTTTAACGCAGTTAACATCTGACCCACTACGTGGCGTTTTCATCGGTATCAAACAAACAACCTGATAATAAAGGTTGTATAAATATAGACTGCACAATGTAATTGCGCTAAATGATTTATTAAAAAGAATACTACACTTACAGTCTATTATCGATTAATTATTGCAAATCTATTCATGACAAATATTTTTTAATGTTTGATCGTTATTTGTAATATTAACATTTTTGTTCTTATTTTCCAAACGAATTGCCAACGGTGTCTTATTTAAAAATGTTGAGTGCAAACTCAATAATGGGAATTCAGATATTTTTCTTCCTATATCAAATCTGCTCTCTAACGTTTTGAAGCCATTTTCTTGATCTAAAACAATAAATAATAAATAAATACCTACTTTTTGACAAAAATTGGCTACTGTTTGTGTTACTTACATAAACAGATCTTAATTTGGTTAAATAAAGAAAGCCACATTGGAGTTGTTAAATTTATTATTACAAAATATAATTGCCTCAAATTTTACACCATTTCGCTTAGTTCATCTAGAGGATAACACAATCATGAACTCAAAATTTAAAATTCAAACTCAGGATTTTACGATATATATACAACTAATTGACATTTATTAATATTTACAAACTGTCAACTGCTGTTCACGTCTACTGTCTGTCTGCAAGAGACGTGTACCTTTAGTCACAGAAGGTGTGGCTTCAGTTGCTAGGTTCCTGTTTTAGCCCTATGTTTCTTTTCTGTATCGTTCTTTATCCTGTGCTTTAGTCATAACCTTTAGTTAACATCTGAGACGCATAGATGACTTCATCGTTGCTGCGGTCATTGCGTTTCCTATCTTTATGTTCCCAATTTCTGCTTAAAGGATAAAGAAACTAAATATTTTTACAGTCGAGTTCAAGGGAGTAAAAGGCCAAATAGTTTTGCTTGGGAATACAGTATAAAAAAGCCTAATATTTTTAATTAGAGTTAAGGGGTCAAAATATTTTGATAATAGTAAGCTTAAGACTGCGATTACCACAATAATGGCTTCAAAATAATACATGAAAAAGACCAGACGAGGACAGTCATTGAAAAAAGTAAGAAGATCCAAATGTTTAAGGGGTAAATGGACCAAACACTTTTATACAAACAAGCGTAAGTGGTAAAGGAACAAAATATTTTAATATGGAAGATTAAAGACATAAAGGTGCCAAATACTTTCTGGCCTAAATCGATCAACGTATTCTCTAATTATTTTTTAAAATAACCAAAGTACGGAACACTATTGCGCAAGTACTACTTGTTTATCTTATTTCACAATAATAAATTAAGTATTCTACATTATTTTACGAAATATTTACAAATCCTTTTTTTAGCAAACCTCTAACGTATAAACTGAAATGTATGAAACTTATCTTAATTATTTTTATTATTTGAAAGATTAATATAAATGACTATCTTGATTGCAGCATTCTAACGTTGCGATAAAATTACTATACCTAAAAAAATAACATTGTTGTAATCAAAAAGAACGATAAAATTGCTGAAAAAGGTACCATGTCACAATAGTTCTTATATCTACTCATTCAACAAGGTGATGCAGTGCAATCAAAGTGAACCGTATTTGGTTCTCTAGGTACCTATTGCTTTAGCGCCAGCGTCAACATTTTTTAGTATACAAAAAGCTCTTTATTTTAAAATCCTGTTTAGTGTAACGTTTATTTATTTTTAGTTAATTTTTTTAATTTACATATATATTGATATGGAAACACCCAGTATCGAAAATTAAAATTTTGCTCTAGACTCTTTAAAAGAGGTGGATCGATAAAAATCCAATATGGCGCCCGTATGAAAAAACAAAGTTGATGATAATTCCAAGAAACCGAAACGTTGCAAATAAAATCTGACGACACAGGCGTTTTCTACGTAAAGAGTTGCTTTAAAAAAGTTTTTACAGATTTTAGAAATTTTCATAAATAAAGAAAATACAGGGTATTTTCGGAAATGCGTCATTTTATTTTTTTCAAAATATCTCAAAAACCAAAACGGAAAAATCTCAAACTAAACGGCATTGAATTATAAACAGAATTGTCTAAAACTTTCTCCGGAGATCGCAATACATGCATCACCAATTTCGGACACACTGTATATATAATTTCTAAATTTTCCTGCTCCCCTGGTGATTGTTATTCTCCTCTGTTCTCTAGCCTGGTCTCCTTTCGTTATTTTTCTATAATTTCTCTTGCTTCTCCTACTGCTCTATCTCCTCTAAATATATTTTTTTATTATTGTTACCTCGTTCTGTTCACTTGCCTCTCGTTTCTTCTCTGTTATCTTGTCTGGCCTTTTATTTGTAAAATTCTCCTTCTCTACCTTTATATTTTATTTTATTCAACTTCTTTAACTATAATAACTTCTCTCAAATTAAATTTCTAATAACATTTCCAAATTATAATCTGACAATATACTAATTTTTTAAAGACTAATCTCTTGACAATTATTATTAATCGACATTTCGATTATTTACATAAATTTTGATTTTTAGCATTTTCACCACCCCAGGATAGATAATATATTAAGATGACGCCTCATTTTCCATATAAAATCCCCCAAATTCTTTGTTCATTCAGTATATTATTCAAATATACTAAGGATAATGAATTTTATTTCTAAATTTAATTGTAAAAAAAATCAGACTATTTTTGTTTCTTCAATTGTTAATTTTGCTCATTTTATTATTATTATTTATTCAACAGTACACTAACTATAACTTATAACATTTCATAACTATTTGTAACTATCCCCTTATTTTTTTGATCTTCTATATACTTCAATATCTTCTTAATTTATAATCTTTTAATGTATATCGTTTGTGCATATTATCTTCATTTAACTTTCTTTTCCATCTCAAAATATCCATTACATTTCTTCTTTAAAGTCTTCCCATTTTATACATTTTCTCATTATACATTATATTAAATACTATTCTATGTCATTACTTTCTTTATACCGTATTATTTATTAATATACCACATTATTCGCTATTATACCGCACTAATTATTCATTGTACCTCATTATTTCAGTTAATCTTCTATTCTTCATTATCTTCTCCAATTCTTCCTTATATTTTATTTCCCTTTTCATTTGTCTAATATTTTCCACATTTTGTTTAATACTAACTTCATTTTTTATACTTTTTAGTTTTCTTTCCTTCCTTCATTTTATTTCATGCTTTCTTTTTATTTTTATTTTGTTATCTTGCCTTTTGTGTTCCTTTTTGACTTGTTTCCTAGGTTGCTTTATTTTCTTCCTTGGTTTCTTCTTTAATTCTTTAATTTTTATTTTACTTTTATTTTGTCTATCAAAACTTATTTTGTTTTCCAAATTTTTAATCTTTCTAGACTAACTTCTTTTTCTTTACGTTCTATTTTTATGTTTTTCTGGTAAATTTATTTCTTCATTTATTTCTACACTTTAATTATCTTTATCTTCTTCTGATTTAAATTTGTCTCTTTTCTTTTTCTTTGTTTCTTTACTGTTTATTTCTTTTACTAACTCTCGCAATTTCTTTTCTACCTTCTCTATTTCGTTTTTCATGTTTTTCTCCATTCCCTCCATTTTCTTTATAATTTATTTTCTATCTTCTAACCTTTCTTGTTTTCTCTCTTCTTTATCTTGTTGTCTATTTTTCTTAATTTCTTCCTTATCTTATTGTCTATCTTAATCCATTTTATTTTCCATTCTCACCAGTCGGTTTATTATCACTCCAATTATTGGTAGCATCTCATACCCACCACAATACGTCATCGTAATGTAGTATCAATTGACGTAATAGCATACCTTCTTTTTATAGTTTCATGGGATATAACCATCCAGTTTAATGTGAAGGTGATTGATGTAGAGCCGTGTATACTTATCAAGGGCATGACTAGTATCTCTGTCTGTATATAGGTCATGGCCTACTTTATTAAACCTTTTATCACGAAACCACAAAATTCCTATCTATCCAAAAACGAAATGTAAAAGACATCAATGTACACATTCACTTTATTAAAAACATAAAGCGATAAACGGCTTTCTTAAAACACAATGTAGAAATTGTCATAAACAAAAATGGCATAAAAAGTGACATTGATGGTGGATTATTTTTTGCAAGAATTGTGCATGTACTTGTAAACGAAGTAATTAAATGACCTAAATTTGATATTTCATGCAATTAGCTATACCTATAACGGATATGTTGTAATAATTAAACAGCATTTTATTAATTTTTTCTGTTCGACTCATTTTGTGACCTTCAAATGAAATATTAAGAAAATTTAAATATAATAATTTGTTCATAATATCCGTAAAATAACTATGTACCTAGGTCAAATATTTTTTAATACAAACCGTATCTAAATAATATGGAAGATGGTCAACAATACGTTTTACTGATACATTTTTTGATCTAAAACTGCGTGTATAATTTTAAATGCCTCGGCGTTCCTATTCCTTTAGGACTAGAAGAGTTTAAAACTAGTTGCCAAGAACCGTTCGACTATGCTATTAAGGGATAATTTTTGATCTTCTAGTTTATTTTTTTTATTATTGTTATTTGCCACTGGTGAATGAATGTTCCTTCTGGACTTCAGGGTCCTTTGGCTGGGTGACAGTGCTGCCTTAATCCCTTAATAGTATATTAACAACAGTAGCTAAAGACCTATCAGTAGTTACAAATGGTCTTCGCGATTTTTTTCAGATATTTCTAAGCGTTACTTTTGGAAATAAGTTGGGGACAACAACATTTATAAGCATTTTTTCAAAAAAATGTATTAAAGAAAATATAACGGAAAGAACTATGATTAATTTAAATTGAAAAATGAAAGATATGGGACTAAATACAGACAATATTTTTAATAGAATCTTTGAAGTATGGAAGAGCTTGTTCAATGATGTTATAGACTCGACAATAGTTGTTTTATTTAAAAACTAGTATACAGGGTATCTTGAAAAGATTGGTTATACATTATATCATATATTCTGGTGTTGTCAAAAATTACTTACCTCTGTACAAAATTACAAAAAAAGAAGTTACGTGGTGTTTATGATACAAATTAAAAATCTATTTTGTCAATATTTCGGAAACTGTAAAATTTTTAGGGCCTAAGTAAAAAATAATAATCTCCCCTTCGGTTGCTATAAGGCTTGTTAAACTTACAATACCTAATGTTTATTAAACTCAAAATAAGCTATACTACCAGTTTCAACATTTCAATAGTCAATAAAAATATGATGTGTTCAATACATGACTTTCCTGTAAAGTTATCAAATACATTGAATACGGCCCATTTATTTAAAAAGTGTTTCGAATATAAGATAAACATTATTCAAATCATTTTTTCATATCTTCATTGCCAACGAAAATACTGAAAAATTTAAATTTTGAATTTTGTCTCAAATTACTTTATTGCCATCCATTTTAGGAAGTCATGTACATAACAAAAATTATATCACAAACAACTTTTTTATTTAAAGAATTTACTTATATATTCATAAATTACAGATATACGGTAAAATAAAAAATGTCATCCTATAAAGTACCCCCAAAATCCCAGATGCTCAGATTATGCTCAAAATCTAATCAATCCACCACAGAATGGATTAATACGGATTCAGGTGACCCCAAACCGTAAATGTTCGACGAAAATTTGAGCTCAAAAAATCATGATCCTAAATCTACTTTTCTTACTGTATACAGGAGAGTAAAAATTAACTGTCAGGTCAAATCTAAATGCAGAATTAAATATAGTTAAACTGGAATATTCTGATATTTGTGTCACTAAAATAAATCTAAAAGTCAATCATCGGACCATTGGCATTACAGGTGGATACAGGTCTCCTCAAACCTCTGCACAAGCATTTATAAGGGATTTAGAAAATTTCATACCAAATCACCTAAATAGAAATATTGAAATATTCATAGGGGACATTAATATTGATCTCCTAAATGTAACCAATCAAGTAACTACTGATTACCAAGCAACTTTTTACTCCAATGGTTTCATGTCTTACATAAACACTATTACGAGGCCACAAAGTAAAACATGCTTGGATCATATATTCTTAAAAAACAATATTAAGACTGAAAATATATCGGTGAACTCTTATGTAATCAGCTATGATATGATTGATCATGATCCTATTATGATAAATATCTCACAATCTGCCAAAAACTACGCAAGTTCCTACAATACATATAAAACTATAACTAAAATCGATTCTGATAAATTAAAACAAAAATTCGAAACTGTAAACTGGGAAAGTTTGCAATGAAAATAATCCAGAAATTGCAACACAACTTTTTTATGACACTTCTCTTAATATCATTAAAACATGTCAAACCACTCAAAATATTAAAATTAAAATCCATAAAAAATAAAGCCATGGATGACAAATGGTTTAATTAATTCTATTAAAACTAGGGATAAACTTAAAAAAGATCTACAAAAAAAACTATACTAAACACACTATAAAACATTTAGAAATAATTTAAACAAACTAATATCAAAAACTAAAAATGACTATTATAACAATAAAATAAACCAAAACAAAAATGATCTGAAAAAAACTTTTCAATAATTAATCTCTAAAGCAACTATTGAAAATCATAAAAAAAATAATATCAATTTACAGATTGTTAACCAACATAATGAGGAATTTGAAAATGATAATGAAAAGGCGAATTACTGCAAGAACTACTTTTCGACTATTGGCACTAATATGTTTACAAATATCCCAGAATGTAATGTGGATATTCCTGTAAGTGTCACTGAAAAATCAATGTTTCTGGAAGCGATATGCGAAAACGATATTATAAAACACATAAATAGTTTAAAAAACAATAGTGCCTCGGGATTTGATTGGATCACAGTAAAACATCTGAAACTACTACATCCGTATTTAATGGAACCTTTAATGCATATAATTAATTGTATTTTTAATACAGAAATCGTACCTAAACAATTTAAAACTTCAATTATAACACCTATTTATAAAGCTGGTAATCCAAAAATAACTAACTATAAGCCTATTAGTTTAATTAGTAATGTAGCCAAAATATTTGAGAAATGTGTGAAAGATAGACTGACAGATTTTTAAAAAACTAATGACTTACTTCCCAAGCACCAATATGGCTTTACTGAGGGTCTTAACTCAGGAGATGCTATGCGTGAATTGATTTCATATGTTACTGATGAAATGAATACTGGTAACAAGTGTATAGCTATATTTCTAGATCTAGAAAAAGCATTTGACACGGTGTCACATCAGAAGCCCTTAAATGTTCTTGAACAGAATGGAGCGAGGGGCATCGTGTTGAAGATTTTTGAAAATTATTTGACACACAGAAAACAGAAGGTAAAGGTCAGAGATAAAATGTAAGTAACCCTAAAAATATACAAATCGGAGTGCCTCAAGGGACTGTTATGGGACCTAAACTATTTAATTTATACAGATTGATATTCAAGGTAAAGTTGTATCATATGCTGATAATACAGTGCTAGTCTTCAGTGATAAAGATTAAGAAGCCGTCAAGACACGTGCTATAGCTGGAATGGAACATGTCAAAAACAGGCTGGATGTTTTTAAATTGTCTTTGAATGTTAACAAAACAAACTATATTGCTTTTTCAAAGACATATGGACCTCAATTTAGAAGCTTAACATGTCAAAATTTAGACATACAGGAAACAGAAACATCCAAATAGTTAGGTATAATTATAGACCAGCACTTAAAATGGGGCTGCTATATAATATATATAGCAAAAAAACTTAGATTTCTGATTTATAAATTTTATCTTCTAAAACAATATCTCAACTAGGATCTACTAATAACATTATACTACAGTCTAGTAGAATCTATACTACGGTATGGAATCTTAGTATGGGGAGGCCTGTATGGAACTACATTAAATCAGTTAAATGTTATTCAAAACGAAATCTTGAAGTTAATATATAAAAGAGATAAATTGTGTCCCACCATAACTTTATATAATAAAAAAATTAGCAATGTTAGATGTTTATATATTCACGCAGTGTGTTGTTATATACAAAAAAAATAATTTTTAAAAAACACTTTAGAACATAGACATAACACTAGAACTGCATCGAACATGTGCATTAAGGTACCAAAACCAAATAGTGAGTTTTTTAAAAACAGTGTAAATTATCTAGGGACAAAGTTCTATAACGCTCTACCTATTCGTATAAAATATTAAACAAATGTAAAAAATTTTGTAAAGTTTGCAAAATATACATTTTCCAAAATAATACAAAGTTTATCAGAATATTCCAAGAATAACGAACTTAATACATGGGTTATTTTTAAATAGTTTTTTTTTTCTGTTTCTTGCAAAAATTGTTCTATTGTTTTATTTTTTATTAAAAAAAAAATGTTTTTTTTTATTTCCTTTATAATTCATTAAATATAATTAAAATAAAATTTTAATTGTTGTCAGCACATACAGGTGTTTTCACCTAGGTGTTTGTTAATATATAATTGGTTTTTATTATTGTACTTTATTGTAACTTATTTATTATTGTAACTCATTGTAACTTATAACTACTTTTCTACTATCTTTCCTTTTAGTTGTCCAAAATTAAAATGCTAATGAGATAAAAAATAAAATCATTGTAATAAATTATCTTTCTTTGAGTTATATCTCTCATTATAATCGATTTGGTAATGAAATCCATCAAACGAACACGATGGGTGCCTTGTAAACCGATATGTCTCAAGATAAGTAAAAGTGGCCGTTTATTGACAATATGAACAATTCGTACGTGTGATGCTTGATCTAGTTCATTCGTATTAACACATAACGAAAAAATCCAAAGCTTTACCCTTCCCCAAACTATATATAAAGTGTTTGAATACCTTTGAATTCAACATAAAGACACCGCTTGTGCATTGAACCGTATCCGTTTTTGGTTTTTGAATAGTTAAACGTTTTCGAAATGAAATTTTTGGTAAGTACCAGTATTTATTTATTACATCAAGTATAATTGAAGGGCTTGTTTGAATAACATTAATTTATTAAGAAATCACGTCTTCAAAGCTAGAAATAAACTTCTATAACTATTATAACTTTGTTAAAGTGCAGTAACTTGATTTTTCGGCTAATGATGGGATTTTTTGGAGAATTTTCGTTTGTTTCAAGCTTTTATGACCTTATTTTTTATTGACGTAAAAAAATGGTTTTATTTTAAAAAGTGTGGCTTATCACTTTTTTATAAAAGGCCCTTCAATTATTAAATTCTTCATTTTAGAATCAAGTAAACAAAACTCTTTTGGAAAACTAAATAATTTAGTTTATAAAATTAATTATCCAATTCAAAATATTCAAAAATGAAGTATTCAAATTACTTTATAAAAGAAGTTAGATTCATATTTATTATAACTTATTATTTATACAAAGCTTTTTTTAATTTTTGAATTGTAGCAAATGTAACTATTTATTATTTATTAGTAAATAATGAATTTTAGAAGCAAAAACATTTTTTTAATTTGTCGAAATTACTAATTTTTATGGAAAATTAAACGTAAAACTCTAATTAATCATTTTTTGGCTTAAACGGAGTTGAATTACTTAAATTTTTAAAAATTACAGTCAGTTGTAGAAGAAATTAACTAATAACATTCTAAGTTCAATTAAGTACATAGGTACTAAAATCTAAAATTAAAAGAAGGTCCAGACCCCAAAAATATCATTTATTTATTTATTGTATAACAGGGTAATCCCCAATTACAAGATAAGGTGAAAAACTATATAATTTTGGAAAATAACATTTAAATATTAGAAAACATATACAGAAATGTCACACAATATATTTAGATATAAATTAAATGTACATACACTAAAAAAAAATTCACAAGAGAAAAAGTGTGCACTCAATTAAGTCTATTACATTAAACACTAAATACCTGAATAAAGACTCACAACAACGAATACTAAAAATCAATTACATAATCATAATATAAAAGGAAAAGTATTTAAAACATTTAACAACTATAATTACACTCCCCATAATGTACTAAAGAACAATTTTGACTGTTAAAATGTACAAATATTAAAAAAAAAAACTACTGAAGAAGGCACTGATCAGTACACGATTTTCATTCCTCAACCAACACCTAAAAACCCAAGAACTACAAGGAAAAAATATAAATAAAGGTGTAAAAAAAGCTTTTGAAAAGGAGGTCTCCTTTTATAAAGTACCAATGTTGGAAATGTTGTTCTTGTCATTATTGTTAAAAATTGGATAAATATAGGAGGTCTTCCAACAATTTGGAAAATAACTATTTTTTTAAAATAAGGTTGAAAATCACTGTTAAAGATTTTGTTAAAATTTGTGCACAATCTCTGATTAGATACGCAGGTATCTTATCGGTTCCAGCCGTCATTTTAGGTTTTAACTTTTTTAATTCATTCAATACCTCTTCCTCGGAAACACAGGTTATGTTAATAACATTATTATTGTTCGGATCAATTTCAATATATATATATATAGGATTTGGAATGGTGTAATTGGTGTAAAAGTCCACGAAACTATTTACTGTATCCTGGGGGATGCTAAGCTTTGTGCCATTATAAGTCATATTATTATGTTTTGTATTCACTAATGACCAGAACCATTTGGGATCATATTTTACGTTTTCCTCTGAGGATCTTAAAAAAGTTTCGTATGCCATTTTGATCTTTTCTTTAATATCAGATCCGCAAATAACGAATTTAGCGTAATTATAATCTTTTTTTTTTGCTTTATATTGTTTCCATAGCTTATGTTTAATTTTAATTTGTTTTGATATCTACGTTATACCACTGTAGGTAGTGTAATTTGGTTGATCTTTTCTTTGGAATATGTAACTCAAAAATGTTATTTATTTTTTCATATAACAGCTTTACACTGTCATCCACATTGTTACAATTATTTAGAGAGGACCAATTAGTTTCAAATATACTTTGATACAATCGAGGAAAGTATGCTTTTTTAAAATTATAACCACAGGAGAATATTGGAGATAAATATTTGTTGTTTAAAAGGTATTTCTATAGTAAGGGCAGGGTGGTGACTGTTACTTGGAAGTAGAACGTCGATGGCTTTCTCTTTTTGTTCAGTACTTCATTATATTGGTTGAGATCGTAAATTTTTGGAAGTTTATCAACGATTGAATCTTTCTTGAGGGATTTACTTCTGCTGAATAGTTGTAGGAAGCGAAGTCTTTAATATTAAAGTCGCCAATAATGATTTGATACCTGCTAATAGGAGTTCAACATTATCAGTAGTAACCTGAGGAGGGTTATAAATAATAAGTATAAATAAATAGAAACCTTTAAACTTTAATTTCGCTGAAATTATATCGATGCAGGATAAATCCTGAAAGGTTGCAATATGTTCTCAGTCATTAAAGGACGCTGAGAGTTATTTTCTTACACCCAATAAACATCCTCCACCCCTCGTGTTATTTGGTTATTTGATGATCCTTCTAAAAAAGCCTGTCGTGAAGATTGAATGTGTCCTACCACATTTTACTAACTAACTGTGTAACATTCATTCACCCAGGTTTCGTCCAGATAAAATATTTCTTTACCTTGTGCACGTAATTTAAAAATGGTTCTGAGGTATCTCCATCTCCAACAAACAATTTACTCAGAATCAATAAGTGTTGCTTTCCTGTCTTGTTTATACATTTATAATCTAATTTAAAATAGTTAATAACTTCGAAATTAAATATTTATATAATCCAAAAATTAAATTTTTACAGTCAATAATTATGGTGTTCAATATACTCAGAAATAGTGAAAAAACTAAACTGTTTCACGTCTGGGTTGGATTTGATTACTACCTTATAATCGTATCAGTTATTTCAATGTTGTTTGTTTATTTTTGTTTAGAGAAAAAATTGAAATTCCCAATATACAAAAAATATTTATTTCTTAATTATTCTGAATTTTTCAATATTAAGAATACACAATGTATTTGCGAGAAAAAGAAATTGCAAAACCTTTACTTAATTTGATTTCGTTATATTTACCAAAAATGTTTCTGTTTGCTTTCTTTTAAACTTGAAACTAGCTACTTATATTTAATTCCTAATAAAAAAACGTAGTCACTGACAATCTACTGTTTCTAGTGAGAATTGAATAGCTATTTAGGAATTAATAGCGAAAAGTGCTACTAATTCAAATTTAAGTTCAATATTTGACAGACACCGTTAGCCAAGCTTATGTGTATGTTGTGTTGCCTACTTACCTGCAAATTTAAAACGGAGTAATCCTCAGTAATCCGAAATAAAATATAGATTAGTAACAGGCGCCATTTAACAACCTGTGCTTTATTTGAAGCCTGTATATATGAACGTTTGTCAGTTGTGATATCCATGGGTGTATCAAATAGTGTTTTCATTAAAATCCAAAAGGATTGTTTCGTAAATATTTTATCAAAGACAAATTTAAATAAAAATTTAATTCAAAAATAAAATTTTATTTTACCAAAAATCACGAAGTTAAAATATATGAATAATTTGTAAAATGGGATTAGATTAAATTAGATTAGGAGTTGGACGTTATGTGTCCTTGTCCATCGCGACCTATTCAGATTTATTGTGAGACTCCGTTTGTTTTAGAGTATGTCGTCTAGCCTGGTCTTTTTTTTATTAGACTTAGTAGCTTTGACAGTGGCTCCTGCATGTAGTAGCATGCATTTGGCTTTTCTTCCCCCAATGTTAGAAACCTCATTCTAGCCAGGCCTTCACATTGGCACAGGACGTGGAATGATGTTTATTCTTCTTCTTCACAGAACCTGCACAAAGTTGCTTCTTCTGCTAAATTGCTGACACTCAAATGCCTTTTAAGGTGACAGTGTCCGGTAAGAAGACCTACTTTTATCCTAACTATTTGACGCTTTTGATCTAGTAGGTCTTTCGTGAACTTGGCCGATGGTTTCTTGATGAACTGTTTGGCTTGTCTCAGTCTTAGATAGTTGTTCCACTATGCCTGAGACTCTTTTTGCATCCATTGTTTGATAAATGCCTTGCACAATGTCTTAACAACTCCACAGAAGGGTTCGAGGCCGGTCATGGCCTTATCTGAGCCTTCTGGGGCTAATTCGTTGCCCTGATATCCCTCACAGCCTGGCACCCAGGCTATGGTCACCTTATTTTGACTACTTAGCTTTACCAGGTCTTCTAGACAGTCTTTCACCAGTCGTGATTTGATTTATGGCGAGAGAATTGCCTTTAGAGCTGCTTGGCTATCAGAGTATATGGCAATAGTTTTGTCTGATACGTGCTGATTTAGTATTTCGACTTGGGTCCACAGCTTCCAGCACCGGCTTCTTCCTTGGTTTTTGAACCGTCTGTGTACCAGACGAGTTCAGTCTGTACGGGAGGTCCGAGTTTCCAGGATTTGAAAATTTCTTTCAAATTTATCTGTGATTATGGCTCTATCAGTAGGCATAGCTAGAATATTATCCCTTTTTACTTACTGATATAGCCTTGTGTGGACTGCGATATGTAGTTGGCTTATTGAGTTTTGTTCCTGCATTAGCCTGTGAATAGCTGACCTGGTTTCTCCTTGTATGAAGATGTGCAGTGGCGTGAGATTTAAATATACCCCCATTGCTGCAGTTGGCGTAGTGCGCATGGCCCCAGTAGCACTTAGACAGGTGAGCCGCTGAATGCCAATGAGTTGGCCTATTGCACTTGCCCGCGTAGTTTTGGTTACCCACGCCACCGCGCCATAGGTTATCATGGGTCTTATCACCCTTGGTCATTTTGGGGTTTAGACCCCAGTTTTTCCCATATATTCTTCTACAGCTTACGAGAGCTATTGTAGCTTTGTATGTAAGTTTTTTGAAATGTTGATTCCACGTCAGCCTTTGGTCAAATATGACTCCGAGATATTTGGCTTCTGTGACGAATTGGGTAACTATGTTATTTAGTACTAGTGGTCTTAATCCTGTGAGTACCCGTTTTTTTGTGAATGGTACAACTGTCGTTTTTCGTGCGTTAATGGACAATTGTTCCTTTTTGTATCCTAGACACTGCTAGCCTTCTTTGGACAATTTTTTGAGGAAGTCGTCCACAAGAACTGACCACAGCATTGGAGGATAATATTCCTCCTTGTGGACAGCCCCATGTAACTTTTGCTTGTATGGTTACCTTTCCTAGAGTGGATAAAATGATCCTGTTCTCTAGACAGGCAGTGATCCATTGGCATATTGTAACTGGGACCTTTCTCTGTTCTAGAGCCTTGGTTATTAACCTGGTTAAGGCATTGTGACAGTTGCACATCGCCTCTCAGGCTATCTAGGTGTTTATTTCACCAGGCTGTCTTTCTCGTTTAGCATATTTTTTTTTCGGTACAGTTTTCTTGGTAGGCATCAGTAATTGCCTTATTTACCAAGTCTACTGTCCTTTCGAGTGTTTTTGTTTCTCGTACATTGGTGGTTTCCTCCTTGAGAGACTCCTCGAGGGATTTTATGTACCCTTCCCAATTCGTTTCTCTCGGATTTCTAAACCTGTCTGCTATACGAGTTGGACATTGTATATGGAATCGGATGTCTGTGATCTGAACACGATGGTTCATCGGACACATGCCACTCCCTGATATGGTCATTTGTGCCTCTCGAACACATGGTCATATCTAGAACTTCTTTTCGGTTAGCAGTGACAAAAATTGTCGTTTTCAGATGCGCTAGAATCCATGTCCTAACAAAATCAATATCTTTTAGTGTTTTTGTTAATTTTATCAACTTTAACAGTTCTTATTTCGAGATTTTGAATCCAAATATCCATTGCTTCTAGGTTTTTTGAAGAGCTGCATAAAAATTACCGCAGGGTAAAAAAGAAAATGGAACAAAAAGTACACGTCCGTTTTCACAAAAAATAGTCGAGGGAGGCCCTTTACAGACGAAAATAAAAATTTGAAAAGCTTGTTTTTTTTTTAATTCCTTATTTATTTAACATTTTTTTTATGGTTCCTCTTAAAAAGTGTAATTTTAGATTAATTTTGTCTTGCACTGCAAAAATAAACATTTAAAAATAATCACTTGCTTTTAAGTAATAATATTTACAAATGATTGATTAATTGATACAATTGATGATAAAAAAGAATTCATATTAAACAACTTTTTTTTATTATAGAAAAATCAAATTCTCACCTAACAATTTTATTTTTTTTTCAATTCATGAATTTGTGAGCAATTTAAAATGTGTTTTTCATTATTATTATTATTATTCCAAGAAGGTATCATAATAAATAGTAAACATGTTTCATTTTTAATTACTAATTTTTGTTTTATTTTTCAGATTCTTCTCGTTGCCTCTGTAGCAGTATGTTCAGCTGTGGAAGAGAAGAAAGAAAAAAGAGGAGCACTAGGCTTAGGAGAACCCTTGATCTATGGACAATACGGACATGGTCTTGAATATTCATCTCCATTATTGACGAAAAGTTATTCAGCACCAATTATATCAGCACCTATTCATCAACCCATCTCTTATTCCGCCCCACTTTTGACCAAATCATACAGTGCTCCTATCTATTCGGCTCCTATCTTAAGATCAGCTCCAATTTACGCCAAATCTTACGGAGCAATTGCTCACTCAGCACCAATATACTCAGCTCCTCTCTTAACTAAATCTTATGCATCACCTATATTGTCATCTCCTATTGACCATTCTGGTCCTATTCTAGCCAAATCATACGGTTCTCCTATTTCTTACAGTTCCCCCATTTCCTACAGTTCCCCCATTTCCTACAGCGCCCCTATTTCTTACAGCGCCCCTATCTCATACGGAGCACCTATTGGACATGGAGCTCCTATTTCTTATAGTGCCCCTATTTCGTATTCTGCGCCCTATGGTTTGGAACATGGTTTGGGACACGGTCTGGATTTGGGATATGGAAAGCTGATTCATTAGTTTTAATTTAAATGTGATCTTTTATATGTAGTTTTAATTTATATGTTGTACGATATAAAATTGTGTAAATAAAAAGTTAATTTTTATATTAAATTTGTTATTTTATTTATTTACCTACCAGTCAGGTCAACATATGTAAAATAAAGAAAATAATAATAATAATAATAATAATAATAAAAAATGTATTCAAATTCTGTACATATTTGTAAACAAGTGAACTAATGATCGAAAATTCATATATGTATACATAGCTGCCTATTATCTAGAAATAGGTACAAGAGAATTATAATTCATTCTATAGATATGTGAATTATTTATTTTAAAAAAAATTGTTATTTAAGATTGAGAAATTACAAATCGAAATCCAAAAAATCATTATACATGAAAAATAAGTATATTTAAAATAAGTTTATTTTTAATAGATATCTTTTTGGTTTCATTTATCAAGATGACAAAAAAATATACAATACATATTTTTGAACACATTTTTGTGATATCAGCGTATTTAATTAGAAAAATCTGTGAAACAGAGATTTTTGGACGTACTCAACTCACTAGAATCACTATTTTCAGCCTCGGGTAAAAGTTTACGTTTACGTTATCAATATTGCATATATTTTTCGATATTTTTGAGCTTCCCAGTATGCATTCTAATCCGTTAGCAATATACCGACTTCCTGAGTGCCGAATATATATGTATTTTGTCCCTAGGGAACCACAGCAAACGTCTTAGGTAAAATAAGCGAGCCGAAGGTACTACCGAAACGCTCACGTAAAAACTTTCAAAGAAATGATCTCTCACGACGCATCTTAATCCGTCAGCCGACAGACCCTCTCAGCATTCCTGCATCTCGATATAAATTTAATAAGTCACAAGACCTAGAGACCACTGTACAAAAACTGTTAATTTTGACTCATATAACGTATGGACATCAACATTTCCAATGTTAAAATGTACTACAAGCTCAAACGAAGGCAGAGACTTGACTTAGAAAAAATAAAAATGTTAAGAAATTTTTTAAAAGAATTTTATACGAATTATAACCACTTTAAAGTTCAAATAATTTTAAAAATATGAATTTTTGCAAAACTATTAAAAATTCTGTAAATGTACCACCTTTCAAGTAACAACTTCGAAAAATATAATATATATTATTTGTCTTTATCATTTTTGGATGCTTCTCACTACCTTAACTAGAGTTATCTTCAAATAAAATGATTTATTAAATAAATCTGTATGTTTTAAAATTATTTCTGTCTTTTCCCTCTATCTACTTTTCTTTCTGAATTTTAAACTAAGTGAATCAAACTTACTATTCATTTTAATTTCTATACGTTTGTTTATCCAGATATTCTCCAATTATACTGAAGGTCGTTGAATCTTACAAAACTTTATATTTTATGATTACTTGACCGTATCACTGTAAATTAGTGTTACAATTTTTTTACCAGTATTTAAATGACGACAGAATTTTGCAATTCATTTATCCTTTACAATTCAGTAAAAAAATACCATGAAACCAAACAAAATCGAGATAGATAATTTATTTCTCCACTTTTACCTATTTTCATTAATGAATTTAATCAAAAAATGGCTTTAATATAGATCTGTATCTTCTTAAAAATAAAACAACTGTACTTCTAGGTAACAATAATAAAAATATATTTTATTTCCTCAACAAATCAATAAATACATTTAATGATTATTAAAAACTATGTACAATTATTTACAACAATAATTTTAACAAAAAATTGTCTTATTTTTTATAAGGAGGTTCCAATTGAATAGAAGGCCTAAAAACATTTTCGTTTTGTTGGGATGCCTCAGGTCTGTTATCTTGATCAAAAGCAGGATGGTGAGGCAGCTGTATAGGAAACTGTAAATCTGTTAATCCAGGTTGAATCAGTCGTCCTTCAGAAGGTTGCTGATAAACATAACCTTGACTATCACCTTGATCTCCTATTTGAAATTGTCCTTCTCTAACGAAGTGTTGACTACTAACTTGACTAGCTAGTTGATATCTATTATCTTCTTGGTTGGGGTAATGGTCTTGTATATTACCGTCTTGTTGGTAAGGAGGTTGTTGCTGGTATACATTTTGTCCAGCGTCTTGAAAATGGGGTTGGGAATCCAGAGGAACATGTTGTTGTTGTGGATATAAATGTTGCCCTCCTCCAGGCCCTTCGTGTTGAGGAATTTGAGGATACTGAAGATGGGGTTGGGAATCCAGAGGAACATGTTGCTGATGTGGATACAACTGTTGCCCTCCTCCAGGCCCTTCGTGTTGGGTTCCGTGAGGAATTTGAGGATACTGAAGTTGGTGTTGGGCATCCAAAGAAACATGTTGTTGATGTGGGTATAAATGCTGTTCTCCTCCAGGCTCTTCGTGTTGAGTTCCATGAGGAATTTGAGGATACTGAAGATGATAGTGATTTGGTAACAAAGATTGAACAGGGTGCTCTTGATAATCGACATGAGGTTGAGGCAAAGGCGCAGGCAGTGGTTGAGCTACAGAGTGAAAATGGCCAGCGGGGTGGAAGTGTTCTACAGAATGAACATGAGGTGCTTCAAAATGACCTGTGGGGTGAATATGATTGCCATGGTGAATATGATCTACTGGGTGAAGATGGCCTACAGAATGAACATGGGGGGCATCAAGATGACCTGTGGGATGAATATGATTACCATGGTGAATATGATCTACTGGGTGAAGATGTCCTACAGGATGTATATGGTCGCCATGATGTACATGTTCTAACGGTAACGGGCTTAGTGGAAAAACATGACCTGGTGATTGGAAATGAGGTATCGTGCCAACGTGAGCGGGATGTATGGAACCAAATTGTTGGAACTGAATAGCAGGTGCAACTGGTTGTACGGGCGCAACAGGATGAACAGGAGCAACTTGATGAACAGGATGTAAATGCGTTACAGGATATGCTTGATGTACGTGAGGAATAGGTGCTATGGGGTGTACATGAATAGGACTTGGCAGAGGTTGAGGAATTAACTGAGGTGCTGGAATTTCTTTTATTGCAGTAGTTGGAAATGTAGCGCCTAACGGTAAGACACCCAAATCAGGTTTAGTAACCTCAAACAGCTGCGATGAAGGAACAAGTGGAGCCTGCGGAATTGCATGAACGTGTGGTACTTGTAGATGATGTAAATGTGCTGGAGAAATATGATGGACATGTTCAACGTGAGCTACCTGTACTGGATGATGATGATGATCAAAATGAACAGTGGGTTCTTTGTGAATATGATCGATATGTGGAACTGGATTCAAATGTAACTGATCTACATGGGCTCCCGGATGGACGTGTACAGGAGCAGGTAAGGGAGCAGGCTTGACTACCGCAACCGGTTTAATAATCGGTTTCCATTCAGTCTGAAGCGCAGGTTTGAAGTGTGGAACATGAATAATAGGACGCTTTAAATGAAAATGAATTTTTGGTCTATTATAATGGTAACCTTGATGTTTGATAGCAATTGGTCTTAAAACAGGCTTGTATTTTAAATCAACTGGTCCATATCCAAGGACAAATTTTGCTCCTGAAGGTTTAACAGCTACATGTCTAGCCCATGCTACATTTTTGAGTGTTGGATTGAAAATGGTTCTTTTCTCATGTTCTTTGTCTGTATTTTCTGTGTTTTCGGTATCATTTATTGGATCCAAGTCATCGGATGATTTTAATGGCTCAACATCTGCATATACAAGAAATGTCTTGTAAATGGTTAAAATGGCGACGATTTGAATCTAAAAAAAAAATAAAATTATATGAAATTGACAGTAAATTATACTTAAACTTAAAGCATTGCTAAACAATACATGTACTTGATAATTCATGAACGGATACAGATGAAAAGTACAAATTTTAAACTTAAGCTTTAATTCATCGTGCGATGAGTTGATTAGATTTTGGTCATAGTCGAAACATCTGGGGGGTATTTTATAGGGGGTTGTTTTTCTACTTTATGAAATTATATGTGTTATTTACGCTTGGAGAAGAAATTTATTCAAATAAAAGTTGTTATAATATTATTGTCTATAATTTTAAAGTTTTAAAAAAATTGTTTCTCTACATCAAAATTGGAAGGTTTTTACTATAATATTTTTATCATGTTTTGTTTTTTGTTTAGTTTTATTGATTTGTAAATTTTTGTAAATCGTTACTTCAACCAAAAGGGGAAGGATATAAAGTTTTGCGACACAATGAATACCATTTTTTAAAAATTCTATCTAGAATTAATTTTTTATGTACTCTTGAATATAATCAGTTGTAAACAAACTTGCAAAAAATGTATGACATTACTATAAAAAAGTGATTTTTCAGTTTAAAAACAATTAAATATATTTTTGATATACAGGGTGTTTCATTGCAAAAGGCAAATGTTTTCACAAAAAAACCCATATAGTATGGGTCTTGCGACCTTTATAACCGACTTACAGGGTGTTTTTTGAATTTGGCCCATTTCTTCCGCGCTCCGTAACTTTTGATTCACTCATTATATTTTTTTGATATTTGGCATAGATAATCTACACCTATAGAACAACTTATCGATACATTAAAAAATTTCAAAATCCAGGTCTGGCTTAACAAAAATTATTAAAATTTGACCCATCCTATAAAATTTTTAAAAATTAAATTTCAAATTTGGAAAGAGCAAAAAAATTGAAGAAAAATATAGAGAATAACAATACAATCAACTTTTATTTAAAAAATTTTCTTCTCTAAGGATAAATAACAGATATATTCCATAAAATATAAAAACGACTCGCTATAAGGTACCTTGGGGAAGGGATGTACTTTATAAGGTCTATTTTATTTTTTATGGAATATATATATTATTGTATATATATATATATATATATATATATATATATATATATATATATATATATATATATATATATATATATATATATATATATATATATATATATATATCTCTGTTATTTACACTTGGAGAAGAAAATTCTTTAAATACAATTTGCTTGTAATGTTATTCTCTATAATTTTTGCTGAATATTTATAATTTTCTAAGAACAATTTTTGTTAAAAATATAACAGATGAATAAATTGTTCCCTAGATATGACCGGCGTCCTTCCTTATTTATTTTGGACTGTCAGCACCTACTCTATAGAATTAAGATTGTTTAATATATTATTCTTTTATGAAAATAGTACTTACAGGTGTTGTTATATTTCAATTCATTATTTATTATTGAATTTATAAATAATTATCCAAATTAAATAATAAATAATGAATTGAAATATAACAACACCTGTAAGTACTATTTTCATAAAAGAATAATATATTAAACAATCTTAATTCTATAGAGTAGGTGCTGACAGTCCAAAATAAATAAGGAAGGACACCGGCCATATCTAGGGAACAATTTATTCATCTGTTATGTTTTTAACAAAAATTGTTCTTAGAAAATTATAAATATTCAGCAAAAATTATAGAGAATAACCTCCTAATTTCATTTGATATAAATCTTAATATCCTAATAATAATTGAAAAATGTATAATGTCTATATCTCATAAATCAAAGATGATGATATCACCAAAGGCCTAAATACATAAATGTTCAATCAGAATAATGCATTTCTGCCAAGGACGCTTAGATTGTAAATCCGTGTTGGCTTCAGAAATTTTGTAAACAATCCTATCTATCTTGGTTATATATCTATGTCGCTATTTTCTTTACGTGTTTTTGTCACCGCGTGCTTCTTCTTCCCTTATTTTTGTACCAGCGCTATTTTTTCTTATGCTATTTCTACATTATGCTATTATATCCCGTGCCATTTCACCCAGCGCTATTTAGTGGAAACTGCTTCGTGTATTTGTAGAAATAGAATGCTTTAATTTTTCCTAGTTTTTTTTAAAGATAAATTTATATCTAGCATAAACTATACACTTATAAAAATTGATAAACTTACAAATTTTAAAGCCATTTTAACAAGCATATAATCAATCCAATTGACGAAAAAAAACACCAACTAAACTTACACCATCACTAACAAGTTTCTAACTGACAAATACAAAACCTTTACTTTCTTTTTGTTTTATATCGGACAATATGAACCTACGAGATTTGTTTATTAAATAGATGGTTCAAATTCTGATTGAATGGCAATGCCAATGATGAAGAAAGTGCTATACGATTTTGGATGCAGTTATTTACTAAATTGATTCGATGTTGAATATAAATGAGCGAAGATATTTTTTGAAAAATCGGTAAGTACTTTCACGATCTATTAGGAATTGAAGTAAGAAAATTATGCAAAGTTTAGAAAAATGTGCAGAAATTGACACGTAAAAGGAATGTTGCAAAACTGTTAACATAATTAAAATTGAGAGGATATTGCAATACAGTCAATAATCCATTTGGGTCTACGGAAATATTACATTTGTTTTAAAAAGCTGATAAGGAACTCCAGGTTGAAACTGTTCAAGAAGATTGTGAAAAAAGGACAATCCAGAAATAAAACAGCAATTCCCAATGTGATTCTTCAACTGGGAAAACACTAGGCATAAACAATGTCTCATCTATAGAGGATGCGAAGTCGCAAAAGAGATATAATACAGAAGAGACCAGGTAAGCAGAACTAACCATAATAGAAATAATTTTTTATAAATAATACCCAAACCAGACGTCATATCATTAATAATACACAAATTTAACATATTAAACGTGGTTAATAATAACAAACCTAATCAAACTGAAAACGAATCTTCAACAAACCAAATCATGACTATCTTTAAGGACAGCGTCTCCTAGGAATTTCTGAACAAAATTATGTCAATTTAGATTCAATCAAGGAGGTGCTGTTACCTACCGACTAGAGATTGAATTAGTGCAAATTATTACAGAAATCTTTAAGTAACTATAAATATCGACCGACTAGCTATTAGGGGATATTGTATTATATTGTACTATAAACCGGTTTTTAGTAGACTGAGTTCGAAGGATCATAATAATAGTCCTGAACATAAAATCTATTTTTCAATAATTGCCGGGATTTTACCAAATAAAAAAAAATATTTCGCGATTGTGAAAACGGTCCAATCGTTTTATATGCCATTTATAATATTATAAAAATGTTAACTCTAGGACTCATTTTGGAGTATGAGCATACTTTATTTCAATACTTTTATTCATAAAGTATTACCTACCTATTACATTTTATTTTTAACGAAAATCGACTTTGTTTCCTGGACCAAAGTAAAGAATGTAGGTAGGTAGGTAGGTAGGTAGGTAGGTAGGTAGGTAGGTAGGTAGGTAGGTAGGTAGGTAGGTAGGTAGGTAGGTAGGTAGGTATGCAGATGGTAACAACAAAAACGATATCTTGCCTCACATTAAATATAAATATTTTCTAAAACAAATAATTTGGTTTATATACGAGTAGTAATACGAGGGATGTTTATAATTTCAAGTCACGAATATAGAGTCGTTTCAAAATATATTGCCACAATAATTGCGTCACATTGAGTCGGAGTGGGACGCTTGACGTGTCGCAATTCGCAATATATTTGAAAACTATTCTACCTAATTAATAAATTGTGATTTTGAAGTATCGAATGAAAACTATATTCTCATTGGTAAAAGATGGAAGTTTTTGTCATTTGAATGTTCAAGAATATTAATTGTGATTAATTGGTTGAATACCGAAATTATCTGTTATCTGATGTTGGTACTAACCTAATGTTTTTGGGTAATTTTGACGGTCATTTCCTGGAATTTCCAGGCCCGCATAAATATTTATCCTATTAAAGTACAAAAACCCTACAATAGATATTATGAGTAGGTATTTAACATTCATTTATCTTATCTTATCTTAGGTAGTTATTACCTAGAAACATTTCCCTGATTGTCAATAACACATTACCGTATATCTGTGCCAATATGACGTCACGACTTTTAATATACTTAATGAAGGCTGGGGGAAGGAGTTAAGAGTCAATAAATTTATAAACAAGCTTATGGGTATTTAGTTTTCAAAATTACATCACACGTTTCTGAAGTGTTTTATTATGCTGTTTGTTTTTAATAAGTGTTATTTTCTTTAATAGAAAATTCATTTATTTGTGCCAAGTGTCCTAGTGAGTTTCATTGTACATTTTAATCAGTTTTATATTTGGATAAATTGACATCGACTTCCTGCATTAAAGGTAGGTAGTATTTTTTTTCTATCACTCTCGAGTTCGTCATTGAATAAAAAAATTAAACGCTATAATTTTAACATTCAAATATTTGCAATTAAAAATAATATTACGTATTAAATTTGACATTAAAAAAACTTGTTATTTAATAATAATGTTTCATTATTCTGAATATATTTTTTCTACGATCAATATCCAAAGTAGGTAGGCTTTTGCACATTAAAATCTAAATAAAAAGTTGACGTTTTCTGCGAATTGTCATAATTTGACATTATTGGCGCACATTACCTAATATTCAAACCCATTTCCATGCTTAAAAATAGAAGATGGTGACATTCATTTAAAAGAAAACCATAACTACTTTTACCAGGTGAAAAATTTCAATATGTTAAAATAATTCATGATTTTTAAGAAATGTGCTAGAAATGATACTACAATATTAATATTCTTTTTATGTTTGATTTTCTAATAATGATTTTATATACTTTTAGATTCAAGGACAGCTAGGTATAGCTCAAAGAAAATTGTGCTACTCTGTAGTATATACTGGAGATGAAAATCCACTATTTGTTGAAAAAAATTATTTTCAACCCATTTTTTTTTTAAATATGGTTGAAAAATTAGAAAAATTTTACTCGGAATATATGGCACCTGAGATAATTTTAAATAGAAGAGGACGAGGATTAAAATGTCTGGATACCCCATATAATGAAACTTAAAGTGCAAAGATTAGCAAATTTATAAAAATAATAATTTAATGGACTTTAATGATACAAGTACTTGAAATAATGTTTTTTTTTGCGCAGAAGCATGTTCATACGTAATTTGCAATTGGTAATCACTAAACACAGATGGAAAAGTATATACGTCAACGATATGTTCTCTTATTTTTGATTTATTTTAACAGGTATAATATATGGTATGTTACTTATAGTATAGATTTTTTTATTTCTCGACCCAATTTATTTGTTACGTCTTCAGCAATTGTCGCTTTCAGTTGACATAAACGAAATTGATAAAAAGTGTTTTTCGCATTTTATTTTGACTGTTTCTCTTACTTTCGAATAGAAACTGAGCTTTGTAAACATAAAATGACGGATAGGTCAAACTAAAACTGACGGTAAAATGAAACATTGAGTATCGTTAAATGCAACTTTTGAACTAGTTTCAAAAATAGCATTAAAATGATATTATCATTCACAATGTACTAATTTCCTATACTTTTAGTTGATAAATAACCGATAATCATACATCATATAACAAATAGGCGCGTGTCAAAAGTTCAGAAAAAAGAGTGCCGATAAAAAAAGGTCGTTTCCAATTGTATCATATAAACAGTATCAGAGGCAGTATTATCATCTCGTATATCCCCCGTAAACACACATAATATAAACGGAAATAATCAAATACTATTCAAAATATTATCGATCGGAGCACCATCTCTATTACATTACATGAAGTAATTATTGATTTTTCGGGGTTTATTTAGAGTTAAATTAGACGCCATTTTTGGTCCAAATTCGTTTTGACATGTTTTTTCAAAGAAAGTGACTTATAAATTTCAAATCTACACGTTTTGAAAAATATACAATATTTAAATATTCTGAGTGTACCAAATTCCAAGTAAAGGTTGAACTTAAGTCGTATTACATTTTTTTTTTATTATTTGTTTGACATCGAGGTTAAAATAATTCTAGACGGCACCTTTGAGATGAAATAAAAGGGGGTTATTTTACATAATTGGTTTTTATTGAAAATAATAAATTTATTAATTTTCAATAGTAAGGTGACCTAAGTTAGACCTTTATTTTTAATTTGGCCAAAAATTAGATTTTTAAACACTACATATTCGGAAAACTGTCGATTTAACTTTTGGTCTACACATACAATTTTAATACACAGGGATACCCCGTCCTTAATACGATTCTTGACAGAATTAGCAGATTAGACGAAGCTGACTTCCCCTAAACATCTAGACATCATTAATGGGGCGTTAAGACTTAATCATTGTAACGTGGAATGTCAATGGACTGCTTGGCCATCAAGAAGAGCTACAATTGTTCCTGATAAAACAAAATAAAGAAACCAATTTAACAAGACAAAGCTATAAACAATTTAAAGGATATAAAGTCTATAGTACCCAGATGCGAAAGTTAACAAAGAACATCAAAATTAAGAGAAAGATAAATGGTTTCTACTCGCGCAGTTCCGAAGGAAAAATGAGGCCTTACATACACATAAGTAAAACTGCTAAACATAAAATATAATACAAAACAATTTAATTAATTAATGACAATCAGTGTAGCACTGAGCTACGCAACTTCTGAAAATATTTCACATCCTTCTAAATAGTACATTTAACATTGAATGAAGGTATTGTCTCCATATTGTTCAACAGGAACAGATGGTTTACTTGTAAATTGAATTATATTATATAATTCTCAATGTGAAAATAACGTTTCAAAAACGAGAAAATTTATAAAACCGGTCCTGCCTGAACAGATCTAGGAAAATCAAATAGGTTTGTCAAAGTTTTGAAATTAGAAATTGTGCGTCTCACTCACTTATAACTAATAACAAAGTGCAGATTCTCGGTGTTAACGATTGGTACAGGCCCATGACACTCCCTGGGCGGGAAAAAGACGCGCAGCTTTTACTGCGCTGACGTTTTCGGGATATAACCTATCACTTGTCATAAATCCGGTTAAAAACTCGCTACCATGCGCAGGCAACCCATATTTCGTACACAAATATAAACTTTTGTTTACATTTTATCGAAGTAGTTTTTGTAATACATTCACAGCTTAAAAACAGAAAATTTGTTATTTTGATAGTGGATTTAGATCAAAAATACCCCAAATACACTTCAGTGTGTGTTTTATCCTTATTATTGCTTGTTTTATTTGAGGACATTGGAATAAATAGAGTACTAAAAGTAATCAAGCTAAAAAGGTGTGTTATAAAAAGAAAATACATTGCCTTCGACTGATTTATGTTTAATATGTTTTCGTGAAGTATTTCCAACATTCTAGTTACTTGAATGGTTGTAAATTGTACGTGTATAAGTGATAAAATCATCTAGTGGTGTGTGCTTCCTTTTTTCTTGTTGGTGTCCCAGTCCTGCATTCCTAGCCAGCAGTAGTAGCAAAATCATTAACATTGTCTACATTCAACCCATTTACATGTACATGATTTATCAGCTAAAAGCAGAATACAATATTTCTCTGCAAAATGTAAACAACGCTACAAGGAAAATTGCTCATGTATAAATTCAACAATTAAATCAAAATATATTATTTTTAAAGGACTATTATGTTAATTATAAATATTATAAGTATTTGTAACAAAATAATAGTTGTGTATTAATAAACCTGTTGCTACTCCAAAAAATATTTATTGATTATCAGGTATCAAAAATATGTGTACCTATAGAAATTTGTTGAAATGTTCTATTGCTCTTAATCTTTTTAATGGGTTCTTATTATAGTTGTAAATAAAAATCAACACTTTTTATCCGTCTATTTAACACTTACAAACGTATGCATATTTTAAGTTGTAAGGATCCATAGCCTCTTAATGTTTTACATTAGAAATAAGACCTGTGATGTCACATTAAATCGTGAATAACCATTTTTTACACATAACTAAAAAAGCATTAGGTTTTTAAATCAGAAATACAAAAAAATTTAGGATTACCACCAAAATCAGATTATATAATGCCTTACTAAGACTCCATCCACAAATATGGATGCCCTTGGAAGCCACACAAATTTATCATATTGAAAAAGTACAAAAAATATTTTTACGGTACCTTTATGTCATAAAAAATACTTGTACCCTTGTACCTAATATCTCGTATAAAACTATGCTCAATAGTTTTAAGATTAAATCTCTTTTACAAAGAAGAAAGCAACAGGCTGTGATATATTTTGTACTCTATTTTAAGTACAAAGATTGTGAATTGATTGACTATATAAATGTTAATGCGGCAAAGAATAATCTAAGAAACCCAAGTAACAAAAAATTATTTGATTAAGATCCAAGTAGTATATCTCCTTTTAACAAGATGATGGCTGTTAACAATGAGTTTCTTAGCGAGAACCAAATAGATATCTTTAATGTTAGCCTAAGAAAGTTGAGGACTGTACTAAATTAAGTTCACTAGATATAAAGGTTTGTTTTGTTTTTGGTCTTAAATTTCTTGTTACTTAACTCTACATGTAACTACTATTAATTTTATTTTAGTATCCAATAAATAAATTATACCTTATGGCTGCTTTCAAACAATTCCGTGTGTAGTCACTTAGTTTAAAGTCAATTTTAAATTAGTAGTTTTACAAGAATATCAAATAGTAATATGTATTGTGTCTATGAATTAGCTGTGTGTAGTAAATAATGGCCAATATACATAATTTTGATATTTTTATCACAAGTGTAAAAACTACGAAAACCATATACATATAGTTCCCATTTTAAAATAAATTCAAATTAATTCATAATAAAAAATAACGATTTTAGTCTGCCATACTTGAACTCATTCACAAAAACAAGTCACTGAGTATATATTTGTAAAAAAACTACACTAAATATGTCTCCGTTACAAATTTTTAAATTTAAAACTACATACTTTCCTATAGATTTTGCAGTACCTAAATAACGTATGGAATAAATTTTTACAATATACTAGAAATTTTTTAGATTAGAGTAATTCTTAAGAAATAAAAAGCAATACCTCTATTTTGTTACTCTAACCTTGTGTGTTATATATTTCCCTTGACAAACTAACGTTATATTTTGAACTAAAAGTAATTAAACTTTTCACCAAAAAGTAATATTTCAAATATATAAAAAAATTTAAAACGGTTCTGTCCTTCTTACATTTGCGAAGACTGCCCTGATATCTAATCTATTTTCTTCTTCAAAGTAATTAAGTTGTTCAACCGTTGTCTATTAAGGTATCTCACATCTCCCTCATACACACGAATTTGAAAAGCAGCAGAACAAAAATTCAACTAACCAGGTATACCAAGTCCGTGTAAAGAAAACTTTTCATATCCCGAAAACGTCAAATGTCAACTAAAATTTCTACTTTTAAAGATCAAACGTGCCGCCTCAGAGTGCCAATACTGATTGGTATATATACTGGGGTTAACATATTACAGAACCACAGTTTATAGCTAAAGAATCAGTTAGCTCACTCGGACCAATTGGATGTTTCAAAATAACATCCGAGAATAACGATCAAGGAGAAGCGACAGTAGCTGTCGGTGCCTTTGATATCGGATGTACCTTTTTCACAGCATGACTTTGATTGATACACAACTTAGCACGCTGAGAAAACGTGCTTATTTTCTACACTGAGCGAAATAGTTTGGCAAATTATCTGAAATCATTGTTATAGTCCATGCGCAAATGTTGTAATGTGATTTAATTACATTGAAGTAGTTAGGGTTAATAGCAATGGTGAAATTTCGGCACCAAAATATAATTCACTATGTAATAATTAATTATTTATTATAAAAGTAAAAGACGTTTATTGTTTTATAATTTATCTATAAAATTTGTTTAATATTTGGTTTATTTATTGTTAAAAATGTAATAAAAGCCCCATATTTAAATTAAATTACCTTTTCCTTAAGTAAAAATAAGGTAAATAAAATTAAGGGTACCAAAAAAATTTAGGTAACAATTAAAAAGACATTAAGTTTGAGATATTTAACTAAATATTTGCAATGTGCTTATATTTTCAAAAACTTTTAGGTTTAAAAAGTACTTACATATTTTTAGAATTTCTGGATTTATATTATATTGAAAGGACTTTCAAGTTTATCACTCATTTCTGTATAAACAAGTGTTTTCTCGCCAAGTTAAGCCAGATGTCTTTTAAGGTTTATGTATTCAGAGTTAAATACCTGGCCTGGCTATCACCCAGACAATACAAATATGTCCATTGGACGTCCATTCGATATACAATTTTGGATGTCTAGACGTCCAAGAATGAGTTTTTTCTGGACTTCCGTTATCCAATAGACGTCCAGTGAAGTATACAAATGGCACACTTTTGACCATTCAGAGGACGTTCAATTCTGGAATATATTTGGACGTCGAATACTGAACATTCAAAAAACGTCCAGGATTACATTTCCATTGAGACCACATCCCCACTTTTTTTACAGAACCGCAACTTACCACACACTATGTGGCTATGTGGCTAGATAATAGAAATTATCATTTTAGACGGTTTAGTTGATTAAATATTAAAAAACTTCGAACTGATAGGAATGTATAAAGCTATAAAGTTGCCACCAGAACTGGGTAATTCCTAGTTAAAAAGTAATTAATAATTTTAATTATCGAAAAGAATAATGATCGAAAAGAAAATTGATCAAGAATAGATTTGACAGAAAAGGCAATTGATCGAAAAACCAAATATACAAAAAACTAGAAAAACTAAAAAAACTTAATATACCTAACCTGTGCGAGAACAATGAGATAAATTTAAATGGCTTTAGGCTGGACAGGTTAGGTATATTGGTTAGGAATTTTTGATTTTCTCATTTTAGTATATATTTTTTTGCGAAGCAACCCTTGACGGCTTCAGGTCGCACAGGTTAGATAAATTTATTAAGTTTTTATGATGGTGGGTGAGGTTTTCCGGGTTTTCCTCTCCTGTAAGTCAAATGGCACCATCAATCATCTTTAAGTCGCCCCGGAGCGCCACGGCAAATAATAATAATAGCCGTCCCTTTCCCCGCACAAGCTCAGCTTTTGGGGTTAAAATTCACTTCTAAGGGGGTGAATTAGGGAGAATATTATTATTATTATTGAGTTTTTATAAAAAAGAAAACTTAATTAATTTGCCTAACTGTCTGAGAGCAATCAGTAAAATTTAAATGGCTCCAGGTCGCACAGGTTAGATAAATTAGTTAAGTTATTTTTATTTTTCTCATTTTTTTTTTGTAAAACAACCTTCGATGGCCCCAGTCTGCACAGGTTATGTAAATTAGTTTTTGTTAAATGAACCAGTTATTGTTTGAGAATATTGAAAAATTTGAGGATATACGCTTAGTTTAGATTCCCCGGTAATAGGGATTAGACGGACGGTTGCTTGATTTCGTTTGATTTTTTATTTTTTACTATTTTTAAAGTTGATTTTCAGTATACTTACCTTATGATGTAATGAATTTTATAAATTTCGATAAAATGTATTTTTGATCAAATTTCCAATTCGATCAAAGTTTTTGTAGATACCCGGCATGCTTCTTACTTGTCATTTCAAAGTACAAAAATTGTTAATGGCGTGAATTTTGGCTTGTAACCTGGAAGAAGTGTTTCATAGAAATTTGCGTCAATCATGGTTTTACCAATGAAGTATAAATAGTATTGAATCATACATTTATAACTTTACAAAAAAAATATTTATGATAAAGAAGAGTATTTTGAAAATAGATATATTAATAATGAAAATACTGCCTTGCTAACACAAGAGGTCGTATCTATAGCGCAAGTAGAAGTTGGAAAGGCTTTTGGTAGGTAGAGAGGGGGTAAACGTCAAACCACGTCGGACGGCTTCGAGAATTTCGCAGAAATGTTTACCTGCCAGTGTTATTTCAGAGAATAAGTAATTTTAAATTGTTACCGGCGGAACTGGACAATCGCATCTATTTATGGACTATAAATAATTATTAAACATGTATTATAATATTCAAATCATAATTTTACAAAATTTCAACATCAATTCACAATTTATTAATCTATTTACTCGAAATTGTTATTAACATTTATAAAATAATTTTGTACGCCAATGTATCGCGTCCACTTCGGTGAGATCCGCCGCAAACCTGTCAATTTATGTGTATAAAGTGGGAGAACTTTCCATCTTCTACTTCTGCTATACAAAATTTCCAATTTCGAGACTCTTACATACATATAAAGCTTAAATTTTATTTTATTATGATTCAAAGTTAGAAAGACCTATTTCTATTAGACAAAATTTCAAATTATATAAAAAGATTAGTCAAAACTGCAAAATTTACTTAACAAAATCTAAAAGGAGGTACTAATGTACACTTCCTAAAAATATTCATTTTGTAGATACAACCTCTTGTCTTAGCAGGGCAGAATATGTAAATATAACCCCGAATTTTTTAAATATCCATCAATATAGAATGACCTTGTAGCTTGTAATAGATAATTCCAAAATATACTTCCTCGGTTCATTAACCAAAACGGATTAATGACCATATACATAAAGCACGGCTCGTTAGTTGTGTAACTTTATTATTTCATTGTCAACATAATTGTTTTCAATTTCTATTGATGGTCATTATCATTCATGTGATGTAAATTGACATTAACGCAATGAAGACAAAAATGAAACTGAAATCCAACTGATCCTGGTGGAAGTTCAGTATAAGTTTCGATCGCATGCAGTGAATTTCGTATAATTTTACAGGGTGGTCACTATTTAATTATTAACCTAATAGTATAGTTTTTTTTTTTTGTATAGACTCTTTGTCATACATACTGGAAGAGGTAAATTGACAAACAAATAATGAATGAAAAAGAGAAAACATTAAATATTTAATTTTAAATAACAAGAGGATTAAACGGGGACACTCGCTTAACAAGGCATTAAAAAAAACATACATACACTAGATCACGATAAGGGGGTAAAATAAAACAATCGGGAAGAAAACAAAGGTAACGAATTTAAGAGAAGTACTAATCTGTAATCTATTTTTGGATGGTCCCTTATCCCGAGACGATTTCTGGGAAACCAAAACATCGTAAACCGGGCGGTCGACAGAAAAGGGTCGTCCAATCATATTCAAAGGTTGAATCAGTGGGTCAACTATTTAGATTATCGAACACCGTTGAGGAATGCAGTCGATTTCTTTTGTTAAGACTGTGTTATTCCATTTGTTTTAATAATTATTAGTTTTGTAACATTATTTTAATATTAATAAACTTCATACGTAAAATAAACATTTAATTATTTGTGTAGTTTACAAATCACAAGCGTATACCTGATTCCATTAAAAAATTAATCAAGCAGTCATAAATGTTTGTGGAATTGAAGGACAATAAACTTTAGATGTTCCAAGGGGAGCATATTTTGCATTTAAGCAGGTCGTTATATAGCTTGTCAGAGAATTTCTTGTTTTTATTACAATTAAATAAGATATGGTCTAGATCTCTTTTTTCATTACACGTCTCGCCTTGGTCACTTTCAGAGACTTTAATTTTGTATAAATGGCTAGGATAACAGGCATGACCAAATCTCATCCTAATGATTGTCAATATGTACTTTCGCGGTATTTTATAATGCTTGAACCAAGGGATCTTAGGAATGTATAACTGAAGAGTCGTATACCTCGTTGGATTTTTAAAACAATATTCCTGCCACAAGTGTTGCCATTTATCGAACTGATTTCTTTTTAATATTGCAGTAACATCAGAAACAGATAAATTGTATGACGTGTTAGAACCTGTTACAGAGCCTTTTTTGCCAACAAATCTACATGTTCGTTGAGCTTTACCCCAATGTGAGCTTTAATCCAAATGAAATACACGTTCTGGTCTCTTTCTGAAAATGTTTGGATAAGTTTCTTAATTTTTATTAGAAAAGGACAAGTCGATGTATTAGGAAGCCCATTTTTTAATAGATGTTAAAACAGAGAAGGAATCTGATACAATAACTATCGTTTCTCTGTTGCAGGAAGAGGCGTAAATAAATGCTTCATAAATAGCCGCAGCTTCCGCAGTATAGATGGAACATTCTTGTCTAATTTTTTCTATATGCTCTTCAGGTTCATGATTTGGACGCACCCGTACATAAAATTAAGGCACCTTCAAAATTACTTAAAATAGAGAGTAATATATTGCTACTTATAGATATATTTTCTTCATAGTTTGATTTAATAAAGGAGATGTTTGATTAAAAGCTAAAAAAATCATTAATGTCAGGGTGGTGGGTTGTTTTATACAGAGCACTTACATTATTGCTATTGTTTTGTAAAGCGAGACAAAGGGGTTTGGATTTTTTTAACCCAATATTTATTAGTCAAATCCTAACTATTTAATATAATAATCTGATGAAATAATTTATGATTATTGGTATAGATTTTAATTAACATTTTTTCACTGAGATAATTTCTTCTTATTTCCAAAGGAGCTTCCAGAGCTTCCACGTGTAAGGGTTAAATAGGAGTAGACCTAAAACTGTCCTTAGAGTATAGTTAAAGAAATCGATATATTGTTAGTTTTAAATTTATGACGCCACAAAAATGAAAATTAAAAATAACGAAAAAAAGTCCTGGGTTTCAATCAAAGAACAAAGTAGATTATATAAAATTATAAAAAAAAATCAATGAACAAAATTAAATGATTTTTAAATGATATTGATAGTAGTGTTTCCCGAATTGTTTAAAAATTCTAAAATAAAAATACATATACTTTAGCTATAACAAAAATCTGATGAAAAAGGGACTTATGGAATTTGCAAACACCATATTATTTGTCTAATTGAAGTTACATACATTCAATTGCTAAAAAAACTTCCTGATTCTCATACTAGTACTACGTGAAACATAGTGATCAGGAAGAAGAACAAAATTAGATTTTATTACCAAATACATAAAAAGATAAAAGTAATATTCATGATATTTCTATCTTAAATGGATTAATGGCATGTACCTACTTCTTCTACTTCTGTATCCATATTTTGCATTAGAACTGTTTTATTTTTGTTCTGTACAAGAGCCACCTTGTTAACGGCTCAAATGTGTATCAAGTATGACCGACATTACTTACAGTGTTCGATAATTACGTGCGATGAATCTTTTTTAGAAGCTTATATCGCGATAAAAAGAAAGTTTATGATACCAATAATAATAGTTTATTTGTTGACTATATCGGATCTCGCTGCACTAACTCAATAGGTTGTAGAAATTCTTTTCGTTATTATTGTTGTCCCTACAAGGATTCTGGAACTTTTGGTTATATATGATATGTTTACGATAAAGATCCGGTTTTTAATTACTCTAATTATTGCTTATTATTTAAATTTAGACAATCAAAATATCGGAATGAAGAAAATAAAGTAATAAAATATATTTTCAGCTTCATTCTAAACTGTTGGTCGAACCTACTTTTTACAAATTTACCTAAAAATATAAAAGAACATGAACTGAGTTAAATGAAGAATTGAGTCCAACTTGTCAAATGTAATCTTCAATAATGTAAATTAAACACAAAATCAAGTACGTACCACATACATTTTAATCAAAATTGACAATCAATTTCGGTTAATCAGCTATTCTCACGCCACGCCTACAATTAGAAATAAATTAAAACAAATTTTAAATTATTAAAACACAATTTTACAAACCGAAAGTTCTAAATGAAACAAATGTTTTTCTAATTTTTTCTAATAGTTTTAACTTTTCCCAACTCTAAAACTCGAGGCTCAACAATCGTATCGTCATCGTATCATCAACAAAAATGATTACCAGTTTAGATTAAACGAACGTTATAAGAATTGCAGCAGATATATTCAAAGTAAGCGAAAGTTGTTTCGTTTCTTGTATCAGTTTTTCCAGACTTCGATTATGAAATTGTTACAGTGGCCACAAATTTTTGTTGTTTTATAAATCTTGCACCAACCTTTCAGCGTTTAATTACATATTCAAAAACAAAAATACGAGTACTTTACTTATAGATATTATTTAAATATACTCGTATTGTTTCAAGTTATAAAAGTAAATTTTTTAAAATCGTGCAGGTCATTATCTTTTTCTTTGTGTGCCGCCAAATTTTGAAATCGCAACAAAAAAAGGTTGAGAATCACTGGTCTAAGCCATTGTTAGCCATTAGAAGATATGAGCACCAAAGAAAAATACTTAAATCTTTTTGAAAACTATTTATCGGAACGGTACCAAGCTAGTGGACAATGTTACCAGTGATACAGAAGTCGTTGATTATGGTGTGTTTCAAGGAACAGTACTCGGACCCATAGTATTTAAAATATATTTAAATGACATGTTTTCCTTAAGAAATATAAAAAATATAATTGGTTTTGCAGACGATACTGCAATATTCTATCAAACAGAATTGGGAAGAATTGAAATTAGTAGAGAATGATTTTTGTAAATTAAAAAAATGGCAACATTAAACCGATTATAGATTATAATAAATAATATGTATAATTTACAAAAAATATGCTCGAACGAAATAATTTAATATTACAAGAATAATAATATACGGAACTCTGTTTCGCACCGCAAAAAACGCAACAATAACGGAAAATCCCAATTTTGTCACATTAACCTAGTTAATTAGGTATTAGGTATATACCCAATATCGGCGGTTTACCAAAGTATTTAATCATTAAATATGGCCTATTATTTTCAATAAATATTACTGAAATATCTCAAAACACACGGTGCATCGATGCGTTAACACCCAGTCAATCAAATAATAGTCTTACGTAAATCACTACTTTCGCGAAAAACGCAATATTCTAGGTATAATAATCAGAAAAAAATTCTCCTTTCTCTGACAAATAAATCGATTGTTACAAGTGAAATCATTTTAGTAACTACAGTCTCAGTGTAATTTATGCACTTGCGATAAGAGCATCGAAAACAGAAATGCAAAATGTTACTGTGTAAAATTTTAAGTGTTTTTTTGTTGTTAGTGGTTGTGCGTGCTCAAAATCCACCTGCGCAGGGTGCCAGAAATCCAAGAACTATACAAGCGTTTTTAACTAGCGTTGGTGATCTATTTGGATACGATGTGTTTAGAAGGCCTAGAATTGTTATAAATATTCCTGCTGCTTTACCTGCGGGACCTCCGGCAGCAGCTCCAGCTCCTGCTCCAGCTCCGGCTCCAGCACCAGCTCCAGCTCCAGCACCAGCACCAGCTCCTCGACCTGGACCTACACCACCTGCAGCTCCCGCTGCTCCTGCCGCCCCCAATGCTATGGCGGCGCCTAGTTTACTTACTGATAGTGTTCGTAGACAATTTAGCATTAATTTAAACTGGGATAGAAATCGATCTCCACAAAACGAACCCATAATATCAGCAGTAGTAGTTTCGCCGCCAGGTTTATCTCTACCAGCTACTGCTACTCCAACACCAATAGCAGCTCCGCCACCAGCACCGGCCGCTCCAGAAATAGCTCCACCGCCTCCTCCACCAAGACAAAGACTTCCTGATTATGAAGAACAATCAGAGAGAGAAGACTACGAAGATAGGCCTAAACGTTTCCAAATTGATATTCCAGATTATCCAAACCTAGAAGAATTATCCGAATCAAAGAGGGAAATATCAGAAAACAAGGATCCATCTTCAAAGGTTAGATTCAAACAAGATTTTCAAAACTATTGGCAAAATGCTCCTTGGACTGACGAACGGGGTTATAAATATATCATACCTCAAGACCAAGATTCGACTAGTTTACTACGCTTAAATAAACCTAACGAAATCCCAAAAGAGTTATCAAAATACGAAGAACTTATACTTCCTAAAGATAATAAAGTACGCAGTTTAAAAGTTACAAGAAATTTAAGATTATATGATAAAGACCTTCTAACTGCGCCTTCAACTGCAATAACCTACTTTCAAAGACCTCCGGATAATTTTGAACAACACAAAGCTGAACCTTCCTACTTAACTTCTAAAGTAGTTAATGCAGAACTTCTTAAATATTACAAACAAAAATTTAACGATGATGCTAGACTTAAGCAACAACAAATCAACGAACAACCAATTTACGTTAATGATTATGTAGATCAAAATTTCTATCAAAACTTACCAGTCGAAAGTAATCAAAATTCTCTTCAAAATGTGCCTCAAGACAACTATCAAAATTCTCCCCTAAATTTTTATGCCACACCCGAAAATTTTAACAACAAAGATGTGCAATATCAACAAATTATTATTCAGAACGAAACCCCATTAGATTTTTATGCTAATCCACAACAATCATTACAGGATTTCCGAATACAAGTTGACAATATTAAAAGTGAAGAAGTCGATGATGAACCAAAAAGTGAAAAACTTGTAAAAGATGAAGAAGAAACTGAAGCAGAGAAAGTACCAGAAATTGAAAGTGTTAACAATGATGTTAAAGATCAAAATCTAAAAGAAGACGACTTTAAAGATGATGGAAAAATTGTAGGAAATAATGAAAAGGAAAATTTTGAAGTAGAAAATCTCGCAGATGTTTTAAATAATGAAGAAGACGAATCTAAAGCTGAAGAACAGCGACATGATGAGGAAGAGGAATCGGACAAACAAGAAGAAGAATCGAACAAAGAGGAAGAAGAATCGAACAAACAAAAAGAAGAAGAAGAACCGAACAAACAAGAAGAAACCAACGAACAACCATTAAATGCAGTTGAAAACGAAGAAGATCATAAATATGATTATAAAGATATTGATAGTTTTATAAGCGCTCATTTTGGTGATCAAAAACATAAAGATTTTGATCAAATACGTCAAGAAATTGAAGCTGAGGGAGAATTAAGAGCGCAACAACAAAGAGAGCGAGAAGAGGCACACGAAAAGGAAAAAAACGCAGAACGAGAGGAAACAGAAGAAGAAAGAGAAACAGAAAAAGAAGATGAAAAGGATGGCGAAAAGGAGAACGAAAGTGAAGATGAAAATGAAAAAGTTGATGAAAAAGATGAAGATAAAGAAGTTGAAGCTTCCAAAACAGATGAAACTGAAACTAACGCAAAAGATGAAGAAGACGAAAAATCGAAAATCGAAGAGTTAAAACATCAGCACGAACAAGAATTCCATACAGTATTTCCAAAACTAGGAGAAGGAACAGAATACGAAAATTTCTATAAAGCTTTCGAAAACAACGATGATAATAAATACATAAACGAAAAAACTACAGAAAATAAACAAGAAAAAGATAATTTTTACAAAAGTTTTGAACCTAATCAACCTTCCAACAGTGACGACGGTAAAAACGAATCATCAAAAACGGTTGAGAAATACAAACAAAAAGATGGAAAAAAGATTAACAAAACTAAAAAAGTACCAAAAAATAAAGATCAATTGAAAGATTTCGATATTCACGACAGCTACAAAAAAGCAAAACAAACTTTCGCCAAAATTTTAACTACCGGAAACAAGCATAAATTCCCGAAAGAAAAAATTAAACCATACATAAAATCCGAACCCAAAAAACAATTCACAGATAAAAACAACTATGAAGCGACAGAAAGGAGTATAGTACAACCACTTTATTCGGGAGTATGGCGTGTTGGAAATATTCAAGAACTTTACAAACAAAACAAACCGATAGCAGTGCCTTTCGACCATGATTACGGTGCGTCAGAAAGAAAACAAACTCGTTCCAAAAGAGACGTTGACGATTATCTGAAAGAAGATCCGCAAGAAATAAAAGTAAATCCCGATGAATACGTCGAAGATGGTTCGGAGCAGCTGAAACAATTTTACGAACAAGAAAACGAATACGTTCCGGAAAGCTACAACGAAGAATTTACATATGAAGCTCCCGAACCGCAAACACCGGAATATACCAAGCTCGAGGTTAAAGAGTATAAAGACGATGATAAGCTGTCACCAAATGCCAAAATTATTAGTAAACAAGTAGCTAGAAAATCCAGTTATGTTAGCGTAGACAAACCTACAACCATTGTCACTTAATTTTTCTATAAAATTTGAAATCTGATCAAAACATATTTTCATAAGTAAAGGAGCAACAAGAGTTCAAGCACAATCCTTAGGTAACTTAACATGGGAAATCGCTAAGGTTCATTCTGCCAATTTTTGTTCATATCAAGGTCACTCGTTATGACGTCACGTGTCATGACGTAACCAGCCAACTGTTGCCAACCTAACCTAACCAGAACTGATTCCGAACTGTTCGAGATTATTTCGGGATTAGTTCCAGATCAGTTCTGGTTACGTTAGGTTAGGATGGCAACAGTTAGCTGGTGACGTCATAACGAGTGGCCTTGATATGGACCAACATTGGCAGAATTAACCTTAGCAATTTCCCATTTTAATTTTCATAAGGATTATGTTCGAACTCTTGTTGCTCCTTTGCTTTCATATAACGTCAAAATTCCTTTAGCTTGTTTGTTGTATTCTACATTTTATTTTCAAATAATTTACCTAGCATTTATCACTCAGTATAGTGTAAATTGAACAAATCCGCCCTTCCCGTTGTTTGACAATTTCGCATTACTCATGCGCGAAAAAAGCGCGGGACTTCTGAATCGAGTAATTTTCTATACAATTTATTATCTATCTATCTCTCTCTCTTATCCTAGCCTTACAAGTATTGGCCATTCTAAACAAATGAATTGCCAGTGGGAAGGTTTGGTAGATCTAAGGGTTGCGACATTCGATGTATTCTATCTACAATACGTAAAATCATGGATAAAGGATTACATTTTTTAAATATTTTAGATTAAATCCAATAAAAATATTATTTAAAAACATTGCTTTTACAATTCTTCATAAATTGACAGGCTTGGCGACTACTATTTTGAATATAAATAAAGACCAAGATGGAAGACTATGTCGCTACCCCCTTAGATATACGAGACCTTCCCACTGGCAGCTATTGTTTGACAGGTTGTTGGAATGCCTAATTGGGTTGACTACGACGATTACCTTTTGGAATGTTTACTTACAAATGTCATTTACTCTATATAGTAGGTGAGCCAGTGATTTTTTATTTTGGTACCCATTTGGCATTTTCCAAACAGGATATTTTAAGACGTCGTCCTCAAGGGTTCCATTACTGCAGGGACTAGAAAAGTATTTCCATGGTCTACAAGGTAAGAATGAACAAAATATTTATAATTTTGTCTTGCATAAATGTGTCACTGGCTCTACTACCAGTAATAAAAGTTAAAAATAACATTTACAGATGTTTAATTGGAATTTAACAAATTTTGATGATTTTAACAGGAAGTAGGATTTGCGCATGAGTATAGAGATCATCAATAACATGAAAGATATATTGTACTACCTTCTTTTTATATTTTTTTAGTACTTCTTTTAATATTATGTTAAATTGAAGCAAACTTAATGTTTAAACCTATTTTGTTTCAATTGGGCATTCCAAACAAAATGGTTGCTCGTTGGTAATGACAGGTTATAATATGATATAGAGTGTAAAAATTGTGCATGATTCAACCTTTTACTCTTACAAACGTAAATGACAAAGAGAGGTTGCCTTAAAGCACAGTAAACAAATTGCAGGCTTAGCTTTGTTCAGCCATTGTGTTCATGTTCAGCTTTGTTTTTTGTATTGTGGCTGTTGTTAGCTTTCGTTTAGCGTCGGTTTTTTTTTTGGCTTGCTAATATTTGCGCTTTGATTTCGATTGAGTATTAAATTATATCTGTAAATAATTTTCCGATGCACTATTTTATAATAATTGTTGCACATAATGTTTTTAAACCGTCCCTGCATTTTGTTTACAGAAGGTTTGTTCCAACACGCGCGAAAACCGTAATATTAGCGTTCAAATCGTTGCATACAGCGCATGATTTATACGGTAATATTACGGTTTTTGAGCGTGTTGGAACAGATCTAATATGTGCAAAACGAAATAGTGCAGTGTCTATAGTTTTCATTGACAGTTATCATTCTATCCCACTCTACTTCATTGGTTTTATGATATGGCAACACCGTAGACCTGGTGATTTAACAGAATCAATGATATAGATAATTATATTGAGCATCCATGTTTTTCAAAATAAACAAGCTTTTGTCTTGAAAATTAGTTTTTAAATTCATTTTTACTAAACCGCTTCTATAACTATATACCTATGTATCAATGAAGCTGTCAAAGACAACAAGTTCACAGGGTTGCCATATCATAACCTGTCAATACCACAGCAACATTTTGGCAGGTCGTTGCAGAGTTGCCATGTGGGGTATTTTTCGCCAAATTTAAGGGATTTTAAATTTTGGGGGAAACTTTTGTCGGCGGTATTTTGTGGGATATTTAATTTTTTCACCAGGGTGAAACGGGTAATTGGTGTTTTATGAAAAAATCGTGATATTGTGAAATAATCCACAATTCTTGGTGATTCTCAAGCTGTAAATGTTGCAGTTTAGTATCTGAAAGTAATAGTTATTTTTTTATTTAATTTTTTTTTAGCTTTTTTTATTAAATTATTAACATTTAGGGTTGTTTTAAAATTTCATCACAACAAACAACCATTTTTATAAATTTTGGCTTAAGTAAATATTGTATTTCAAAGTGTGTACTTTTTAATTTTTTGGGGGGATTTTTTTATAAGGTTGCAATTTTGGAGGATTTTTAATGTCAATTAGGGGGAAATTGTCACGACCAGTCTGAAATGAGTCGTTGGAATGCCTAATAATTTTTATTTTACATGAATTTGTATCTAAATGCTGTTCTAGTAAGATTAAACCTTCGGGCTTGACTCGAGTCAACGATCGGTAGCGATGATGTGACTGGCAACCTCGATAATATATTTTTTCTTCTAATGCATACGCGAAAACCGTTTATTTTTCACTTCAACAAATGCCAAGCAAGCCCAAAAAGTTTGATTTTACCAACACTGTATAATATTATAATCTATTATGTACCGAGATCTATTTCACTGGTTTCTTTTATTAGCTTAAAAAGGAACATTTTTAAATATTTCATTAATTGTTGATTTTCTAGTAAAAATTTGAAGGTTTTACGTAATTCTGCATTTATTTAATCAATCATTTAGGTTTTCAAATTTATGACTATGGATCTAAATATTTTCAACACTGTTAACATATTCAACTTTTTTTTATACTCTGTGTCTACTTAAATTTCAGAAAACTTTTTTAACCATATTATATGGAAAACTTTTTTATTATTAGTTTTATCTAAAAAATGTATTCTTCATAAAAAATTGTGCATGGTATTAAACCTAAAATTCGACCATCAGCAGAGATATTAAATTTTTGGAGCCGTATACGGGGGGCGTCCAAAAATATAAATTTTGCTCAAGAGTAAAGCAACTTTATTTTCGACAAACCTCGTATAAGACTTATAAAATTTCTTACCAGATAATTGAATTTTAGGTTCTAATTCATGAAAAACTTTTTATAAAGAATAACATTTTTTCCTAAAATTAATAATAAACAAGTTTTGCACTTAAGGGCTAACCGTAGACATTTGCGGCACATGGAAAACTTTTTTATTATTAATTTTAAAAAAAACTTTCTTCATAAAAATTGTGCATGGTCTAAAATCTAAAATACAATCATCAGATATCAAATTTTATGAATCGTATACGAGGTTTGTCAAAAATTAATGTACTTTACTCTTAATCCAAAATCAATTTTGTGACAAACCTCGTATACGATTCATAAAATTTGGTATCTGACGATCGTATTTTAGCTTTTGAACTATGCACAATTTTTTATGAAGAATACATTTTTTTAATAAAACTAATTACAAAAAAGTTGTACATACTATGTAGTCAACTTATATAGAGACACTGCAGTGGCGTAGCCAGAAATTTTTCATAGGAGGAGTTTCTGAGTACAATTAATATCGATCAGCGCCAATAAGATGGCGTGTGGAGGGGGGGTTATAACACCCCATCTCTACGTTACTGACACACTGTATATTATTCAGTTTTGAAAATATCGAAAATTATTATTAAAAAAAATTGTTTAAAATTGAAAAGTACATTTAAAATTGCTTTCACATTCATCGATCTTAAAAAAAATCATATTTTGCGATTTTCCCAAAAAATTAAGGAATCTGTTCAAAATCTAATCTATAATGAAGATATATAATGCTTGGCTTTCTATATTATACTCTTTACAGTTTAACAAACAAATTTGATTTGACTAAATATTTTATATTGATAAAACGCTTTTGGTTTTTGATTAATTTTTTTATTTCAATCCCGCTTAACTCCCATTTACTTCAGAATCAATAGACTTTGTCCCCTTATAGAGCTTGATTTTTACTAAAAATTTCATGTTAATATCATTTTTCGTTTTTGATTTATGATTTTTTTATTTCAGCTCCATTAAACCCCCCATTTTTTTAAAACATCATCGGAGTTCTTCCCCTAATAAAGCTTTATTTTTGCTAAAAATTTCAAGTTGATATTATTTTTCGCTTGTGAGTTGTGATTTTTTAAAACCTTCTCTTATCCCCCCAATTTATTAATTTTTTTTTAGAGTCAATGTGTTTCATCTTCTTATAAAGCTTATTTTTTATTAAAAATTTCATTTTTCGTTTTTGATTTATGTTTTTTTTAATTATAACTCCCCTTAACCCCCATTTAATTCAAAATCAATAGGCCTTATCCCCATATAGAGCTTGATGTTTACTAAACATTTTATGTTGGTATCGACTTTCGTTTTTGATTTACGATTTTTTTATTTCAACCCCCCTTAAATCCCCTATTTTAAGTCAATTTTTTTTTCAAAATCAAAAGGCTTTTTCAAGTTGATATTATTTTTTGTTTTTGATTTATAATTTATGATTTGATTTATTTTTTAATTTCAACCCCCCTTACACCCCCCATTTTTATTCAGATTATTTTTTTCAATCTTAAAGGACCTGCTTCCCGTTATAGAGCTTAATTTTTGATAAAAATTTCATGTTGATATTGCTTTTCATTTTTGATATATTTTTTGTTAATTTCAACCCCCCTTAAACCTCCTATTTTAAGTTAAATTTTTTTTCAAAATCAAAAGACTTTTTTCCCTTATAGAGCTTGATTTTTGCTAAAAATTTCAAGTTGATATCGTTTTTTTTAATTTGTTTATTTTTTAATTTCAACCCCCCTTAAACCCCTCATTTTTATTCAGATTGTTTTTTCAATCTCAAAGGGCTACTTTCCCTTATAGAGCTTGATTTTTGCTAAAAATTTCATGTTGATATCGCTTTTTTTTTATTATGATTTTTATTTTTTAATTTCAACCCCCCTTAAACCCCTCATTTTTATTTAAATTGTTTTTTCAATCTCAAAGGGCTACTTCCCCGTATAGAGCTTGATTTTTGGTAAAAATTTCGTTGATATCGCTTTTCGGTTTTGATTTATAATTTATTATTTATTTTTTAATTTTAATCCCCCTTAAACCCCCCATTTTTATTCAGATTGTTTTTTCAATCTCAAAGGGCTACTTCCTCTTATAGAGCTTGATTTTTGATAAAAATTTCATGTTGATATTGCTTTTCATTTTTAATATATTTTTTGTTAATTTCAACCCTCCTCAAACCCCCCATTTTTCAAACTCAAAGAAATGTTTCTCTTATAGAGCTTGATTTTTGCTAAAAATTTCAAGTTTATATTCCTTTTTGTTATCGATTTATGATTTATTGCTCAATGTCAACCCCCCCTTAAACCCCCCATTTATAATCAGATTTTTTTTTTCAAACTCAAACGATTTCTTTCCCTTATACAGCTTAATTTTAGCTAACCAACCTAAGTTGATATCATTTTTCGTTTTTGAGTTTTTAATTTTTTTATATTTCAACCCCCCTTAACCCTCATTAAATGTTCTGTACTTTAGAGCCACTTTGCAAAATCATAAAACGCAGTTAAGATAGATGGCTGTGACTGCATATTTAAATATAGCCTTTAATTCCAAAAAACAACTTTTCTTAATAACAGTTTTTGATATTTTCAAAAATATAGGTAATTTATTCTTAAATCAAATTTATATTTTGTTACAACCCTGTATATAACTGATTAATTTTGGTGTCTGATGTTTTTATTATGAATTTTAGACAATGTAGAACTTTTTACATAAGTAACTTTTTTCGTAAAACTAATAAAAAATGTTCCATATTGCTTCAACTTAAGTAAACACACTGTATGTGAATAATTAGAACTTTTAGCCACATTTCTAAAAATTAATTTCTTTTGGGTCTATTTTAAAATATATGATTTGCATTTATTATTATTCTCTTCTAATGATTTTTTTCTTATTTTTCGGCGATAGGTCTCAATTTTAAGGATTGTGCAACTCAATTTTAAGGATTGTGCAAACCAAGGTCCATGTAAATTATAAGATTATTTGTACCTTTATAAGTGGCTCCTATTTTAGTATTAATCAATCAATCCCATTGATTTGTAGAATTCTTCAAAATTAAAAACGAATAAAAAATATACCACCTATCAAATATCAAACTTCTTGTTTCTATTCATTCGTTGGCCCTACTTTGAGTTGACTTTTTTTGACGTTAACCTCTGTTCTTTTAAATTAAATCGGTAGGTATGATTCTATGTCCTTCGAGGTGAAATCTTTATGGTTCCCAAATATTATACATCCACCATCCACTTGAAACATTTTACCAGTTAATAATGTAATACTGATACAAACTATTACAAAACCACATATTTGGACATACATTTTTTATCCTCTTAGCAATCTAAATATTTTCTATAAATATGAATAGACCCCAATGGGGTCTATTCTGTAAAAATTCCTTTATATTTAACGGCCTTTAAAAATATTTTCTTCTTTAATTCGGTCACTATTTAAACGGATCTTTAAAATACATTAGAGGACTATCTAAAAGAAATCTGTTTAAATAAGGACAGAAGTAAATTAACGAATACAAACATATTTTTAAAGGTCGCCAATATTTTTAAAGGCCGTTAAATATAAAGGAATTGTTACAGAATAGACCCCATTATATGAATATTTGTGAAGATTATCTCTATCTATAATTTTATTAATACGAAAAGCTCCGACCTTTATATTCAAAAATATTACATATAGGGTTTGTTTTGGTTCAAACAGAACCACCAATTCCAGTACTTAAATATTCTTGACGAATTCATTTTTCAAGAATACGTCGTGATAATAATCAACCTATTGAGCTGAAAGAGTGTAATTCACTGAATTAATTCGTCAAAGAACCAAAACAATCCATAAAGTGTATCTTTGTTAATGTAATATCGTAATATCATGTTAAAGTTGTGATACAAATGTCTAAATTTATTTATAAATTATTTATTTTGTTATTTATCTCATTTCTTTCCACATATTGACCATCCTGTGCCAAATTGAAATTAAAAATAGTATTGTATTTGTAAAAGGATAATGAATTTGGCGCCGTATTGATAATGTGAGGATTAATTTCTTGCTATTATGTTAGATTTAAATTTTGTTTTGATTAATTGTTTATTGTTATTATATTTTCCAAAGTGTTATTTAGTTATATATATTATATTGTAGTTGTTATAAGTATAATAAAAATGAAAAAAAAAATAACTCACAAAAGTGATAAGCAGCTTTATGATCCTGTTAAAGCTTTTCAGTTAAAATACATTTTTAGCGAATAGGTTTTTCATGTATAAAAAAATTGTTACTGCCTCTTATACTTTATTATTTAATAAACTTTTCAATAAATGAATTAATTTCTTATTTTTTATCATATTTATTACAATACTAATGTGCATACTTTTTTAAAATGAAGATATTTTTCAAAATGTGAAACAGTATTTTTAGTACAGCAATTATTCTAAATGTGGAAATAAAGATAACCATGTAGTATACCTATGTTACTAATTTTTGTGTCGCGTAATTCACATCGTTCAGACAGACTACATTCCAGTGATTATAAAAACATGGGTAAAAACTATCGAAAGCGCAAATCGTCTCAGAAATTAATATAATAAATTAAAAAAGAAATGAAGAAATTCAGAGCACAGATAGGAAAATAATATTTTTCTTCTTATTTAACTGATTTTTAGCTTGCAGAAGATACCACTTTATGTGTAAATTTCTGCATTTAGACGACAAATAAATAATTTTAAATGAGTAAAACCAAATTTGGTAGATTTTCACAAAACTTTTATTTAAAAAAAAATAAAATTAATATCCCTTGTTGGTCCGGTTGGTCCCGGACCTAAATAGGACGTCCACTGGACTTCCGATTAAAGTGAACACTAGGACATCCTTCGAAGGACGTCCTCTGGACGTCTAAGTATTAACAAATTAAAAAACTGGATTGTTAAAATTCAATATTATTTTTTGTTATGTTGTTTAATGATTAATTCATTAGTATTATTATTAATTATTAATGTTAATTTTGTGGAAAATTTATTGTAATATTTTTTTACATATTCTATTGTATACATTTACATAGAAAGCAAAAATCTAGTTTTATTTTGAATAGAACATCTTCTAAACAACTACATGGTTATCTCTATTTTCACTAACAAGGATGTGAAGCATAATTAATGGATCAAACGACTTACCTGAAGGAAGTTCGATCCCAAATATGCGAGCATCCTTGTTAGTGGAAATAAAGTATTATATTACTTTATATTATTTTTAACCCCAAACTCCTATGCTCCACAACAGGTAATAAGTAATTTAGGCAGGCAGCGATATAGAATAAATTTTAAATCTGAACATGCGGGTCAGCGGCGTAACATAGGTATACTACATGGTTATCTTTATTTCCACTAACAAGGATGCTCGCATAAATAGGATCGAACTTCCTTCAGGTAAGTCGTTTGATCCATTAAATGTTTTTCTCTAGACAATTTAAAAAAGATCGTTTTTTGACAGAACTACAAGCTTTTTTGGGAAACTGTCACTTTATTCCTTTTATAAAATTTATTGTTAGATAATATACCTATTTTTAAAAATTGTTCGTATTTTTTAGGTATAAACATTATACATTATAACTTGGCAAACACACTATAAAATATTAGAATGCTTACATGCGATGTATTACGTAATTCGATCATGCACATTAGACTCGAACAAGTTTATACATTAGTGTTTTATTTATTCCAATAATAAATACTCTACAATTATAGATTATTTTCTATTATTTATTATAAATAACTAAAAATACTAATAATTTTACTTACTTAAATAGGAGACGTTCTTATTTATTTACCTGAAAACAAAAGAAGAAAAAAAATGTTAAAATATATGTTTTTATTTTAAATTCAATTTTTAGAGGACTAAATTTATTTTATTTTTTTTTTGTAAAAATAGTAAAATATTGTGAGATTTAAAGGACGTTTTCGTGCTTTTTGATCCTATTAAATCCTTTTCTTTAAACGTCCTTATGATTTATTTTGAGAAATTCTCTCACAAAATGTATTTATACTTAATTGTAAAACAAATAAAAATACTACTTTGTTTAATTTAATTAGAAATAGGGGCCATAGAAAAACTATAGCTCCCTATGATGGATTTGTAATATGGCCGATCTTCAAGTAGTATTTACGTTGTTGTCAGATCTTTAGTTTTACCATAAATATAACGAACTTTGTTATTTCAAATAAGTCACCTTGTCGCCATGTCGCTATACTTAAATCTAACAATTTCCAACTTATGTTAGACTAGATCTGAAAACAACGTAATACAATCAATCTTTAAGTGGTATTAAAGATTGACGCACCCAGACATATTCTTGATTTTATCAAGAAAATTAATCTGAAGGAGTAGAAACTGTGAGGGGTATAACTACACCCTAATTCAGATAGATAGATAGATAGATAGATAGATTAGATAGATAGATAGATAGATAGATTAGATAGATAGATAGATAGATAGATAGATAGATAGATAGATAGATAGATAGATAGATAGATAGATAGATAGATAGATAGATAGATAGATAGATAGATAGATAGATAGATAGATAGATAGATAGATAGATAGATAGATATATAGATAGATATATTTATGTAGAGTATCAAATAATTGTTACATCAAATAAAATCATATTATCATCGTTCATTAGTAACCTGGAAATTATACCAGAATGTTCTGACGCAGCCATACCAATTATGATTAAATCTCTGGGCAAATTTATGCTCAAATACAATGTTACTTATAGAAAATGGTATACAGTACGTTAATTTTCCAATGCTGACTCCAAGAGAACTTGAATAGACAGAAATATAATATGTCGCCTACTGCGAAACGCAATATCCCATTCTTCCATCGAAAAGGCGTAGTTGAACCAAAAGTTTCCGATACCGAAAAATATAACTCGCCTTTAAAATCCTCCACTCAATCCAGAAATTTTGGCGACAATTAGTGAGGCTCAGAAAACAAAAAGAAGTATATTTTTATTATTCAAGGCCAGGTTGGTAAATGACTAGCTGCTCTGGCAGAAGGTCTGAATAGTTTCCTTACTGTCGACGAAAACCTAGACAACACACTAAATCCCAGAGATATCCACAGAATATCTTTTGTGGATATCCAATATATCCACAGGATATCAGAAATATCCCTTGGATCTAATATGGATATCCAAATGTCCGTCTATATCCAGAATATAGAAGATATCCTATAGATATTTAGCAAAATATCTTTTGGGTATCTTCCAGATAATACAAGAAATCCCAGAGATATCCACAGAATATATTTTGTAGATATCCAATATATCCAGTAGTGGATCTAATATGGATATCCAAATGTCCGTCTATATCTCAGGATATAGAAGATACTCGGATATTCAGCAAAATATTTTATGGGTATCTTTAGTAGAGGTTCATAAGTAACCAATGATTATTGAATAACGTCGAAAGAAAATAGCAGAGTTAAAAAATATTTTCAACACTCTGCCTTTGATTTTGCCCACTAAGGAGAAAGTCATTCTTATTAGGTATTTTCAGCAATAAATGGAAATTCTCGACTCCAGTCTCTAATGGAGTCTGATTGGGATATCAATTTCGATCGAACTCAATTACGGCGGGTTGAGCATGACAACGAGCGAAAGTGGTATCGCGATCTATACTTAGTAAGCAAAATCAAAAATTATATCTAGTGGATATCCACCATGGTTTGCGTTCGCGCCTTGACTTTGATATATTTAGTGGATGTCCATGGGATATTGAATATACCTTAAAAAAATTAATTTTTAATATCTGAACGGTTACTATTAGCCACAATGACGAGCACAATGGCGTATTTTTTAATACTTTGCCATATAATTACTATTATTTATGGACATTTGCATGTCTATAAATTACATATCATGGATATAAAATAGATATCCACCATGGACTGGACATTCAGTGTATTATGGGATGTTCAGTAGATATCCAAAGGATTTGGTATGCTGTCTGGGAATATTCTCAATAGATTCGGGAAATATTTTTATCAACGTATTTTGTATTATAAAAATGGTACGCCACTGCTTTTTATAAAAACCAAAATTATATTTAGAACCTCATTTATTTTGGATCAAATTTGGTCCATAGATTTACTTCCGTACGACGCACCGTTATCACGTAAAAAAATAAAAACTAAAAAAATATACAATGTTTAAATTTTATTCCCATTTAGTAAAATTGTTGACTATACGTTGACGAGTAAAGGCAGGTATTTAATTTAGGGTGTTAAGATATTTAATATGAGTAAAATGAGAAAGAAGACATTTGGAATTAATTGCTACCAAATCATTAACATTTCGGAGAGGTTTGAACCCCTAAAACCCTCCAAGAGTGCGCCACTGTTGAGTGGTATCTTTTTTACTCCATAAGAAACTATGGTTTATCAAAATACGACTGCATAGTACAGTCAACAGCAACCACACAATGCCGTCCGTCTATTTCCCAAGATTCTCAAATCGTTGTAGACTTAGGGTGAGATTACAGAACGTCTACAACTTTGCAGATCTGCAAATATGGCGGCAACTTTGAAAATCTGCAAATATGACTGACTTACACATGCAAGTATCAAGTTTTCGTATTCCAAATTTGGGTTTAGTTTTGTTGGGGGTAATAAACCACAATAAATATTGCGAATTTGCAGATATTTTTTGGAATACTTGCATTTGTAAGTCCGCCATATTTGCAGATCTGCAAAGTTGCAGATCTGTAAAGTTGCAGACGTCCTGTAATCTCACCCTTAAGCCTTGAAAGCTGCAATGCCATCAATGGATCCTGGTGAAGGATTAGAGTGATAGCTAATACATTTTAAAAATGTATAGCATTTTTTTATTTTATAGATAGTTTTTTATTGCAAGTACAGAAACTAAAATAAAAAATTACCAAGATTGACTAGTTTCATTTCAACTGTGAAAAAATTAAAATGATGATGTGCGTGATAAATGCATTTATCGGCTTGCTTGCTTCATCTGTAAAATAATTAAAATAATTGCTGACGTGCTAGGCAGACCATGAAGGCATATTTTGAATCAAGATGGGAAGTGGTCCGAAACTTAAATATCAGTCATGCTGCCATGAAAATTGGATTGGATAATCAATTGTATGGTAATATTCTAGAAGGCGGCAAGGACACATTCCATGATAGAAGAATGTTTAATACAGTTTTGGTCACCTGAATACGCAGTACAGCAGCAGATTAATTAAAAAATCTGATGACTTTCCTGTCTTATCTATAGTTATTATAGGCATGCTTTTTCCGGTTATTCTGCACAAATTATGTATGGAACAAAAATTATAGAGAATGATATCGCAAACAACTTTTATTCAGACATTTCTTTTACATCATAAATAATATTTTCCTTAGAGTAAAAAAAACGACACCCTATAAAGTATCCGTTTCCTTCACAATACCTAAGTGCTTCCTTTATCCCGCCGAATCCCACAAAACACAACTTGTAATCACGTAGAATCCCAAACCCACCTTACAGAGTCTGTAAATATTTTTATTCTGTAGATGAAGAATTCATTTTGCAAGTCGATCATTGTTATTTGATATTGTGAACTCAAAACAATTTTAAGAGGCCTTATACATCATACTAGTTGTTCATTTAATCGAATTAAATTACGGGTTTTGAGCTTACATTAAATTGTAATTAGATGAAACAAAATGGTGGATTATATGTATTTTGAGGTGATCTTTTCGAAAAAAGGCAAAACAAAATGTAGCCAAAACTCGTGTATACACTGCATTTCTGTAATTTGATTTTTTAAAGTTTTAAATTTCTTAAATACCTAAATTTATTAGGCTTAAAATTTATTAAATTGTATTTCACTGACTTGTTATAAGACGTTTCTTGAGTTTTGTGCAAAATATAGAATTACCGCAAAATTAGCCGCACGTCGCTTCAAGGATAGCCATGGTCTCGGTGTTCGCTATCCGACAAGTTTAAACTTCAAACGGTCATATTATTACAAATTGAATCGCTTGATAGTGTTCATCGGTATAGAATTTTAATAACCGTGTTCAGCAAGCTCTGTGTACACGTGGTGAGAAATTTAGTTGAGTCGAACAACGACTTGTCGATCCATTCAAAGAAAGAAAAAATTGGGAAAACATTTTAAAAAAAAATGTTACCATGGAAATTTCCGGAAAACCCGGTTTTTCCTAATTTAAAAACAGCTACATCTTTTTTTGCTTTTTTTCGGAAAGATCACATCAAAATACATAAGGTCCACTTTGTTTCATCCAATTACAAATTAATGTAAGCTCGAAGGGGCTTTTTTTCGTTATTTAATTGGACTAATTCACTAGTTACGAAGATAAAGATTAATAAGATTTTTGGCATACATTGTACATATGTAAATAGAATATATATTTTTTGTTGCAGGACATGAAATCTGTAGGCATACAAGTTAATATTGAAACTAAAAGTACTGCTACATTTACAGATGACCTAACTGAAGATGCGGAGGACCCGTATAAAAGAAGGTACTTTTATTTATTTTTAGATGTTTCGACTTTTTGTTCCCAATAAAAAAAAAATCGAATCTTTACTATTTTTAATTTTTTAATGCTACACGTTCAGAGATTTGTGTAGGTAATGACGATGCTGTGATACTGAAGTACATACTGATGGCCTAGAAGCAATACCTCGTAAATACAAAATCTGAAGAAAAAGCAATAACATGTATGTGCTTTAAAAAAAATTGAAAAAAGGATTAAAGGATCAAAATGTCATACATAATGTTGTATGTAACTTTTTGACATAGTTTATTAATAAATATCTATTATTATATTATTATAACGGTTTTTCTTCATGACCACCTTTTTGAGAGTTGTACTTACCTGTTATTGCTTCTAGGCCATCGATATTCTGGTATTATATCGCCTAAATATATCTTTTTTACTTCTTAGAGTATATTCTTTCTTGATATTCTTTGTGTTAACTGTTAATTTTCCCTCGAGTAGGTTGACTAGCGGGCAAACGTTTAAAAACGACGATAATCTTTAAAAACTCTACCACTATCCTACTGACTGTGCCAGAAATATTTTTGATGAAAAAAATCACTTTTATTAAAATGAAAATATACAAAAATTACAATTAATAAATAATTAGAAGTAACTCTTACATTGGTATTTGAATTTATATTAAAATATGTGCTGATTTATAATTATGAAGGCGCAGAATCGCAATTTTGGGACAATTAAGTGTCCTTAGTATTTAAATTGCATTTATTGTTGGCGGAGACGGAGGAGGTTTCGACAGAAAACCATGCTTGAATCCAGAGAAACGATTAAGTTCATCAAAATCTGCAGAAATAAATATTTTTTGATCGGATTGGAAGTTTTGCTGTAATGATGGGCATTGCCAGATTTGCCTAATGGGCAAGACATATAGATTTCGTGGTATTCAAGATTAGTTGATAGGACTAGGTGTTAAAAATTATGTCAGCTTACTATTTAAATTTCCTAAGATTATTTTTTGAGCTTTGAAAGTATTTGATTATTTCTCATTCCTCAACACATGGTCCTGTAAAACTTCACAAGACAAAAGAAATGTTCTTCGTGTCACCTGTAAAATCACTCTACTCTGACCGAGGTTTTGATAGTAAGCTGATGAATTTGTTTATATTTTTTTATTTTTTAGCCTTACTCAAATATTCGACCAACTCAAGACTGACCTAGTAAGCTTACACAGCCATATTGAAAATCAAAGCCTAAGACTGTAATGGAAGAAAACCCAAGCAGATGCATGACATTTTTTTATTATCGTTCTAACAACCATGGCATCAATGTAAAAATAAAATTGTTCATTTTATAAATACTTTTTACAAATAAAACTTTTTTCAAAACAAACAAATTATTCTGATAAAATAAAAAACACGACATAAACTAAAATTGAAGGTAAAACACATATTTAAAACATTTTTGGCTTCTTATCAAATCAAGCGAATGCTTCAGTCAAATAACTATGAGCATAGTCATATACAACAAGCATTATAGCTCCACCTGGTCCCAACCGAAGAACTTTGGGAAGAAGGCCTTTATATAAAGCTGTAAATCTAAAAGAAAATTTAAACAATCAAATTTAAAATGTTTTAATAAAAAAATTACAACTCACCCTTCCTCTTTATACACTATACTTATTGATCGAAATGTAGATTTATATTTAATTTGACCTATAACAGGTTGAGGACCCTGTATTCTTGATTTGGCTACATCAAATGGTATATTAATACATGAGGCTAAACTTCCAGAAACAAAACCTATGCCGCATTTTCTGAAAAATTCGTGATATGGATTCTGAAAATAAAAGGAACTCTAGATAGTTTCAAAATTAAATCTCTAGAAATTATCAAGCTATGCGGCCGTCTATGTGCAAAATACACTTGCATAAACCGTAAACTTTTGATTTTAACTATATCTTTTTAGAAATCATTCATCAGATCAAAAAAAAATAATGCTGTTTGGAAGGAAGGCAATTTAATATGCTTTGATATGAGTTTAAATTTATCAAGAGTATATAAATCTGTCGTGCGATCGCCTGAAACCGGTCCTGTTCTTTCAGTTGTTGGAAATAATAATAAGGTTGTCACAATCAACACATGTTTTTGATAACTCTCGTCCTCTAATCTATGTTTTTGTGACGTATGTCATTTATGTCACTTGTAAAAAAATGTCAAGTAGTTTTAGTAGTTGATGTTCGTCACGTTTATACTTAAATTCTGCTAATGGAAAGTTGTAATAATCTACGTGTCTTATTACCCAGCACTCTACAAGATCAGAAAAATAATATCTCTCCAACAGCAATATGACACATCGAGCACCGATTCCACGAACTTCTATGTTAAAATTGAACATTCAGACAGGATTGGATCTTTCTATAATTTCTTAAATTTATTCAGATATGAAAACTGAAATATCTTCTATGAAAAATTAAATTTCCTCTTTAGAAACTAAAATTTCTTCTGACATTTCTTCCTTACAAGAGAATGTAACTTCTGATTTGTCTTCCATGAAAACTGAAATTACTGCTGATGTTTCTTCTATAAAAAATTATATTTCTTCCTTGGAAGAAAAAGTATTGTCTGAAAATTAAAGTTTCCTCTAATATATCTTCTATAAGAAAGATTACATTTTTTCCAACTTAAAAAGTAAAATTTGTTCTATGGAAAAAAGATGTCTTCTAATGAGAAGAAAATAATGTCTTCGTTGAGTAGAAAATAAAAGAGATAGAAAAGGGGATAGAAGAACTGAAACATACTAAACAAACCAAGGGCGGTGAAATAAAGTACCATGAGGTGGAGTCAAAGTTGAAATTGGAAGAAGTTGTAAATGCTGCCCGTGAAGATGTCATGGACCAACTACCTTAAACAGTTGAAAACAACTGCCAGAGCAAACGAATGGTCCGAAAAAGAAAAGGCAGTAAATCTTATCATAGCCCTTCAAAGAAAAAGACACTGAACATGCGATATGACCACGAACACTTGAAGCATATGTATCAATCATTGCTAAAGAATCGTAAACAGAAACGTAAAGAAACCCTTCAAGAATATGAAGCAGATATTACCAAGTTGGTGCGATTTGCCTATCCATCAGCTCCCGAATACATGATAGAATGTTGATGGACTCCGTGACCACGAAATGCAGAAAATACTTCGGTTAGCCCGTCACAAAATAAGGCTCCATATTGTTGGCCCAAATTATCTCATACTTCCACTCTAGAGTATGAGGCAGCTATGCAGACTTCTGGAGGTTACAGTAAAGTGAGGAGACTGTGGAAGATAAACTCGAGTAACTGATGAATGAAGAGCTTTACTGATAAAAAGATGAAGACAAAGACCATCAGAACCTAGGGTCACAACAAATGAAAACAACACGCCCAGGAAAACTAGAGCGGGTCGACCTAGAGAGGGCAGCTTCGACCCTGTACCGTTCCAAAGACCTTCTCATACTGATAGCCTCTTTGAAATGTTGCCACAGCTTATACAATACAGCTAAAACACTCTCTTGGCGGCAACGGTTTGCGTCGATTTCGTCGCACATCGCTTAAGCTCCGCCTTCGAAGGGAAAAGACGGTTTTGGCGTTCAGAAGTGTACTTAGGTAAGGTGTTGAGTCGTGCGTATAATTTCGTTGATTGTATAATTTCATGGAGCCTATAATTTCGTAGATTTTGTTTGAGTTAAATGTACTGTTATTATTTTGGTGACTCTTTAGCTGTGAGTAGAATGAATGAAAAAAAGACATCATTCTGTTTGTGCAGTCAAAAGCTGTTTTAATAAGGGTTATACCTGCAAGAAAACATTCTTTAGTTTTCCCAAGGACCCAAACCGATAAGTACCACATTATAAGAAATTTTCATTTGGAGTGAGGGTAGCCATATGTGAGTAGTAGGGATTAAGTGTAAAGGTTAAAGAAAAGGTCCTTTATTTCTCACAAAGTCAATTTATTGGCGACCGGTTTCGAAGTTGTCACTTCATCATCAGGCACACCTAAATGGAATGTCAAGGAGTCAGTTGTAATAAAAACAATTATAAAAGCATGAACGGACTTTAACAAATACAAAATAGAAAAAACACAAAAGAAAGTTAAACAATATTGTTTAACTTTCTTTTGTGTTTAATATTCAATATTGAAAAGATATTTCAAAATAATTTTGAAGAATTGGCTACAAAAAATAACATTTGTACCACACTTTTAGAATTAATTAACCCAATACCCTTTAGTCATCCATGCTAACGTTTTCCAAAAAAATAACTTATTTTATTGTATGTTTAATCTCAATAACTAAAAAATATACTGACAATTAGTTTGACAGAATTGTCATTTATTTAAAATTTTAAAAATAATAGCAGTCGGTTGATCAAAATATGAACGGTGATTGGCGAATTTATTTTTTTTTTGCAGTGTTCTCACTACCTAGAATGGATATGAAATATATTCGTTCAATTGAAGGCAATAGCATACTTTTTCGTTTTGTAATCTGTGCATGGATATTAGCCAATCTACGCACATACTACAAAACGAAAAAGTATGTTATTGTGTTCAACTACGAATATATTTCATATCCATTTTAGGTAGTAAGAACACTTTAACAAAATTAAATCTACAAATCACAGTTCCTATTTTGGTCACCCAACTCCTATTATTTAAAATTTTTTAAATAAGTGACAATTCTGTTAAACTAATTGTCAATATATATTTTAGTTATTGATATTAAATATACATTAAAATTTTTGTGCAGACTCGATAAATAATAGCATTTTTGTTTTTATTGTGTCCACATTTAAAAAAAAAATAAATTTTAATTAAACTACATGATACTAATTTAATTACGAGTATTAAAACTAAAGTCCTGAAAGTTTCGGTGAAGATGAAGACAGAGCATCTGCCTTCCACGCGAAAAGTCCGGGATCGAATCTAGGCCGAGGACTAATTAATTTTTCATGTTTATTTTATTTTATAAATTAGTCAACTTCGTAAATTATTTTAAAATTAGTTATTTTGTCTAAATAACCTAAAATAATTTTTTAAATTTGTAGATTTTCGTTAGTGGGTCGTAGAAAAAATATACTGACCATATCGAGTAGATTGTTCATATCACAATCAGACGATTGAGTACTCCGCCTACGACGTCGTGCTCAAACTTCGTCTTTGTGTGATATGGCTATCATATCCACCCTTGTTGAACAAACTACAATTTATTTGTTTTCTTGGTTTAAGTTTTACATCAGAAATAGGAATTAAATTAATTTACTTTTCAAGTTTTCTTGTAAAAATCGATATTACTTTCTCCAAGTACAAATTTAGTACCTACCTAAAATAAGTACTAATTATGTTATATCTTGTAATATTGTAATTCAAATTTCACATTACTATAAAGTTTTAAAATTTCCTACTTCGGTATGGTCAGATAAAAATTGAATATATTATATTAATAAAAACTGTCAAAGTATAACTTCTACAAATCTGTATTTCAAATAATAAGAATACATCTATAACCAATATTGTTAAAACAAAAGCACACATTCTTTATAATTCCAAAATACCATAGAGTTCCCAGACCTCAGTTGAAACATTCGTTTATCTAGGTATAAACCCTTTGCGCGAAGAGTAACACTTGCCAGAGACATGGGGGTACCACTTGATTTGCATCCACGAGCGTGACACAATTCTTTAACAATTGAAGCCCTTGGTGTAAAATGGATCCAAGCCACAATTTGTCGTGAAGTGACTGTTTTAGCTCAAAACATTTGTTAACGAGGATTTTACTAGCCACATATAAATTATTTTACCTCTAATCCGAAAGATGTGCTATTTTTCGTAATATTTATATTTAAATAATTTTTTTAATTATATTTGAAAGATTTAAAACAAATTAAAAATGTAATTTCACAAAACTTAGTTAATATGGCATGTGACCAACCTTATTACGCCAAGGTTTTCAATTTTTTCAATAATAAAAAAATTGTTTAATCCGGACCCGACTTTTCCCTCGAATCTAACAGAGATAGCACCATTCCGTCTTGCTTGGTTCTCGACCGCCAGATCAAAGACGCCGACACGGAGTTGTATTGTATAAGCTGTGATGTTGCGATGATAGTGTATACGTAGACGGTGAAGGTCGACAAAGAACAGGATAGGTTTCAGGCGATCGCACGATAATATACAAAAAATCAATCTGGTAATGGATGATGATATTAAAGGCGTTTTTTTGAAAATTTTTAACATATTTTGCATTTGTTTATTTTCTCCTTCTTTGATGCAAATTTCTTATTGATACTAATAAAGTAAATATACTTTGATTTTTCAAAATGTTGATAATTGTAAGTACTAATGGCGACCACTAAAGCCTGATTGTTTATTTGGTATTCTTATTGTTTTACATACACTGCCACTGTCAATTTTTTGGTAATTATGAGGTGTTTATTATGAATAATATTTATTTTTCAATATAGAATCAACAATTTATATTGGAAGTTTTCAGCTCTTTTGAGTGACAACTCCTAAATTATTGGGAACAATCAGGTTATTTTATCCCTAATGACCAAACATTGAAAAAAAAAATGGTTAACAAAAGAAACATTCATGTGACCAGCAATATTTTTCGATTGTCCAAACATGATTAAAATCTTACCTCTAATTCGGGGAGATAACCTTTAACAGAATGATAAAAACCAAAATAAACCATATTGAATACTGAGTTCCTAGCTATGGTGGCAGTGAGACCTTTATTTAGACCTCGTAGACCGAATCCATTTTCATTTATGATCAGTCTGGTCATCGCCCAAGTGCTGGGCATTTCTGCCGATTTGGATTTATTAGTTTGAAGCGTAACTTTCACCACTTCAAAAGGATTTACGAATATTGCTTCCGTAACGCCTGCTCCAAAACCAGCCAGTGAAAATGTCTAAAAATGCTATGTGGTTAACACAAGCTAAAAGGTAAGATATTATTTGTTGATTGAATTTATGTAGTAAAAGTTATTTTGAGAAAATAAGTTTTACCACAGAAGTTTAGTTAATTATGCCAATTTTATGAATAATAAATAAAAAAATCAAAGGGATATGGGGGTGGGTGATTACCATGATACTATAAAAAGAAGAATGTTAGTGTTTGTTTAAAAAATTTTTTTATTTTTAAAATAAAAGTGTGAAAATCTACCAAATTTGGTTTTACTCTTTCAAAAATATAAAAAGAAGGTAAGATATTATCCAGATTTATACTACACGTCACGGTGACGTACTGTGGTGGAAGGCGTGGGTTTTACGAATTTGACTAATCAGCTGTTCAAAAACATAAACAAATAAACTTTTAATCAGCTCACGGCCAATTATATTCCACACTACAATACGTTATGCGCGAACTCGACGAGTTTTCGTCGGATACGTATCATACCTCTGAAATATTTTGTATCATGGACTTTTCAACAGGAATTTGTGTATATAGTGACCAAATAATAGAACAATATTTCAAACGTGACCTTATATGAGTAAATAAAATAAGATTTTAATTATTTTATGCAAATTCACAGTCTGCCAAATGCCTTCTCACGAATCCTAACTCTTTTAAGGATTCAACGTAGTCTACATGCTGATAAAAAGAGATCAATATCTTTTATACTATCAAGTCCATTTTTTTAATACAATTTCTATGCAACTCATACGTTATAGGTCTTTTCCTTTGCATCGAAAGTGAAGCACTCAGCTACACCACTTCTGAAAATATCGTTCCATTTATACAAAATGTATGGATAGAACGATATTTTCAGAAGCGGCATAACTTAGTGCTACACTTTCGATGCAAAGGAAAAGACCTATTGTTACCCAGTACCCTGCAAGAACCAATGACATATATAGATTAATAGACTGCTCATCCATATATAAACAAGACGACGAAAAGCGGGTCATATAGCTTGGCTTGCCGAGTGCTCACCAGGCAGAATCGGTCTAGCCCAAATGAGTTTAAAACTCATATTTCATCAAAGTAGGAATTGAATTAAAAAAAAAAATTATCTGTATGTTTATTTCAAGACAGGAGGTTGCGTTAGGTATTTTAAAAAAGAATTTTGAGTCATAACGTCTAGTTTCCCAATTTTCAAAACATTTTAAGAGATCTAACCAATTTTGAACATAGATATAAACAATTTTACACTCATGTGTATATAACTAACTTTAGACCACGACCACTGTATAGTGGCACTATTCGGACACTTGATTATTCTTTTAAAATTACTTTCGCATTATAAAAGCAGATATTATGCAAAAATTGAATGAACTTTTTAAAGATTTTACTAAAAGTTGGTAGCTTTTTCACATTCTAAAGTTTGTTCCCTTTAGACAATTAAGGATTATTTTGGCGGTGAATGTGAATGATTTGATGAATAATAATAAGATTCCACCAGTGGAAATCTGATCAACATCATAGTAAAATGAACTAGGTACAAAGTGCAATCTTAGTTGACGTCAAGATCCGTGTACCTTAGCATCGGTAAGGGGGAAAGAAAGATTCTGACTTACAATCACAAAAAGAACGTACAACTAAGCTTAATCGATGTAAGTTAGCTCAGATTAGAGGTAAAAAGAAAGCGACTATTAATAAAAAGAAAAGTAATCCAGCTAAAACAAGGATTATGGCTACTGTCTTTAATAATGATATGTTGCCAGTACTAGTAGAATGTTAAGTGTTGAGTTATCTTCTTCAGGCAATGGATGTACGTATGCATAATTTAAAATGTTTGGTTAATTATTATTATGTTTAATGTGTTTTTGCAGTTAATGAACATATATCTACTACTGAAGAAGATAATGAAGATTTGTGTGCTGCTGAAGAGCTTTGCTTAATTTACAAAACTTGTTTAAAAGCAGAAAATTGGGATCGATTGTTCAACACAAGTGAAGAGTGGTGATTTAGTTGATCCGTTTTCAAACAGAATTGTTAGTGCTAAAGAACTATCTACTTTAATAGGATTGCAATCCTTCCAGTTATTAGCCACCATTGTGGAATTAGTGGCAGAGTTGTTTCTAAAGAATAGGAAAAAGGAGATCAGTTATGTCTGTAAAGGATCAAGTTATAATTTACTTTTATGAAGTTGAAAACTGATATGCAAGATATAATGTCTTATCCATTTTATTTGGAGTGAATGAAACGTTTTATCATTAAATTTTTTAACAGTTTTTAATAAAACTGGTAGAAGTTCTTAGTATGGTATGATTCGGCCTTCAAAACAAGAAATATTAAATAATGTGCCTCTATGTAAGTAAGAGTACTACTTGATTGTACCGAAATCCCAATACAGCAAGCCAAATGTATTTGTTGTAGACTAAAAAATTACTCTGACTACAAAAAGAGGCATACTATTAAAATATTGACTGGAGTGTCACCTACTGGTCTCATTACTTACAAAAACGAAGCTTATGGTGGTAGAACTTCAGAAATAGACATTTTTTAACAAAGATCAATACTTGAAGTGTGTGAATCATTTCTCGATAGTAAAATGTTTAACAAAGGTTTTCTTATTGGAAACATAACAGAAGCTGAAGGTATACAAATTATACAGCCTTCTTTCCTCAATAAAAAAAATCAGTTCAGCCATCAAGAGGCTTTACTTAATGCCAAAATTGCCAGAGCTAGAATTCACATAGAAAGAACCTATCAAAGAATAAAAATGTTTGTCTCTCTGTATTGGTACTTATGTCCGTTTTTCTTCTATTTATATTGAGTTTTTATTATATGATACTTCTCTGTATCTAACTAAATTTTAAAATGTACTTGTAAAGCCCAGATAGCTCTAACTCGGGCCTTTGAATATAATAATATTTATGTAATTGTATTTACAATAAATACTTTATTATTAATATTATTATTATAATTAATTATAATTCATAAAATTATTATAAACGTATTTACCTTGTACATACTTGTATTGATACTTGCGTGAAAAATGAAATGTTACTTTTTATATTTCTGTAGCTGGTCTTACAACCCTTTATAGAGCAATTCACAATTTAAATTTAAAAACAAAACAAGTTTTTATACTCAAATAATTAAAATATTTAAAACAGAACATAAGTATAATTAAAACTAAATAAAATAAACAACTCAACAAAATGTCCGACTGAGTAATGACAATGAGAACAAAATCTCAACTAGAATAAACTTTCTTTAAAACCGGTCCTGTGAAAGTTTTGTTTACCAGTGAGCACTCAAAATTGAGACAAAACACAAACATTGCATGCACTAGACAAAGAGAAAACATCTCCCAGTTCGACCCGCTTTTCATCGTTTTATTTACGTATGGATAAGCAGTCTATTTAAACTATATATGTCATTGGGGGATATTTATGATTCAGAAATAGACATTGACAGATACAAAAATTATAATTATAGAGTTGACAGTGAAAGTAGACACACAGGGGCAGTGTTGTTCCTGGTTGTACAATTGTACAAAAAGTTGTACAATCAGTTATGCGGTTGTACCGTTGTACGCACTTTTGAAAAAAGACAGAAATGTACAATTTGAAATTGCTAAATATTTATGTAAAATCGGGTATATAAAAGGTTTTCTTCGCTCAAAAAGTCTACGATTTGTTAAATAACATGCATTAAAATTAATAAAAAAATAAAAGTTTAAATTTGGCGCCATTAGCGACCAATCAGTACACCGTTTTACATCAAAAATATATTGTAAACTGGAAAAAAAGAAGAATTTTAAGCATGGGAAAGTAGTAGGCCATAGTCTCAATAAAAAAGAAGATTAATTAGTGGTTGTACAATCGAAAGTAAAAGTGTACAATTTTGACATTGACACTGAAAGTTGTACAATTCAAAAATCCCTAGGAACAACACTGCACAGGGGTGCTTTAATTTATGTACAAAGTGAACTTAAGGTTTTAAAATTTTAAATTTTGTATTCCAAAAATGTGTTGGATCTTTTCTGTGATGGTAATATTAGGAAACAAAAATATTACCTCATTTTAATTATTGTGCCACTATATTGTATTTGCTCAACCAGAATGAGTTTCAATGATTGCAAAAGTTGCAGAATAGAGATATGAGGATAAGACTGAGCTGTTCGAGATTGAAACCAATCAATTTCATGTTGAATGTGCTTCAGTGGTTGCCTGTTAAAAAACATTTGCTATTCTATTCCCTGCTATTTATAATTAAGAATAAATCAGGAATCTCCCCAGTATATTTATAAAATATTTTAAGTTATAATCAGGATGTTCATGAACACAATGCACGAAATAAGAAAAATTTTATAGTTTATAAGGCCACGAAAAAATGTACACAAAATTCAGTGTTTTAAAGGTGTACAGATTTTTAATAATTTGCCTGAAAATATTAAATGTTCTTCAAACGCAGCAATATTTAAAAGAAAATTGTGTGAATACTTGTTGATCAATTGATGTGTTTTTTTTTCTTGTTCTTTTATGTTTTGTATAGTTGACATGTAAGTGTACTGTATTTTATGTATTTTTTATTGTATTTTAAATGTATGTTGATTCTATACTTATGTATTTTTTATATTTTAAATGTGAAGATGTATTGACTTGTAAAAAATAGTTTTTTTGACTAAATAAATGATTTTATATGATTTAGAATATCATAATACTTAATTAATTATTTTTAGCCCATAAATACATACGATTGACCAGATCCAGTAATAACAATTTTAAATGATTTATTTTATGATACAACACTGGCACAAAAACATTATTTAATGCGGTTTAACATTTACTATCAGTCCACCCACCAAAAGCCTTTCCAACTTCTGTATCTGCTCTACATTCACCTTTTTATTTCGTCAAACCTCTTAAATATAGAATTAATAAAAAGCATTATGTTTAACAAGGTTTAAAATAAAAACAAATCAAAAACACATAGAAAATAATAAATAAAAAGCTTACCAATGGTGTAGGGGTTGGAGAACCAAACAAAAAAAATTGTTTGTACTGTTCAAAAGTAAAAAACTGGAAGAATAAATGTTTAAAAATACTTTTTAAAACTAAATAATAGCAAAATAACATACTTTAACAGCACGTTTCGGGGTTTCAGCTAATATTGGGGGTACTATACCTTTCCAAAAGGAAAATAACCCTTCTTGTTTGTACATTTTTCCAAAGCAGTCAACAATGCCATTATAGTATTTGGGGTCATTTTTGCTCAAGAATTTCGATGATAGCTGCAGCCTGGTTTTTACTAAGTCAAGGGGGTGCATAATGCAAACTTCAACAAAGCCTTGAAAATATTAAATTGTTATTACAAAAAGTATGCTGAATTTACTGAAAATAACTTACCTGCAGAACCACCAGAGCCTATTTGAATGGCCCCTTCTTTAATAACTTTTTTTACATTACTCATAATGGATATTTTCTTGTTTAGGTACTTAGTATAAGCATATAACAACAGACTACCACAGTAGGTACCTAGTGTGTTAAATATAAAACAAAGATAAATTAGGTAACCAGCTGAAATGTTTCATATCAAAACATTAAACAGGTATTATTAAACATTCATATGGAAACAATTATCATATACTATTTAAACTAAAATGTGTAAGTACTTATAAAGATAACATTTATCTATGCACCGGTTTTTAAACTATTTTGATTTTGACAATAAGAATCTCCAAACAAGGTAAAAGCATTGAGGTTATTTTCTGTTCTTTATTGACATGTACCCTATAGTTAGGCAACACATATTTCATTTTCGTTGTAAAAAAAAATTGTCAGGGGTGAGTTGGCTCAATGGTAACAGTGTGACAGTCGTGACTCTCGCTTTATTTTTTAAAATATTTCTACTATGATAAGTAAAGTAGGTATGACGTTGCCAAAAATTTAATAAAGACCAGTTTAAATCCAGCCTTATTTATTTTTTCATACAAAAATGTGGGGTTTTAGTAATAAAACAAAAATTTTAAGGAATTAAAAACACAAATTTATTAAATGTTTAATGTTTTCAAAAATAAATGTACAATTAGCCGGTTGCAAGAAAGTCCATTAAAATTTATGAACTTTGACGGCACTTGAAATTGTGATAAAATTTAACAGGCTTCAGAGAACTAAATTTTAATAAACGTTTCTACAATCAGCTGTATACAAAAAAAAAAATTCTAAAATAGGCCATGACCGACAGAGAAACAGGTCACGTCCATGATAACGCACGGCTCTGAATTAAATCCAAACTAACGTTTAAAAGAGTTGTACTTTCTGACTTTAGGGAATTTTTGAAAGGCCTACTTTAGATCATTCGCAGCTAGGTTGCTAACTCGAAATTTTATTATTAGGTATTCCAAACAAAATGGTTGCCCGTGAACATTGATATGGCTACAATGTGGGCCTGGGGGTCGATTCTCGACTCGTAGGAATTTTTTCCTATAGGAATTTTTGACATTTTTATATACATCGAAAATTTATGACATTTCCCTACATATAGGAAAGTGTCACAAATTCCTATAGGAAAAGGTTCCTACAAGTCGAGAATCGACCCCCTGGTCGATTCAACAGGGTCAATGATATATATAGTTATATAGATTGATCGTCCATTAGGGTGGTGCAAAACATTTCAAATTAATATTTCCGATTCAGAATACCGCGGAAAAAATAGCCTCAAGTGTACGAGGTGTGTAAATTAAGTAATGAGACTGATTTTCTAGTAAGCGATTTGCCCAGACAGCACACATAGTCCAATGGACGTCCACTATTTAGATCCATTTGAGGGTCAGAATGTCCATACTGGTATTCTAACATCCAGTGTACGTCCGTTTATGATCATTAATTTGACAGCTGCATATCGATACCCAGAGAACGTCTTAATTTTAAGTTTAGTAGTATTTTGACATCCATCTAAGGTCATTATTTATTTGACTTACCACATAATACCCATCTATAAACACTTTCTTTTTTTTTTAATATATTGGTCATTAAAAATTGAATCTATTCATTTCATTTTGTCAACGGAAGTTTGAAATCTTATTCTATTATAACCGTATCTATTAATTGACATGTCGTGAGTTAGATTCCCGCTTAGGTTAAGCAATACAGTGTGGTGAGTTGCGATTGTGTAAAAAAAGTGGTGATTTAGTCTCAATTATTTAATATAATCCAGGAATGGGCGTTTTTTGAATGTCCAGTATTCAACGTCCAAATGTAATCCAGAATGGTCAAAATTGTGCCATTTGTATACTTCACTGGACGTCTATTGGATGTCGGAAGTCCAATAAAAGTAATTTTTGAACGTCCAGACATCCAAAATTGTATATCGAATGGACATCCAATGAACCTATTTGTGCTGTCTAGGTGGCAATACTGGGAATGCGGCAGATGGAGGAGTATGCAAGTAAAGATCTGATAAGCATCCAGAACAAGTTTGAACGCGCTAAAGTTGTTGCGCTGTCCGTAATGAATGTTTTTGTGAGAAAGGTTCTAAAAATGAGTGACATCAATTTCAAACAACGTTGTGCTATCAGATTCTGCTTTAGACTTGGACACAGTACAACGAAAACATTTTGAAAACCGTGTCAGACCTATGAAGACAGTGTTTTGTCAGGAGTACAAGTTTTTAGGTGGTTTAATGAATATTCAGAAGGAAGAGAATCAACTGAAGACGAGCATCAAAGCGGAAGGCCTTCATCTTCAAGACCCAATGAAAATGTTGCCTGAATCAGCGATCTCGTGTGTTCAGATCGTCTTTTGACAGTCCGAATGATCGGTGAAGAGTTGAATTTAATTCACACAACCATTCATCAAATAATTTTGCTGCACGATCAGATACTTCGTAGCGAACACAATGCAATGCCGTATTTTTTAAGCTTCATTCTTATTTGCCATGGCGATTTCTTATTCAACGAGGTGCTAGATTTGTATTGGTCAAATTCATAATCGTCATAGACCTAACCAAGAGAAAATGGTTGAACCTGATGATTATTATTTAGGAGAAATACAACCATGTGTAGTACATGTACAAACCGACGATTATGACTTTGACCAATACAAAACTAGCATCTCGTTGAATAAGAAAACGCCATGGCAAATGAGTATCAAGCTTAAACCTACGGTATTACATTGTGATTGCTACAGAGTATCTGATCCGCTATAGCAACGAGTATTCTACAAGATAATGGGTTGGTAAGAGAAACATATACTTCCAAAGTAGTCGATTGGTATAAAATAAGAAGGAAAAAAAGTCAAAATAGGATTAATTTACAGGCAAAAATAGGATTCAAATAACGTACAGTTCAACAAAATCGAGATAGAAAGTTAGAATTAGATGCGCACTGGCAAATTTAAAAATGGGAGTTATCTCAGTTAACACGAGTAAACACAATGCTACTCACTTCGAACAATCTATATAACTATATCATTGACCCTGTCAAAGCCCACAAGCAGCAATTTCGACATGTTGTTGGAATGCCTTAGTGTGATGTTTGTTGAGTATGGCGAGACAAAATATTAAACAGTTAAAATAAATAACAAAACAAAAAAAAACATCAATCCGGTAAACTTAAAATATAAAAAAAAAAACATTTAACGCAAACACTTAAAAACAAAAGTAACAAATACGTAACAAGTTTATATAAAAAATAAGTTTTTCTACCTTGCATCTGCAAAGCACTATTATATCTACAGGGTGTCCCAAAAAAACTAGGCCAAAGAGTTAACCATAGATTTCTTAGATCAGTGTAAGAAATATCTATTATTTTTTTTTCGATTGGTGCCAAAATTTAGGGAAGGGGTTAAAGGCAATAAACCCCCTTCCAAATAGCGCCTTCTATAAAGTAGGTGATATTTAGGCTCAAATTATGTTTTGTCATCAAAAAAAAAAAAACACCGATGTACCAATTTTAAGCCATATACTTAATAAAACGACGAAAATATAATGGAAAACGTTTTTTTTTTAAATTAACTGTGTCACCCTGTATATTGAACATGATGGCCCCAATCGAAAAAAATAAAAAGAGGTTTCTTACACTGACCTAAGGATTGGCCTACTTTTTTGGGATACCTTGTATAAATATTCTATAGTATTATTTTAACAATCTGGATTGAAATAATCCAATATTAAAATAATTTTACAACATCTTCTTTATCATCCATTTCATCTTCTTTGTCGAGCTCTTCATCTTCTTTTTTGACTCCTTCAATTGAGTAAAATTCATCATATTCTGTTTCATCCTCTTCATCTTCTTTTTTTACCTCAACGTATTCTGTTTTAATTCCTTCACTTAAGTAAAATTCATCATCTTCAGCAATGTTCTGTTCGTTATTCCTTGGGTTATACAATTTTCCCGCCAATTTAAAATATTCCTCTGTACTGTCTGCTTTCAGATCATCGCATTTTTTAGAAAACAAATACTTGGCTAAATCACCGGCTGATTTTACGTTTTTATGAAATTTGGCTAAAGTAACAGTCTTGGCTTGGCATTTATCGTCTTTAAATGTTATTGAATGGTTTTCACTGAAGAGTTTGTATTTAGGATCAGTGAGGCAATTAGACGATTTCAAAAAATCTGCAATAATAATAGTTCCTTTTTCAACCCATTGTTCAATAATAGGTATAAGGTTATCACTATCATGTTGTTTCACAATAACCATAAATATCTTACCTGTCCCTCTTTCAAATCCCCCAAAAACAAAGCTGCCTTCTGCATCGTCACCTTCATAACATTTTACTTTACCCAATTTAGTTTCATAAATTTCTATAATTTTATCAGGTCCACCGATTTTTTGGGGGTTCTGCAAGAAGGACTGGAGAATCACCTCACTGCAAAATCTTGCACAATTCATAGCAGTCTCGTAGGTAATATCAAGCTCAATGGTTATTATTTCAAAAGAAATATTTTTCATCCAAAAATGGCTTAATCCCAATATTTGGAAAATAGACAATTTGGAATTGGAGAAAATTGTTCCACTTCGAATACACACCCTGTAGGAGCATGATTTTTTGTGACTATTTATCTTCCCACACCACCAATACCATTTTTCCAGTCTACAAAATTATTTTCATTTAATGTTATAGTTTAACTAAGATATAATATATAGTGTGTTTCATTAATCATAGAATAACTGGAGAATGCTTGGCTTAAAATATGACGCATTTACAATGTGTTATAATCATTTTATCTTTTATATATATATACTCGACCAGCGTATCATGTGGCATCCAGCAAAAATTTTGACTTTCTGACAGCCACCCTTTCCAAAGACTTTAGGAAAAAAATAAAAATATGACTTCTTTTGATTAAAAAAATATTATCGCTGAGCGAAAAATATCACAACCATACACATTTAAAAAAAATAAAACGTCCTATCGTTGTGAGATCCAAAATAAACACGGTATATATTTTTATTAACAACACTTTGTGACATCAAGAAAAACCTTGCAACTTGTGACATCCAGTTGTTACGTCACAGTATACCATTTCTACAAAAAATTTGCTGTTCTTGTAACATCCAGCAAGTATATAAATACATTTTTAAATTGGGCATCTTATTACATCCTTAAAACTTAACACGTTTAACGCCAAATCCCACCCTCAAATTCTTCGATTTTTTTATTGTTTTTTATTCTAATAGGATTTGTTTAGTTGTTTTGTATGTGATAAAATTATTCATTCCATTTTCAAATAATTTTCTTTTTAGTTTTTAATTGTGTATATTTTTAGATACACTGGCCCAAAAATTAGTTTTCGATTGAAGTAACTTCTTAATCTTTTTTTTTTGGTATGTGGAAATCCCTTATAGAGATTGTGTACAGGTTCTCCCTTTTCTAATAGTTTGGGACTCCCGGATCTTTAGTGGAATTTAGGCTTAACCTTTACCCACTAAAAGCACCCCTGATCAGGTAATATCTTTTACTTGTCTGTTGGGACTACTTTATTAATTTTTTTTGAGTATCTATCGCCCTCGTATGGTTGATTCTCCAGTCTCAAGTGCATTAACACGACCAGTTGGCGAACCTAATCCAATGGACCTAACCTTACCTGAGAAGCCCACAAAAGATAGATCTGGCGGTGATTATAAAGTGCTACTACTGCCTTTTTAGCTATGTCCACAATCAGCTGGATAGAAAAAGGTTAGTGGGTGCACTCTTTTTTGATCTATCTAAAGCTTTTGACACCATTGATATCTCAATTATTATTGGAAAATTAAGTGCTTTAGGTTTTAGGGGTAACTTTTTGCAATGGATTAATTCCTTTATAGATTCTCATAAAATATCTGTTAGAATCAATAGTCTAAACTCATTTAAATGCAAATTAAAAAGCTATTTATCCCAAAAATACCCCTATAGCATTTATGAATGAATTTCTAAAAATGTGTAAAGTTTATTTTGCTATTCCCATGCAGAACACTGTGGTTAAACTAATGTTTTCTCTCACAGCTGCTCAGTGTATGAAGAAAAGGAGTATGTTCTCCATAGAGCTCATGAAAGGTTTAATTTTAGTAATGTACAATTTGAAAATGACATGTGAGGAATTCGATAATTATTAGAAAAAACAGTATACTAAAAAGATTGGCACCTCAGAAAAATATCGTGATTTTATAAGACTTCAAATAGGTATTATTATTTTTTGCTAAGAATATATCTAGCTTTTTTATTTTCATGACAGAAATATCATAGATGAAGATATTAATTTATTAAAGTTAGGTATATTTATAAATTTGTCATCCTCTTTTGGTTCAAAATCATCCTTTTTTTGTTGTATGTCATCATGTTTAACCCCAATGCAAACAGAGAAGTTTTATACATTTTGTCTGTAGCATCTTAACTCACTGATTTTGATTTAGGATTTTCTTTTTTGAAAGATGGGTTGATCGAGTATACTTAGCTATGATTCAAGAAAATTTGTTTAGCATTTGAAGATCACCAGTTCTTTTCTAGTTGATGAGGGGAAGAAAGAAAATAAAAAATGAATGCAAAATCCAGGGATCGAATCTGGAACCTCCAAGTATAGCACTCAGTGTCCCTACCTACTGAAGTACTATGACAGTCAAATTTGTAGATTGGAAGTCATCAGATTCAGACTTTCATTGGCATACACTAATTCATGTAGAAATATGTTTATTAAGCAAGACAATTCCATTTGTAAAAATAGTTAAACTCAGTGGTCACTTTGGATATGGTTTCCATTGTCAAACTGTTCTTTTTGGTGAGGTTGTTGAAGAAATAGCTATTATTTCTATAACAGCATATACATTCATACTTTTTATAGTTTTTTTTTGTCAAAAGTTAATTTTTAATTTAGGCTTTATAAAAAAATTACAGTAATCTTGTAGTTGACAGGTCTAGAAATGCAGATGTTCACACCACTCTGCACTAATGTCTAGAATTTGAATATGACACAAATTTCAATTTTGTAATTACTACTAAGTATTAAAAGGTATTATTGACATTAAAAATAACAATCGTATTACTTAAAAATTTTTAAAACCATTTTTTTATTTTTATGGGATTTTTAATCGATCTAAAAATTGGTAAATAGATGATTAAAAGTAAAATAGTTATTTCAGCAAGCTTATTCCCTGATTCCAAATAATTAAATATAACCTGCAACTATATGTAATGATTACAACAGTCAGAACTAGCCAGAATAGGAATGGTGAGGATATAGGCATTTCCAGACCCTTCAACTACAAGATTACCAAAAATTACATTATCTAACAAAATTAGGCCTTAATATTTTATATTAAATTTTCATATTTTTGGACAAGGATTCTCCAGTAATTAATCTATGGTCCATTAAAACCGTACACATATTTTATATTTAAGTAGGTGCTTAAGTACTTACGATTCATCATCGGAGCAAAGTTTTAAAACGTTGTTACACCTCCGACAAAGATATTCACCTTCTATAGGAATTAATCCCCAATATTGGAGCATAACTTTTAGTTCATTCTTATTATGACATAATTTAAGAATGGCTATAAAAGTTAACATTTTTCGTATTTTAAATGGAAACACTTCTGCAGATTTTTCATTTGATAAAATGTATCACAGCTTGGAGTGTGATGTACTACAAACAATATTTATTACGTTGTATTTTCTATAATTTAGATTTTAGATAGTGCCATACCGGTTATTTTTATTTCGTTATTTGTTGTTTATATTTATTGTTGGTTATGTTATGTTTATGTAATTTCTTCTTCTTCTTCTTCTTCCGTTTTGGGGCTAAATAGGATAATTTACCAAGGCCATGTTATGACCAAAGAAGTAGAGCGGGTAGAATGATCTTAGATTATATATGTACAGATAGGCTAGCACTGCATAAATCTAAACAATGTTGATGACAGTAATACAGAATCATTGTTTGTTTTTCTAATGCAGGCTTCTCGCTCACATTGGACTCTTCAGCAGTAGCGTAGTCAATTTTTTTTTTAATAAATAATTTTAAAGTATTTCATTAATTTTAGTCCATCGTGCGCCCCTTATACGAAGTAGGCACCATTAAACTTTATATTTTAAAGTTAGTTTAGAATAAACAGAGTGTTTAATAACTTCAGTCTGGAACAAACTTATGTTTTTAAATAGATCACCCTGTATTTTATTTTATAATTGAATTAAAACAATATCAAATAGTATGAAATTACACATGGTATTTTACATAAATAATCCTATTTTGAAGCAAAATGTCCTTGTGACTTTTTAAAGCTTAAAATGTCCTTTTTTACGGCAAATGTCTTTTTTTATAGCACATATCTTTGGAAGGGACATGGTTTGTCAAAAAATATAGCTGGGGACTTTCCTTTTTAGAAGCTCTGTAGATTTTTTTGTTCAGTAGAATGATGAGGACTGTTTGTAGTATACCGGAGTCCCTGTAAGCATGAAGAAAGAAGACAAAAAGAAACAATTAGATGAAGAAAGAAGACAAAAGGATGAAGAGAGAAGACAAAAAGAGAATTAGTTAGATCAAGAAAGAAGACAAGAGGATAAGGAAGAAATAAAACAAGTATTGCAGAGAATTGATGAAAAGAGAGAACAAAAAATAGCAAATATAATAAGAAAACTAGAGGAATCAAGATTATCCATCTCAAACGAGCCACCCCGTATATTTCTTATCCATATATTTTCTTTAGGGGACATCTTTTGACGTATATTTGAGGCTTGAACGAGCAACCCCCTATAAGGGGGCGCTTCAACCCCTCAAAATTGAATAGGGAAGAGGGGTTGAGTGGACAATTTAAACATTTGATTAAAAACGCAGTTTTGATTTTTTTTAATTGTAAGCATGATAAAACAATTAATTTTTTTTAAGAATGTGATTTTTTTCATACACCGTTGTAAAGAGGCTTCGAAGACCTTACAAATGAAGTATCACTCTACCCCTCTTCCCTATTCAATTTTGAGGGGTTAAAGCGCCCTCTCATAGGAGGTTGCTCGTTCAAGCCTCAAATATACGTCCAAAGATGTCCCCCCAAAAAAAATCATCTGACGTGTTTCAAGAAATTTTTCCAATTACTATGGGATAAGAAATATCATCTGAGATGGAACCCCGGTATACAGAAAATAGATTAGAAGAAACCAAGAAAGAAATAATAGAAGAAGTAATAGCAAAGATAGAGGAAGTCGAAGTAGTTCAAGATCAGAAATTTAAGATAATTGAAAAGAAACAAAATTATATAAAGAACGAAATATTAGAGAGTAAAACAAAAATCAATACTAAAATGGGGCAAATGGAAAACAAGGTTGAAAAAAATCAAGAAGAAATAAACCAAATAGAAAGACATTTAATAAAAAACAATAGAAGCATGCAAGAAATGGAGGTAAATTTAAATAAAGGAATTTGTATTCCAACGCTAGATATAACAGAAGAAGAGAATATTAAAACAAAAAAGGCATTAAAATTAGAAATAAAAAATTTCAATGATACTTTTTTTGTCCATCAATAACTTATGTGATAGGTGAATTTTTTGAAAATGTTTTGTTGGTGAAATACCATACTTTAAGATGTTCCACTATAGTGGAAATTATATTTTCTCTAATTATTTAAAAAGTATAGAACAATACAAAGACACTTTCAAGAAAAAAGAGATATATCTTTAATTAAACCAGTATATAGTTAATTTAATACTACGATAACTTAAAGTAGATATTCAGAAAACTTCTAAAAATATTTTTAACTGTGTTTTCAACTAAAACAAGAACATCTTAAGAAATAATTATTAAAAAAAAGTTGACACTATCATTTTTTAAAAAGAGTACAACAGGCAAAGACGAGTTTTTACGTTAGATTACACTATTGAATAAGACTCACCTTATAAAAACCATATGCTTCTTTCTTTTCATCCCGCTAATGGCTGGTCCATTTTCCTTTACGTTTTATCCATTATTCGATCTTAATCCCGACATTTTTTTACACTCCGGAAATCTTCTGTTCCCGGCGACGTCAGTTCATTCCATCAACAATCATTCTATCATTCCCTGCCTCTAATAACAGCCCCTAGATACTCTACAATTCATTAACATTCCAAAATCAAACACTTTACAGTTATTATTACAGAAACAAAAAAAAAACAACAAGAATTTGAAGTTTGTATCTATGTTTGATTCAAGTAAGTTAATTAATTATATGAGATATCACCGAGCAGTATTGCTGCAGCCTTGTCTATTTGATCCAAGAATTTACATCAGAAATTAATTATTGTAGAGCTAACACATCTCAGGATTAAATTCTGAGATGTAACGTAACCTTTTAATAAATAATTTCAAAGGACATAAATAGCATGAATCAAACATCTTTATTGTCAGAGAGGAAGGGAATGATCCCAAACAAAATCGTTGATATAAATATAAAAACATTGAGCTTTTGTAATAACATCAACAATTCCAAACACTCAAAGAACTGTAACAAAAATTTAAAAGTTTCTTTCAATGATCGATTATTAGTGTTTCATACATTTTTTTTTATTTTACGAATTAATTTAGATACTATTTTTTATGCTTTTTGTATTTAATAAAAAAATTTAGGTATAAAAGTGTTTTTTACCTAGAACCAAAAATTAAAAACCAACCTAAAGGTTTACCAGAATTTTTAAAATCGAGTGAAACCCAAAAATATGATTTTAGCTGAAAAATAAAGTAGCTCTATATTTATTTATAAATTATTAGATTAATTCACGCTTTAATTCAAATTTATCAACAGTGTGCAAAACGTACCTAGAATATACCTTCTTTTATTCTTTGACCAAAAGTACCCATGTTTGTGCCTCTCCCTCGTATATAATGAGAAAAATTTATAATTACAAAATAGTATTCCCGTTGTTACTTAGTTTTTTTATACCCATAACATTAATTACTCAATAAATATTTAGGTATACCGATATAAAATTTGCGATTTACTACTTATTTATTTCAATGCATTCATTCTCCTACCTTTACACGAAAAATCTACGGCACTGTTAAAACCGACACACAAGCTGAAAAAGAAAAAATACCTAATAATTTATTCTAGTCAAAAAGTTTCAATAAAAAAGTCATCAACAAGAAATATATTTAGTTGTTTTATAGAGATTATAGTGTAATGTGTAGTAGATATTTTTAATTATTATTTTGTTATTAGGGTCTTTTAAAAACAAAACTTTTATTTCACATATACTTGACCCTAAAAATGTTTGTTTTTAGCTAAGGAAACTGCTAAAATGTACCTAGATCATAGAATCTAGGTATAGTAGGAGCAAAAGATATAGTGTGACTTGAAAGCCAGCCGGCAACATACAAAAAAAAAACTAAGGACACTGATACATTAAATATAGTAGAGGAGCATACAAGAGAATGAGTATACTTATTTTATTTTTACTTCCCTCGATAAAAGGAAAGCATTGTAATTGTGAAAATTTAGATTTTCACGTTTTCGGGTCCCTAGATTACGAAAAACATGTTTTCCCCATTCCGCCGGTCTGTCTGCCGTCCGCCGTCTGTTGTCTGCCGTCTGCTGTTGGCGCGATAGCTCAAAAACGGCTTAAGAGAAACACTTCAAATTTTGTATGCAGGTAAGGCTTCTTCTTGGCTCAAAACCGGTTATACTTCCTGTCAAATATATACAGGGTGAGCAATTAAAAAACATTTATTATTAAAAGTCAGCAGATTTCGACTAAAATTGGTTTCTGATAAAAATTTTATCTGATCAAAGATAACTGATTATAAATTACTTTTTAAAAATTCAAAATTGCTTCCTTATTTTTACAATTTATGCAGGGTGTTTTTAAATGGTATGTTAATATTGTAGGGTGTGATTCCTCAGGTCATTTTATGAAGAAAAACTCATATGAGCAGGGCCCCCGCAACTGCGCGTGCACCGCACGCGGACGCACCTCTAAAGGGGCGCCAAACCGGAGGCTTTCAATAGTTTTTCTGATACTCATGGTTTTTCTGATTAGCAACATGTGTCGTTAGCCATAAAAAGACATGAAACATCAATTGTACATAATGTTCACATGAATACATGGATGAATTTAAAAATATTAAAATTATCCACAACCGTATACAATCATCACTTACGGGTTTTAGAAATTGAAAAAAAAAAATATTGGCATGACGTTCTGGAAAGAATTGTTGCAGTTGTCAAATTTTTATCCAGACAATGTCTAGCGTTCCAAGGTTCTTCTAAAATACTTTTTGAATTTGATAATCTCACATCAACGGAATTGTATGAGTATATTATTTCCTGTAACAGTAACGTTTTTTCTGAGGAGTCGGTCTGTAGAATTGTAAAAGTATTTCCTACAAAAAAGAATAATAATATTTATCAAGCAATTATACAGGTAGATAAAACGGTATATGAAAGAGCATTAAATTCGGGTAATTTGTTTGTTGCGTATGATAGCTGCGTTGTGTATGACGCACTGGAAGTATACAGATGTTTTAAGTGCAACGAGTTTAATCATTCTGCTCAGAGATGCACAAAAAACATCTCCTGTCCTGTTTGCGGTGAAGCTCACGATCTTAAAGATTGTAAATCAAGCACAAAAAAATGCTCCAATTGCGTCAAACTAAAAAATACAGCTCTTGATATTAACCATGCGGTATGGGAGAGGCAAAAGTGCTCCGCTTACATTGAGAATTTGAATAAGCTGAAATCTAACTTAAGTAAAATAAATTAGCAATCACTGACTAGTTCTCGGCTACCCCAGGTAGGTACTTCTCGAGTACAGTCACCTCTTATAAATTTGGAAAATAAAATATCAATTCTTTATCAAAATGTTCGAGGTCTTAGAACAAAAACAACTGAGTTTTTTAGTTCTATATCCCAAACTGAATTCAAAATTATTGCCTTAACAGAAACTTGGCTGGAATCGTCAATAAATAGTTCAGAACTGTTTTCGTCCGATTTTAATGTTTTTAGAAAGGATCGGAATTATGATGTGAGTGATACAACTAGAGGCGGTGGGGTGTTGATCGCGGTACATGAGGAATTTATATCTACTTACATTAATGTACAAGAGCACTCTTTTCCCGATTTTAATTTTATAGATTTAATATTAGTAAAAATTAAGCTTAATTTAACGTCCTTATATATATGTAACCTGTATATCCCACCAAAAACCCCACTTGGTGAATACGAACAATTGTTTGATTCTCTGGAGACATTAGATTTTTTACATGATTGTAAATTTATAATGATAGGTGATTTTAACATACCTGATTATGTATCTAACATTCAAACTAATCTTAAATTAAATAGCTTAAATAATTTTGCCGACGTTCTAGATTTGATTCAACATAACTTTGTATTCAATGATTACAATAAGCTCTTAGACTTGATGTATTATAAACATTTCTGTTTGGTTGAAAAATCTTTAGAACCTTTGGTAGAAGAAGATAAATATCATCCGGCTTTAGAAATTACTTGTAGAATAAACGAAAAAAAGCAATATAAGAAAAATCTTGAATCCTCTTACACGAATTGCTACAATTTTCGTAAAGCAAATTTTCCACTCTTGTATGAAATGTTATCTACTGTGAATTGGGATTTTTTGGAGGTTTTCTATGATGCTGAAGATGCCTGCACGTACTTTTATGGTAAATTATACAATATACTAGATCAGTGTATACCTAAATATACTGTAAGTAATAAAAGAAAATATCCTCCGTGGTTTAATGGTTCTATTATTAAGAAACTTCGGAAAAAGTCTAAACTTCATCGCTTATATCAGAATGAGAATAATATACAAGCTCTTCAAGAATTTAAGCTCATCAGAGCTGAAATTAAAACTTGTGTATCTGAAGCTTATAAAAATTACATAGCAAATCTTGAATTTGAAATCTCAGCAAATTCAAATAAATTTTGGGCATACGTTAATAATAAACAATGCCAAGGTAAAGTTGCAAGCACCATGAGTTTTGAAAATAAAACATTAAATAATCCAACAGATATAGTAGAAAGCTTTGCGGAATATTTTGGACAATCTTATGTCGCTTCCAAGGGTTCAAACATATCATTAAAGGACGTCCAGCCATCTCAGCTTCATATAACTCATTTTTCTGAAACCCAGGTCCAGGATGCTTTAAAAAACATTAAACCTAAACGTACCACAGGACCGGATCATATTCCTGCGTTCATTTTAAAAGATTGTTCAGCAGTATTAGCTCGCCCTCTAACTATTTTGATAAATATCTGCCTTAAATCCAATACAATTCCTTCGATGTGGAAATGTTCTAAAGTCTGCCCAATTTTTAAAAAAGGTGAACGTACTGATATCAAAAATTATAGGCCGATTTCTATCATTTGCAATTTCTGCAAAATTCTAGAAATATTACTGGAACGTAGTATTTATCAACATGTTTGTAATGCAATCTCAGCTCAGCAACATGGTTTTGTTAAAGGGCGTTCCACAGTAACAAATCTTTCTGTGATCACACAGCAAATAGCTGAAAATATTGATAATCGGGTCCAAACTGACGTCATCTATACGGATATGACAAAAGCATTTGATAGACTTGATCATAATATTATGATACAGAAACTCTGCGCATTTGGTCTTTCTAATAGTTTGATCACACTTTTTCAATCGTATCTCTCTCAAAGAACACAATATGTTCAATTAAATGGATTCAAGTCTAACAAATATTGCGCCACCTCTGGTATACCGCAAGGTTCAAATTTGGGCCCGCTGTTATTTAATATTTTTATCAACGACATTGGTGACGCTATAAATGTTGATTATTTGCTGTATGCTGATGACTTAAAAATATATTCAGCTATTGAAAATATTTCTGACTGTGAACAGTTGTCGGAAAATTTGAACAAAGTTGTTGAATGGTGCAACAAAAATGGTCTTACACTGAATCCCGTCAAATGTAACGTAATGTCATACACATTAAAAGCGCATCCAATTAAATTCGATTATGTCCTTGATGGACGTTTGCTTTCTAAACCCAACAATTTTATGGATTTAGGGGTTACATTTGACCCAGTATTGTCGTTTAAATACCACATAGATAACATCTCAACAGCTGCAAATCGTATGTATGGATTCATAGTACGAGTGGGCCGTGATTTTAAAAACACAGATACTATTAAATCATTGTATTTCTCATTTGTTCGATCTAAACTCGAATATGCCTCGTTTATTTGGGATCCTTATTATCAAATACACATTTGTCGGATAGAGTCCACACAAAGGCGTTTCCTCAAATACTTAAGTTTTCGGGCAGACCAAATTTATCCACCGATTGGTATTACTCAAAATGCTTTACTGACTAGACACAGATTGACAAGTCTCGACGTAAGACGAAAGTACTTCTCCATAATTACCCTCTACAAAGTTGTTAATTTTAAAATCAATTGTGAAGCTCTTTTACATATGCTTAATTTTAGAATCCCACGCGCAACCTCTCGAAACACTGAATCATTTTACATAGCGACTCCTCGGACAAACGTTCTGAAGTTTTCACCTGTATATAACATGTGTAATAATTATAATAATATTAGTGAACAGTTGGATATATTTAATTGCAGTGTTAAAAACATAAAAACACATTGTTTAAAATAATTTTGAATTTATTTACTGTAATTTTAGATTAATTATCTATATGCCTTTTGTTAAACTGTTTTCTTTCAAATGTACTCCTGTTCTGTAATTGGGTTTAACCTGTTGAACAATGTATAAATAAATAAATAAATAAATAAATAAATAAATAAATAAATAAATAAATAAATAAATAAATAAATAAATAAATAAATAAATAAATAAATAAATAAATAAATAAATAAATAAATAAATAAATAAATAAATAAATAAATAAATAAATAAATAAATAAATAAATAAATAAATAATGGAAACTTCCTCAAAGCCAGGGCCGACTAGAGGAGGGGTAGCCGGGACCAATTCCCGGGGCCCGCACTGAAATGGGGGCCCGGCAACCGGATATTTCTTGGTTTGTATGAGCAGTTCGGCACAAGACTAGAGAGGAAAAGTGTTGTTTGAGGACCTTGTTTTTAGAAAAGTCAATTGTAATATAGAGGAGAAAAAGTTTTTGGTTTAAGTACCTTTTTTTTGTTTTAGAAAAATAATGAAGTGGAGGAGGAAAAGTTTTAGCTTGAAGAGCTTTCGTTTTTTTTTTTTAGAAATTTCAATTCAAGTAAAACAGGAAAAGTTTTTGTTTGGTGACCTTTTTTTTGTCACGAGGCCCGATCTAGCTAATTGTCCTGGGGCCCGGCCTGACTCTCGGCGGCCCTGCTCAAAGCTGTCGAGATGATTTCCTCATTTGATCATGACACAGTTTAAGAAGCTATAAACTGTGATCATGTGATGAGAGAGCACATTAGTCGAGGGCAAAACTTACAAACAAATTCTTTAAAAATGGCCCTTTATTTAGGCTATCAGATACAAAACGAAATTATTGAATTAATGTGTTCTAAAGTAAAAAAATAATATTTTGAATATGGTTCGTAGTTCCAAATATTATTCAATAATTTTAGACTGTACCCTGGATACAAGTTATACAGAGCAAATAAGCCTCGTTTTGGGTTATGTCGTTCTAAATTATTTTTCTATAAAGACTCAAATACAAGAGAGTTTCATAGCGTTCAAACCAATATCCGACTCGACAGGGGAAGGGCTATTTGATTTTGTCGTTAGTTTTGAAAAATTTAAATTTAGATATTAAAGACATGAGAGGTCAAGAGTATGGTAATGAGGCGAATATGTGCGGAAAACATACTGGTTTACAAAAACGCATATTCGAGGCTTTTCCCAGGGCATTTTTTGTGTCATGTGCTGCACACAGCTTAAATTTAGCAGTAAATGATGCTGCTAAAGTTTCAAATGAAACAGTTAACTTTTTCAATATTGTACAAGAACTCCACAAAAAGGTGGGATATTATAAAAAAGCATGTCTCGAAGTTAAATCTAAAACCCCTAAGTGATAGTAGATGGTCAAGTAGGATTGATGCTATAAGGCCACTAAAGTTTCATTTAATTCAAATTTGTGATAGCCTTCTAGAAATAGCAGAAAATGATACTTTTAACATAGAAGCTAGGCAGAAAGCAAGTTCTATGCTATTAAGTATCCAATCTTTTAAATTTATTTGCAGTGTAATAATTTGGTATGTTTTATTCCAGATAGGCATTGTAAGCAAAATGATGCAAAGTGTAACGACTGATATTAAAGTGTGCCAAAACTATTTAAAGAATCTAGTTGATAATTTTAAAAATTATAGAGATGATAATGTTTTCGAGGAAAAACTTGCTTAAGCTGGAAAACTAGCAGCCGCTCTTGAGATAGAGCCAGGTTTTCCTCCATTAAATACTGTTAGACGAAAGTATAAACCAAAACTGTTCGATTATGAACAGAGAGATGAGACACCTCAAGATCCAAAAACAGCTTTTAAAATAAATTTGTTTTTAAAAGTAATTGATCAAACACTAAGCTCTTTAAATAGTAGATTTGAAAAGATATCTGATTACAACGTTTTTAGTTTTTTTTAGTGATTTTTTAAATTAAATGACGAGGATCTTTTAAAATGTTGTCGTGCTCTACAGTAAAAGCAAACTGATCAGAAAAAGGAGGGGGCTGACGTAGAAGAAAATGATTTATTTAATGAGATAAAAGCCCTAAGATTGTTTTCATTACCTGAATCGTCAAATCCCCTCGACATTTTACAATATTTGATATTCGATATTTGAAAACAATCTAACTTCATCTCTACAAAATATTACCATTTCGTTAAGAATCCTGCTTACTTTATACCTGTATCTCTGTAGCTTCTGGTGAGAGATCCTTTTCAAAATTAAAAATAATTAAAAATTATTTGAGGTCTATCATGTCATAAGAAAGATTATCGGGTTTGGCAATCTTAGCTATAGACCAAGAGATAAAATTGATTTTTATAATATTATAAAAGAATTTGCAGCAGCCAAATTCAGAAAAAAACCTATTTAATTTTTGGATAATTGAATGTTTTATTTCTTTACTGTTTGGTTTGTTTTTTCGTTTGTAAGAATAAAATATTGGTTTTTGAAATATCTGTTGTTTCATTACAAAATTAAAATAAAATGTGGTTTCGCAATTCGCTCAAATGTTAAACGACTACAAGAATATTACAGCAAACCAGGAAATTTAAAAAAACATATGTAACAGCTTAAAGTTGTTATTCTTCAAAATATTATTTATACCGGGTGTCCGCGCGAAAACTTTAAATGGAATTATTTCTGGTGTTTTAAAATATATCGACTTGAAATTTTGGAAGGTCATTAAGGAAGTAGGGGGTAAATTAACGTGATATCTGCCGCCCCCAGCCACCCCGGTTCAAAAGTTTAAATGACACTCTGTATTTTTTTTACATATTCTGAAAGAGCGTAGTTTTTTTAGTATCTCTATGTGAAAAAATTACTTAATTACATAATGAACTTTGAAAGATATTTACAGCTAAAGGTACAGATACCAAATATTCAAATATCGAAAGCAAAAAATAATAGCAAGCCATGAAAGCTGCTTCGTTGCTTGAACTGTCAAATAATATTGTTTGTGACACTTCTGTTTACTCGTTAGTACAAAAGTTTTCGTAAAAATTTGACTTAGTTTAAATTAAATAGCTAAAAAAATAGAAAAATGGTTTACAGTTTGGAAGAAAGAACTGAAATTGTAGTTTTATATGGGATTGCAAACAGAAACTATTCGCAGACGGCAGCATTATTTAACGAAACCCATCCCAACAAAAATGTATCTGCTGTTTATGTAATTAATCTAATGAAACTGGATCGGTAAATAATAAAAAACGTGATATGAATATTCGTGGAGCACGAGATGAAGCAACGCAAGTTGCAGTTCTTGGTCACGTAAATTTAGACCCACAGCTTTCAGTTAGAAAATTATCAGAAGCTTCGGGAGTGGCAAAAACAACGTGCCATAAAATATTAAAAATTAAATAAAATGCATCCTTACAAAATACAGCTTCATCAAGAGTTGGGCGACGATGACTTCGATAGAAAAGTCCAATTTTGTGAAACTATGACAGGCATGATTCGGCAAAATAGAAATATTTTGCGAAATATTTGTTTCAGTGACGAAAGTTGCTTTTCCTTAAATGGTTTCGTAAACAGACACAATTGTCGATATTGGAGCGATGTTAATCCCCACGTTTTCCGAGAAGGCCATACGCAACGTCCCCAAAAAATTAATGTATGGGCTGGAATTCTAAATAACCAAATAATTGGTCCAATTTTCTATCACGAGAATTTAACTGTGCCTAGATATCTCGAGTTTTTAGAAGAATTAATACATCCTCTTATCATTCAGTGCTTGGAAGAAAACTTAGATCAAATGCAGGAGGATCAGTTATACTTTCAGCAAGACGGAGCTCCCCCTCATTACTGTTTAGAAGTAAGGCAATATTTAAATACCGTTTTTCCAGGACAATGGATAGGTCGTAGGGGTCCTATTGAATGGCCAGCTCGCTCCCCAGACTTGACCCCACTGGATTTCTTTTTATGGGGACATTTGAAGTCTGTTGTTTACAGGACACCACAACAATCCATTGATGATTTGCGTAATAGAATCATAGAGGAATGTAGAGATTTAACACCACATGTCTTTGAAAATATTCGGAACGCTTTCGAGAATAGACTGTACTATTGTTTAAATGTAAACGGTGAACATTTTGAACATTTGATTTAACTAAAAACATAAAAAGAGTTCTTACTTTAGTTTATAAAGCGAAATTTTGTTGGTCTATAAGAATATCTATTTTTGTGATAAGTTGTATTTTTTTGTGATAAGTTGTATTTTTTTGTGATAACTTATATTTTTTTGGATAATTAGATTTTTTTAATTATTTCGAAATTTGTCTACTGTCCAAGGTTACTAGTTCTTTTTTTTAATATCTGTTATCTGAACCTTTAGCTGTAAATATCTTTCAAAGTTCATTATGTAATTAAGTTATTTTTTCACATAGAGATACTAAAAAAACTACGCTCTTTCAGAATATGTAAAAAAAATACAGGGTGTCATTTAAACTTTTGAACCGGGGGTGGCTGGGGGCGGCAGATATCACGTTGGAGTGGTATCTTATACACTATTAATTTACCCCCTACTTCCTTAATGACCTTCCAAAATTTCAAGTCGATATATTTTAAAACACCAGAAATAATTCCATTTAAAGTTATCGCGCGGACACCCGGTATAAGTACTATACATATATTCAAAGGGCGGCAAAATATTTCCGGCACGCGGGCGGCGATAACCCTTGCGAGAGCCCTGACAATGATTTGTATTTTCAAGACAGCTTAAGAAGAAGTACTTCTTAATATTTTACGGACGAAGCAATTTAAAAAAGTATACACCATAGATAGTATTACTGAATACCAAGGACATACTGTATAGAGATTTCTCCCTTATTTTTGTATTTTTAATAGGATATAAAACCACATACTTTAGTGGTGTTTACCTTATCGTTCATCAATTAAATTAAAATTTCTTCATTTTGTAGTATTGACGAATAGTTTCAATTATTTTAATCTAGAAGAAAAATACAAGATGCCGTATTGATGTATAATTGACCAGTCAAATGAGTAAAAATATTAACATGGAAAAATGTCAGTGACATACTACTTTTTTTGTAGAAAATATCAGATGACATGTTTGCAGAGACGCCACTGGTAGAGCAATAAAATAAATTTTCTAACTAAAATATGTGGTTTTATAACCTATTAACACATGCCAAAATTGAAAATTATATCTAAACTATTTTCAGAGATATTAAAAAATATCTCGTTAAAAAACAAATTTTTAAAAAATTGAAGCCGTTGTGGACATATGTACATATAAACTTTTCTTCATAAAATAACCTAAGGAATCACACCCTACAATATTAGCATACCATTAAAAAATATCCTGTATAAATTGTAAAAACAAGAAAGCCATTTTGAATTTTTAAAAAGTAATTCATGATTTGTTATCTTTGATCAGATAACAATTTTATCAGAAACCAATTTTAATCGAAATCTGCTGACTTTAAAAAAAATGTTTTTAATTGCTCACCCTGTATATATCTGATCGGAAGTATAACTGGTTTTGAGCCAAGAGGAAGCCTTACCTGCATACAAAATTTGAAGTTTTTCTCTTAAGCCGTTTTTGAGCTATTGCGCCAATAGACAGACGGCAGACAACAGACGGTGGACAGACCGACGGAGTAGGGAAACATGTTTTTCGTAATCTAGGGACCCGAAAACGTGAAAATCTAGATGTTCACGATTACAATACTTCCCTTTTATCGAGGGAAGTAAAAATAAAATAAGTATACTCATTCTCTTGTATGCTCCTCTACTATATTTAATGTATCAATATCCTTAGAATTTTTTTGTATGTTGCTGGCTGGCTTTAAAGTCACACTATATATCTTGCTCCTACTATACCTAGGCCCTACACAAACGTAGATTGAGTAATGCACAAAAGTTTTTAAAATTTACATACTAATACCTACCTACACTTTCTCCAAAATAAACATTAGTTTAATATTGGTTATTATAGTTTATTCATATATAACATATCTACCTAATAAGTATGTAGGTATATACTGCCGTCTTAGCAAGAAAGATCCTATCTGAACATTTGTTGTTTGGAAATAATCGAGTTATTAACTTTTTTTGCAAATAAATATTTGTTATCTTCTAAACCTTTTTTTGTGAAACTCTTTAACGTTTTAGTATCTTTACGACGCAAATACGACATTACGTTTAGGTATCATAAAAGAACAATATGTAGGCAAATGCAAAGAGATTGAAAAAACTGCTAATTTTGCAGACAGGTCCTTTCTTGTTAGGACGGCAGTATAGGAAGTATCAGTATACATTCCCAGATATCATCTTATTGAATTATTGATAAAAATCTTTCACCTTATAATAAATTGCATAAATATACTTACCATATAATTATTTTCTTTGAGATATTTCACTTTTTCACACTTTTAACACTCATCATTAATTACTTATTGGTAGACATCTTTAAAATTTTAACAAACGTAAAATAGACGCTCGACGGAATTTTCTGATTGGCCGTAATTTGTAGTGTAAATGCATCCAAAGCCTCCTAAGATAAAAACAGAAATTCCGTTTAAAAACTTCTGCGTGGTTCTGGCTATGTTGCCGCGGTGAGTGAAATTTACATTTCCTGCTGATTTTTGGAAATTCTGATAATTAAGATTTCTACAAAATTACTACAAAAATTGCGATAGGTCCTCACCTCGATTGAAAAGACGTTAAATGTGCGTGAATTATTAATTACTGGAGAATTCTTGAACCAAAATATGTGACGATTTTACCTAAAACTTTTAGATAAAATATTTCTCCTAAGCAAGATAGAGGATGTTTATTTAAAAATATAAAAATTATTTTTATATTATACTTTACAAAAAGTTTATGCAAGTTAAGAACTTACAATTATTATTGTAGAAGATAATTTTTGGCTATTACCAGTGACAAAGAATGTAGAAGAATAAAACTAAAACTCGTTTGCATCTGGAAATAGCGAGAAAATAGGTTTGTTCCAGCAGCAAATTCTAAACCTTTTGAGCATGCTCGGTCAACTTCTAGAACATTTTAAGCATAGGCAATTTAAAAATAGCAATCTTATAAACAATTATATTATAGTCATTTCAATACTACGATAATTTAAAGCAGAAATCCAGAAAACTCTTGAAAATATGTTTGTGTTCTTTTACTAGAACACTAAGGGATATCTTACAATAAAATAATTATTAAAAAAAGGTCAACATCTAATAACATTCACTGTAAGTTTTTATAATATATATTATACAAATCACAACGAACTACACAAAATGACATACATTATTAATTTAAGCAATAAAAAAGTTAAGTACAATTATGACATTTAAAGTTGATTTTCTCGAAATTACTTTTTTTAAGTTGTCCCAGTACCTACCTACTATTGTTCTAGCACAATGATATTATATGAATGTACATTGTGTGATATCTTATATTTTAGTAAAAAAATAAAATATTTTTTTGCAGGTTTCAGTTAACAACGATTCCAAGAACTTTTAAAAATATTATTAAAATTATCTTCTCACAAATATAATTCTCAATTAAGAACTTTTGCTCTAACATTACATTTTGTATTCCTCAAAAGGTTACAGCTATGTAAAAGGAAAGTTTAACAAGACCTTACCAGACCCAACCAGACCAACCAATTGATGGTTCTCCTGGTTTCCATAGTGAAATTCTCCTCGAAACTCCTAAAAGAAAAGTGGCAGAAACCGAAGAAGATAAAAAAGTCTTTTGCAAATTAAAAACAAGAAATTTGCTTGAGAATCTGATTATTTTTTAAAGTTTTACCATTAATAATTTTTAATAACCTTTTAAGATTATGAAGTTCATCTATATGTATTTTCTTCTTTGATAACCTATGTTTAAATTTTTATTAGGAACAAAAATATATTATAATTTTCAGTTCAACTACAAAAACCTTTATATTATTAAAAAGGGGAAACAACAGGGGGGCTATTTTCAAAGTCGAGAGAATTCATTTCTCTCGAGAGAAATGTCATACGTCAACGTAAAACAGTATTTTTAGGGTCCTAAGGGCCAGTGTGAACTCACTGATTGTTTCTCACGGTTTATTTAGAGACAATTAATATCCTCATAAGAATTTTAATCCTCGAGGCCTTTAAAAACAGCGTTTCCACATTGACGTATGACATTTCTGATGAGAATCTTGAGAGAAATGAGTGCTCCCATACTTTGAAAATAGCCCCCCAGATTAGTTATGTTCTATTAAGGGACCATCTTCCCAAGCTAGGCACCTCCCACTTCGTGAGCCAGTTTACAGATTTATAGCGTTTTCGATTCCAGTGCTCGACTTGCTCTGAGAGCATATGAAAGGTGGGAGATATGTCGATACCAGTTACTTTTCACTCTAAAAAGTAACCGGTATCGAAATATCGCTCATCTTTTATGTGCACTCCTCGCAGACAGGGCAGTGGAATCGAAAACGCTATTAGTGTAGTTGATAACGTCGCCAAGAGGTGCTTCTTTTATATCGGCCGATGTTAGCCGATACTCGCCGAACACAAATCATGTTCTAATAAATGAGAGCGTCGAGCAATTGTAGAGGATATATTCGATGGTATATAAGAGCCACATGATATGGAGATGCTTCCGTACTTGAAAATTACCAGTCAGAATGCCTGTGACCAGGCGCAGATTCTGTCTAGTCATAGTCAAGTATTTTTTTCTGTAATATTATCAGGATAACTTAAAATCTTCCTGGCAACTTTACAGTTTCTTGTTTCATCCCATTTTTCCTTGCATTTCACAAGGGAATGTTCTTTAATTAGGTCTGTCACTACCGCGATTTTGTCAGGTCAATAGAAGGGCCAGGTCCAAAAGTATTTGGTTGGCTGCCTTCTTGGCCAGTGTATTAGCAAGACGGTTACCTTTCGATGTGGCGTGACCTTTGATCCATCTTAAAAGTGACCACATTGTTTAGTATATACCTATAAGAGGTAAATAAAACTTTTATATTATACTATATTTTAAAGTAGTATATAAAATGACATTGTTAATGTAAAAATGTCACTTTAAACTTAGGGCCGATTCCACTGTTGTGTTAAACGGAGATTAAAATGACATTGTTAATGTAAAAATGTTATTTTAAACTTCGTTTAATACAACGGTGGAATCGGTCCTTAGGGAAATAAAAGGTCCCTAAAATAAGGTAGAATACTTTCTAAATCGGTAGATAAACATAAAAATCGGTAGGGTTGACAATACTGCTATTATCGTATCATGGTTACTCATCAGTGTTGTAAATCACGAAATTATTAGTAAAGTATTTGGTAAAAACTGCTATCATAAATTGTAAAACATAAGTAACTTCGCTATATTCTAGGTTGGCAACACTGCGATGGGATTAGGCTTGTCATTTAGCGTTCTGTGCATTTATCGTTTTGTGTATTTAGGGTTCTGTGTTCTATGCATTAGCTTTCACTCTTGAGAGTGTGTTCTGTGTCATTGTTATTATCACATCTTGTGCAATATTCAAAAATTACAAAAATGTACAAAGAAGTAAAATGTAAGAAGTGCAGACAAACTCTATTTGATCAACATAGTATAAACAATTTAAGAGATATACATTGTTGTCCAATTAATATTGCTGAACCAAACATATGTGAAGAATACCAAGACCAAGGAAGAATTTTTCAATTTGTAATCCATTCATGGTCAGAACCTTATTGGATAATGAACCAAGTGGGATACAATACTGAAAAAAAGAGAATAAATTGTCCACATTGTGGTGAAAAAGTTGGTTCTTTTAACGCATTGCAGCGGCGATTATGCAAATCTGGAAGAGAAGTCCCTTATTGCTATTTTATCGAAAGCCGAATAGATTTAGTGAAGTAATTTTTATAAATTATATTTTTATTCTTACTTTTAATAATGTAAACTAAACAGTATTTGTATTTACATTTTTATTAATATAATAAATAATCCTATTTTATTTTTGTTTTTATTCAAAACACTTGTTTCATATTATTAGCATCTTTATAGTTAGATTTAGGAAAAAATGCATTTATACTAATTAAAACTGAAAGATGAGGTAATAATATTTATTTTCTAGTTTTATTTCTATAAAGAAATAAATTTAACTCAAAATATAACTGTTCAGCAGTTCCTACTGTTTACCTTGTGAATGAGTGACAGCTGATGGGACGTTCCACCATGGGATTAACCAACTAGTGTTTACCCTAAGAAGACTAGAGAGTAGGAGGCGAATCGGCATACCCAAAATATAGTCCCAAAAAATGATTTTCCTTTTTTAACAGACTTCAAGAAATATTTTTTTTATATGTTCAGAGATAATTCTTTAACACGGTGTCCGATTTCAATGAGTCTTTTTTTGTTAGAAAGGGGGTACTTCAGGGGTGGTCCCATATTAATTTGGTCAAAATCTAGTAATTGTGTCCATTAGAAATTCCTCAAACTCTTCATTTTTATTGGAAATTCCTCAAACTCTTCATTTTTAATGTATGTTTAGCTGTAATTCTTTACCACCTTGTCCGATTTCTATGATTCTTTTTTTGTTAGTAAGAGGGTACCTCAGGGGTGGTTCCATTAAAATTTGATTAAAATCTAATGATGGGGTCTATGAGAAAATCATCATTCTTCATCTTTTATCTATTTTCAGCGATAATTTTTTATCACGTTGTCCGATTTCTATGATTCCTTTTTACTTTCCTATCTGTATACAGATATAAGGAAAGTATAGGAATCATGATTTTTTTCGACCTCGAGTTTTCGACGGATTTTTACGTTTTGAGGTCCCCTGAATCCGTTTTGACTATTTTCGCGATGATGTCTGTGTGTGTGTGTCTGTGTGTGTGTGTGTGTGTCTGTGTGTGTGTCTGTATAACGCATAACTCATGAACCGATACACAGAAAAACACCAAATTTTAAACTTAAGCTTTGTTTTAGCGTCCAATGAGCTGATTAGATTTTGGGCAGAGTCGGAACATCTGGGGGGGTACTTTATAGGTGGTCATTTTTATATTTTATGGAATAAATCTGTTATTTACGTTTGGAGAAGAAAATTCTTCAAATAAAAGTTACTTCTAATATAATTATCTATAATTTTTGTTTTATGCAAAATTTTCCTAAAATGGACCGTATTCGAGAAATTTGACAAAATGTAAAAAAAATAATTTTTTATAAAAATTGTTCAAATAAAAGTTGTTTGTAGTATAATTCTCTATAATTTTGGTCCTACACATAATTTCTCTAAAATGGACCGTATTCGAGATATTTGAGAAAATGTGTAAATTTCGAAATTTGAAGAAAACTCAAAAACGGATAAAGGAAAAAACATTAAATTTTAAACTTAAGGTTTATTTCGGCCTGACGTGAAATGATTAGATTTTGGACAAAGTCGGAACATCTGGGGGGGTACTTTATGGGAGGCCGTTTTTATATTTTATGGAATATATCTGTTATTTATGTTTGGAGAAGAAAATTGTTTAAATAAAAGTTACTTCTAATATTTTTATCTATAATTTTTGTTTTATGTCAAAATTTCCTGAAATGGTCCGTATTCGAAAAATTTGACAAAATGTGCAAAATTCTGATTTTTATGAAAATTGTTGAACTAAAAGTTATTTGCGATATCGATTTCTATAATTTTTGATTATACATGATTTTTCTAAAATGGACCGTAATGGAAAAGTGCTAAATTTAAATTTTTCTGTATTTTCGTTTTCAATGAATATCTATAAAAAAATGTTTCGAGGTAGATGTATGTGTAAAATGTATATATTTAGTTTATCCTCTAAACATTTATAGAGATGCTGCAATAGGTTGTACAAAATAACCGGAAAATGCCTATAATAACTAGATAGGAAAGTCATGTGTTGGACACATCAGATTTTTACTTTCCTATCTGTATACAGATATAAGGAAAGTATAGGAATCATGATTTTTTTCGACCTCGAGTTTTCGACGGATTTTTACGTTTTGAGGTCCCCTGAATCCGTTTTGACTATTTTCGCGATGATGTCTGTGTGTGTGTGTGTGTGTCTGTATAACGCATAACTCATGAACCGATACACAGAAAAACACCAAATTTTAAACTTAAGCTTTGTTTCAGCGTCCAATGAGCTGATTAGATTTTGGGCAGTGTCGGAACATCTGGGGGGGTACTTTATAGGTGGTCATTTTTATATTTTATGGAATATATCTGTTATTTACGTTTGGAAAAGAAAATTCTTCAAATAAAAGTTACTTCTAATATAATTATCTATAATTTTTGTTTTATGCAAAATTTTCCTAAAATGGTCCGTATTCGAGAAATTTGACAAAATGTAAAAAACATAATTTTTTATAAAAATTGTTCAAATAAAAGTTGTTTATAATATAATTCTCTATAATTTTTGTCCTATACATAATTTCTCTAAAATGGACCGTATTCGAGATATTTGAGAAAATGTGTAAATTTCGAAATTTGAAGAAAACTCAAAAACGGATAAAGGAAAAAACATTAAATTTTAAACTTAAGGTTTATTTCGGCCTGACGTGAAATGATTAGATTTTGGACAAAGTTGGAACATCTGGGGGGGTACTTTATGGGAGGCCGTTTTTATATTTTATGGAATATATCTGTTATTTATGTTTGGAGAAGAAAATTGTTCAAATAAAAGTTACTTCTAATATTATTATCTATAATTTTTGTTTTATGTCAAAATTTCCTGAAATGGTCCGTATTCGAGAAATTTGACAAAATGTGCAAAATTCTGATTTTTATGAAAATTGTTGAACTAAAAGTTGTTTGCGATATCGATTTCTATAATTTTTGTTTATACATGATTTTTCTAAAATGGTCCGTAATGGAAAAGTGCTAAATTTAAATTTTTCTGTATTTTCGTTTTCTATGAATATCTATAGAAAAATGTTTCGAGGTAGATGTATGTGTAAAATGTATATATTTAGTTTATCCTCTAAACATTTATAGAGATGCTGCAATAGGTTGTACAAAATAACCGGAAAATGCCTATAATAACTAGATAGGAAAGTCATGTGTTGGACACATCAGATTTTTTGTTAGAAAGGGGATGCCTCAGAGGTAGTTCCATATACATTTGGTCAGGATCTGATAAACTATGAGAAAATAAAAAATCTCAATTATTAATAATTCTTGAGCCTGAGAGATCTATTAGCTGCTGGCGTTCATTGGTTAATCAATGTTAGTTTCTGGTTGTATTTTACTACGTATGGACATCTCGTAGTACCGGGTGTCCAAATAAGTAAGACCTACCTTTCAATTTGTGAAACAAAAAAATATGGTTTGAAGGTTTGAGGTCCATAAAAAAACACATTAATAAAAAAATTATTTAATTTGGTTGCCTTTCACTAAGCAGATATAAAGGACTTTAAGCAGTCTTAGTAGCATTTTTGAAAATATGTACACAACACATTACCATACAATTATTATCATTAACAATTTTCCTGGTGCTTTTTTGAGAAATCAGAAAACAAGCGTTATACCATTTATCATTTTCAAGCAAGAAAAATCAAAATAGCATAGTGCACATATTTCTAACATCTTTTTATTTTGGAAAATTTTTAAATATGAAATTGTTTCTTTTTTTACGTATATGCATTACAGATAATTTAGAACATCATGAAATTTGTCGCAATATGTACATTATTTATAAAAAATAAATTATGAAATAAAAAATATTTAATAATACTTTTTATTAGGAACTGATTACTAATTAAAACAAAATATTTAAATCTTTGTATACTATTAATTTATTAAAAACAAAAAATATAGTAGTACCAATAATAAAACTTTATAAAAAAAAATACAAAAAATAAGGGTGTACTTTTATAATATGATAATTAATACATCCTAATAAAGCTTTCTTCATAATTTATCTAAATCTCTTTGAAGTGATTAATTTTATTGTGACAGTCTTATCTTTATATGAATACCATAAAGCACATAGCACCACTGACAAAATAAAAAATCTCTTAAGATAATGCAAACATCAAAAATACTACTAATAAATCAATTAATTCTACATGAATCATATTCGAGTTAAAAATAACAAAAACTCTTATTCTATCGATTTGTTTTTACTGGCAAAGATCAATTATTTTGTACCACATTCTTAAGATAAAATGCTTCGATATGAAAATAAAATGTTACAAATAATGTCCTTTCATTTTGTTTCAAACTCATTGTCCTACCAAATACTGGAGTCAAGTAGAAATGTTTCTTCTTTCTTAGTTATGAATTGTTTTCAAATGTGTTAAAATTATAGATTTCCACAGATACTGGATCATTCGTAAACTAAATGTAATTTTTACAACAGACAAACCAGACATAGTCATAGAAAATAATTTATATATCAAGCTAAAAGTCAGTAAAGTGGTAAAACACTTACATTTGCTTTGTAGATTATCCCAACAAAATATCTTTAAATTTCTGTTAACCATGAAATGAAAATTCAATGATTTGCCTTTAGTTGATTAATATGAGTCTCTGTAAAACTGTCATATATGTCAGATATTCCCAATTTAAAAAACATGTGACTCTCCTGCTACAAAAAACCATATCTTATATCAAATGGATCTATAAAACTGTGTATTTGATAAACAAATCAAAATGGTCTAAGGACAATTATTTTAAACATTTTCTAGTTTGTAAAAAATAATAATATTGGTTTAGTTTCTAATTGGGTGACTAATAAACTACTAATCTAATGCATTTGATACTTTATTGTATACCTTTGGTGTTAACTTATTAACTGACAGCTTAGGTTTAGTTTAAGTATGACTAGATTGTAAAATGGGAGTTTCATCATGAAAATCCCTTATTAGAAGCTAATGTCATTAAAGCTTGGTCTCACTTATAGTAGAGTGTATTAAAATATTAGCTTTACCTCCCAGTCTTTTGTCACAAGCTGAAATTTTCAGAGAGGAAAGGTCATGATAAGGTAACCCTTATTCCGGAGGTAATACAAAATTAGACTGTGCAGAAGGGCACTATCATCAAAAATCCAGATATTGATACCACCGAATAGAGAAAAAAAATGCTAATTTTTTGGTCCAATGCACAATAAAATCTTTTAATAAAAAATATAGAATTAAAAACATATTTTCTCCTGAAGGCGACGATATGTTCTTTATTCTTCATAGAAGCCTTGTGAGAAATTAATTCCACATTTTAGTACGCTAGAGATTGAAATTTTGTGTTTATAATGTTGTTTCTAATTTTGCAAAGTGAGAACCTAGCTAAATACAACTTAGTTTTCATAAAAAGACTTCCTTAAATTATTAACGGAATGATAATTGTCACCCAATAAGAAATATCTTTACATTAAATGTTTGAGTTGGGTTTGGTTGTCGTCGGTTTAATACAAACAATAATAAAAATATATTATATAACATTATATGCTGGATAAAAAATAATACTATTATAATAAAATATATTATAGACAATTTTCCAAAACCTTACTTTCTAACATCGAGTAAAATAAAACAGCAAAATATATTGCACTTTGTATCAGAAGACAAAGAAACCCACTCCGTTTAGTTTTGAATCTCGAGAAAACGAACTAAAAAAATCGTTTCAGCAATTTTTTTTTAATAAAATTGATAAATATTTCGTTAAATAAATAAAAATCACGCAGCTTCAACACCGTTTAGTATTATACAAAGAAGTATTGCCGATGAGCCATGAATAAACTAAATAAAAATAAAACTTAACACGTTGAGTACGGGAAATTTTTTAAGACACTCATATTACTCGGATACAGCCTTATATTTTATGTTTCAACTAAAAATATTTAAAGTTTTTGTCAATTATTACATTTTTATTTCTTATATTCAAGGCCAGCTAACTTTTCTATTACTATAGACGGCTAAGAGCGAGTTCCCTAATTTTCTGACGGTGGCATCTTGATAATACATTGCCGTCTCAGAAAAGAGAAGCAACGAGGTATCCATTAAATGCCACACTGCACTCAACGTGTTAAACTAAAATCATAATCATTGTTAAATACCTATACTAGCAATATTTTATAATAAACAACTTGGGGTAATTTGTATTTCGGTTTAGTTTATTTTTATTATTCTTACGTCCAGCTCATCTTGAAGCTACTTTAGGTGCGCTGTATTTATAGCAGAATCCCGTTAATTCGATCAGTAGTTGTATGTTTCACATAATTCGAGTCGTTCTTAAACGCAGCTTTGTTTACTTTATAGTGCTGCGGAAGCTGAATTTTTAAAGCAATGCTGGATTTTTTATGACTTCTTAACTTTATTTGTTTGTGGCAGTAATTATTAAACTTTTCACATAGTTTGTGAAGAGTTTTACAGGTTTACTTTCGAGAAACTACCATTTTTAATATTACAAATTTAAAATGTTTTTTAGAAAAAACCTTCCCATCAAATTTTAAATAACTTTAAAAAATATTCGTCTGTAAGCTTGATAATTTCAGAAAAAATCAAGCTCTAGAATGGGATAAGGCTTATTGATTTTGAAAAAAAAAATCTGAATGAAAATGGGGATGTTGAAGGGGTTAACATATTAAAAAAAGAAAAATGTTACTAACAATCATAAATCAAAAATGAAAAAAGATATCAACATAAAATTTTTAGTAATACTCAATTCTATAAGGATATGAAGCCTATTTATTCTGAATAAAAATTGGGGGGTTAAAAGGGGTTGAATTATTTAAAAAAATCCTAACTCAAAAACGAAAAATGATATCATCTTGAAATTTTTATCAAAAATTAAGCTCTATAAGGGGACGAAGCCTATTGATTTTGAAATATTCTGATTAAAAATGGGGGATTAGGGGCAGTTGAAATTAAAAAAAAAAAATCAGAAACGGAAAGCGATATCAACATGAAATTTTTAGTAAAAAATCAAGCTCTATGGAGATGAAGCCTAATGATTTTGAAAAAATCTGAATAAAAATGGGGGGTTAAAATATTTAAAAAAAATCATAATTCAAAAACGCAAAATGATATCACTTTTTTAGCTAAAATTAAGATCTACAAGGGGAAGAAGTTCTTTGATTTAAAAAAAATCTGATTAGAAATGGGGTGTTAAAGGGAGGTTGAAATAAAAAAATCATAAATCAAAAACGAAAAGCGATATCAACATGACATTTTTAGTAAAAATTAAGCTATATAAGGAGATGAAGCCTATTAATTCTGAAAAAAATCTGAACGAAAATCTGAACGAAAAATGATACAACTTGTAATTTTTACCAAAAATTAAACTTTGTAAGGGGACGAAGCGTATTGATTTTGAATAAAAATGGGGGGGGGGGGTTAAAGGGCGTTGAAACATTTAAAAATGTTAAATCAAAAACGCATAATTTTTAGCAAAAATAAAAAAATGATCACAGGAGGGGTTTAAATTAAAAAAAAGTCCAACATCTGTGGTTTTTGAAAATGTCGAATGCACAAGTTTTAACGGTTCGCAGAGGCGCTTATTGTAAAAATATTTTTACAGGGTGTCCCCAAAAAGCAAGGCAATATAATTTTTTTTTTAAATGGAAAAAATCCAAACACTATATTTAAATGTTTAAATTCAATTGTTTTAAAGTTTTTATCGTTCGAAAATTCTTAGTTTTTCATATTCTATCTAGATATGCGAAATTTTGGATTAAACGAATATAAAAAAATTCAACTTCCGGTTAAACCAGAAGTGGGTTATTTTATTGCAAATATTTGTATAAAGTATAAAAAATAAGATGCAAAGTAAACCGTTTTACCTTAATTTCAATCGCATGAGTATTACAGCTTGTCAAAGTGTGAAAAAGTTAATTTTTGAATGTCGAAAGCTTGAAAACAATTGAATTTAGGCATATGATGTTTCAGACAAAATGACTTAAATTATTTTCTAGAATTCAAAAACAAAATACAGGGTGTTCTATTGAAAAAAAAAAATAATAATTTGTATGTTAACTTGTTTTTTGTAAAATATTTTTTGCCATAGGCGCCTATGCAAACTGTTAAAACTTTTGTATTCGACATTTTCTCGTATTTTCAAAAATACTCGAGATATTGGACATCCACACACTAATGTGGCCACCCGGAGGAGATTGCAAGTTAAACAGCTTGCGGTTATAGAATTTTTGACTGCTGAAAACGCGACTTTTACCTAGATTTAAAAGTACTAGCTCCTATTTAACGTGTTAGATTTAGTATAAAGGGTGTCCCATTAGTGCGTAATTGTTCAATATTTCAATTTGTGTTATAGACACATATAAGTTATATGGACTTGAAAAATTCACATTTTTAAAATATTTTTGGTTATAAAGTATGTTGCCTTTTTTCCTGGCAAATAAAAATGTAAGTTTCTTAAACAGAAAACCTTGTATTTTATTTTTTTAGAACGGTTTGGTATTACTGTATTCAACCTTAGAATGTTTTTAAAAAATAATACAGTTTTGCCTAATAATTTTTTTTTAATTAGAGAATGATGCAATTTGTTATACATATTTGATTGTTTTCACATTGTCAAACAATTTGAATTGACTTTATTAATTTGCTATGTTGTATATAGGGTGTATCAAAACGTGAGGTTACGATTTTATCAATTTTTTAAATGGAATACCCTGTATTAATTAATTTTTAACATAACATATCAATGGTTTGGTGCACACAGATGTTAAGTAACATTTTGCTAATATTTTACAATTTAAATTTATAGATTTGAAGCTATAACTTTCTTATATTTTACATGAAATATATCTACCATATCCTTTCAACACTTCTTAGTTGTTTCCGATTACATAATAAAGCAAAATAAAGATAAATTATTTGTACACATATAAGTAGGTACATGCATTTAACACAATTTGTCTCAATTTTGCACTCAACACATTTGTGCGCTAAACCATCGATATAGGGTATTCCATTTAAACATTGAGAAAATCGTTACCTCGCATTTTGAGATACCCTATATACAATATAGTAAATAAATGAAGTTTATTAAAATTGTTTGACGATTTGAAAACAATCAAATATGTGTTTTGCTTTAAAAATGTATAAGTTTGGTCAGCGACTCGTATATGGACCACCCTGTATATGTAAGAATATTTATTAAACATGGTCATAAAGCTTTTATATTATTTTTGTTTTCGTATTTCCAATAATAAAACAGCTATCGATCAATTACGCACTAATGGGTTATTGGCTAACATGTTGGTATCTTTGGATAGGTAAATTTATAAGGAATTTTATACTAAAATAATATACAAGATGTTGCATTTAAAAAATTGAGTAAATTGAACCTAAAATTAACCATATTTAGGACATGTTTCAAGACACTGTATAAAAAAAATCAATTCTATCACCACTAATCGTTAGCTTAGTATCTTATAAGTCTGCATTTTAAACACATTTAAATCATTGTAAATACCTATATCTAAATTATGATAATTTCATTTGGGGACTGAATCATTATCTAATTTCACAAAAAAATTAATTGCTTGGCAAACCTGTAATATTTTTTAAAAACTACAGTAATACCAAACCATTCTAAAACTGAAATAAAATACAGGGTGTTATATTTAAAAAATATACATTTTTATATACCAGACTAAAACGCAAGACCTTGTATATCCAAAAATATTTTTAAAATACGTATTTTTTTAAATCCATATAACTTTTATTTGAAATTCAAATATTGAACAAATCCGCACAAATGGGATATTTGAAAATATAGGTGATTTCTCTTTTCATTTGCGTTCTACAAGTATAGGGTCTATTTTGTAAAATATCCTTTAAAAATTTAACTTTTAGCCGCTCGTTAATTTTTTTAATCGAAAACGGTATTATGGGAGTTATGATTGACAATGGGGTCTATTCTGTAACAATTCCTTTATATTTAACGGCCTTTAAAAATATTTTCTTCTTTACTTCTGTCATTATTTAAACGGATCTTTAAAATACATTAGAGGACTACCTTAAAGAAATCTGTTTAAATAATGACAGAAGTAAATTAACGAATACAAACATATTTTTATAGGCCGTCAATATTTTTAAAGGCCGTTAAATATAAAGGAATTGTTACAGAATAGACCCCATTCTGTGTTATTTTTAACAGGTCTGTTATTTTATAAACACACAGAAATTACAACCTGTTCACAAATAACGTGTCTGTTAAAAATAACATTGCTTGTCCATCATAACCCCCTATATATCCACAATTTTTAGAGGGCTGTTAAAAATTATTACTTTTAACGGAGTCCTTTAATATATCAGGGGAAAGCTTGACAACGTCGCATTGATTAGTGATTACGATTCATTTGAACTAATTTTGAACTAAGTTACGCATGGGAGTAGTCCATTTAAGAAAATAAAAAGAAGAGAGGCTAACATAACACATAACCAAACATAATTATTATTTCTTTACTATTCTAAAAATGTTTTTTATGCTTTCAAAAGTTAAATTTGGAATATTTTTTATGCTTTTAAAAGATAAGTTTGGAAATTGGAACGGTCGCTTAAGTCTCTTAATTGACCTTTGATGTAATCTAAATTAAATGCTGCCCTGAAATATTAAAAAATGTAGGTAGGTAATAGCTTTTACATTAAAACTGTTATGTACTTCAAACCTTTCTTCATTTTCCAATATTTCTTCAATCAAAACGTCTCTAATTACATCATAAAACGTCATTTTACTTTATGTCAAAAATTAATGATGCATTTTAACACCCCTTTAAAAATAATGTTTAAGGGGACATTTTAAAGGAATCCCTTTAAATATTGACACAGTAGTGAGTTTTTAATGACTGTTAAAATATAAAGGAATTGTTACAGAATAGACCCCATGTGTGCTATTTTTCAACCCACCCTCTTATTTACGTATCTTATTCATGTTTCATAGCTGTGTCCCTAACGAGTATAGTAATTACCAAAAAAAGCAAGTGGAATATTATGGATAAAGACATTTTTAATATTTTTATAGATAATCTAGTACACGATTTTTGTATGGTGGTTGGCATTTCTAAAACCATTGTGAGCAGAACTTTTAGAGAAAAAACGTATCTGTAGCTTTTTTAATACACATGATTACTTGCTATCGTCGTTTCATTCCTATTTTTTCAGTCTATGTAATCTTTGACATAGGAATTAAACATTTTTTACTCTAAGTACCAAAACTGTCGCCATATGTGAAAGAAGTTCACTATTTTCAAAAACACTCTGTATAGGATATTTAAAGTTGATTACATGCGAAAAAACTTAATTAGCTATTGAAATGTTCATAAAATAATTTCGTTTTCCAGTTTTTATGAGGAATTTAAGTTATAGTTGAAATTTTATGTTCGTTGAAACCACGTTGTTCTATTTTGATTGAAACTTAAAATATTTAGTAAAAATATTGCTGAAACGATATTTTTAGAATTAAATACGCATTCTAGGAACAACCCAGAATATAATTAACTTGTTAAATCAAACATTATAACAGACTTTTAAGAACGTAAATGCATTAAATATAAAATGAGTAATAATATTAATAATAACAAATTAATCTCGTTATAAACATTTGGAATGAATGCTATTAAGAGTATATAGCTGATTAATAAAACATTGTGTTGGATAATAATTATTAATTCATGTTACATTCGCTCAAAAGATTAAAAAATCTAGGTAAACGTACAACAAACCAATACTCTTGACTATATTTGCTTATCGACAACAGGCAGTAGTTCATTTATTAAAGAGGAACGAATAAGGTTATCAACAAGGTTCAAATAATCTTCAATGTTCCAAATATTTATTATTTTACTAATCTTAAATGCAGTGGCAGTGTCTTACGTACCTGGGAAAGAAACGGGGCATTTAGGGCCAATAAAGAATTATTAAAAAGTTCACAAATAAAAGCAATTAACTCAGTACTACAGTGGTCGTTTGTTTTCAATTATTTTTAAACAAATATTTCGTATGTTGCTGTTTAACTTTGCAGGGAGGATGGCGCCCCAGAACCCTCTCACAGCGCCGCCACTGCTTAAATTGAGTTTTAATAAATTTAAGGAACTTGAGATTCTAAAAACCTATGTCTATTATTTCGAAAAGAATAAAATCCTTATTCGAAATGCAACAATTTCATATTTAGTTACACAATCTTATCCTACAATGCTCCTCGAAATAGGAACATCAATGTAAATTAAATAAAAAAAAAAATTAGTTAAAAAGGATCCCAACGATGAGACAGACTAGGGTATTTCGCTACCATAGTTGGTGAAAGTAGAGAGCTGAGATTCGCTGATGGAGGGGTACTAGTACTAAAATACTTTTGTGTTAAGGGTGATTGCAGGTGTTTGTGTTTAACCACTTCGCGCTCTGCTGATCCTACGCCGCAGTCCTGAAAATTATGTCGATATTAACAGTTTTATTGCCAATATACAAATATCTGCGACAAAAAAATTTAATCAGTGATTAACAAACCAGATACAAAACAGTGACACTTTAACTATGAAGAAATTTTATTGATTGTTCAAAGGGAATCTTTTCCTGCTGGTAATTCAGACAATGCGATTTCTTCTTTAAATCCTGTTACAGATGATGCAGGGGTCATCAGGGTGAGAACAAGATTATCACAGAGGGAACACTGTATATTTTAGGATATCTGATACTCATCTCGGGAAAACTTACATGACATGAACAAGAGAAAGCGTGTCATGTACAGGTTTTCTTGGGAGTAATTGGAGAACGATTTTGGATTTTGAAAGTTTGTCATAGTATCAAAAGTATTGTTTCTAAATGTGTTATTTGCAAAATCTGAACCAGTTTCTCTTCCTGTTGGCAGAGTTAGAGATGCTGCTGCTATCGAAGTGGTTGTAGTAGATATTGCTGGTCCAATTTACGAAATTTTTGGACATCACTTTTAATATCAACATGTATTTCAATAACACCAATATACATTACGAAAATAACCTTAAATTCGCTAGTATCAAATTGGGCATAGTTGTGTATAGTTATGATTTACTGGTAGTAAAGTGTGTTTGTCCCTACGTTATTTTATAATAATCATTTTGGCAAATAACTGATAAATATCTAATCCAGCTTCTCGATATATATTTACTATTGCGTGAATCCCAGGTCAGTAAAATATTGTGTTATTACTACACGTGTACATGTGATAAATTTTTAACATTACCTGCAGATGCGTGAATTTATCTCAAGACTCTGCACTTTTGCTCTTTCTGCCCCGAAGTGATCCCACAATTGATTTTAAAGCTGCTCCAATACTGCTTCCAGGCGTATGTACATTAGTGCTAGAATTCCCCATACTTTGAGGATGAGCATCTAGGCATTTCTGATACCTAAGCTGTAAAAAAACGGTCAAATTAAGTTTGTACTTTTATTTGTTAGATCTTAGTTGTAAAACCCCAAAAATAGATAGATAGCTTTATTAAAATAGGTACATCCTAATATACAAAACAGTATTTGTTTTTAAGTAAAAATTACACATCATTGATATTACACAAACAATAGTCTACACAACAAACTCCTTTTAGAAGACTTTACATTTTAAGATAGACTGTTATAATTAATAAATCGTTTAAAAATTAATATTTTATTTATTTACATACAAATTATTTCTTATTCTAGTATTATACTCAAGAGATAACAGAGATATATAACCATTCATTGATAAAATATAATATTTACGATGCCAAGATTAATTCGACAATCAATACGCTCTATTTGTAGGGACGCGGCGAGGAGACGGAAGGTAGAAGTAAGAGAGGGGATAAAGAGAAGAATTTTATGCAAATACAACTTTTTTATCAATGAATAAATGTGTAAGACGCTTATAATAAACAACGTAAATATCCATGCCGGTGTAAGCCCTGTTGCCACTTCAAACCTAACATGACTAGGTTTTGGAATTTATTGAAAATTATTACATCTAATTTAGTTAAATTTGATATAAGTAATAATTCAAAATTTTTTGGATTCAGTTGCAATAAAATAAGTTGAATTATTTTAGCCTTTTTAATATACGTAAGTAATGTTGTAAAAAAACGAGAATAATGAAATACAACGGATTTGATTATTAAAAATTACAAATTTGTTGCAATAAGATGGTAAAAAGTTATGAAACATTTTGCAAATGTATACCATAATTAAATATGTAAGCCTGCTTTCAATAAATAACTATTTAGCATTAAAAATATCGGTGTATACATGGTATAGATTAAAACTGAAAAGAAAAATCATGCGCAGTTATAATGTCAAAAGAACCTAAGTATATATCTCCACTTTCATTTGTTCGATTCAAACATAACAAACGGCACTATGAAGGAGACGTGGCGTAGATTAACATTAAAGAGAAATATCATGTGCACTGGTAATGTCGAAAGGTCTTAGGTCTATATTTCTGCTATTATTGGATAGAATCAAACGAAAAAACCGGCGTTATGAAGGAAACGTGACGTAGATTTACGCTGAAGAAGGCACTTTTTAAATCAAAGGCCTAAGTCATTGCGATTTCAGCACTTTGGGCCAGAGAAATTTGCTAGACCTCCGTTGCACCAGGATTATCAGTAGGCTGAGGCGGAGGGGAACTATTTGTTTTTCTTGGGACCTCAACAGTGGCTACAAATGGTTGGAAATTATTTGGCTTCCTGTGAGCTAATTCGAGTTCCAGTAGTTGCCTAGAGTTAGTGGTAGGTGGAGTGTATCGCTAAAAAATCATCTCCGATTCCTCAATTTCCCATCCCAAAGGGATCAACTCTTGGATTGAGGATATAGTCTGTAGTGCCAATTTTGTCTGCATCTGTGGTAATAGATTCCTTCTTATGGTATGTCGCCTCTCTGTCTCGGTGGGTTTGATTGGTAACTTGCTGAACAAATTCTCCATGGCAGAGACGAAGCAAACCACTTTCTCCTTAGGATCTATAGTCCGGCGTCTAATTTCCTCTAAAAGCAGATGCTCATAATCAAGAGGCATACACCCTTCTTTCGATATCAAGAAAGAGCATCATTGGTAATAAGTTCAGGAGCTGCTTGAAAGCATCGACTTTTCAAAACCCTTTTTGACATGCACAGCTCCTCTATCTTTTGGAGGAAGTACATGACGCTATAATCTCCATCGAACTTAACGCCCCATCGTTCAACCTCAATATATCTCCTGGTATCATTTTTGATTTTAGTTTAGGAGATTGGCAATCTCTCAAACGCAATCGGTAACTGATTCCGATCATTCCTAACAGGTTGTGACGAATGGTATGGTTCGGTGGAGTTACGTCTGAATGAGGTAGGCATATTAGCGAGTCGATCAAAGTAGCAATGTCAAAAGGACGTGATCCTTACATTCTACCGTTTTATTTGACATATCGCACGTCTATATAGCTTGTCAATGATTTTAAAATGACATTTAATTGACAGATTCATTATTAGCATGTCGTATCACATTACATATTCAAAAATTATGAGAATCGAACACCTGAATACAAAAAAGTGGTAATAAGGCACAATGAATGACAATCAATCATTATTAGTAGGTTACATAACATTACCCTTCATTTACAATGCTACTGCGCATCTTTTTGATGGTATTTATTACATTTATATGACTTTTCACATTGATTGTCGTTTAACCTGTACAAATCTGACCAATAGACACGAATATATAGACACAAGTCCTTTTGGAATTGCCATTACCCATGATTTTTCTCTTCAGCGTTATTCTATGTTGCGTTTTCTTACACATTACCGTTTTTCCCGTTTGAATTAGACCAATAATAACGAATATATAGATTTAGGTCCTTTTGATCCGTTTGAATATATGTCCAATAATAGCAGAAATATAGACAGGTCCTTTTAACGTTGGCATCGGTGAAGTATCTACCTGTCTTTTATTTCTTGTTTGAATCAAACCGAATAACAATGAAGATAGACTTAGGTCCTTTTGGCATTACCACTGCACATTATTTTTCTCTGCAGCATTAATTTACGTTACGTGTCTTTAATAACGCCGTTTTTTCGTTTGATTCTAACCAATAAAAGCAGAGATATAGACTTAGGTCTTCTTGGTTTTGTCAATGTTAATGTACGTCACATCTCCTTCATAGTGTCGTTTGTTACGTTTGAATCGGACAAATAACAGTGGAGATTAACACTTAGGTCCTTTTGACACTGTCACTGCGCATGATTTTGTTAATCTATACCACGTCTCCTTCATAGCGCCGTTTGTTTTGTTTGATTCTATTTAATAATAGCGGAGATATAAGTCTTTTTGGCTGCGCCACTGCGCATGATTTTTCTCTTTATCATTAATCTACGTCATATCATCTTCACAGTACCATTTTTCCGATTAATAATAGTAGACTGTCTACGTAAGTTAGCAGCATATATATGGAAAACTTTTTTATTATTCATTTTAGAAAAAAAAAGTTATTCTGCATAAAATGTTTTTCATGACTTAAGACCTGAAATTCAATCATTTGATACCAAATTTTATCAGTCGTATAAGAAGTTTTTCAAAAATAAAAGTACTTAACTTTTGAGTTAAATTTATATTTTTTGACGCACCTTACATACGGCTCAAAAACTTTAATATCTTATGGTTGTATGTTAGGTTTTAGAGTATGTAGAACTTTTTATAAAGAATACAATTTTTTGATAAGACTAATAATAAAAAAGTTGCCAATATGTAGCCAACAATATTTTCAAATGTCATTATTTACTTTGCCCTAATATACAATTCACCTTTTTGAATTTTTAATGAATGTTCCTAATTATGTGAGGTTAAAACTATACAGTACGTTAACTTTGCTTTCCTTACTTCAGTAGAACGGTATAGAAACACAATAGTATTGATTAGAGAGAAATAGAATAACAGACGGACAGGTGCGGATCTGGGAAGATTTTTCGGGGGGAGAAGGTAGAAAATTTTATCAAAGAACCATTCGTTTATTTAAAAAATAAAAAAATACTGTACGCCAGCCTGTGCTTCTCTATTCTTCATTCGTCACGTCATCTTGTTTTTTTGCTTTCTCGTAAAATCTCGTTGTTTTTAAATTACAATTTAATAAATTCTTGGATTTGTTCGAACAGCTCGGGGGGGGGGGGGGGGCAAGTAATTACTAATCCTATCCTTACCATCGAAAGGGCGTGCTTAAACATTGTTGTTCCTAAGGATCTTTGAATTGTACAACTTTCAGTGTCAAACTTGTACACTTTTACGTTTGATTGTACAACCACTAATTAATCTTCTTCTTTTTTATTGACAGACTATGGTCTACTACTTCCCGATGCTTAAAATTCTTTTTTTTTCCAGTTTAAAATATATTTACGATGTAAAACGGTGTACTGATTGGTCGCGAATGGCGCCAAATTTAAACTTTTATTTTTTTAAATAATTTTAACGAATCATAACCTTTCTGGGCGAAGAAAACCTTTTATATACTTGATTTTACATATTTGGCAACTACAAATTGTACACTTCTGTCAAAAGTGTGTACAACAGTACAACCACATAACTGATTGTACAACTTTTTGTACAATTGTACAATCAGGAACAATACTGTGCTTAAACCAATTGCTCTCTTTATCTATCTCACATCCAAATATAATTAAGTATCTCATCTTTATTCTGCCGGTGAGGTCTATTAACGTACTCTTAATTCGTAAATCGCCAACGTATTAGTCTAACACGTCGGGATTTACGAGGCTGTTATTCTGAGTACCGAACTGATCCGAGTAGTTAATTCGTTGGCAATTTCTGATTATGCCAGCCAGTTAATATTACACTCATACTACAGCGTTTAAACGAGCCGACAAGAAAATTTAAGCAGAAGTAGAAAAATAAGTATTTAATAGAAACTTTCTGCCTACAATGAAATTGACATCGTTGACACCATTCAGGAACCAATTCAATAAAATTCTTTTTTTGTATCAATATACTTATATAATGCTTTAGGTACATACTTTTAAATATTAATTATGTAAAATATTGCATCATAAAAACCAATTTTACGTAAAGCAATGGCCTCTTGTAACTTTTTAAAATCCAATAAAGAACTTATTATCATCAAGGGCATAAATTATTCTTTTGCCTCTTTGTTTGCCTCGTCTTCTTTCTTCTTTTTCTTTGCGTCTTCGACGGCTTGACGGACTACATCCGAATCTGGATCCACCCCAGGTAAACTTTCCAAAATACTCTGCAAAATGGCTGGATCGTCCATCGCTTGATTTTGTTCATTCTCAGTTGGATCGGCTCGAGTCGATGAAACGTCTTCAATTGTCTGCATGGACATTCGCAAAGCGTATAGTAATTGATCTTCTTCCGACATGTTTTCAAAATTAACTTCATTCAAGCGTATAATACGGTCTTTTGGTAAGATCGTTTCAGGTTCAGCTTCTTTACTGGATGTAGTTGGTTTATTGGCTCTACGAGTTTCCTCTTCTTCTATTTGTCGATATTCTTGCATGGAAATAAGAAGAGCCATCGCTAACTCGGGATCTTGATCATTTTCAATACTTTCCAACCTAATTGCTCCAGTTCCATCAACTCCGTGTACGATTGGAGAAGAAATTAATACATCAGAAAGGACAACTCCGCTGGAGATTGTTAATAAATGACTTCCAGTTCCTTCTTTACCATTAATATTGTTGACAAAAGACGTTAATATTTCTAAATTAAAAATTTCTTCTCCAAAATTGATAACATCAACACTAACTTTCTCTTTTCTTAGTTTTTTAGCAATCGTTACCAGTTCTTCTTCTTCGCTAAAAACAGGGCTGCCTACAAAAGCGACAATACGCATTTTGTGGTTTTTTCCTTCTCGGTGTTTCAGAGCTAGATGCGCAATTTTTAGTCCTGTAGGTAAATCTATATCGCCGTTTGGTTGGATGTTGTACAGCTTGATCATGATATGACCGACGTCGTTACCTAGGGTTGCTAACACTTTAACTTTCGCTAAAGTCAGCAAACCGAAGTTGTTTTCTGGATTAGATCTAATTTTAGATCTGCAGATTATATTAACAGCATCTTGTTGAGCATATAACCTACTGGGAATAAAGTCACCATTTCTCATATAATCACTCGTATCTGCACATATCATAGTGCTCTCCAATACCATTTTGATTATTTATTTAATTCATTTGTTATTTTTATTTTTTTTGGTTATTTTAAAAAGTTTTGACTAGGATTTTGATATGAAAATCAATTTTGAGATATTTGGATTTTAAAAACGTAACTGATTTGAAATGGTTATAATTTTTACTGAAATTTGAATTTTTTTGAATAAATTTTGGCAATTTTTGTCAAATTATGTCAATGACATAAAATATTAAAAAAACGATCCAGCTGTCTAGAAAATTAAATATAAAAAAACAGCAAAGAATAGTTGTTGAGTATGTTAAATATTTGATCAAAGTACTTTTCTATAATTTTTAGAGTAGTTCAAAAGTTGCAAAAAAATAAAAGTATGATTTATACTCACTTTGCAAGCTGCTTCAATAGTTTTACACAAAGCGCCTGATGATGGTTCGCAATAAAATACGTGCGCCATAAAAGTATCTTGTGCCGTATGCATTATAAATGCACAATGTTTGATTAATTTGCCTATACCCAGAAACGATAGATATCGTACTCTGCATTCTGCTAAAACCCGTTCATCCTAAAAAACAAAGTACATTTTTAATAATCACACTGTATTGAAGAACAAGGATGAATATTTTTCTTCGTGCAAAATCAACGGAAATCGAAACACGCTGGTTTAAAAACACATAACAAATTTGCATTGCATAAATAACTAATAATAATTATAACCTTATGAAAGTATCAAAAATAAACTTACATGTGGATGATGAATACTGATCATAGACGGAGCTATAGATATATTGACGGGTTGCCATTGGTCGGGTGGCACAGTTGTAGCCAACCTATCTATCGATTCGTTGAGAATGTCCATGCCTGTCGCTGCTGTTACTTGCGTGCAACCTAAATACTGGGCTCTGAGAATCTTTTTTGGTTCTTCCATTGGTGTTGGAAAAGATTGAGCTGTAAAAAATATGATTAAATCATCGATATTAACAAGCAGCCAATGATTTTTTTCTTTTCAACAATTTTGTTTCGAGGTCAGAAATGACACATTACAAATAAGATTAGTTCAAAACAAACATTTAAATATGCATATTTACTGTAATCGGGCATTATTGTAACAACTATTTTTATCGGTATTATGTTAAAAACGCAGAATCGTCAAGCGGCAGCAACCTCCCCACCTAAAACTCCTCGAAATCGGTGGTAATTAACATTTTAAAACAATAGTTTAATATCAATTATTTTATTATATGTTTTCACATTTATATCTAATTCGTCCCAACACATGACATTCCACTAAAGTTAGATCCTGATAATTGTACTTTTCTTCAAATATATATAATACAGTCCATTTTAGGGACATCATGTTTATATCAAAAAATATAGATGACATCGGGAAAAACTTTTATTCGAAAAAATGTTTTCTCCAATTAAGTTCTAAAAGAATTTTTGGTACGAGGGACAGTATGGTTTTCGTAGTGGAGTAGCACAACGTCGGTAGTCACAGATATGATTACCAATATCAGATATCATGTGGATGAAGGCAATGCATGTATCACTGTTTCACTTGATTTAAAGAAGGCGTTTGATACTGTTAATCACTCCGTACTGTTATCTATTTTGGAAGACTATGGAATAACAGGATATGCATTGTCTTTCTTCAGATATTATTTCAATGGTCGTACACAGTTTGTAAGTAATGGAAATACCTCAAGTAAAATGGCTGATCTACAATATGGTGTACCCCAGGGGTCAATTCTTGGACCAACGTTATTCCTGATCTATATAAACTCCATAGCTCAGCTACCATTAGCTGGGTTATCTGCAACTTTATGCTGATGACGCTTGTCTCATCTATGTTGGAAAAGATACAGACGAAATAAAGTTTATTATAGAGCAAGATCTAATTCAAATTCTTGAGTGGTTAAAGTTTCATAAATTAACTCTGAATACTGAAAAGTCAAGTTTTTTAGTGATATCAAAAAGGCCTGAATGGAACCAATTCCAAATAAATATAGACAATGAACAGTTGACTAAGACAGAATGGTTAAAAATCTTGGCTTATACATAGATTTCAAGCTCAACTGGGAACATCATATTGCTCAATTGTGTAAAAAATTAGTCCTGCCATTGAAGTATTGGGACGTGTTGCCTGCTACCTTTCAGCTGACTTAAGGAAGACTGTATCATTCACTAATTCATTCACATCTATCATATTTAACTCTTATTTGGAGCAAAACTTCCCAAGATAGACTAAAACCCTGGTAAATTCTACAGAATAGAGCAATCAGAAAAGCTTTTCAACTTCCTTTTTGTCGTCCTACTGATCTTTTGTATCGTCCAAATAATATTCTAGACATTCAGTCCTTCTCTAAATAGCAGACATACATTTTTATTCATAACCTATCTCTGAATAATATACGCTCATCCATACAACTGACTACTTCCTATGATATCCATAGATATAATACTCGGAATAATAGCTGCTTCAGAACCACAGCCGTAAGAATATGCTTTGGTGACCGAAGCATACTATCTGATGGTTTAAGACAATACAATGAGCTTCCTAGCACCATAAAGAACATAAGGACTGACCTCTTTTAAAAAAACTAAAAGCTCACTTAATAGAATTTTCTTAATTGATATCTTCATGTTTAAATAGTTTTTAAGTAATAGTGTGATATTAAATTACTGTATTTTTTTTAATTATTAATTTTGTAGTAGTATTGTTATTATTATAACTAAGCAGGTACTGAATTCTTCTTCTTTGATATGATATTATAAAATTTGTACCTTGTAAGACCTACATAGTCTTAAGCTCTGGGTCTAAATATACCAAATTGTATTCTTTTTTTTTATTAATAAACTTGATGGAACCTTAAAAGTAGAAACACAACCCTCTATTCCGACTATAACCAAAATCTAATCAGCTCTTCAGGAGACCCTAGAAACCCTATGTTCCAAATCCCATCAAAATCAGCGGGATAATTTGGGATATTGTATAAAAAGAAGAAACAAAATTGTAGAATATAAAAGGAGAGAAATTAGGGCTGCCCGCATGTCCATTTTTGAAAAGGAGTCCTTTTTTGAAGCAAAATGTCCTTGTGACTTTTTAAAGCTTAAAATGTCCTTTTTTTATGGCAAATGTCCTTTTTTTACGGCAAATGTCTATGACTATTTTAAGTACGATTTACAAAAAAAATTTCAATGCAACGCTCTGTATACTATTTTAGCACAAAATTCCTTAAAAAGTTACCTATCCAACGATAGCAATAGGTTAGCTAATTATACATATACAGAGTGTCCCATCAGTGCATAATTGATCGATAGCTGTTTTATTATTGAAAATACGAAAAAATATTTAATATAAAAGTTGTATGACCATATTTAAAAATTATTCTTAAATATACAGAATGGCTGATAAACGAAGAGCTGATCAAACTTATACTTTTCTAAAGCAAAACACCCAGTAGATAGTTACAAATATTTGATTGTTTTCACAGCGTCAAACAATTTTAATATTTGTTATGTTGTATACAAAGTGTGTCAAAACTGAAAGTTACTATTTTCTAAATTTTTGAAATGGAATATCCTGTATGATATATTACCAATTAATTAATTTCTTTAATTTAAATTTTTTTCGCATTCCTTAAACTAAAACATTTTTTTTGACGTCGGGAGAATAGAAAACCATTATTTTGAATTATTTTCAGAAGAAATAATTTGAAAATAGGATTGTTTTATTTGAAGAATTATAAAAATCAATTTAACCTACTCATATTATATAATATAATTTAACCTACTTATTTGTAGTTTTTGTAACTGACGGTTTCTAAAACCAATTATAATTAGAAAAATGTGAATTTTTATAATAAAACCTTTAAAATCTTGAAAAAAAAAATGCGTTTGGGTATAGGTAATGCCAAACAAAATAAAAAAAAATTATTTATAAATTGGTTGTATGACAACATATAGAGTATTGCATTTAAAAAAATTGAAAATATCATTATCTCGCAGGCACATACATAACAAATGAATAAAAATAGAAAGCATTTTAGAAATTTTAAGTCTATTAAAATTGTTTAATGATGTAAAAACAAACAAATCTGGTATCCAGATTGTTTAGACTGAAAAGGTATAAGTTTGGTTCGCCTCGCATTTATGGATTACCCTGTATATTTAAGAATAATTGTAAAATATCGTCCTACTACTTTTGTATTAAAAATTTCTTCATATCTCCAATAATAAAACAGCTATCGATCATATAAGTATTATGGAACACCCTATATATGTATAATTGGCTAACCTGCTACTATCGTTGGATAGGTACATTTAAAAGACAGTGTATGCTAAAATAATATACAGGGTGTTTCATTTGAAAAAACCGAGTAAATTGAACTTACAACATTTAAGATATTTTTCAAGACACTCTGTACAAAATAAACAATTTTTTTCACCACTATTCCTCAGCCTGGTATCTTGTAAGTCTATATATAAAAAAAAATTGATACCATTGCTAACCTACCTAAATTATGATAAATTCTGAAATTTCACTAAATAATTAATTGTCCGGCAACCCTGTAATATTTTTCAAAAATATTTTAGAGTTAAATACAGTATAACTAGACTATTCTACAACTGAAATTAAATACAGGCCGTTCTATATAAATAATATACATTTTTATTTGTCAGGCAAAAGCGTAACATCCTGTATATCCAACATTTTTAAAATCCATATAACTCTTATTTAAAATTTGTTACTGGGTCTGTAAAAAAAAATAATTTATCGAGCAATTACGCACTAATGGGTCACCCTGTATATACATACTATTAATTGGAACCCAACAATGGATGACAATCGATTAACCTAGGTATTTAATTTCTTATTAATAATTAATTAAATCAAAGCTTCAACCATTCCCTACTTGTATATTATTTTTAAACTTGATTTTATTATACAGGGTGTTTCAGAATAAAGTAACGTAAACTGGGGACCTGCAGATCTTAACAAATTATTAAAATAAGCTAAATATAATTTTCCTGTAAACGTCCCAGTTTTCATTCTACAGGGTGATAAAATGAATTTCATAAATACATAATTTTTAATCTAAAAATATGCATATGTTATTTAATCTTCATTATTAGTAAACAAACTTTATTTCAATAAATTAAGATAAACCATTGGCGTAGAATCAATGGCTAAGAAATCAATTTTAATCCAAACTTTTTGAACACCCTATATTTCATAAAAATTAAGATTAATAGTTATTATTCTTCACGGAATTTGTCACAAAAACTGGACTCTTGGTTAATATCTGTAGAACATTCCATTTCCGAGATTTTTTACTTTTAGTCCTACTCAAACATGAAAACTATGAAGGTGGGCCATTCAAAAGTTCCATCCCCACTTAATTTCGTTAATAATTGAGATATTGAAATATTTTTTTGTTTTGTTTAAAAGTTTGAAGTAAGATCTTTATTATAATTGATTCTGTGACATCATGGCGTACTTCCGGTTTTTCCGAAAATAACAATAAATCGCAATTTATTTTAATTATTATTATTATTTTTATAATAACCTTTTATGGAAAATGTTCTGTAAGCTATCAAAATGGCCGTCATATGGGATAATACTATTTCTAAATATTTTACTAATACATAGCGAAGGTTTTGATGTGTTAAATGGTAAAGATATTTATGAAGAAGTGCTTGGTTTGTTAGGTAAGAATAAAATTCAATATTATAATATACTTCAAACAGATTTTGTATCTGGAAACGTAAATTTGGCGTGTAAATTTATATGTCCTCAAATATGGACAAAGCTTTTAAAAGTCATCGTGATTAATTAAAAAAATCCTCAAAAATATCTCAAGTAATTAATGGACGCTCCCTTAAAGGACCTTCTAATATTCATTACGAAATCACCCTTGATAATATTGAACATAAATTTAATGTTTGAGTAGAACTCAAACTAAAAAATCTCGGAAATAATTACTAATCTTAACTTTTATGAAATATAGGGTGTTCAAAAAGTTTGGATTAAAATTGTATTCTATAACCTTGATTCTACGCCAATGGGTTATCGTAATTTATCGAAATAGAGTATGTTAACTAATAATGACGATTAATTAACATATTATACTTATTTTTAATTTAAGGAAAGATATTATGAAAATTATATGTATTTATGAAATTCTCTTTATCACCCTGTAGAATGAAAAGTGGGACGTTTACAGGAAAATTATATTTAGCTTTTATTAATAATTAGTTAAGATCTACAAATTCCACAGTTTACGGTACTTTATTTTAAAACACCCTGTATAGATGTATAATGCAGTTGAGCGTACGTATCTGTCAAATCATGTACTTACTGATATTAAGTCACTCCAGATATAATTCCTTTGTTTATTAAAACATAGAAAGATGCAACTTGGCATTATATAAAATAAAATATCTGTAAAATTTATTTTAAATTAATAAATTCACATTTACTAATTTATTTTAAATTAATAAATTTACATTTATTTTCACTTTTTTACGAATGGCAAATGGCATATGATTTGTGCACATTCAGAAACCTCATTTTCTTTATCGGAACGTACATTTTGAGCGATAATTGACATCGAATTCATTATGTTTATTTCAATTCTGTGTTTCTGTTCGCAAAACACTTATAACCTTTTTGATAGGGAATTAAATTTTGTACGCTACTGTTTTTAACGTAAGGCTGATACAAAAAAGTTATTACAGACAATTTTGGTATCTAATATGCACATGTAAAGATAACAGCACAGCTCTGACTTTGAAACCAAATAATCAAAACAAAAACCATCGGTTTAACAGCTTAAACCAATTAAAATGGTTATAATTTTCTAATATTAAATAATTCTACTTACAAATAAAAGCTTGTGAATTTCTAGTCGGACGTCTGTGTTCCGTAGGTAGATTATTTGGTCTAGTCGCTGCTATAGATTTTCCGTTTACGTCGACGGCTTTTCCTAAATTTTGTTGCAAGCTCCTTTCGATCATTATCTTCTTGCATATATCCCTAAGAGTATTCGCTATGGTTCGAGCGGGCATGTCGCATCTAAATACGTGACACATATGTTTGCGAGTAGTTCTGTCCCTAGCTACGTAAGCGAAATCCCTGGAAGAATACATACGATATGATCAAAGTATCAAAAGAAGGGAAATAAAAAAAATATTTGTAATTAAATGTCATGCGAGCTATTTTTATTTTCGTTCGATCATGCTATAATCCCTTAAAAACCTCTCTGCCTCATTTAGGCCCCTTAGAGCCTCCATTTCTCCCGTTATTAAGAATATTTGATGAAATTAGTCAACCTTTAAAACCCCTCTATGACCCGCCCAAGAATATCGCCATTCATAGTGAATTATAATTCTAAAATGTACCAATAAAAAGATGGAAACGTCTAGAATATTCAAGAATAAGTCTGGAACGTCAATCGTGTTGTTAAGATAAATATTGTGAATATAAATTAGTATATTAGCAAAAGAAGTATAAATTAATGTTGTATTTAGTACAAATAAATTAGTGTTTAAGTGCAAATAAATTAAATTACGAACTGTTTAAATAAATAAATAAATGGTACGTAAACTTACCTTTCTCTGTTTTGTTTCCAAGCAGCAAAATATACAATTATTAAAATTAGTCAAATGTTCCCTTTGTTACAACGAATTACTTACCTTCCGTTGTCTCTTCCTACTCCCCAAACCCTTATGGTATGAATAGGTTGAGTATTCAAAACAGTTAGGTTTTCGGGATCGAATAATTTTAAAGATCCTTCGTCTAAGTCCATAAATAAATCTTTACCCTAAAACAGAATACACGTTTAGCCATTTTGAAGATTAGTCCGCACTAATTTATTTTTTACTTACATCGCCCCACCTTCCGACTACGTCCAACAAATCGTTTTTTCCTAAAGATAGATCGACAATACATTTATTTACAGCTTTACTGCTACGTTCCGGAGTTAGGTCGTCTTCGGATATTTCCACCCATCCGAGTGACCGAACTGCAAATCTAATAGGACGTTCTTTACAATCTTGGTCAGGTTTCGAAGGAAAACTCCTTCTCCTAAAATGATAAATCAACAAAATAGAAAACTATACAGATGATATTAACACCAAAGAATGTAAGTTTTATAGAAAGCCAATTAGCTGTATTAAATAATAACTATTTATATTCCTAAACCTTTATTTTCTTTTTAAACAGCTCCCAAATGAAGAATAAAAATAAATAAAAAATTAGTCCCATTGATTTTCACATTAAGAAAAGTTCAATATCCTCCAATAGTGATGCCAACTTGGGCGGTTTTCTCCCTAAATTTTAAGGGAAAGAATTTAAAAAAGAGAATTTTTTAGGGGTAAATTTTTTAGGGTCAAAATGACTACTCCACGAAATCAATTCACAATTCGCACTCTATGATTTGATCGCTAAACTTGATAGTGTCATTTCGTACTGTGTAAATCCTTAAGAGCTATTAAAAATTTCATCACGTTTTAGGGGGAATTTAGGGGGATTTTAAAATGGATTTGGGGGGAAATTTTTTGATGGGTTGACATCACTGTCCTCCAACAAATATTCAAATATCACTATCCAAAAGTACGAAATATCTAGAAATTCAAGACTCTCACATGTAAAGAACATATAGTCAAAAAACATAAACAAATTGATTTACAATTAAAACAATTATACTGGTCAATCAACAGAAAATCCAAACTACAAAAACTATCATAAAAATCTATCTGGATACACGGTATTAAACTCTGGGATGTACGAACAAATCAAATTTAACTATAATCCAAAGAATGTAAGGAGCATTTAGATACTCGTTAGGATTTTATTTTTTCGCGTATAATAAATATTATTACTCTTGTTGGGATTTTTATTTCGTATTTTTACTTTCCTGTCTGTATACAGATAAGGAAAGTATAAATAGGAATCATGATTTTTTTTCTACCTCGAGTTTTCGACGGATTTTTACGTTTTGGGGTCCCCTGAATCGGTGTCTGTATCGTAGATGTATAGCGATTTTATAAGAATTCGTTGTAGAGAGAATCATCTACGCAACGGTGACGCCGCGCACCGCCAGAGGTAGGGAGAGGAAGTTGATAAAAAGACTGTGAAACAAAAAAGCAAGTATCTTTTCTCATAACACCTCTGTCTTTCTTGTCTTAGGCTTCGATCACATTAGAGGCATGCTTGTGCAAGTAATTTGGTGGCGCGCGCGTGCGCAAGCTGGCGTGAACAGCAATATGCTCACACTAAATGCAAGCAAGTGCAAGTTAATTATTATATACAGTTCAGTGAAAATGGAGATGTCAGACGATGAGGACATTGTTTTTGAAAATGGTGTTTTAAGTTTTTATTTTTGAATGAGCAGGAAATCAGGGAAGATTGGATTAACGAGTATTTTTTAGACAAGAAGAAGATGAAGAGTATGCACGAATACTTAACAATTTGCTTAGACTAATATAATAAGTTTTTTAAATACTTTAGAATGATGCTAGTCCCTTTTTTTATATACTAGACAAAATCACGCCCAAATCGATCTTCCTCTTCTCATGGCATCGATAAGCGTTTCCGTATCCATCATATACTCGTAAACACAAATCAGGAACTCCACAATTAACACTATACTATAATTGACTCGATGGTCAGAAATCACGCACGTTTGCAATTAAAAAACAAATATTTTCGTTTCGGACAATGACATATATAGTTTAAATAGACTGCTTATCCATACGTAAATAAAACGATGAAAAGCGGGTCGAACTGGGAGATGTTTTCTCTTTGTCTAGTGCATGCAATGTTTATGTTTTGTCTCAATTTTGAGTGCTCACTGGTAAACAAACCTTTCACAGGACCGGTTTTAAAGAAAGTTTAGTCTAGTTGAGATTTTGTTCTCATTGTCATTACTCAGTCGGACATTTTGTTGAATTGTTTATTTTATTTAGTTTTAATTATACTTATGTTCTGTTTTAAGTTTTTTAATTATTTGAGTATAAAAACTTGTTTTGTTTTTAAATTTAAATGGTGAATTGCTCTATAAAGGGTTGTAAGACCAGCTACAGAAATATAAAAAGTAACATTTCATTTTTCACGCAAGTATCAATACAATTAGGTACAAGGTAAATACGTTTATAATAATTTTATGAATTATAATTAATTATAATAATCATATTAATAATAAAGTATTTATTGTAAATACAATTACATAAATATTATTATATTCAAAGGCCCGTGTTAGAGCTATCTGGGCTTTACAAGTACATTTTAAAAGTTAGTTAGATACAGAGAATAAGTATCGTATAATAAAAACTCAATATAAATAGAAGAAAAACGGACATAAGTACCAATACAGAGAGACAAACACTTTTATTTTTTGATAGGTTCTTTCTATGTAAATTCTAGCTCTGGCAATTTTGGCATTAAGTAAAGCCTCTTGATGGCTGAACTGATTTTTTTTATTGAGGAAAGGAGGCTGCATAATTTGTATACCTTCAGCTTCTATTATGTTTCCAATAAGAAAACCTTTGTTAAACATTTTACTATCGAGAAATGATTCACACACTTCAAGTATTGATCTTTGTTAAAAAATGTCTATTTCTGAAGTTCTACCACCATATGCTTCACTTTTGTAAGTAATGAGACCAGTAGGTGACACTCCAGTCAATATTTTAATAGTATGCCTCTTTTTGTAGTCAGAGTAATTTTTTAGCCTACAACAAAGACATTTGGCTTGCTATATTGGGATTTCGGTACAATCAAGTAGTAGTCTTACTTACATAGAGGCACAATATTTAATATTTCTTGTTTTGAAGGCCGAATTATACCATACTAAGAACTTCTACCAGTTTTATTAAAAACTGTTAAAAAATTTAATGATAAAAAGTTTCATTCACTCCAAATAAAATGGATAAAACATTATATCTTGCATATCAGTTTTCAACTTCATAAAAGTAAATATAACTTGATCCTTTACAGACATAACTGATCTCCTTTTTCCTATTCTTTAGAAACAACTCTGCCACTAATTCCACAATGGTGGCTAATAACTGGAAGGATTGCAATCCTATTAAAGTAGATAGTTCTTTAGCACTAACAATTCTGTTTGAAAACGGATCAACTAAATCACCACTCTTCACTTGTATTGAACAATCGATCCCAATTTTCTGCTTTTAAACAAAGTTTTGTAAATTTGTAAAGCTCTTCAGCAGCACACAAATCTTCATTATCTGCTTCAGTAGTAGATATATGTTCATTAACTTCAAAAAAACATTAAAACAACACATTAAACATAATAATTATAAGGGGGGTGGGTGGCTCAATGGTAGAGTTTCTGCCTGTGGATCCAAGGGTCCCAGGTTCGAATCCCACCGTTGGCCGAGATTTTTTTAATTAATTTAATTAATTAAAATTAATTCTGATGCCTTGGTAGGATTCCTCACTCGACCATTCACTGTTGGGTTCTAATTAACAGTGCTGTTCCTAAAGTGGCGCTGGGAAACAGTAACAAAGCCTACACAGAACACGAGGCGAAATAACCTTAGCAGTTGAAGCTGATGACAAAAAAAAAACAATAATAATTAACCAAACATTTAAAATTATGCATACGTACATCCATTGCCTGAAGAAGATAACTCAACACTTAACATTCTACTAGTACTGGCAACATATCATTATTAAAGACAGTAGCCATAATTCTTGTTTTAGCTGGATTACTTTTCTTTTTATTAATAGTCGCTTGCTTTTTACCACTAATCTGAACTAACTTACATCGACTAAGCTTAGTTGTACGTTCTTTTTGTGATTGTAAGTCAGAATCTTTCTTTCCCCCTTACTGATGCTAAGGTACACGGATCTTGACGTCAACTAAGATTGCACTTTGTACCTAGTTCATTTTACTATGATGTTGATCAGATTTCCACTGATGGAATCTTATTATTATTCATCAAATCATTCACAGTCACCGCCAAAATAATCCTTAATTGTCTAAAGGGAACAAACTTTAGAATGTGAAAAGCTACTAACTTTTAGTAAAATCTTTAAATAGTTCATTCAATTTTTGCATAATATCTGCTTTTATAATACGAAATAAATTTTAAAAGAATAATCAAGTGTCCGAATAGTGCCACTATACAGTGGTCGTGGTCTAAAGTTAGTTATATACACATGAGTGTAAAATTGTTTATATCTATGTGGTTAGATCTCTTAAAATGTTTTGAAAATTGGGAAACTAGACGTTATGACTCAAAATCCTTTTTTAAAATACCTAACGCAAGCTCCTGTCTTGAAATAAACATAAAGATAATTTTTTTTTTTAATTGAATTCCTACTTTGATGAAATATGAGTTTTAAACTCATTTGGGCCAGACCGATTCTGCCTGGTGAGCACTCGGCAAGCCAAGCAATATGACCCGCTTTTCGTCGTCTTGTTTATATATGGATGAGCAGTCTATTAATCTATATATGTCATTGGTTTCGGATCAAGCTTGCACAAGCGCGCACTTGCTTGTTGCGTGCAGTGTGATCGGCGATGGACAAGCACCACTTGTTTCTGTCGCTCTCCTGAGGATTTTGTTTCTATGTGCGCACTTGCGCACGCGCGCGCCACCAAATTATGCACAAGCGTGCCCATGTGAATGAAGTCTTATCTATGAAAAGGTTATCGAAGTTATGGTTTAATATTTAGCAATATATAAGATAGAAGATTTTTTTATTGTTCTTAAGGTGAATTGTTGACTAAACGCTGCATTAGAGCGTTGCTTATTGATTAAGGGTCTGTGTTGCAGGGATTTAGTGATTAACTGATGTATATTCCAATAATTTAGGTCTATATCCTTGGTTAATTTAATGAATAAGTTAATTTAAGTTGAAGGAAATTAAGTAGAATTGTGCAAATGCAGATGGGTTTTTGATCTAATTGTAAAATTCAGTGACGCCCTTAAAATGTAGTTCTTTTATAATTTAAATACATGACGCTCTAGAGTTCTCTTGGAATAAAATAGTCTTTAACGGATTATTTTATACGATTTCTAAAGTACATTATGTGTGCGTGTGTCCTTGATCTCAGATCAGTTGGCTAATATTGTTAAAACGAATCTAAACATATTTAAAATTTCAACAAATTACTACAAAACAAATTAATGGAGGAATTTAAAGTCTAGTAAATGTACGAGGGTGGATCAATAAGTACCCGTGTTTGAAGGCGGTGGCGTTGCTGAGGGAAGTTGGCATTACTGTCGTGTACTGTCATCTGTCAAACTAAATTTCAATGGATTTTTCGGGGTGAATCTGCTCTGAAGAAAGCAAAGACGGTCCCATCGGCCGGAAAGATCATGGCCACGGTTTTTTGGGATTCCAAGGGAATAATCCTTATCGACTTTTTGCAAAAAGGAAGTACGATCACAGGGCAGTACTATAGTGAATTATTGGACCACGATAACGCACTAGCACATTCATCGAGAATTGTCGCGGTCAAATTGCTAGAAATGCAGTACGAATTGCTGCCGCACCCACCGTACTAGCCCAACTTGGCTCCATGCGACTTTTTTCTATTCCCCAACATGAAAACGTGGCTCGGGGGAAAAAAATTCAGCTCTAACGAGGAGGTTATCGTCGAGCACGGGTACTTTTTGATCTACCCTCGTAGGTACAACATTTACATATTATTTACAATTAGACATGAATTTAAATAGTTAAGATGTGTTACAATTAGTTATTTTTATATTTTAGGAAACGAATTAAATTTTTTAGATCTATACATATATTTTTCTTGTTTTGTATTTTTGTTTGTTTTTTGGTTTTTTTTTTTGGGTTTTTTGTTGTTTTGTTGTTTTTTATTTTTTTTGTTTTTTTTTTATGTATATTCTAACACTAATGATGTTATTAATAATGAACTATCAATATTGAGGTTTCAAAGTCAACTTAAAAATAAAATAAACTTAGAATAAGGTAGGTTTTATAATGGAGTAAGCTAAAATTGGTTGCTATTTTTTTGTATTTATTTTTAACAATGTAAATCCTATTAGAAATTCTCAAAAACTTTTTTATTTGATAATAAATTACAGTTAATTACATTCACATCATTAAACAGTCTACTTCCTGTTAACCAGTGGTCATTTAAAATTAAACTATTTTGTAAATTTAAAAATCTTTCAAAATTATTAACTTTAACTATAGGGAATGCTCAACTCAAATGAAATTTTGATTATGTTACTTTTAAATGGTGATATAAAATACAGGATGGTCAACTAAAAAAAAAAAAAAAAAAAAAAAAAAAAAAAAAAAGATCTATTTCAGTTTTGAATCACCCTGTATAGATTTGTTTCGAACTGAAAGAGTAGTGCACCGGCATAAATTTTCACTAATATCGAAACCCATTTTCCGCAAATAAATTGGTTTTCAATTATTTCTTTTGTACTATACAGGTCATTAAAATCAATACGATTTTAATATAAAACTGGCTGTAGCGTGTGAAATACCCTGTATAATCTCATACTATTCAGTATTGTTATAATGGGAAAAGCGAGGACAATTCAAATATAAAATAAAATTAAAAAAAAACTATTTTTGTTATGTATCACTTTCTTGGAAAACCCTGTATAATTGAAATTATTTTTAAATTGTTATCTTCTTTTTTAACATACATCCTATCTTGTTGTGAAAACAGATTTTTAAAAAATCAAATAATTTTGGCTCCACAGAACGAGGCGTTACTGGTGGCCCACCCTGTATATAGGGTGGTCATTCCTACATTATATACCATTGGGATATCCTAAAGTTGCGCTATTTCATGCCCATTAAAAATTTGCTTTGAAATCTAAAATCTACAGGGGTTTCCAAAATATCGGATAAAAACTAAAAATTGTCATTTCGGAAAACTTACGATATTGTCTACATCGTTTGAGCAAATTTAACAAAAATTTAGAATTTTGTATTATGAGCTACGCCCAATTGACTGGCGTTATCGAAAAATTTCCAGGCCTTTTAGATTTTGAGCAACCATAGCTAACTTTGTTATTTCTAATGGCTGCCATATTGGATTTTTATACCACTGAACAGTCAATAAAATTCCCAATTCAACAATATTATACTGTTTAAATTGTATAAATTATAAAAGCCATAAAAATGTTCTAAGGAAAACTAAGGATTATTCAATCTTCAGTTTTGCTTTTCTTATGAACGCTATATTGGATTTCTATGCCATTAAATCGAACAAAAAACTATTTATATATAATAAAATTAAAAACAAACTATTTTTGACATGTATCACTTTCTTGGAAAACCCTGTATAATTGAAATTATTTTTTAATTGTTATCTTCTTCGCTAACATACATCCTATCTAGTTGTGGAAATAGATTTTTAAAAAATTTGGCTCCACAGAACGAGGCGTTACCAGTGGTCCAACCGGTATATATTTTTTGTCTTTTTTGTTTTGTTTGTTTTTTGTTTGGTTTTTTGTTTTGTCTGATTGTGTTTTTTGTTGTTTTTTGGTTGTTTTTGTGTTTTTTTTGTTGTTTTTTGTCTTGTTTTTATTTATTTTGTTTCTTTTTTTCATGTACATATATCTGTATTTTTGATATGTTCATGTTTCAAATGTTTATAAATATAACATAGTATGGTTTTTTTAACTTTTGCCCCATGAAAAACAAAGATAATTGCTGTCCTTCTAATTTGGCATTTTAGACTTTTGTTTCTAACACGCTAAACTTTATTTATGTCTATATATTTTTTGTTTTTTATTATTTTTGTGTTTTTTGTTTGTTTTTTTGCCTTATTTTTTATTTCTTTTATTTCATTTTTGAAATGTTTATATACAGGGTGGCCACTTTTTCATTGAAATGTATTGCTATCTCGTAAACCGTTGGTAACACAAAGTTGGTTAAATGGGGGAAAAAGTTGCATATTTCGAAGTCCAATCTGAGGGCGTTTTGAAAACTAAAATATCAGGTCCGGTTTCCGAGATATTCGATAAAAAACAAATAAGTACCATTTCTTTATTCCGCTACAGAACGTTTATTTGCAAAAATAGACAAAAACTCATTTGGAGTTTTTTGTTTTATATCAAATTGTGCGTATGATAGCGTATTTAGTTTTTTTATCCGACGTTTCGTAAATGCAGGACCACCATCAACTTCTTTATTTGAATATGGACCAATATTTTCCTGGCTCATAATTTTAATGCATGTTCAATGTTGAATACAATGATGTAATAACATATTGTGATTAGTCAACATTTCGGAAGATTTGAACATCATCAGGTAAGTTTACAAGTACGGACCTGTGTTTTGTAAGTTAAAAATATTTGAATTAGTAAATGATGTATTATCGTTGTAAGAGATTATAAATAATAAATAGTCAAAGTCAAACTTTTAACTTTACATCAAGACAACATGTTCGTTTACACATTTGCTAAAAAATATTTTCCATTTTTATGGTTTTTGCACTTGACCAATCCCAATATTAATCTATAAATAAAGTACATCCCGATTTTTAAATACATAAAGTTAGCCTGATTTGTCATATTTTGTTGGATTTTTTAAACTGATATGGTTCCTCATAGTATAAAAAAGAAAAAGTTAACAAACTGCAGATAGATACCTACTTACAATAATAATTGTATATCTAGCAACACGTCTTGATTATTATACAGATAAATTTAAATCAAGTTAACCTGGCATGTCACATTTTATTATTGTATATTTGACAGTCTGGTATCGGATAAAAGCATTGGTATATTTTTAATTAGGGTATTGAAAATATGATTCGTTACAGTAGAAGTGAGAAAAAAGATATGTACGATGTGTACATAAAATGTAACAGAAATAGTGGAGAAGCTGCAGAAAGATACCTTCAGTTGTATCCAGGAAGGAGGCAACCATCTTTATTAATTTATTATAGGATAGCGTTAAATATGGCTCACGAAGGAAATATTGAAAAAAAACGTGGTAAATATTTAAAACGTAATACAATAAATGAAATAAATGTTTTGTCTCAAGTTTATATCAACCCTGAAACGTCGTCTAGAGCAATAAGCCGAGAATGTGGAGTTTCTGCAAGTACTGTGAAAAACATTCTTAAAAAACATAAGTACCATGATTACAAATTCCAAACTGTACAAAAGCTACATCCTGGAGATTATAATCGTAGAATAGAATTTTGCCGTTGGTATAAACGAAAATTAAATAATGATGTATCCTTTCATGGACGAATTTTATGGACAGATGAATCGACATTTACTAATAGTGGAATATTTAATAGAAAAAAATAAACATTTTTATGCAACCGACAACCCACATTTAATTCAAGAAGTAAGACCCCAAATTAGATTTTCAATAAACTTATGGTGTGGAATACTCAATAATAAAATAATTGGTCCTATTTTTATTGACGGAAAACCTCAACCAACACAACTATTTACAATTGCTAGAAGATATGTTAGATAATCTTCCTTTAGGTGATCGAAGAAATATTTATTTTATGCAAGATGGCTGTGGGCCACATAATGCTGCATTAATCAGAAATTATTTAAACGAAAGATTTCCCAGGAGGTGGTTTGGTACACATGGACCTATTCGATGGCCCCCTAGGTCACCCTGCTTAAATCCTATGGATTATTTTGTATGGGGATATATCAAAAATAAAGTATATTATGATGGTATTCCAAATGACTTAAATCAATTACGAGATAGGATAATTAATGCGTTTAATAATATCACTCCACAAATGGTTTCTGCCAGCATAGCTCAAATGACAGACCGTATTGACTTATGTATTCAAGAAGAAGAAGGAGGACATTTTGAGCAACTACTGTAGTTTTTCTCTTATCGTTAATCATTATTTTCATTTATTTGTTTCTGACGTGATTAAGTAGTTAAATACATATTTTTTTTTAATAAATTATTTTAAACATTTAAAATGTAGTTGTGTATTTCAAATAATTTATAATACAGGTCTGTACAAGTAAACGCACCTGATTTCTTACACTGATAATACATCATTTACTAATTCAAATATTTTTAACTAACAAAACACAGGTCCGTACTTGTAAACTTACCTGATGATGTTCAAATCTTCCGAAATGTTGACTAATCACAATATGTTATTACATCATTGTATTCAACATTGAACATGCATTAAAATTATGAGCCAGGAAAATATTGGTCCATATTCAAATAAAGAAGTTGATGGTGGTCCTGCATTTACGAAACGTCGGATAAAAAAACTAAATACGCTATCATACGCACAATTTGATATAAAACAAAAAATTTCAAATGAGTTTTTGTCTATTTTTACAAATAAACGTTCTGTAGCGGAATAAAGAAATGGTACTTATTTGTTTTTTATCGAATATCTCGGAAACCGGACCTGATATTTTAGTTTTCAAAACGCCCTCAGATTGGACTTCGAAATAGGCAACTTTTTCCCCATTTAACCAACTTTGTGTTACCAACGGTTTACGAGATAGCAATACATTTCAATGAAAAAGTGGCCACCCTGTATAACAGTATGGTCTTACATTTTTTTAAACTTTTGCCTCCTGAAAAACACAGAAAATTGCTGTACTTCTAATTTGGCATTTTAGACTTTTGTTTCTTACACGCTAAACTTTATTTGTGTCTGTATATATTTTCTGCCTTTTTGTTTTGTTTGTTTTTTGGTTGTTTTTGTTTTTTTTTTGTTTTTGTGTTTTTTTTTTTAATTTTTTTTTTTAATTTTGGCTAACCTTTACTTATGTCCGAATTTACTCTTAATATCACAAATATTTAATAGGTAAGTAATTAAAATAAAAATAATATTATTTCTTACTTTAAAGCTATTTCTTCTTTCCTCTTCCTGTCGTCACTCTCCAAATTTAAAGCTGAACTGGTGCTACTCCTAGTAACAGACAAATTACTTTCGAACGATGAAATTAAATTTGCATCCTTTAGATTTGATTTGGAATTTGATTTTTCTAATTTTTCATTTTCTACGATCGGTATTTCTCGTTGAATAGTTCCACTCTTTATGTGCCAATAATAAGGACCATCATTATCTTAATAAAATAAAGAAGAGCACAATGAAAACCATATTCTTTAATAAAACGTAAGGTAGTATTTATTTACCTTCATGTTTTTCCCATCCAGGAGGCAATTCGTTTTGATTGTCCCATTCCTTCTCTGGCGAATTAATCGTTTCTATTTGGTCCGCAGGTTTTGGACATTTTCTCATTGGTACGGCGTATAAATCGTTAGTTATGCTACCTACAATGTGCTGTATACCGTTCTCGTCCTCTTTAGTCATTTTAGTTCTATCAAATAAACTAGAAAAGATAATGTCTGTCAAGAAAGAATAATCTACTTTGTAAAATAAATAAGTTGATGTGTTCGTGAGAAAGAACCTCGTTTGGGACAGCTCTGTGAAGCTGGCCTTCCGAAATTTGAAAAACGAGTGTTCGCTGGCCCCCCGAAGTTCATATTTTTTCCAACTGACTGCACCATAAAATTAAGGTCAGATCGACTTGGTATAAATGGTCAAACGACATAAGTGCACAATAGAGATTAATAATGGTATAGAATTATGTTTTGACGTTTGACAACCCCCTAAAATAATTCTAATGTGCCCAAATAGTGTGAAAATTCGAAAAATAAAAGCAGGAAATCGTATTTCGACTTGGAAAAAAAGGTCATACGACATATATGGTAGATTTAAATAGTTTTAATTTAGTTAAAAATGTAAAGGTGGCGGTATATTGATAGCGTTGCATAAAAAATGGATAATATTAAAAGTTCTAAAAATAAATACAATTTTTGAAGCAATTTTATTGCAAACTAGGGTAAAACATACAAAATTGATAGTTGCCTGTGTTTATATTCCACCAAAAAGTTCTGTTATATGAATCTTGCTTCAGTTTCTTACAAGATAATATTGAATGTGTAAATAATGCTTATATAACCGGTGATTTTAACTTACCAGAAATCAAAGGCACTAGTGAGACAATTGATATATCTAATGAAATTTTTTTTGCTTTCAATAAAAGTTTTAATTATTTTCAATTATTTTACAATATTCTGAATTTTCAAGGAAAACCTTTAGATTTAGTAATGGCCCATAACGAAAAGAATTGTAATGTTTACAAAGCCGAATTTCCTGTGACAAAGGAAGATGTATATATCCCCCTTTAGAAATTTCAATTTATTTAAAATGTTCTGTATCCCATAATGAACATACAAAATTTTCCTACAATTTTAAAAAAGCAAATTTCCAACTGTTATATGAACTTATTGGGAAGAAGTGACGGCGCAAACTAATGTCAATAGTGCATTAGGTCCATTGATAAGGCAACGTAAGGATACGTCATATGTATTATTTTTGATACACAAAAGTGGGACCGGTAGGCGTGGCCTTTGCACTCACTAAAATGGCGGAAGAGCAGAACCGGATTTACAAGTTTTTATTGTACTATTTCTGGTTAAGTATGATTATTTGAATTATAAAAAAATTATTTTCCTTTTTATTGACATTGACTTAAAAGGTGGTGGAAGGCCGAGGTTATAAAAGAAGGGAATTTAAAAGCTTAAATATGCCCGGTTTTCAGCCGAGAGGTGCTGAATAAAGTAAATGAAAGAAATAAAATATAACTGATTTAATTATCACTCAAGTGACTATTAAGCGCTAGAGAATATATTACTTGCAAAATTTCAACTAATCAATGACCATGACCATAACTTGGGGCCGATTCCACCATTGGGTTTAACGAAGTTTAAAATGACATTTGTACACAAAATGTAATTTTAATCTTCAATTAATAGTTTAAACTTTAACACAATGGTAAAATTAACCCTAAAGCGTTGAAATCATTCACAGAAAAATAAACAGTACATTTTTGGTTCACATAAGCGACAAAAGTAAACAGAGTTCGATTTATTGGATCAGTCGGCACACGTTTGCACTAGGGCACATAAATAGCTCAATCTTTAGTTTTTCGTTTTTCTATGAGCCCAATGCTTTCTGTCTTTAAATCGGAAAGTACAAGGTCGCAAATGTCAAGTAATCTAACCTTAACCTTACTTTAATTAACAGCTTTCTCGAAATTAAGAACAAATGTTCATACACTAAAAGCTCGATAATCAGATACGAAATTTAATGCACGGCTCGCGGAAAATGGCTAATAAGCAATCTCTGTGTAGGTAGATACACTATTCAGGAAATCAAAATGTGGATTAATCTTACTTGGTCTTGGTACTTTTGTAGATTCAGTAAATCAGCGAAGCCACAACCAGCGGTGTGCAGGTGCACTTCTAACAAATGTAAAATATGAAGTGATCTTACTTGAGACCTATAGATTCAATGACGATATTATGGTAGTTGGTTTGAGCTGGACTTCTCACCATCTGCAATGATTATGGCTACTTATGTAAAGGCCTACCGTAGTAACACACAACATGCACCACAAGCCTGCCGGTCCAATTTAATTGGTCTATGCACAATAGTCATGCATGTATGATTGAAAGTCAGACAAAGAATGTGAAGATAAAGTTGAAGTCTCAATCATAGTTAAAGTCACAGATGAAGTTAAAGTTAACAGCAAAAGAGTTGAAATTGTAGGCTGGTGATAAAGGGAGGCCAACATCTAGGTATTAAATGTTTATCGAGTTAGGAAAGGTATCCACTGTAAGCGCTTTTCTTGACCACTAAGGTAAAAACCAGAATATTTCCTAATACACAATTTCTTCGCTAGGCAAAATAAGAAATAAATTTGTGAGAGTACTTCCTCCCAAAGTTGGCGAATCGCTTAATTATCACCAATCCCTTTAAACGCACTAATCTGAAACACATTATAGGTAATTAAAAAGGTAAATTAATATTGTTTTAAATTAACTATAATAAAACAAACAATACTCATGCATACACAAAACATGATGCTCTACTTTTCAATCAGCTGTAGAACTAATAAATAAAATTGGTGGAAGGACAGCAAATGTAGGATATATTTAAATAGAAATAAGAACATAAAATGCCTATAAATTAAATTTGACAAGGTTACCAATTATACTTGTTGACAAACTGTATCCACGCGCTACGTTTTATAGGATTTTTGGAAATCTATAAATATTATTTCGTATGAAAAAGTATTATTCCAATATAGGTAGGCCCAAAAGTTGATAGATGATTTTTTTTGCATTTTTAAAAACATACTTTTACACATTTTATACAAACCTGTCATAATACTGTCCTGTATAATATTTATAATTTTGATACTAACCTATGAAACGTTATTCCAGTCGATTTTTCACAAAAACGTCTATCGCTAGAGCAGGAACGTATAACACAGCAAGGCATTATATAGTTTATAAGTTTGTAACACTCAAAATTTGCTCAAACACAAATTAAATTAAAATTTAATTACACAAATGACACTAAAAATATAACCTATAAAATTTGACAATTTGCACTCACAGTAATGGCGGACCGGTCCCACTTTTCGCTTTCGCATGTCGTATCCCTAGGTTGCCAGATCAATGATTAGGTCTTTTCTATAATATTTTAAGTAGTATATTTTCAACTAGTGAACCACAATTCAGTTTATATAAACACTATAATAAATATCCTATATAGTACAATACAGAAATAAAAAACTAATTAAAGTTAAAAACGAATTAAGTAAAATAGGCGAATTTCCATCAAAATGAATATATAAAAATAAGGAGATAACTGAAATCACTGACAAAAATCGAATACAAAAAATATATTAAAACTATAGAAGATACAGCTAGTGAAGATATTAATATTTTTTGGAATTATATTAATACAAAGAGAGATAATACAAGTAGTGGCAGTTTTATTCTCAATTACAATGAAATTAAACCTCAAGATACCGCTAGATATTTTGCAGAATTTTTTACCACTACGTACTCATCAAATAAGTCAACATACGCCTTGAAAAATCAGAATACCGAACTCTGGGTAAATAATAGTTTAATAATAAATAACAATAAGTGAATCTGAATAATTAGCAGCAATAAAAAAGTTGAAATAGAAAAAGGCTGAAGGTACTGATGACACCCCGCCATATGTATTAAAGGGTTGCCATGAAGGTTTAAAAGTGCCACTACTTCGTATTACGATACACAGACTATCGGTATGTTCCTGCGCATGCAGCTGACTGACGGTGACGTCACGTGGGACATAGAATTATAAGCATTAAATGGGAGATAGTGTTTAAAATTCGATATTTTGCCAATTTTAGATTTTATGCAGTTACTTAAGCTTTATTGATTATTTTGTAATAAATTCGTTTACAAATATGAAGGTTTAAGGTAAATAATACTAATAAAAATATTAATTTTTCTCATAAACTATAGGTATTTTGTGACAAAATCCGTAACCTGGCCATAAGATAAGTAAAAGATATATAAAAATACAAGTTTGACTCAAATTTGTACTTTCTAGGCGAGGTAGTTCTCTTGCAATCTCTTTTCTTATTATGTGAAATAAAAATAAGTGTGCAGAAACAAATTATTTATTTATAAAAAGTAAGTACACAAAAACTTTACTTTTTATTTGGTAAATTTAAACATTTTTTGTCAAATTTACTTTGAAAATACTCAAAACCAGTTTTCCTGTTCATTTATCTTATTCTTATATATGATTTAACTTAGAGGATCTTTTTTTAGAAGTCACCAAGAGGGGAAGGAGGATAGGAGGATATGATTCGGCTTGGAGGATTGTTTTTTGTGGGATCTCCGCGAAGAAATGGGAGGAACCTGGCTTGAGGCCTTTTTTTTGAGTCACTAAGAGGCAGGAGATGATTTTGCTTGGAGGAATTTTTTTTTTTTTTTAGAAATGTGTTTTAGACTTTGCTTTTCAAAAAGGTTCTGTAATGTCTACCCCTATCAATAAATGGGTGCCGAAATAAAACTCTTGTAAACTAAATACGCGTTTATTCAACGTCGGCATAGAACAACTTAACCATACATTTAGATGCTGTGCGACGCGCGACCTTGCGATTAAGTAGGTTAATTAACACTGGTCATCGGGTCGTTTGCATACACCTGTCTATTCGAAATGGGAAAAGGCCTATTCGGTAAATACATTAAAAGTTCCGTCACCAAAAAAGTTTGAGAACCACTGCTCTAAACTATTTGAGCAAATAATTTACATCAAACTATATAATTTCGTTCAAAACAGTATTACTGATGAACAGCATGGTTTTGTGCAAGGCAGGTCAATCAATTCAAACTTATTTCTTTTCACACACCAAGCAAATGAGACATTAGAAAAGATATTACAAATTAATACAGTTTTCACCGATTTCAGTAAAGCTTTTGACCGGGTCGATCATAATGTTTTACTAGAAAAAATTAGTCAGTTCGGATTAACAAATAACGTAATTAAGCTGTTTAAAAGTTACTGAAAAGATAGATATTTTTGTGAGGCATAATGATAATGCTTCACCAAAATGCAATGCTGTTTCAGATGTTCCACAAGGATCCAACTTGAGACCATGATTGTTTTTATTAGTTTTCAATGACCTTTCAAGAGTAATTAAATATTCTAAATGTTTACTTTTTGTCGATGATCTTAAAGTATATAAAGAGATTTAAACAGTTCGCGATTGCGTCATGTTACAAAAAGATATAAATGGAGCCGGAAATACAAATTAAATTTTAATATAAAAAAAATATTATTACATTAGTATTAGTTGGCAAAAACAACCAATAATATTTGACAATTAAATGAATGGTGAATCAATAAAACGATGTCAAAAGGTTAAGGACTTAAGAGTAACTTATAATAGCTAATTATCGTTTTCTCTAATGATCAAAGGAGCAAACCGCGCAATGGGTTTTTCTGATAAGACAAACACAGCCAGTCTCGAATGAAAATTTAGTAAGATCTCTTTATTTTACATCAGTACGACCAAAAATGGATTTTGCTTCGATTATATGGCAGGGACAACATCAAATTGTTTTACAAGAATTGGAAAAGTTATAGAATAAATTTTTAAGATATCTCTATTTAAAAAAAGTATCACAGACCGAATTACATTACTGTTAGAACAGTACAATTAAGGAATGAATTTAAAATTACTTCACTTAGATTCTAGGCGCAAATTATCATGTATTTTATTTATATATAAAATAATTAATAACCAAATAAACTGTCCGGATCATCTAGCACTAGTACCATTTTCTGTTCCACCGCGTCCAATGCGGAATACAAATATGTTTACCTCAACACTAAAATTATTTTAGGGGGTGGTCAAACATCAAATCATAATTTTAAATCGTTATGGATCTTTATTGTGCCTTTATGTCGTTTGACCAATTTTTCCAAGTCAAAATTCGATTTCCAAATTTTTTAGTTCGAATTTTCACACTATCTGGGCACATTGAAATTACTTTAGGGGGTGGTCAAACGCAAAAACCAAATTCTAAATAGTTATGGATCTTTATTGTGCACTTATATCGTTTTACCAAATTTTCCAGGTCAAAATTCAATTTCCAAATTTTATTTTTTGAATTTTCACAGTACTTGGGCACATTAAAATTATTTTAGGGGGTGGTCAAACGCAAAAACCAAATTCTAAATCGTTATGGATCTTTATTGTGCACTTATGTCGTTTGACCATTTTTTCCAAATCAAAATGCTCTTTCTAAATTGTATTATTCGAATTTTCACACTATTTAGAAACACTAAAATTATTTTAGGGCATTGTCAAATGTCAAAACATAATTTTAAACCATTACAAATCTTAATTGTGTGTGAAGTAAAATTAAATAAAATGTACTTTGTGATGACAGTGATATTTTTATTTTTACAATCTATCAAAAAAACTAAAAAACAAAACAATTATAACAATTTTGATTATACAGGTCTGCACTTACAACATTCCCCCTTAATCAAAATTCGGGTATGATTGACAAAGTATAATATAAATCATAAAACACTAACTAAAAGGAATTCGAAAATTAGTAAGAGAAAATTGGCTAAGTTAAACCCAATCCTAAAATACACCTATTATGTTTTAAACGTCCTAACGGCTTTGTTAGAATGTCAGCTGACATATTTTCTGTTGGCAAATATTGTATATCAATTATCTTTTCAGATATCTTTTCTCTTATAAAATGATATTTTGTATCTATATGTTTAGTCCTGTTGTGATGGATTGGATTAAGTGCTATTTTATGTGCACTCTGACTGTCACTAAAAATAATAACTCTGTCTTTCGTTCCTATTATTTCGGAAATAAATCTTCGAAGAAACGTGGCTTCCTTGGCAGCGCTTGTGAGGGCCATATACTCTGCCTCAGTAGATGAGAGAGCAACTGTTGCCTGCTTCTTACACTCCCAAGAAATTGGTCCACCGGCCAAAGAAAAATAGAACCCGGTATAAGAACGTCGATCAACTGGACAATTTGCCCAATCTGCATCTGTATGCCCATGTAAATAGTCGCCGGTCTTTCTGTAAACTATGGAATAATCAATAGTACCCTTTAAATATTGGAGAACCCTTTTTCCGGCTAGCCAGTGCGTTTTGTCAAATTTAGTGTTGAATTGACTCAAATAGCTTGTTGCATAGGCTATGTCCGGTCGAGTATTAACAGATAAAAACATTAAACAACCTATCAGATTTTGGTAAGGATACACAGAAGATTGTTCACCCTTATCATATGGTTTTAATTTATAATTTTCTAGAGGAGTAGAAACTGATTTGCAATCCTGCATATTGAATCGCTTTAAAGTTTCCAAAATATATGTTTTTTGATTAATCTTTATCGAATTACCATCACGTTTTACATTTAAACCTAAACAATATTCAAGATTTCCCAATACTTTTATTGAGAAATATTTGTTTAACTCTTTTTTAACAAATTCAAAAGAATTGTTTTCCTTATAAAAAATTATAAGGTCATCAACATAAACTGCCAGTATAAGTAGGTCTTCATTAAACCTTTTAGTGTAAACACAAGGTTCTGAAGGAGTTTGTAAAAAACCCAAAGAAGATAAAGTTTCATTTAGTTTTATGTTCCATGAGCGTGCTGCCTGTTTCAGCCCATAAAGAGACTTTTTCAGCAAGCATACCTTATCTTCTTCTCCTTGTTTGATAAATCCTTCAGGTTGGGCCATATAGACTTTCTCCTCCAATTCTCCATTTAAAAATGCTGTATCAACATCTAAGTGCTGCATTTTTAAATCCCTTTCTGCAGCTAAAGCTATAAGCGTACGAAGGGATGAGTTGCGAACCACTGGAGAGAAGGTCTCATAGTAGTCGACACCAGCAATTTGACTGAAACCTTTAGCAACGAGTCTGGCCTTGTATTTAACTATTTGGCCTTCAGCATTTTTCTTGAGTTTGTAAACCCACTTGCAAGGAATAACCTGTTTATTAGGTCTGTCCACAAGCATCCAAGTTCCCTTATTTATTAATGAGTCATACTCATCTTTCATTGCAGAATACCAATACTCATTATCTTTTGAATTAACAGCTTCTGCAAAATATTGGGGCTCATTAAAATATTCGCACGCTGTGACATTATTACAAAATAAATTCACATCAATGCGGTTAGCTATTCTGTTTCTGAGTGGATATCTTTGTCCTGCAGTTTCTTTATCAGAAATATATTCCTCAACTGTTGAAGATTCTTGAGGATCCTCGCAGATATCAACCTCTGCTATACTTGGACCAGCTATTGGTTCTGGTACAATAGAATCATTTGCGGTTGGATCTGATGAATGAATCAAAACTGAGGATGCAGGTACGGGCTCTAGTAAATGCTTTGCTGAGCTGCACTCTGGGTTTGAAAGCTTTAAATCAGAGAAGGAGTTTTCAAAGAAAACAACATCCCTTGCTTTAGTTAATCTTCTTGGAGAACAAAGATCACGAAAATAGTAACTTTTTGGATCATCTGTATATCCAACGAAAATATGTTGAAGAGATTTTGGATCTAGCTTCTTCCTAGAACTAGATTGAATCTGAACTAAAGATCGACACCCAAAAACTCTCAAATGAGATAAGTTGGGTTTTCTATCATACCACCTCTCAAATGGTGTTTGACCATCTAGGGCTCGATGTGGAGACCTATTTTTTAAGTACGTTGCAGTTTCCACAGCATCCTGCCAATATGCTTTAGAGAGATTGCTATCTGAAAGCATAGAGCGGGCCTTTTCTATGATAGATCTGTTCGTCCTTTCAGAAACGCCGTTCTGCTGGGGACTATATGGAACTGTAGTCTGATGTTGAATCCCTAATGACGCTAGATAATTTGAGAATTCTTTATTAACATACTCAGTCCCATTATCAGACCGCAATACTTTAATTTTTAATCCCGTTTCTCTCTCAACCATAGACTGAAAAATACAAAATTTATTCTTTACTTCAACTTTTGAAGAGACAAAATAAATAAATACCATCCTGGAAAAATCATCTATGAATAATAAAGCATATTTATTACCTTGAAAGGAGTTTTGTGACATAGGACCACAGAGATCCGAGTGTATCAGTTCTAATTTGGAAGTAGCTTTCTTATAAGTAATTTTCTTAAAAGGTTTTCTCGACTGCTTACCTTCAATACAAGCGATACAGGGTTCCTTATCAACTTCCGCATAATCTATGCCAAGAGCATTACCTTTCTTAAGTGCGTCCAGCCCTATACGACACAGGTGACCTAGACGTTTATGCCAGAGTTTATAATCAGCACAATCGTAGTGCACATCGAAAGCTGTTAGTGTTTTAGGTAGATTTACAGTACAATCTAAAGTGTACAATCCATCACAACAGGAACCGTGTAAAATAGCATTACCTGTACAAGAAAAATTATCAGAATTATAAAAGTTACAACCATTTTTATCAAAAACAATAATAAAATTCCTTTCAGTAGCCTTTTTAACAGATATCAGATTAGAATTCAAGTTCGGTATATAAACAACATCTGAAATTTTATTTACACTTGCACCTGAAATAGAAACATTACCAATACCTTCGCAATTCAATTGGTCTCCGTTAGCAATGGTCACCCTACCCTTTGATAATGGCTTAAGGTTTTCCATCCAGTCGAACCTGGAACACATGTGAGTAGAAGCACCTGAGTCAATATACCATTTGTCACCTTTGATGTTGCCACATATATTAAGTGCACTCAATAATGTTGACTCTTCTTTGCAAGCTCCATCATTCTTGTTCTTTCTGTGAGGACAATCTGGTCTCTTATGTCCAGGTTCTTTGCATTCATAACATATTACCCGTTTCCTAGCTTTTGACGTGGAAGGCTTTTGTTTCTGACTATACCGTGAGCTTAAGGCAGACCCATCTTCAGAATTACTTCGTGTAAACTCATTTAATAACTTGGACTTGACCAATTCAGTACTCACTATTATATTGGAATTTTCCATAGCCATGATTAAAGGATTGTAGTGCGGAGTAAGACCTCCTAATAATATAGCAGCCAATGAAACATCTTCGATTGTTTTGCCAATTTCGTCTAAATCCTGCGCTGTGGACATGATGGCGTTTATATAACTTTCGACATCATCGAAATCCGCAAGCGAGTAACGATAGAGCCTACGCTCTAGAGCTAACCTGCGTCCCATTCCCTTATCTTCGTACGCAGAAGACAACGCTTCCCAAGCTTCTTTAGGAGATTTGCAAGCCCTTACATGAGTAATCGCTGAACCATCTAATGTTAGACATATCTTTGATAAAGCTAATTCCTTTTCTCTCTCGGTACCTTTATCTTCAATGGTCTTCCAAAGATTTTCATGTTTTAAATACATTCTTATCTTAAACTTCCATGTCGAATAACCATCGCGACAATTTAGGACTTTGATCGATCCTAACGATGAAAGTGAAGATGAAGTACTACTATCCGCATCACCGCCGGTCATCTCTGAAACTTATATGTTTTCGCTTATCCTATTTAATTTTACTAAATCAGAACAGAGCTTCGTGCTGATAACGTTTTGAAGTAAAATTAAATAAAATGTACTTTGTGATGACAGTGATATTTTTATTTATACAATCTATCAAAAAAACTAAAAAACAAAACAATTATAACAATTTTGATTATACAGGTCTGCACTTACAACAGTGTGCTTATGTCGATTGACCATTTTGTTGAAATAGAAATTGGATTGGGAAATGTTTTCTTTTAAGTTTTAACCCATCTGGGATCTTTTGTGATATTTTAGGGGATGATCAATAAAGAGGCTATACATAATTTTAAACGTTTTTGCATGCTATTGTGCCTTTCTGACCACTGATCATTCTTTTAAAGCTGAAATTTATGCTAGAACTCTTGTTTAACTATAATTTACTCCTTTAAATTATTAAGGGTCGTAAAAAATCTAAGGGGTAGTCATACATGGTCAAAAATTGGTTAATTAAAAAAGTTAGTGGGTGGTAAAACATGGCCAATAGGTGGTCAAACGTATACCGCTTCTAAAACTAAAATTTTCGAATTTCGGATGGGGGAAGGGGGTGGTCAGCTTCACAGAGCTGTTTGAGACGCGGTGACATTTATTTACAGATAAATGGGTCTTAAGGTAAAGTGACAAAAAATTTAATTATCTTACTAGCGAGTTGCTTTTATTAAAAAATACACATTCCAAATTTCTTTAAAATATTTAATTATTTTATTTTGTAGTATGTCTGAGAAAAGGCTAGATTTTGAAAAATTTTAATTTTGATTATTTTTGAATGGATTATCAAGTAAAGACATACATCTCATTGAAAGAAATTTGTAGCATAATAATGGAGGAATAAAAGTAACCGCTAATTCCGATATCGAGCCATTAGTTAAATTTTAGTTAATTTATGCCAAAATATTACTTTTTTTAAAGAGGATATTGACACCAAATTTATGGCAAATTTTAAATTTTGATTTTAAACTTTTATCTTTATCTTGGTAATTCATGTTCCCATATCAAAATTCATCAATTAATAAGTGCTCTATAAGGTAGAGCATTGACGGCAAACTAACACCCTGTACATATTCCACAGATTTAAGCAACAGCATACGGCTCCTTCAAACGAACACAGTGTTATTTGTCTAATTAATAGGTGTTATATTTTTTGACGAAAACAAAACATGTGCAAAGAAAAGAAAAATTACAATAAAAATTACATACTTTTCCCAGACAGTAGAACTTTCACTCAGGTCCTTATCAGACATAGAATTTCCATTCCACTCATTACCCCTACAACAGATAATACAAAGCTATTGTTTGTTAACGTTTTTTTTTTTTAGACAAAAGTTGTTTTTCACTGATTTTGTCCCCGATAATACTAGAAAACTCGTCGAGATTTAGAAACAGCGCACATTACAGACTTTTGACCGGCCATTCAAGTATCAAAAAACATTTTTTTTTTTATTTAATCGTATGTTAAACCCAAGTTTTGGAAAATATTCGTATTTGGCATTCGTGACATTTCAAAAAAAAAAAAAATTGTACACGTAAGAAAGACAACATCTGTTGGTCCCTCGTATAATATATTTTGTTTTGAAAACTATTTTCAATTTTAGTAATATATGAATCTCATACAAGATACTCTTTAATTCAATTTTAATTTGTTTAGAATATTTTGGATTAAAATAGGTAAATTCAAGAATAATCAAGAGGACGTATCAGTGAATAACGAAACTGACTCTACAAGTTTCTGCCCTACTTTTAACTCATCAAAAAAATAGATACCAACCTCCTGTTATCTACGTAATTTTGGGTTAAAGGTCCTTTATTGACGTCTACACCCATGGAGTTGATGTCCAAAGCCGCGTAGGCCTTCCTGCTGGCATTGGTAGTTATAGATCCTTTCACTCCATGTCCCATATTGCAGATCTCGTCGAGTTCCTGATAAATATTCTCGTAAAGGTTATCGGTGTTTGAATTTAAAGCATCGTCGAGACGATTGGAGGGTCCTAAGCGGTAATTCGGGTTCTCATAACTTAGGAGGCCATTTTCTGAAAAGATAGGTTAGTGAAAATATTTGAATCAAGATTTTTTTGTTAAAAACCATATCGAAATAAACTGTTACATTTAAAAATAAATAATATTCTCTATAATTCGACCCCTTACAAGTGAATCCCTTAAAGAAGAGCTTGTGCGCGGAAGGGCCGGTTATTATTAATATTTGCCGTGGTGTTTCGTCAGGTTAACGAAAACATAATCTTAAAGGAAATTCAAGCGACTCTTGAGGAACTAAACATTCCCTATAAGGTATGGGGAATTCGTTCCCAAAAAACGCAGGAATTTACTTCGTTCATTAGGGTGTTGACACCTTCAGGGTCACATTATTTGTATTTAATCCGCGAGGGTTTCGGCATATTCGGCCCCTGTGTAAGCCCTCCAACCAAAACTCCCTGCCTCCTATCGTTAAATATTTCAACTAGTGCACCGGCCTTAGACATTCGGCTTCAGAATATCCAAATCACGGGCTGCATCATATGATTATAAAAATAAGCAAATTGCAAATATTTTAAAGATGCAAAAGCTCGTAAGTCAAATTATTATTAGTATGAAAACTATGGGGCGGTGCATAATTATCAGGCGTTTTATAAAAAAACTTTATTTATATGAAGGCAAAATTTTATTTATATTTAAAGAAAAACATAAAAATTTTCTTTCTGATCAAAGATCGGTAAGAAAAATGAGTGAAGAAACAAAGAAAATATTGTCGAATAAACAAAGGAAATCCAGAGAAATCGAAAGATTAAAAAAATATGATTCAGAATCTTACAATTTATTATGACTGAGCTGTTCCTCTCAAACTATTATTGTCAGGGTCAAAATCTGACCCCTCAAAATATCAATCATCTTCAGATGACGACTTTATCAATCCAAACTTACCATCTTCCTCAAAGAACACTCAAATGAGAAAAAGTTACCTACGTTAGGTCTTGTATGCGATAAATATGGTATATCTGATCGATCAGCTGCTGCAATTGCTAGTGCAGTATTGAAAGATGTAGGAATAATTACCACAGAAGATTCGTCAAAAATAGTTGACAAAAATAAATTGAGAAGAGAGCGAAAGAAATCTATAATTACCGCAAGGAAGGAGTTTGGAAGTGATAAGAGAAGAATAAGAAGTCTGTATTTTGATGGAAAAAAGTACAAAAATTTACTGCAAGAGAAGAAAAACGGTAGATTATACAATATACGTCACTTATCAATGAACCTAAATCTATCTGTATTGGCCACGTAACTCCAACTACAAGGACGGCAAAATCAATTGGAAAAGCAACATTGAACTTTTTTGCTAAAAACAATTTGGAACTAGATGATTTGGCGGCTGTGGGTTGCGACGGTACTGTTGTTAACACCGGTAATAAAAATGGGAGACTAAATTGAAACGTACCATTGTATATTTGCTAACTCAACTCCAACGAATTGCCATTAAGACATTTATTCCAATATTTAGATGACAGCAAGTGGAATCTCGTCAATATTCTGATGAAATCGGAAAGCCTTTGGAAAAATGTGAGTTACCAAATATAACTGTAATGTCTAGAGATTTAAGTTCTGATTAATCATATTTATATGACATTTGCAATGCAATATTAAGCGGCAATTTCTCATCAAATTAAGCACACCGTAATCCTGAGAAATTAGCGCACTCTAGATGGTCGTGTTCTTCGGCTCTATCAAGCCATACGGATATGGCCGGATTCATAATTAAAGTGTATGTCCCAATGTGGTTTAATATTAAACTAAATTTCAGTTCTACTAGTGGTAGTTTGTATGTATTTAAAACGATTGAACTGTCACGGTATTTAAGAGATGATTTAAAAGTATTGTAGATACGGTAATCCAAAAAACGCGTATTTTATACACTCCAAAAACATTATTTTGTGTATGCTAACAGACACTCGTGAATGGGTTCGGGAATTGAGAAACAGTAGAGCGCTGAAAATGTGGATTTAGAAATTTTAAAAAATTACGAAAAGTAAGCAAATCGCAAGTTTTGTATTGGAAATTTAATTTTTATATTTCTTAAAAATATGCCTATTTCGGCCCAACCTACTGTACCGGGTGAGTAGTGCTTGTCTGCTATCCGTATACATGTTCCTTCCAGTAATATCGTTCCTGGTAACTTCTGGGAATCCCTGTGCGCACAATTTGAACTCCACAGCCCAGTTTATGTTTGAGGATCTGGATTATATTCCATATCCTGCGCCTTGTTTTATTTTAGAACCGTGTGTAAATATGAATCGTAACTACCACTTTCGGCTCTTCGATTTGTTCCGTTATAACTTCATACAACTTATGGAAAATATATCTCGGTGAGATGGGGTCCATGTTGGCTTGAAGCAGTGGCAGCGCGTTATTTAAAATTTTCAAGAACTTTTTTTATTGTAGAAATGTGCTTCATCAGGAATTAAAATCGACCAGTCCGAGCATTTTCTCATAGTTTATAGTACATAAGTTAATAGTGGGTTAAAACTATGTTAATTTGATTTTTATCCAAGAGGTTTCAATTGAAATTAAAGCTTGTTTCCCCAATTACAGTAGTTATTCTATATTAATTGGAAAATTTCTTGAATTTAAAGGCTTTTCCATGACTAATTTACCAAATTTCGAACTCTTTTTTTGGCGTGAAAACTGTTACTTACATTACAAAAAATGAATTTTATAGTAGACATATTCACATATTTCGGAATAATTTTCAAAATATTTCGTATTAGACCAAAAAGAGGAATTATTATTGATAGTCTTGTTTTGGTTGTTTCATGAACTAATTCAGAATCAGTGAATCACATTCGTTCAGCTCAATAGGTTGATTTTTATCGCGACGTAATCTTGAAAAATGAATTCATCAACTGTATTTGAGAACTAGAATTTACGGTTCTGTTTGAACCAAAACAAACCCATTAATACGTTAAATCATACTAATACGCTAAATTAGCAATGACGTAATTTTAGTTTCACTGACAATAATTAAAGTGACGGTATTTTTTATGAGTGCGTTTTGTTAGTTTTGTTCACCTAAATTATATTGTTTTTAAACTTTTATAAATATATTTCTAGAGTAAGTAGACAACATGCATCAAGTATATAAACATTTAGCAACCAATTACATACTTTTAAACTACTTTTTTCTACGTTCATGCAAAAAACAAAACTTTATTGAACTATATTTAGTGAAAAAACTGGTTCTTTATTGCACTAGTGCAATAAAAATTTTATTGCACTCATCTGTCATTTTACTACAGCGTTTTATGATCATGACAAACATAAATATTCAAATCAACGCCAAATATTTAGTCCACTTTCATTTTCTGTGATATTGTATTACGTTTTAAAAACAATTGCATGTTTTATATTATTTTCAATCATTTAATAAATAAATTAATAAAAAATGTATTTTCTTAACATAGTTATAGTACTTTTTCAATGCTAATCGATGCTAATTATTAGTTATTAAATGTTGCTATTAAATTACGCTTTTTATTCTTCTGCACTTAGTGTCGCCAAAATAAAAAAATTTTTTGGTTTTTGCATGAACGTAGAAAAAATATTGTATGCAACTCGTGCAAAAAGTGTTTATTGCACTCGATGTGTAGACAATTTCACGTCGCGTGCAATAAACACTTACTTTTGCACTTGTTGCATAAATAACTATTCATGACCTGCAAATAAATTAAAAAAAAATAAAAACAGTAAAAACATATATGTCAAATATTGTTAAAAGTTCGGTTAGAATTAACTGTCAATAGAACCAAAATTACGTCACAATTTTTTGGCGTATTAATGTCAATACTACCTGTTATTATCTGTACTAAACTAAAAACAAAAAAGTGCTACACGTTCTATACGATGAAAACGTGCATTTCTACGCCAAAAACATAAATTAAGCAATGTTTTCGTTACCGAGAAAAATGTCCTCATCATCGTGAACAGCTTGCGCAGTAATTGCAGCCATTCCACGAACTAGAGTTAGCAGAGCGCAGTAGGGACTAGGATTTGCCGAAAGAAAAACGCTATTCAAATGCAAACCTATGGGAGCTCTGTGGAACTCTCCACACAACATCCCAATCTCAAAAATTCGTTCCTACCTGAAACAAAAAGAAAACACGTTTAAAATTATTATATTTTTTTGCAATAGAAGAAATTTTGTTTCAATACATCATTTTAGAGATGATGTAATTAGACATTTCAATGACCTGTCAAGTGGGAACTGACAGTTTAGATATGGCAAACCTGCGGACCCACAGATTTGGATAGAGGAGATAGGAAAAGGCCATTTTCCCGGTGTTTCAAAATAATCGTACCATGTAGACCGCCATGTTTGCAATTTAAGCGTACCACGCACATGCGCGTAGTGTTTCGACAAAAGTGTCATTTATGTCAACTAGTCTTGTTTTTTTTTTTCGAAATTCACTATTTTAGAGAATTTAAAAGAAAGTTTTTACTAGAGACAATAAAATGGGAAAGACTTGCTTTGTTTTTGGTTTCTTTTAGTTTTGAACGACCCATTTGCACTTCAACAACAATGTTTCTATTAAATTTTCTCTACACAAATTTATTCATGGCTTTATTTCGATGTATTATCCACGAATTGGACAACGATTCGGAAAGTGTATAATTCGATATATTTCGTCAGTTCCTACCATGTTGCTATTATTATACATGCTTATGGCATCGGCATTTTTACATTTATTTGTTTTTTTTTTATCAGCTGCAGAATATCTACGAGCAGATTTTTTTGGAGCGACCCCATATGGATTAGATACAAATTGAACCGTTGCGTTATCTTTACACTTTATTATGATAATGTCGTTAGAAGTATTCACTTAGGATTTCGATGTGTTTCTAACTTTTGTATTCATTGATTGTTTTTTTTTTTATAAAAGACAATTTTCTATTATGTTTTGTCGCACATTACCTTTTCAACCAAAGCGTAACCAGATCTTTTTCTGAATAAAGGCAAACCTTTAAAAAAAATGTAAATACAAAATTATACTTTCTATTGGAATTCTTTCTGCAAATGACACTACTGGTGCTCTCAAAACCATTTCTTCATTGTCCGACATGGTACTTTTACCTTAATAGGGTTCCGTATCTACCCATTATTTTTTTTTTTGATATATGTTGATATATATTACCACCAAAAATACGCAAAAAAACAAAAAATTGGTCTTAGCCAACCAAAAGAATTTTTTTTCAGGGGTGGGTGAATGGCGAGGGGACTTACCTAAACAATTATTTAAGTTTATTATTTTTGCGACATACATAGGTACATATCTTTTCTTCAATTAAAACCTAAATTAGTTTGGCCAAGAATGTGATAATCAACAATATTTGAGATAGTCATATGAAAATAGTATATTGTGCAACAAGTGCAGAAAGTAACCAATTCCACACGAGAAAAAGTGCATACTATTATATATTTTTGAAAAGGCAAAAAAGGCAAATTTTATAGTCTATAAAAAAACAAGTTTGCTTTATAATTCAAAAATAGTTTAAAAAAAAAAATTATATACACCACTGAATTCTACGGAAAAATCTATAAGAATGTTGTTTTACATTTTCGATAAGTTTAAAGATAACGGAGATACGAGGGGTGTCCCAAAATGCAACATTTTCAAAAATGTCCTGTATCTTAAAAACTAAAATGGCTATGAAAATTTTGTTAACGGCATCTTTAGTTTTACGAAGAAGTAGCACAGTGTCGCGAAAACCACAACTCTCTATCTTTAAAAATAACGAAGATATCCGTACAATACAGATCGTCCCATAGCGGCTACAATAAAACGGTGTCCATAATAGACTTCCTTATACCCCCTTTCTAAAAGCCCTATGTACGACCAACTTTTAAGCAATAGGTTAAAAACTGTTAAAGATTTAAGAAAGAACTATTTGTAATTTAATTAACTATGTTTAGATAAACTATTGTTTTACAGTCTTGCTACAAAGAACATGAAACACCCAGTATTTGTATGTATTATCATCTTTATCAGGACAGATCTACTTTCAATTATTTGTAAAATATTGAAAAAAAAAAACTTTTATTTTATTTGTTACGTGCCTCATAAATTCAATCTCTTACCTCTTAACACACGTACTGGAATTAAAACGATCCGGAGCAATTTAGCCAAGAAAACACCCGTTTCCGAACCGTGCGTTCCGATAAAATTGGAAGAAAACGTCTAATTTCGACAATTCCCAAAACTGCTATTAACGATATTGCGTCGGGGTCGGGAAGTCCTGTGAAGCCGAAAGGCGTCGAAACTTGCTAACGTCTCCACACAGACTCGAAAGAGGTGGATGGCGTTATTTAGCGGTTAGTATTTCGTACAGTTATGTACTCGCGAAGAAATTGGTCGATTGTGTGCAGTGCCGTAGCCGAAGAAACAATTTAATTACATTTTTTTATGATATAAAAATATTAAGAGCTGGCGACTGAAATACTTTGGTCATTTCATGTTGAGTTCGGGATGTGGACTCTTTATACCCCTTTCACTCCGTATCTAACTTCACATCATTGATTTACAATGATTTAGCATGGACTGAAGTTAGTTATGGAGTGAAAAGAGTAAAAGAAGTCCACATCTCCTACTCAACATCGTATTTATGAAAATTAATATACAAACTAAAAAGAATGATCTTTAATTTTAGTATTTATATAGTAAAAATTATGTAGGTACTCATTTATCATCAATAAAATTGACATAAAGTATATTTATCTGATTGCCACAATAACCTCATTTACCGTCACATACCATGACTGACAAAGACAGAAATCGAGTCACGTCCGTGATAACAACGAACGCCTCTGGATTAAATCTAAACTGACATTAAAAAATAAGAAGAATTGTACGACATACGTGCAATGTTCCCTCTCTATATTTTCGCTGACTGCACGATACAAAAGTATGTGGGAGCAAAAATGTTTAAAACGTATGTAAAAGTGTGTAAGTGGTGGAGGGGGGTCCTGTGCCCGTGTTTGAAGTCAATTTTTTTAATATAGTCAGAGACAACAGAGACGTGTAACTTAATAGGAAAATTTGTTCGGTGGTCCATTTAAATTACATATATGACTTTCTTTCTCTTTTACATCGATATTTACATATATTTATCTTTCTCCAATAAAACAACCAAAAATTGAATCACAAAAGGGCAGAATTTTAAATCAGGATGCATTGGAAAATAAATTTGGAGACATCAGGTAGGTTTTGGATTTTAGAGAGAGATCAATCTCAAGAAAAGTTAATTTATCCTGCAGAACAACCAGTAGTTTAAGTAGGATCTGCTATAACTTTATTAGAAGATTTCCTTGATAATAAATTGTAATATACCAATTGTTTCAAATGAAATTGAAAAAGAGTTAAATTCGAAATTAGATTTTTCATGGGTAAAATGTTATATTCAATCAAACATCGTAAGGGAATCTATAATTAAGGGAGTATGGAAAAAAGGTATACTCTGATAAGGGACAACGCCAAAAAAAATTACAAAAATGTATTCATCTTTAAATAGTGTTTATTATTATTTGCTATGTTTGAAAAGTACCTCCTACTGCAGAACAGATCGAATAGATTAGACGACTAGTTGGAGAAGGTCCACCTAGTCACCAAATTAGGAGACTAGGAAAACTTTTACATGACTGGGGACACAACAGGAATGCACACACACAAGATACACAAACAGACGACATAACAGGAGTAAGCCTTCAACAACGTCCTGTTTAAATGATAGTATGTCATCCTTTATTCCCTTTTAGAAGGCATGGCATGTACGAGTAAATCTATTGATCTTGACCCTAAGAGGTCAAGCGGAATGGGTCTAGCAGGTTTCGATCCAGTTTACAGGATGGGGACTTACTCGACTCGGGCTTTATACATTTGTGTGTGTATGTATGTGTTTGTTTCGTTTCCATGGTTTCTATTAAAATAAACAGTCATAACATATCGATACCTTTTTGACAGACTAATGTAAGCGACATTTGTTCAAATGGCACTTATGATAGTCTGGCAAAAAAGTATCGATATACTCTATACTTTATAAAATATTTGTTACATTATTTTTTAAATATATTATGAATGTATAACAACTGTGACTTTCTTTGTAATTTGTCACAAAATGATACGAGGTATTTTCTAAACGTAGCAATTGTAGTTTGTTTTTCTGTACTTTACAAAAATATAATTTATAGAAAAAGAGTGTGGTGTATTATTTTTCCAAGTTTAAATATTTAATAATCAATAGAATTTTTAAGTTTTTTTAGCGAAATTTACAAGAGTAATAAAAACTGTTCACTGCTTATATTAAACTGATTAAAACTTCCTTTATCAAAATGATTATTTGTATGATAAAAAATATGATGTTATTGGAAGCTTTTATATTTTTTAATATACAGTGAATATAGTTTTTGTTTCTCCTGTAAATTTTTATAGAAAAAAATATTTATTTCTGATACATTGAATTACACGTCTCGCTGGGTTGTCTCTGATATAGTCTTTAAGCAAGCGTCTTGAATCAGAGACAACTTTGATGCAGGAATAAAAATTGATCCGCAGTTTTGCCAAGTTGTGCGAAATTTATAACGCACAATGATAAATCGCAAATTATGAGTATTAGTAACTAAAAACATGAAATGTAAATACAAAATTTTATGCACAGTGAGAAATCAATTATTTAAACATGAAATTTACATTTTTTGTAGCATTATAGTGGAAAAAATTTTCCGAGAATTTTAGCGTATGGACACTCATTTTCAGTAATAATTTAATGAAAATCGAGTGTATTTATTTTAGGCCATTTAAGGGGTAAAAATTCAATGGAACTCTCGTTAAAAAAATTTGGAGGAGTTAGGTCCATTAGAAAAGTAGGTAGGTAGGTAAGTAACTAATGCTTGAAAACTGTTTTTTTCTGCACTTGATTTCTTGATTAATATAAATATATATAATTATTAAATGTCCTAGATACGTGCCTATACCTATTTTTTTCGTTGTTTCGTTTCTGTAACAATTCCTTTATATTTAACGGCCTTTAAAAATATTTTCTTCTTTACTTCTGTCATTATTTAAACGGATCTTTAAAATACATTAGAGTACTACCTTAAAGAAATCTGTTTAAATAATGACAGAAGTAAATTAACGAATACAAAGATACTTTTAAAGGCCGCCAATATTTTTAAAGGCCGTTAAATATAAAGGAATTTTTACAGAATAGACCCTATAATCAGTTAAAAATTAAACTCCTGTTAACTAAACTGATTTTACAGCATTCTTTGTACAACCCATCCTTAAAGATATTTTTCTTTGATATTTTTTCGCAAAACTTATGAACTGTGCGTTGTTATAATATTTAGACATGTTTAAATTATTTTAATCTGAAATCAATACACTGGAAGTGCTTAAATTTCAAGTTTATTATTATGAATTGTGTATCAATTAATTTAATAATAAAAATCCGGAGACCATAATCGCCATAAAATGTTGACAACACCACTGACTTGTCTTATGTGTTCACGCTCACGTATGTAACATGCAATTGGAATACTTTTACGTGAGAACAATATTTTAATTTGTTAACTGCTAATTATGGGACTTTCTAAATTGTTTAAAACGAGGTGTTCAGAAATATAATTTAAAATGATTAAAAATTTGAACCATACCTACTTTATTTATTGCACATCAACCCGCGACAAAAACAGTAATTTCCCAAATTTCTAAACTACAAATAAAATATAAAATGACATAAAAATTATTATAAATTAATATTTTTGGAAAAAAACCTGAACCACATAGATGACTATTGAAGGGTTGGAGAATGGAAAAAAACTCTGATAAACTAAGTTGGGATCGAATCTAAATACTCAAATTAACGACTAGGACGCCAAATACAGCTCTGGTGGTCTAGGAGTTAGGACGTTGGAACGCTGATCCAGAGGTCGCGGATTTGAGTCCCACACAGAGCGGATTTTTTTTTTATTTTTTTAAATTTTCTTTGGTTTGTTATCGCCTCCCGATTTATCTATTCCCCATTTAATCAACCCTATTTCTTATATTAAGCGAGATATCAATATAGAGACTCGAATTTCGGACATACTTGGGTGGAAACGGGATTGGTCTGTTGCTGTCCTTTTTTAATTTCGTTCATTTTTCATGTTTCTTCTAAAGTTTTTGACGAGTAAGTGTACACGTTTTTGTTTGTATTCAATGTTTAGTAATGTTACGAGTTGATTATATTCTTACAGCTCCGTTTTTTTTTTCTCTCTTTTATAGAGTCTCTGATGATGGCTTAATAGGTCGAAAGCGCTCAGACAAATTTTTACAGAGTTTTATTGAATAAAACTCAATTTTACACACTTTAAATACTCTCGATTCATTTCTCATACTGTATATGGTTGCAGACAGACAATTCCCCAATTTTTCTAGGTTTATATTAATAGTATATTCTGTGTTGACTTTGCTGTGTACCAGCTCCTTATAGGTATCTATATCTCTAATATGTGGGGGTAAGTTGCCCTACGGCACGTAGGCCTCACTGGATGCATTATGCATCCTCCTAAATTGATAGCTAGTCAGTCAGCGTAGATTTGATGTAGTTGATAACGTCGCCGAGAGGTGCTACTCTTATGTCGACATATTAATCAAGCTACCCCATTTAAACAAATATAACTAGTAGGGACGATACTTGGTGGAACCGTTATTTGTCAAACTTATGATACGCAGTATGGAAGCCATATAATAGGGCCAAGCACAGCGGGAGATTGGCAGGGCTACACCAAAGCACTTATGACCTACAACAAAGAAACCAGGAAAGCTAAACGTAACAGCTTTAGGAAATTTTGGGGCTACGAGACTGTACAAGACCCTGGCAAAAGATAGAGTTATACAGTTATGGCGTTAAAGAAAGCAAATGGTAGCTTCACGGAGATTGAGAAGGAAAGAGCTCGCCTCTTACTCGAAACTCACTTTCCTGGGAGTACAACTTTTCTAATAAAGGACACAACTAAGATACGCAGAGCCTCAAACACATATGCAGCATCAATTGGTTAAAGTGGGCCGTGAACATTTTTAAACTGTTTAAATCTCCAGGTGTGGATGGACTAATTCCTACCTCTGCTTCAACGGGCACAGGAGGAATTACTACTTACCACATATAATCCGGATATCCCGGAGCAGTCTGGAACTGGGATATATACCAGAATCATGGAGAAGGGCCAGAGTCATTCCAAAAGTATCAGCAGTAACATAAGGTTAGGAGAGATTAAAAAAGAATTGGACAAAAGAAGACTCGATAATTGGAACAATCTTTTGGGGATAAGATACTTTTGGGTGAATATAACGAGAAAAGATCCGACGCCTGTATCTGTCTGAGCAAGAACAGGCTACGCATTGTAACATGGATCTTTACTGGGCATTTGCGACTCAAATTACACCTTAGTAAAAGGAAAGTAGTAGAATAAAGTGAGTGCAGATTCTGTAAGGACAAAACCTCCAGAATCCAAGGGCACTTTACCTAGACGCATATCAAATAAAAAAGGTAGATTTACATAACTTGATGCCACTTTCTTGAGAGGATAGGACTGGAAGGATCGTTATAGACACCGATACATTCCTTGCTGCATTAGCGATAGAAGGGGGCACATTAGATCTTTTGGGCCCCATTCCTAACATAACATCGGCCGGTAGGTACAACAAAATTAAACCTAATATTGCATAGTACCAACCATTTACGAACTGGTGCCTATTCGAACTAACAGCAACCTTGAGACTTTTAAGTTCTAACTAATGACCTATCCACCACCCGAAGTCAATACTGTATAAATAAAAGATTCAATGCGAAGTAAAACCTATGACAAAAACTTGAAGTGATTAGGAAAAAACGTTGATTTGGTGGTTATAAATTGAAGAACTTAACTTCAAAAGGGTCTAAGTGCCAAAAGCATGGAAAAGGTTATGAGTAAAATAAAAATTGTATACACCATATACGCACATATACATTCGCCATGTTTATCCCACTACAATAAATGGATTTCTTTGAAAATGAACCTTTTTATTCAAAAATGTATATTTTTAAAATTTTGGCACTTTTGAAGTTATGCTCTTCAATTATTATTATTTTTTTTTTTTTTTTTTAATTTAAAACAGCCGAATTTGTTCGTACGTCTCAGCTTAGCTCCTTCATGTACGTATTTACAATAGGAAAGTCGATTTATATTCATAATAGTTTCCATTTATTGCTAATGCCTCATTTTGAACGGTGTTGATTTCTCTCTAAAAACGCGTTTTTTATGTAACATTCTAAATTCTTTTTTTAATTTTATACCTACTTATAATTAGTTTCCCTTAATTTTAGCGAATATTTAAATATAACTTAGAACTAGGCAGGCACAAATTTCTTTTATGGATATATTTAGGTTCATTAAAGTTCAAAATTGTCTCTAATAAATTCAATAAGTCTACTGATAACCTCTAATTAAAAATTTCAGAGATATTCGAATTATTCTTTTGTAGGTACAATTCCTGACAATAATAGTTAACTGATAGCTTTTTTAACTTATTACTTTCTTGCTTTCTTGTCTAAAACGAAAGCTTGTCTGGTTTTTCCCGCGTAAGTCGATTGCATTAATCCAAAACATATGGTCCTTCGAGCCGGATACAAAATCAAAGAACAACAGATACACTGTCTTCGGACACTCGACCATTAGTACGGGAAACCAGGAACAAATTATAGTCCGAAACACATAGGACGTCCTTTGCTACTTGTTTTTATGTTATCGCAATGGAAGTCATTCTTAGTTTCACTCCCCTTAATATTTACACCAAGAAGGCTTCTCTGAAGACAATGAAACAACTCCTGTCAATTCAGAAGGATGCACAATGATAAGGCCTAAGTACTGTGGGAAAACCCATCCTCCCTCACCTTACAGATATTATTATGCCAGAAAAATGAATCTAAATAGCAGTTTTCATACGTGGTTGTTTTTAGAATGTATAATTGAAATATTTAATTAAAATCGCTGGTGTATTTAAAAAATGTTGATAGTGGAAATTCAATTTTGTCAGAATATACGCAATATAATTAACTAACATTTTCCATTTGACTGAACTCCCCTATTTCTGATGATATCGCAATGATGTTCAATTAAATTTGCACATAAAGAGTGCAATATTCTAAAAAAAATCCAATTAAAGTAATTAAATAGCATCCGATATGGGAAATAAATATTTAAAAGTCGGTAATCACTCTGACTGCGAAGTACTTTATTTTTTTATAGTTATACGTGCTCGAATATCATCAGAAAATTGATTGTAGATAAAAAGTAACTCCTTTAGCCACCTCTAGACTCCAGTATTCCGTTCTACTGCAGATCAATGGCAGCGGCAGTAATGGAAAGGCGCCGGGAAGTCTGGATTCTATTATGCCGTTGGCTGAGTCACGCGATATTCGCTTTTAAATATAAATGTTATTTTCCTAGAAGACGATAAAAAGCCAGAGTATGTGACGGTCGAATGGGGTGTTAATATATTAAGGGTTGTCAAAGATATGAAAATTAGGCACCGTTTTGAGAAATGGATGTGAACGAATTCTAGCACGACATTAATGTATTTCTGATTGTTAAACAAAAATATAATACCATAAATAATGTATTAATATTAATAATATACCGGGTATCCGCGCGAAAGCTTTAACTGGTATTATATCTTATATCTGGTGTATTAAAATAATTAAGGAATAATTGAATGGTATAAATGACTGTTAATTAGATTGCCTAAAAATAATGCAAAAATGGGCTTTATGGTAAAGAAAAGAGGTATTTCACAGAGAGCCTGTTCCAAAAGAACAAGACGTCTTCTGTAGAGGAGAAAATAAAACAGATGGAAAAGAAGAATGGAACATTCAGACCCGGCCAAGGACGGTGAAATACAGTGTCATGAGGTGAAGTCGAAGTTAAAAGTGGAAGGAGCTGTAAACTCTGCTCGTGTTAAAGCCCCAACCTTCGACGAAAAGATGTCATGGACCAACTACCTTAAACAGTTCGAGACAGCTGCGAGAGCAAACGAATGATCTGAGAGAGAAAAAGCAGTGAATCTGACAATCGCTCTTCGAGGAGACGCTTTAGATGTCCTTCAGATTATACCTGTGGAAAAGACAGATTATTTTGAGACTAAATATGCGATATGGCCACGAACATTTGGAGCATCTATACCAATCACAGTTAAAGAATCGCAAAACAGAAACGGGACGAGACCCTTCATGAATATGAAGTAGATAGTGCCAGGTTGGTACGATTTGCCTACTCATCAGCTCCGGAAAACATGATGGAATGTTTGGCAGTCCAAACATTTGTTGATGGACTCCGTGACCACGAGATTCAGAAAACACTCCGCTTAGTCCGCCACAAAACATTGGTCGATGTCTTGTCCGCTGATCTAGAGTATGAGGTAGCAACGCAGGCTTCTGGAGGATACAGTAAAGTGAGGACTGTAAAAGAAGAAAACATGGAAGATAAACTCGACCAACTAGTTAACATAATACAGATATTTATTGATAAAAAGAAGAAGACAAAGACCACATACCGGATGTAGTAATCAACATTTTAACTTCACTGATTAATGAATCCTTTGAAATTGGTCTCTTTCCTAACTGTCTAAAAACAGCTATAATAATCCCACTTCATAAAGGTGGCGACAAAACCAAAACCTGTAACTATAGACCTATCGCGTTATTGCCTACCTTATCGAAGATAGTAGAACGGCTAATGAAAAACCGTCTTTTGCCCTTTCTTTTCAAGCATAACATCCTCACAGCTCATCAGTATGGCTTTCTACCTAAAAAATGCACTAGCGACGCAATGTTTTCCGTTCTTAATGAAATATACACATCACTTAATGATAAACTTTTCACCGCTTCAGTATTTTGTGACTTCGCAAAGGCCTTCGATTGTGTAAATCATGATATTTTAATTAATGAGTTACAAATTTATGGCATACGGGGTTCTCCTTTACAATGGTTTAAAACTTACCTAGAAAATAGAAATCAACAGGTGCGGGCGAATGGTGAGGATTCTACAAATCTAGCAATAAGCAGTGGAGTACCTCAAGGATCAGTATTAGGTCCAATTTTGTTTTTATTATTCATCAACGACATCACAGACTTAAGAATAAGTGGTAGAATTACTTTATTTGCTGATGACACCAGTGTAACCTGGAATAATTCTAACATGCAGACATTACAATCTATCATAAGTGAAGATCTAGTGACTATTAAGTCCTGGTCTGATTCGAATGGACTTTGTTTCAACACCAGTAAAACTGTAGCATTGTCTTACAGAGGTACTTTACAACCTATAACTTTAAACAATAATCTGATCCAAACGGTGACTTCAATCAAGTTTTTAGGTCTTTATATAGACGATTCTCTAAAATGGTCTGCTCATATAGAAAAAAATTATCCTCCGCATGTTTTGCCATTAAATCGGTTTCTAAAGAGCTGACTCCTTCTACTGCATTAATAACCTACTTTTCCTTATTCGAATCTCACCTTCGCTATGGTTTACCTTTCTGGGGTTCTTGTAGCTTATACCTTTTCGAATCTATTTTTAAACTGCAAAAAAGAGCAATCCGCTATGTATTTGGTTTAAGTAATAGGACACATTGCGAAAATTACTTCAAAAATTTCAAAATTCTAACCCTTCCTGCTCTATTTATTTTCGAATTCGTCTGCTTAGTTCGCAAGCACATTCAAAATTTATCCGAAAGACCGACTCGTAGATATCCTACAAGAAATTTAGAGACTGATGTTTATTTAACAATGCCCACTTCTGACCTTTTAAAACATTCCATTACCTACAATGCCAAAAAATTGTATAATAACCTTCCGATGCAATTAAAATCTATAAATACATACGATAAGTTCCGAAGACTGGCTAAAGCTTTTCTTCTAGAAAGACCATATTACACAGTAGCAGAATTTTATAACGTACCTTAGACATTTGAGTTCCACATACAATGGCATTAATTAAATAATTAAATATTAAAGTTTAAATTTAAAAATTAAATTAGAATAATTATAATGACGGATATTGCATATCCATTGCAATTGTTATTCCTATTTTGTCTGTTTGTTTCTGTTTGTTTTTTCTGCTGTTTAGTTATTTTTTATAATATGTTTAGTATTTAAGTTACACGCTTTGTCTATAAAATTTTTGTAAATTTTTTTACGACAATAAAGCATATCTCTCTCTCTCTCATCAGGCGCTGGAATTGCAATGAACTGAGACATGTACGCAGTTCGTGCAAACGCCCTAGACAACACGCCGCAAGTCGGCCTAAAGGGGACAGCTTCAACCCGAAACCGTTCCAAAGACCCTCTTATACTGATAGCCTCTTTTGAAATGTAGCGATAGTGTATACGTAGAAGGCTTAGGCATTTCCATGACAGTACGTTTAGTTTAGAATCCTGAATATTGAACAAATGTCCAAAAAACAATAGCATTGCATAGAGAGATAGAGCTATCCCACTACCGCGGTAGAAATGTAATCATATTTTTAAATATGTTATTTTAGAATTCTTTTTATTTTTTGAATAAATTGACTGCCATTTATTTTTAGGTACTTTCTAGCAAAAACTGACCAATTTATTTGTACGTACCTTTCGTCATGTTAAACAACAAACTACGTACACCCCAAAACTAAAATTTGTGCTGTTTAGTGGTCGCTGACTGCGAGCAGTGCTGGCAGCAGTGTTCCTGTCATCGAAAGGGTGTAGTTATACAAGTTTCTCTGTTTATTTTACGTACGTCCAAATATAATTAAACATTTCATCTTTATTTCACGAGATTCCTAGGTTAACATACTCTATATTACATCTTTCTAATATATTTTAAAATCATAATGATATCTTTTTTCATTGACGAGATCAGAGACAACAGAGACAACGTGTAACTTAATAGGAAAATGTGTTCGGTAGTCCATTTAAATGACATATATGACTTTCTTTCTCTTTTACATTGATCTTTACATATATTTATCTCTCTCCAATAAAACTAACACCAATCCTAGAAGTCGCTGATGTTGCTGGTTTTTTGACGTCGACGTATAGATTAGAACTGACAACTGGCAATGTTATGAATATTGTTATGAACGTGTGCATTTTATTAAAATTAATTTAATTTGTGCACCGTTTATTTCTTTGAGTCTGATTTTATTGTTTAATTAATTTCATTTCCCCCCCCCGCATTTTTTTGTATGAAGCAATTTCTGGAACCAAACTCGCGTTTTTGTACACGTTTCTTTCTAGAGGTAAGTAATTTCCAATTTATTAAGAAAACCACTGTATAATGTGTGTGTTTAATAATATATTACAAAATGGCTATAATTATTTTAGGTGATTTGAAACAGAGATCCATTGTTACAGCTACTTTTGTTCATTAAGTAAGTAGATGAATATCTGGACAGCTTTAATGGCAGCACAAAGTTCCCACCTATTAGAAAAGAAGTAAAATGTATGCTGAGTAAAAAATCTCTGCACATGTAGTATTAGCAAAGGACTTTTGAAATGATTAGAGATTGGCTATTTCTTACATACACCTACCTCTAATAGCCACTCCAGTGGCTACTAGAATATTGTGGAGTCATTTAAACGAAGAAATTGAATTACAAAAGGGCAAAATTTTAAATCAGGATGCATTGGAAAATAAATTTGGGGACATCAGGTCGGTTTTGGATTTTAGAGAGAAATGAATCTTAAGAAAAGTTAATTTATCCTGTAGAACAACCAGTAGTTTAAGTAGGATCTGCTATAACTTTATTAGAAGATTTCCTTGATAATAAATTGTAATATACCAATTGTTTCAAATGAAATTGAAAAAGAGTTAAATTCGAAATTAGATTTTTCATGAGCAAAGTGTTATATTCATTCAAACATCTAAGGTAATCTATAATTAAGGAAGTATGGAAAATAGGTATACCCTGTTAAGGGACAACAACAAAAAATTACAAAAATGTATTCATCTTTAAATAGTGTTTATTATTAATATTATTATTTGTTGTTTGAAAAGTACCTCCTGCTGCAGAGCAGATCGAATAGATTAGACGACTAGTTGGAGAAGGTCCACCTAGTCACCAAATTAGGAGACTAGGAAAACTTTTACATGACTGGGGACACAACAGGAATGCACACGCACAAGATACAGAAACAGACGACATAACAGGGGTAAGCCTTCAGCAATGTCCTATTTAAATGATGATAGTATGTCATCCTTCATTCCCTTTTAGAAGGCATGGCATATAAATCTATTGATGTTAATGACTCTAAGAGGAGTTAGCAGGAGGGTGTACGGAATGGGTCTAGCAGGTTTCGATTCAGTTTACAGGATGGGAACTTACTCGACTCGGGCCTTATACATTTGTGTCAGTGTATGTGTGTGTTTGTTTCGTTTCCATGGTTTTTTTTAAAAAACGGTATCGATATACTCTATACAGTTCATCAAATTTCTAGAGGCTTTCGACGGCTAGACAGAGAAAGCACTACTGACAGGCATCCCGACGGATTTACGCAATGAAAGTACACTCTGCGCATCAAGTATTTCACTATTTCATTCAGACCTAAATGTCAGATGTAAATTTCGCTAAAACATTTCTTTTATTTTCGTTTGTGTTTTTGCTCATTACAGTTTAATAGAACCTAAGTATGGAGTTTAATAGCAAATTAAGAGGCCGCGTGATTAACAGTCAATCTCGCGAAAAAATAGCCAATGTTATAGAGTTTATGAGAAGAGAAGGAAACTTTAATTCACCTTCAATACCATTTAAAAATGTAAATGATCGTGTTGCTGCAGCCACAGGAGTATCTAAAAACACTGTCGTCCGCATTTCTGGAGAGAAAAAAAGAATCGATAACCGTGAGATATCGGAATTTTCATCACCAAGAAAAACCATTAAAAAACCAAAAACAGTTAATGATATAGATGAAGCTGCACAAGAATCAAATTTTATTTTTTTATTATTAGATAGCTATTTTTGTTTCTGAGTTGTGTTCATTTACAGGCTCAATTTTTTTCCGTTTCTCCTTTTTGATTTTATATGGGGTTTCAAGTTGTTTTTGACTTATTTCGACGTAAATCACAACAACACACTTTTTTAATAAAGCAAACAAGTGTTAAGAGGTATATGTACGTGTAAACTACAATTACAAAAAATTGATATGAAACCCATGAAACCGCCAACAAAAATGTAAAGCTAGCTTCCGTACTAGAACATGGTGTCATTCGTCGAGATAATTTATCGTTTTGTTTAATAGATCAAGAAATGTAAATATTCCCCTGTTATTTTTTATAAAATTATAAGAGAAATAAATTTTTTTCTAAATAGTATAGTTTATTATTTTGTAGAAAAACAAAATTTCGAAAATTTTAGTAATGTTTCAGAAACAACCGTTATTAATAATAGGTACCATTTTCCTTAATAAGGTAGAAATAAAATATAAACTATTTCCACGATTTACAAAGGCCTACAAAAAAATTATAGGTATTTTCCGCTATCCTATAAAATTTATATTTTCTGACTCAATTTCAAAAGGTTGAAGGAATTTCAAAACACCTTTTATGGCATAATAATTATTTTCAATTCTACATACTATCTTTAGCTGCTTTTAAAAACGTTCTAAGAAAGTCCAATCAGACCAATTTAATCCCTAAACTATTCCACACTTTTAAAATTTAATTACCTAAAAATATTAAAAACTATTTAAAATAACTTGTTTAGCAGACTGTACAATAGCTATCTTAGTCACACGTAGCGCGTTCTCTGTCTGGGCGTCGAACACCTCTAGAAATTTGATGAACTGTACTTTATAAAATATTTGTTATATTATTTTTTAAATATATTATGAATATATAACAGCTGTGACTTTCTTTGTAATTTGTCACAAAATGATACGAGGTACTTTCTAAACGTAGCAATTGTAGTTTGTTTTTTTGTACCTTACAAAAATATAAATTATAGAAAAAGAGTTTGGTGTATTATTTTTCCAAGTTAAAATATTTAAAAATCAATAGAATTTTCAAGTTTTTTTAGCGAAATTTACAAGAGTAATAAAAACTATGTTCACTGCTTATATTAAACTGATTAAAACTTCCTTTATTAAAATGATTATTTATATAATAAAAAATTTGATGTTATTGGAAGCTTTTATATTTTTTAATATACAGTGAAACAATAGTTTTTGTTTTTCCTGTAAATTTGTATAAACTATTTATTTCTGAGTCCATGTTTAAATTTCCCGCTCTAAAGCATTTTTAATTTTCCCGCTATTAACTAGTGGCGCCATCATAGACTGGTTGTGGTTACAATCGCCCAAACAACTTTTACCGAACAAAAAAAATACATTGAGTTACATGTCTCGTTGGGTTGTCTCTGGCGAGATCCATAGTGTTGGGAATATCTACCAGCAATAGATGGATTTGCAGTAAATTGTTTATTAATTTGTAAATACACAAGTAACTCAAAGTACTCAAATTCTGTTCCTTGCTGTGCTGCATTTTCCTTTCTTATATTATTTGACAATTTTATTATTTTTGATTAAGACCAAGCTGTTAGAAAAGTAAGTAACATAAACAATTTTTTTCATAAAATCGTAGAAACGAAATAAGGTAAAAAATATAAGATGTTAAAATAAGAATTTTAAAACAAGTTAAACATCCAGTGTAACTAATTCCGAAAATCTCCGGTATTTGGATAAATTCAAACTCATCGCTGACTATACACTTTTCACATTATCCAAAAATGTTCAGCATGACGCTTTTAATATTTTTTTCGTGCTTCGATCTGATATGGATAACGTTTCTGAGTCCGTCTCGGTTTAGCATTTATTGGTCTGGAAAAGAGCCATTATCGAAATGGGGTTTCATAATGCACGCTATGACCAGAATATTGGAAGGAAATATAATGAAAATCTAAACAAAAGCAGAGAGCAAAGTGAAATTGGTTCAAACAGAATTCGCTACGTAAAGTTATCGAAGTGGATAAATTAATAGAGATTGTATAGCAGATTGCTGTATAAATATGATGAAACGATTTTCGAGTAACTAACTATTTGTTATTACAAATGACGTTCACGTCTTTTATACACGTATACACAAATATGTTTGGAGGATCAATATACAATTATTGGTAATTTGGTGCAGAGGATGGCCGTTTGGCTTCTATTCTAGAAAAAAAATATAACTTCCATTTCTAATTCGTATTAGCTTTAGGAGCAATCTTTTCACCTCTGAGTAAAGTTGAAAGTAACTAATTGCTGATTAAACTATAAGGCTGTTGTTCGTTAATCTGACAAGTAAACCTATATGTAACTTTACTTGGAGGTGAAATATTATAGAACAGGTGCGGTTTCTCCATTGGTTCATTTGTGGAGTGAATACCCAGTTAAATTTCATAAAAACACATTATTTTAATATTACATAAATAACATAAAAATATGAATTTAATTTTAATATTTTTATTTTCATACGTGTTTGTCTATATTTTTTGGTACATCATTGTCCTCTGGTTGATCGCATCTCTGTGTCACAGTATACCTAAGTATAGGGACCGTGCGTCATGACTTTAACGCTAACTGGTGACAAAAATGTGAACTTTTTGGGGGGTATTTATTAATGTTTTATACGGCATTTATTGTTTAATAATTATTAATAAAATGAAGTCGAATTATTTTCGTAATATCAATATTGAAAAAACTTGTTGCATCCGTGGATGTACAAACACATCACTTTAGAAACCTGGATTTCATTCGATAATAGGGGCGTTTGATTTGAAACTCGATCGAGCGAGCGTCGAGGAGACCGAGAAGTGATGACGTCACAATAGAGCATTGAATCAAATCAAATAAAACAGAGTAAAAAACATAACCTCGCTTTTTGTGATTGTCAAAATCACAGGTCAAAATAGTGAGCAAAAAGTAAAGAAAATGGAAAAACTTTTAATAATAAGGGGTAATGGCCCTGAAATGCAGCATATACCACAAATGCCCGCATTCGCTCTCATACTCCATGCCTGTGATTACTGGTGATTAGATCTGGACAGAGAAAATATATTTTCCAAACACACATTTTGTTTTTTTATGACGAATAATTTTAGCTATAAGACAAAAGCGGCTAAGTAATTTGTTGACTTCTTGTCTGGTCTTTAATTTTGAGATTCAAATTTGTTTGTAAGTTAAAAAGAGATAGGTAGAGACAAAGACAAATTTCTCCCTCTTCTCGATCCATCTGCTCTGAGAACATCGAGCTCGCTCTATGTTCTCGCTCCAAAGCAAAACAAATACTTTAGGGATCTCTCGGAGTGTCAATTCAAACGCGTTTGCAGCGCTCGGAGATCTCCGATGATCAAATCAAATGCACCAAATAAAGAAATTTTATAAATTTCCACAGAGCACAATTATGCCTCACACCCAATGATATACATAATTACAAAGATTGCTTATCCATATGTAAATCAGACGACGAAAAGCGTATTTCACTGGGCAAAGTTTTCTTTTTATCTAGCTTGTATCAATTTTGAGCACTTAGTTGTAAAGAAATCATTTACAGAAAAATTAGAATCTTTAGTGTTTTCTTGTCATTAAGATTTTTACATATTTAAATGACCATTTTATATAAATATAATTTTACAGATAATGGTTTATTCTGTTGATTAAAACTAATGTAGAATGTTATGAAATAAGAATATCCAATTTGACAAAAATATCACGGTCCTCTTTACAATTTGTTAACTATTTCTCATTTATTATTAAAATAAACAAATCATAAATTGCTGCGTTTGAGAATCCACATCGGATGCATCAGGAGATGTAAAAAATCTTTGATCACGTGATTCAGTATACGTAAATGTAATGGGACAGATGTGTCCGATGTGGATAAAAAAACGCTCGAGATGTAAAAAATGCATCCGATGTGGATTCTCAAACGCAGCAAATAATACATTGCAATTACTGTCAAAAGAGATTATAACAAACTTTAAAATATTAAAAATCCAGTGATTTTTTGTAAATTTTTTTAGTGACATTACCATTAAACATTATTCAGAATAATAGATAAGTGTCCAATTACAACTCTTACCAAAGTTGTTCATACCTCATATCAAAATTGTTTACATTACCTTTTCAAAATTGTATTACATATTGCAATTATGTATTTTATGTAGAATTGTTTCTGAAATAGTAGTCTAAAATTATTTATATCCATCTGTTATAAAAATTGTTTAGATCTCTTAATATTATTTAACTACATGAAAACTCAACTTTCCAAATACATAATGACATGTCTTGAAGTAAAACTTTAATTATTATCTTTTTCTAAAGATTAAAATGCTGAAATTTTATTTTAACACATTTGGGCTAAAACGGCTCTATTTAGTGAGCACTAGGAAAGGCACATTGCAACCAGCTTTTCATAATTTTTTTATAGTTGGGTGAGCAATCTATAATATATGTATCATTGAACATCTCATAAACGCCAGTGGATGAATGACATTTCGATTAACATAAAGCTAAAAAGATTTATAATTATTATTATCAATCTTTTTTATTAATTTACATTTTTTAAATGTTATTGTAATACTTTTAAATTCAGTGTTACTAAATACCTATATTTTAACATTGGATACACTTGTTTAAGGTACAACTTTACAATTTATTGTCACTTAGCCATTTAAATCTTTTTGCTTAAAATGTATATACATGTCCAGATTTTAATAATGTTTCACATTTTACGTCATTTTGACCATGTACACGATTGTTTGGTACGGGCCGGTATCTATTTTTAACTATATTTAATATTTAAAAAAATACCCTTCATTATTTACTTGCAATGTTTACCCCATTTAATTCTAAAATTAAACACTAGAGAGGGCTAAGTTCGGCAGTAGTGCTGCCTCTTTATTTCACGCACGGTCCCTATACTGTGTCTGTGGCGCATTATGATGAGTGAGCCTAACACGAGTGAGACGATATGTCGAATGCATATAGCTAAAAAGAGAAGACAAGACAGATCCTTCAAACTGTCAAAGAACACATTAATTGGCGCGCCGCTCACAGACAAGGTTCCCAAACCAGTGTTGCCGGTCTAGTATAATTCACACGTTCGTTTGATCTGTCTACAGGCACAGCATAATTTTGTAAATAACCATAGGAATAGAGGAAGGATTATATTTTAATAATTTATCATTATATTTCTTTTATTTTGTATAATAATTATTAAAGACCGGACAATTTAATTTATTCTTATCAGCGAAGTAACGGTAAGAGCGGACCTTCGATTTGAATAATACATTCTGAATAAAACAAGTTATTTACTGAACTGGTCGACACAGTAGATAAGATATTGGATTTTTATCGCCCGGGCGTAACATTTGGGGCGGGCTTATTATTACATTTACATTGCAATAATTATTTTATTAAATTTTAGTTCAAATTTGGTTGGATATTATTATATAATTACAAATGATATTATTATTTATTTTTTTATTGTGTTGTGGGATAATGTTGTTGGCTTTTTCTGTTAATATATTATTGACTAATAAATATATCAACGAGGATACACCATCATTAGTTTTATGTTTAGAGTGTTCCAATATACACTCTTTATCCTAAAGTAGCAAATATACAATTATATACAATATATACAATACAAATTAATATCAATCTTCTTCATTTGAAAAATATGTTTGTATGACTGCATATTTTTCTAAATTGTCTTCAGTGAAATTACTTCTTTTAGAAGTCAATAAATCTTTAAACCTAGAAAACGATCGTTCTACGTCACAACTCGTTACAGGAGCAAATGAAAAATGTGGAACAAAATCACAATATTTTAAAGCAGTTTCATAATCGTTAAAATTGTTCAGGGAGATTTGTTTCAGAGTCTGTAAATTTGGATTTCTTTTAATAACACAATCTATTTTATGGTTAAATTTATCTTGTAAGGGCCACTTTACGTTTTTTAAGTGTAACAATGTCGATTCAAATTTTTCCATAGCAACCGATAATTGTAAGTTACGGGTTTCAAGGAATTTTATAGTTTCTGGGAGACACGAAAAATAAGTCGCAAGAAAATTTAACTCCGACTGCAAAGTTGTTTTTGTTATTAAACCTTTACACTGAGTGATAGAGAGAGCGTCCTCTGATAAGTTGGAAATAAATACTTTTAGTCTGTCGAAATGCTCCGAAAAAAAGAACACAGCCTGTAACCAAGTTCCCCATCGTGTAATAACTGGTTGTGGAGGTAGGGGGATATTCGGACATATTTCTTTATATAAAGAAACTCGGGACGGTGCTTTTAACAAAATTTTTTTAAAACAGCTAATCAACGAATTAATGTCTGGAAAGCTGTCACGGATAAACTCACAAACTCGGTGTAACGCGTGAGCAAGGCAAGTTACATGCAGCATGTTTGGAAAATGTTCTTGTAATAGTTTCCCTGTTTTCAACATTACACTTGCCGCGTCTGAAATAAACAATAAAACTTTTGAAACGTCATTATCAATTACATTGTTCAATCCACGTTTCACTATTTCATAAATCATTTCAGCGTTCACAGTTTCACGAAACACACTAGAAACTAAATACTGTTGTGAAGTATTTTCAGCACTTAATAATCCTACAACAACATTAACAACACATCTACCCTTTATGTCAGTCGTTTCATCTGCACTAACCCAAATATATTTGCTGGAAATTTTCGTTTTTATTGCCGTCATTGCTTTATCGTACTGATTTTGAATATAATGTTTTCTAATTGTGGATTCATCCGGTATTTTACGTTTAGTATATTTACAAAGAAAATTTTTGAAAATTGTATTATTTAATTTTGTTAATGGAATATTTGCAGAAACAAATGCGTTGCATAAATCTTCATAAAAGATTTTGTCTGGACATCCCTCTAAAGATTGCATGTGTTTTTGTGTTTTCACATGTTGTGTCATACTTGACTTTCCATTAAAAACTAACACCTGATCACAATTGCGGCAGTATAATTTGTTGTCATTAAAACGACGAAAACAATCAAAGTCCGATAATAAATTTTCCATATTTACGTTTCCAGTTTCTATCACTTTTCCCTTTGAACTAAACAAATATACTCATTGGAAAAATCTAGTGATATTTTTACAAGACACTTTCTTCTCAAATCTCCTGTTTATCGACTCTTTGTTATCTTTTTACATTTTTTCAACCAACAGATACCTATATAGAGTGAGCAATTGAATTAATACATACATTACAGAAATTTAACAGACATTTATTTTATTGTCTCATCGTGTATAAGTACCATAATATCCACAGGAAATAAAAACATAAATTTTTTGTTACAAAAAATCGGTATGTACGGTATCGATAAAAGCCAAAATATTCATAAATATAATATAAGGATTGACTTTATTTGAATAAAAATATCACCGGCAACTAACCGACAATGGATCGAGAAAGTATAAGACAACATATGATGGGCCTATTTGACATTCATTTTAGGCCCTCTCTACAGCGTCTTAGTCCAAACGCTCGTAGAGTCCTAATATTTGGCCCCGATGCAATTTTTCCAACAATGAATCGGGACCAGCGAAGGCTAGAAATTTCCAATTTTCTGGAGGAAATAACAAATTCGGGGGAGGCAGCTGGGGTCCTCGATCCTCATTTTAGGCAGGAGAGTAGTGTACCACGCCAAAATATTGAGGAATAGATATTTTGTAATTATATAAGAGATAATAATAAAAAAAATATCATACAGAATATCGTTTACATTACTACACCTTAAACTCGCTTATGAAAAGTTTAACATCTTCATCAAAAAAGTTATTTTTTTTTAAGGAAAATTTCTCAGGCCACAAATTAAAGGATCTGAGGTTACTAAAAACTTTTGTAAAATATCCTACATATCCTCGGCGTTGGTGAGAAGAAAACATTAAATTTGTTTAATGAAAATGATTCAAAAGACAAAGAATATAGGTACACGATAAAAAAAAATCTCACTTTTTTGTATTAGTTTTAATGTCTATGTATATATCAGTACACTTTTTTATCTTGTTTTAATAAAAAAAAGAGGTTTGTCCTGATAGTATTAGAATCTGCCGCACTGTCTGCCGTCTTAAATAGCGAACCCAGAATGAGACGCCTATGTGATTAAAACCAATTATTTGAACGCGATTAAAATGTCCGGTCTTTAATAATTATTTATCTTTAATTATATTTGACCATAAATATGAGACACGAGAAACTGGCTAAGCACTAGTTCTTTTTGGTCTTAATAGGTTGGCAACATTTTTCGTTAGAAATTTGTCAGTTCTATGATCGAACTGTCACTTTTTTTTAAATAACTTGTTTTTTCGGCAATTTCGGCCCTTTCCGATTTGATTTTTGGAAGATGGCCGTTAGCTCCGCATTGTGTTAAATAGTGTTGAGTAATAATAAGTTTCCGAGCTTTTTGTTTTGTCCAAGGGCCCCCGTGCCAATGTTTATGTTACTTTTATTTTGGATGAACCTTGTTTTTGACCAAAATCTGAGGCAAGTGAGACGCCGAGAGATACTTTCTTCCACGTGGGGCTGGATCCCGGTAGCAGAGAAAACCCTCAAAAGAGGTAAGTCATTTCCTTTGCTGCTCCTGCATTTTCTTTGTCTTGCAAAACACTCATATTTTAATATATATATATATATATAGGGTTCTTCCCGTGGATGAACAAGAGAGCCACATCAACCGTGGGTGGGTATTCTCAGAAAGCTACAGAATGGAATTCTGTCTTGCCAATATGCTGATCCGTTTTATTTACCCTGTGAAGCAGATATTTACTTTTTATTTCAAACGTTCTTACGTGCTCCCCGTGCCCCAAGCAGTCCTGTAACATGATGAGCTTAGGTGTGCAGTGTGTAGCCTAACAGAGGGCTCTTTCTAGTGCCGCTGTCAGACCTAGGATTAAATTTTGGTATTTATTATTTTTTATTTAATTTTAACAATATGTTCGCAATGTCTATTTAGACACTTTACTTATATTTTGAAACGGGTGTTTCTTTATTTTCTGTATGATTTAGTTTTAAGAATACTTTTTGTTTCTTTTATTTACAACCAGTTTGTAAATATTATTTTGAGTACTCAAAACAATATACCTTAATTTTAACAAGACGTCTCGGATAGGTATAAATAAACCTTCTTATTTTATTATTCATATATTTCTCCAACTATTGGCGAATGAATTGAGAGGATATTCTCAATTACACCATTTCTATTGACTATAAATTTAACTGTTTAGAGTTTGATTCATCAAATGAATTGGGTAAATATTGTTAATATATCATTATTTCTCTTTTGAGCAAAGATAAATCACTTTTATTTATTTTCTATTAAATTCAATTTAAATTATGTATGACTTTTATTTCACAGAATATCATGATCATCTCTACAAGTGTCTATTTGCAAATCTATTTATGGTTTAATTATTTAAATTTTATTTACTATGGTTTCTGAATTTACCTTTAGATTTTAAAAACTTCTTTATCAAATAATACTAAATTTTTTAATCTATAAAAAACTCAGTGGTATGGTTTAAATACTCATTTTTCTATTTTATTTATGATGGTGGGTGAGGTTTTCCGGGTTTTCTTCACCTTTAAGACAAATGGCACCATCAATCATCCTTAAGTCGCCCCGGAGCGCCACGGCAAATAATAATAATAGCCGTCCCTTCCCCTACACAAGTCGTTCAGTCGACTTCAGGGGTTGAAATTCACTCGTAAGGGGGTGAATTAGGGAGAGGGAGAGTATTATTATTATTATTATTAAGTGTATCTAAAGTCAATTTAAAATAATTAAATTTCAAGACAACAAATCCTTATTCACACCTTTATGCCACCGACGGTAGAGCTGCTGTGCTGTATATAACCTAAACCCTTTGTCAAAAGAAAAAAATGGGTTACAAAGTTGAATATTATTGTTGAACTTTTTAAATTGTTTATTTTACCTTATACATTTTTTTTTTCTACTCTTCATACAGTATTATGTGAAGAGTATTATAGGTTTACTTTGTCTGTCTGTCCGATGTCACGTTTTTTGTCTGCACGATAAGTCAAAAACGAAAAATGATATTTAAGCAAAAATCAAGCTCTATAAAGGGACAAAGTCTATTGATGTCTTTACTGGCCTATATCCACATTATCCTTCAATACACTCGTCCTATGGATAGAGAAACAAGTACTTGGTTGCAACTCTTTTAACGCGCCAGGATTTTAGAGATGACTCAATAGATCCGCTTTATTCTGATTCTCAACCAGCAACACATTTACAATGGGTTTTAATGCTAAAGTCCTGGGGTTAACCGTCCCACAAAAATAAGCATACAAAAGTCGATGGGATCCCACTTATACTTTCAAGTTAAATGTAACAAGGGTATTTTAATAAATTTGACATAATTAAACATTTTAGTTTTATAAATATCCTTTTTGATGAATTCAGAAAATAAGTAAACCATATCCTTTACTGATAAGGAAATTCAGTTCCTGAGATCTCATTGAACCGTCGGGATTCAGATAAATTACTTTTAAAAAAGTATTAGATACACGCTGTTATCCAAGCAAAGACGCCGGGAAAAACATAAATACATCAATATTACATAATATTTATAAAAAAATAAAAATTAAACAGGAAATTGATAAAAAACCGTAGTACGGCTAGGTCTATGAAAAATTGTACAGTATTTTTATACTTATTTGAAATTTCTATTAACAAAAATATCATGACATTTTTAAATATAATGATTTTGACTATTTAGGAATCACAATAAAACATTTTTATATATACGTCTAACTATATTTTTATCCTCCCCAAACATCCAAACTGTTTTTTGAATAATATGTCATCAGTTATAACTAAAAAATTAATTAAATTTAGGAAAAATCTCTAATCAACATTCTCCAAAGATCGATGACAGCTTGAAAACTAAAATCCATACTTAAGCTATTAATCGCAGAATTATAGTCAAAAAACTAAATAAATTGTTTCATTTCTCAAGACACCGATACGACAAAAAATCGACTACTAAAGGTGGGTCAGTTATCGATAAAATTTTCAAGATGTCCGAATACTTACCAAACTGGTACACATTCCACATCGGATATATATTAATAAATAATCAACTTCAGAAAACTTCAGAGATGGAAAATAAAAACCAACTCAGTATTCACAGTATCACATAATAAAAAAATTAATACTTATTGCGCGCTTTTTTTATTTAATTTTACTATGAACAAATTCTATTTTGTAAGAGCTTCAGCTACAGTGATCGACTGGGGGAGTTGAGAAGGGAGTTTCTGAATACTCCGCGCACCCCTTAAAGTCGATATTGATTTTTCCTGTAGCCTAGAAGGCAGGGGTGGCGTGACCCGAAGCATTTAGTAAGTACATCTACTTTTTTTATAAGAGTATTTATTGGGTCGTTTATTATTTATTTAAAAATATGTTTGAATATTGAATTGGTCTGATTGGGAAATCAATAATAGATGTTGGGGTTTGAATAATCCGTAATTAGAAAGAGTGTTTTTCCAGTGAAATGAATAATAAACAGAAAACACTATTATAGCTACCTATTGATAAATATTTGTTAATGATGATTGCGGAAATATGCGATTGAACCTAGATAACCCATATTCAAAAATACAATTTCCTGTCATTCCTAATAAAAATTCCAGGCAATTCTTTTAAAAATCCAGATAATTACTAAACGTTTTATTAAAAAAAGCACCTACCGTCAAAAAACAGTTGCTCAATTAAACATTCGTGAAATTAAACATAAAACATTATATAATATAAAAGACTAACACAAACACAACTACACAAGACAACAACCGCCTATTAAATATATACATAAAAAATAAAAATTAAACTGCCAAAAGAACAATTTATACGGGTCTTTAAGTATACCTTAATACGTTAAAATTTCTATCTTGAACTTTAAAGAGATATTTATTTATTTATTTTTGCCTTTTATTAGAACTAAATTCAATTAATCTGTATCTCAAAAGCTGGAGCTGATAAAAAAATCTGCTGGCAGTTTTACAATCGGCACATTAAATATATCTAAAATCAGTTCTTTGATTTCCGGCACCAACATTTTTTTTTTATTTTATTGGCCTGTGTTATCATCTAGTATGAAAGGTAATATTTAACTTTTATTCTCATCAGTTTTTATAATTATATTTCGCCAAAAAGGTACTGCCTTAGTTAAGTGGTTATAGGCCACTGCCGTTAAAAACGATTTGTCGTTTGAACCGGGCAAAATAGTATGGCTTCAACTACAGCAAAGTACACATGCTCGTGTTAAAATTATAGTTCGGTACTGACACGCGAAAACCTCCCAAATACCAGCCCTTAAAATATATTCCATACCCTTTAGAGTCGATGCGTGCAAGTCCAAGAAAAGGAGTCTGCCTCAGGAAGCCAGGTTAACAAAAATCAAAAGGTAAGACCTGATTGGCGATGCTGCAAAATCTTACTTACAGACCGCGACATACCAGCATCTTAGCCATAACCTCTTCAACTGTATAACAAACAACTAACCGCCTGGATAGCTATTCACTAAGTCATGGGAGCGCTCCCATGGGAGTGCTCCCATATATTTTGCTCTCTTACTCTTAGGTGGGTATATCGTGCTTACTCACTTTTAGCCCAGGTACATGCGTAGTAAGGTCAGATTTTATACTATGGGAGGGAGAATTGCGGGCTTGCCAGATTAGGTCCGTATTTATCACAAAGCAAATTTGAATTACTAAGGGCTGATTCCACCGTTGAGTTAAACGGAGATTAAAATGACATTGTTAATGTAAAAATGTCATTTTAAACTTCGTTTAACACAACGGTGGATCGGTCCTTAAATAGTAGATCAAAGTTATTCTGTCGACTTGGCAACGTTGGCATGGGAGTGCTCCCATGAGTTAGAGAATAGGTATCCTGGTTGGAAAAGGTCCTTCTAAACTCTATTTAACTTAACGCAAATAACACGTAAACAGAACTAGCCCCGCGACCACAGCACATTGAGCTAGAGGGTAGAGAAACATTCAAAACGGGATCACTGGGCTGGCCAATAGCAGTCGGGCTTGTGCGTATCATGCTGTGGGCATGAGGCTAGTTGTGATTATGCGTTACTTGCTTTTAAGTTAAATAGAGAGTAGTCTAAACACATCCCCAACTAGCCATTCATAAAAGTGTATTTGTTGTGAAGTTCTCATCATCATCTATTGTATAGTCCAGGAGACAGTGACGATTTGCGGTATTTATTTTCCCCGTCGATCAGCAAGCACGAATAGAGAATTGTAGGATTAGCAATTCTAAGCAAAATTCATATATATTTAGAGGGGGGATCCGATGGGCTGAGGCCGAAAATGCGTCAAAACATACGAGAACACGGCCCTTTTTTTCCATTGATAAAAATAGTTTTAGTAGTAAGAGATGTACTGAAGTTAAGTAAAAAAATAGTCTGATTAATCTGTATGGATAATATATTTGGCAAGTGCATAAAATACACTTTCAAACGAGTTATGTACACAATTATTTCTACGACCACAATTATTTAAAGAATGTTCCAGGTGTTTTGTATATTAAAGTGTACGCATAGGACACATAAATAAAATATTATATCACAATGTTTCACCTAACCAGTTGGTTTATTTATAGAAATTAAACCTAATAATTGAAGATATTACAGAAGAAAATAGGGAAATAAATTACATTTCCTTTTACATTTTTATATAATAATTGTTTTATTTAGAATTCACGAATCACTTATTACTACATTACTACTACATTAATTATAATTATTGTTAGTTTCGTTATGTCAAATCATTTATACTAGAGGTGTGAGGAAAATACAGTGAACTGTGGAACGCCAATATCGTTGGATGCGCGTGGTAGAAATGGTCCTATAATACTGCTAAAAACATAGCTAAATTTTCATGGAAACACTGTACTTTTGACATTTAAGATACTCCGACACATATGCATTATTGATGTAATCTCATGATTTTACAGTAATAGTTTTTGCAATTTTAGTGTGATTTTTAGGTTATTATGGTTATTCATTTTATTTGGTTCTGATCTTTTGCGCTTTTAGAGTATTTGTCTTTTATATAGTTTTTAATTTGAATTTTAATATTGTGGTCTATTTATATTTGATTGCTGCTTTTCGACTAGTGCTTTATTCTTTTTGTGTTAAAATAAGCTTTATAACCATTAAGTACATGCTTCTAGTTGATATCTACCTAATCGTCATCGGGTGCTTGCAACAATGGGAAAAAGTGTATTTGGTGTAAAGTTAGACGCCTTCATTTTTCAGGTAAGTTATTTGTAGTTATTTTTTTCTTAAAAGGATAGCAATACGTCCTGGTTCGGGGTGTGACTTTTGGGTTTTAGCTATCTGAGCCAAATTGTCGGCTAAGTGTCCTCTTTTAGGGCACCCAGAACCGAAAACTATATAGGTATATAATATGTTTTTTTTTAAATTATTTTTTAATATGTATGCAGCTTGGATGATGGCTTTAGGAAGAGATCCTAAGACTGAACTCTGACTGCTATAAATGCCGTTTTTAGAGCACATTTCATAGTAAGTGATTTCATTCTAGCAGCAATGAGGAAACGTTTAAAAAACATGCTGTACCAGCTATTACTTTAAGACCTCATCTCTTTAAGTTATTATTACTTCATTCTAATGCATATGGGTCATTCTCAGTTGAGACGTAAATCGCTTATTGATAAAACGCGGCACGACAAAAATTTTGAAATTGAAATCAAATTTTACAATGGTTCGATCAAAACAATTATTTCAAACGTGCCTGCAAGACGGTCAGTCAATTTATTGATTTTATCTCGTTTTATAAGATGCCAGGGGAGATACTCATCCAGGGGAGAGACTTAATGCACAGAGTAGAATACTTTGTGATTAGAGAAAGGATTTTAACATTATTTTATGAAAGAAAACAACATTTTATTGAAGTATTAACTTTATTCAGTAATTTTATAATTTTATTAAGAAATAATTAATTGATAAAAATTAGTCTTTAAAGTTTTCAAATCTCCACTGGATATCCTGTCTTTCCCCTGGCCCTTACAAGACAGGGGAGATATAAACAGGGGAGATACTTTTTAGTAACAAAAATAGAAATAATGACAAATGTATTTATTGTATGAAATTAACCAAGAAAAGTTAGAATCTATACACAACGAGAAGTAAATATACGAATGAATTAAAATTTTTAGATGAATATTTTAAAAATAAAACTTACCAGGGGAGAGACTCCGTTCACTCGTTGTCAACTGTATGCACAGAGTGCCAGTAACGAAATAAATGACTAAATGACTGCGCACCTAGTTCGAGTGGCTCTGATTACAAACTATACACTCAACAACGTTCGCTCAAGGTCTTCAATTCCCGCAAGTCAGTAAACAAATGCCGATTTTACACAAAAATAAGCGTGCCAGGGGACGAGACGCAAAATACGGGGGACAAACGTAAACGTAATTTTTTTTTTAAGAAAAAAAAAATCACGCAATTTTACTTGCTTGATTACGATAATTTATTTAAATTATTTTGTTGAAATGTATAATTTAAATAAGTTATTTGATTTTCAAGTACTTAAAATTACAAATAAATAAACAGAATCGGCCCGGGGACAAGCCAGGGGAGAGATGTTTTCCGACTTTGAGGTGAAATTGTCACTAAATTAAATAAAATTAAGAAATGAATTTGAGTGACCAATTATATGAGCACGAGTTTTAAGAGAAAATAACATTCTTTTTAATAAAGTTTTTTAAAAAAGGTGATTTTTGTTATGGATGTCGAATTTACGGCTTAAATGAGAATGGCCCATATATTAAAATGGTTTTTAACTTATGTCCTTATGATTAAAAGATGTAGGTATTTTAGTTATGTTATAATAGAAATATATGATACTTTGTATTGACTGACCTACTGGCCACTGGTCATTCCACTTTTACTCCCTTTTTTCATAAATTATCAAATTATTTAAAAACAAATACATACCTAGCTATTTTCTGTAAATTACATTAAAATTTTAGTATTAATACTTTACTAATAAAACTTCAGTTAATTTATCTTATATATATATATATATATATATACACAACGGAAGAGTTAATTGGATTTTCTCCTTGTTGAGTTTCAAAAATAGTAATTTAACATGATTTAAAAACAAATACATGAAATCGGCAAAATAGGCCTGCAAATGCACTTTGTAAATAATCTCACTTGTATCGATGTGACGTAATGCGCGAATTCAATCTGGCTTACTTTTGTTAATAGATTGGCGTTCCATTTTAAATATACAGTTCACCGGGAATAGATTATTTAAATATACACGGACCGGGAAAACAAGTACGAAAAAATTCACTGGCTCCTGGACTAGTACTGTATCGAAGGAATTTTTATGAATGAAACAATATACGACCCTCCACAATTGCGGTCTACTCTACTTCCGCTGTTGTCAGACATTATTTTTTTTTTGGACAATTTAAAGACCTAACAGTAATTCAAGCAAACGCAATAACATTACTACAGTTAAAAACATCTCAAACTTGGCATCAATATTTTAATTTTATCCAAATATTGCATTTCTGTCGAGGATCATCCGCGTTGACTTCAGAAATTGTGTAATCTGTATTGGTTACATATATCTCTTCGCGTAGCAATATACAGGGGCCCTTTGGATCGTTCCAATTGTTTAATGACTCCGCGATATTGGTTAGTCGGGTCTTCAGTCGATCCAGTCGCTCTGCGCCCCTCCCTAATACCCTGCAGAGAGGAGGAACTAACAGTAAACCACACAAAACCAAAATAGTCAACTTTACAAAACGAAGAGTATTGACAGAATTAAAGTAACAAGTACTGAAAGGATTGGAGATTCCATTTGTCCAAGAGGCCAAATACTTGGGTGTCATTTTTGGCCACAGGAATCAACACTTGCCAAAATGAAATTAAATATTTGTAATTTTTCCTTTTGCAAATAACGCACCAAAAAGTGTCACTGGCTCCCCTACCAATAATTAAAGTTTACAATAACTCACTATAAAACCCAAAAACAAAATTACATTTTTGGATTTGTAATAGGAACTCAAGATAGGGCACAAAACAACAACATTGATGAATTAAAGAAGTAGGATTTGAACGAAATAGAGATCATCAAACACAGGATATTTTTATTGAAAATGTGAAAGTAGACTTTTTCTGATTAAAATGGAAATGTTTGTAAGTGCAATGATAATTATCTTACACTAGGATTTTGCAATTTAACGTTCAAAAAACTAGCTGTTTATTGGGACATACATTTTAGAGATGCTTCTTCAAATCTCTGGTGTATACTCCAAAATGGATATAAAGTTAACAAATTTCAAGCTGAAATTTCTAGGGAAATTTTCCAGATGTTCTATATTACCGTTACCAAATGCTACCTCTACTACCTAAGGCACTCCCATCATATTTTTTTTTGTGAAAAAGCTAATAAAACCATGACATATATGTATGTTCTCTTGGACTCGCGTGTTATAATGGTTTCAGTGGTAAATGTAAAGATATTCAAATTTAGTTTGAGCGTCTAATTGCTGAATACAACTGAATTTAACATCTTAATTAACTTAATTAATAGTATGATTTAATTAATGGCAATTTTAAAATTTATTAGATTAATACAAATTTAAGTAATGCATAGTAAAATAATTAATATGTACTAACCAAGTACCTAGGTATACTTTTTATTATTATTTTGCAATAATTATATATTAAATTCTGATAATAAGGCAAAGACTTTGTGGAATATTATTAACAAAGAAATTGGTCGAAATAAAACAAATACAAAGCCAGAAAATTTAACTCCTGAAGATCTTAATAATTTTTTTATTAATAATGCGGAAAACATGCTTCAGAATCTAGAGAAACTGCTACTTCCTTTATAAATATATCACAATTAAAAAATTCAATGATTTAAAAGATTTAAAAAATAAAAGAACAGAGGATAATGATAGATTTAATGTATTTATAATGAAAAAATGTATTTCTTTTTTGTCTAAACCTGTAACTATAATTATAAATGCTTGTCTAACTGAAGGAATATTTCCTGATAGCATGAAAATTGCTAAGGTATGTCTTCTATTTAAAAAAGGAGACCCTTCTTAGCCTTGCAACTTCAGACAAATTGCTGTACTTCCCATATTCTCCAAAATCTTGGAAAAAATTATGTATAATAATTTAATATCATATTTAAATTCTTCCAACATACTCCATTTCAGTATGGTTTTAGAAGGGGGCGATCTACAATAGATGCAGTATTATCTCTAATACAATATATAGAAAATTGTTTTGAAAAAGCTGAAAACTGTTTAGGTGTATTTACAGATCTAAGCTCTGCTTTTGACTGTGTGGATCATTCAATTCTATTATCAAAACTGGAGAGGTATGGAGTATGAGGGATTTGTTTACAGTTTTTTGAATCTTATTTAACTGACAGATGTCAAACAGTCATCATCGAAAATTGTAAAAGTTCATTGATGCATATCAGGAAAGGTGTCCCTCAGGGCTCAATTTTAGGTCCATTACTCTTTTTGATATACATTAATGATCTTCCTGACCATATGCATTTTGAAAATCTTATCACATGTACATTTGCTGATGATACTTCTTTTTGTATTAATACTAAAAGAGGAACAGATCATGATCAAGTTTACTCTGATGTCATGATTCAGGCAAAGAGGTGGTTTTCTGTAAACGACCTGTTTTTAAATGACACAAAAACTATCTCCCAATTATTTACAGTAAATAGTGAACAAGTTAATAACAATTCTGTTAAAACACTTGGCATTCAAATTGTTACCACATCTCAGATGGACAGATCATATTGAAGCACTTTGTTCCAAATTATCATGAGCAGTTTGTGCTATCAGGAAAATACGCCAAATATGTGGTCAAGATGCAGCAATTACTGCTTACTGTGCTCTATTTCATAGTCATTTGACATACGGGACAATATGTTGGGGCAATGCTGCTGACACACATATCTCAAGTCTTTATTTTGCAAAAATCAGCCATAAGAGCCATAACACATGCTTCTTGGCAAGCCAGTTGTAGACCAGTATTCCAAGAACTTAAAATTATGACACTCTATGCAGTAATAATCTATTAAAACCTTCTATTCGTAAGAAATAATATTAACACATTTTTTTCCCACTCAGATATCCATAACTATAATACAAGGCACAAAGATAACTTAGTCCCTATCCAGTATAGACTGGAAAGGACAAATATTATATTGAGCTATACAATATACTATCACTTAATTTTAGAAATCAGACTATAGATAAATTTATACATGCATTAAAACAAATGTTATCCAATAATTGCCTATATAGCTTAGAGGAATTTAAATCAATACAGATGGGAGGCTGTCACTGTGGCCTCTGAGTGATTCAGTGAACTATGTTGTAAATGTTTGTAAATTTCAATTTTATATTTTTATATTATTATATTTAGGTAAATTTTATTATATATATTAGTTTTAATTGTAATTTGACAAGCCATAAAATGTAATATTTTCTCAGGTAAATAAAGATATTGTAATAATAATAATAAAAGTGCTTTATTGAGACTTACTTAAAAGTTACAAAAGGCCATTGACTGAGGTCCTTCAGCCTGTGTAAAGATATTGTATTGTAAAATGAACATATGGAAGCTGTTCCATATATCATTTTATAAAAACCTTTTTTGTAAGTACCCTTATTATTTTTGCAATTTTATTGTTATATTTTGTGTTTTTAATATTTTTATACAGTACCTACGCATCAAGCGAAATAAAAATGAGACACTTAATTATATTTTGGATATTGCAGATATTATTCTTACAATTATTATTTATCTATTTCTCCCTATTCAATAAGATTGTGTTTGTATACCATTCTCCTAGAGACAGGAATGGTAAGTTAACATATTGTATATTGACCTACTGCATTTTATATTGGTGGTAAATGAAGAATTTGAATTAAACTATGAAATTAAATAGTGTCAGACCAAGGGTATTATTATCATAAAATATAAAGAATTCACAAAAATGTTAAAAAGTATTTTTTAATGTTTTAACTATAAATATTCAAAATAAAACACACATTAAAATATTAGATAATTATCCAAGATTGTATTTTGGCATTCTAAAAAGTAAAGGTTGGGTTTAAATAGACTAGTCTTGAGTAGAAAACTCGAGTAAGGACTGTGGTCTGAAACTCTGGCCATTTGGCCACTCCAGTATTTACTGGGTCTTTAGGACCCTAGATCCTGAAGCACCCTGATGTCTAAAGTTCCTTTCAAATAGTAGCCAGAGCAATGAAGCGTTTTTAATAGTGAAAAATTAGAATTGAAGTACAAATTGGTATATTGGTCCAATTCAACAAGACATGGCTCTTTTCAGGATGCTCATAGAGGGTAAACTATAAATACTAGGTTAGTACTCTCGTGGAGTTTTTTGTCACAAATATTCTCTAAATGAACACTGGGCAAGAATTTCTCATTTCAGAATATAAACAGAACATATTTTTCTAATAATAGTTCGTTCTTAATGAGCGTGACATATATTACCTTAAAGGTAGGAAAGGTATCAAAATATAGGTTTTTGTAATTCCACAAGAGGGGAAAAATATTTTTAGTTTTATAGGAAAACTGTAATAAACAGTTTTGTTTATTTGGAATATGAAGACACAGAATTTGGTCTAACATGAAGCAGGTAAAATAAAAAATTAAATTGGGATCTACACGAAAAACTATTATTAATAATAATAAAATTTTCGATGAAAGTAAGAATAGAGTTTTAGCTCTTGTACTTAAATTTTTATAGAGAATATCGTATACTAAACACATTATCCACATACATTTATAAAATACCGTGTTTTAAAACTATGATTTGTTGTCATATGTATACCTAATGGCTTAAACGCCCTTTTAAAATCCGTAAATAAGTTTGTCATTAACACTTTAATACATGCCAAAATTATATACACACTTACCTTCATCTGCCATAGGTATATTTTGATCGCGGTTGATCTATTTACTTTACAATTAACAGTTTATAAACAATTTGATAAAAATTATAACCAATCGATAAATTGTCAATTTGACGTTATATTGACAGTGAGTTGACGCGTTAAGGGTCGAGGCCACTTGTATGTTGCTGGTTATCTTTTAAGGAGCAGGGAAGCTAACTAAAAAGAAGATATTTGTTTATATTTATTGCAGGTTAGGTTAATGTTCGCCTCACAAAATTGAATATTTTTGAAATAAATTTAAAATTCAGACCATGGATAACATTGAAGCAGCTATCCCAATGCTTAGTCCATCTACAAATATATCTTCTCAAGAATTCCAATCTTTGTTAACATCCTGGTACGAAGAGAAAGGAATTTTGTCCCAGCTAAGAGCTCAACTTAGGTTTAAAATGATAAATGTGTTAAAAAACACCGCCATAGGAAGAGATATTACTAAAAAAACATCGCAGACGTCAATAAGTTTATCAAAACAAGCAATTAATTTAATTGTCGCAGAATTTCTAATGAAAAACAATTTTGACTATTCTCTTTCGATATTTAACACAGAAGCTGGGCTCTCCAGCATGTACATTGATAATTTAGTAAATGAAAGCGGTAAACAATCGCTACATTTTGATAAAGAGAATATTGTTAATATATTAGAACTAATTGGGATTAATAAGACAACCTATTTATGTGAAGATATCCTTAATATATATTATGATAATGATGAAAATATTCCACTTCTTTCATGTTTGATTAACATGTTGAGCATTCCTATAGAACCAAATGAGGAACCACCTGATTTAAAACCCAAAACTTACATTGGTGAGTTATTTTGTTATTTATTTGAACGAGGACATCTACTAATACATCTAACTTTACAGAATTTTTTATATTTGTTTAATAATTTTATATGTAGAGGTAGAGCGTTATCAAACTTTGTATCTAGATAATTTACACTGTTTTTAAAAACTCACTATTTGGTTTTTGTACTTTAATGCACATTCTCTATGCAGTTCTAGTGTTATGTCTATGTTCTAAAGTTCTAAAGGGTTTTTTAAAAATTAATTTTTGTATATAACACACTGCATGAATATATAAACATCTAACATTGCTAATTTTTTAATTATATAAAGTTATGGTTGGACACAATCTATCTCTTTTATATATTAAACTTCAAGATTTTTGTTTTGAATAACATTTAACTGATTTAATGTAGTTCTATGCAGGTCTCCCCATACTAAGATTCTATACTGTAGTATAGATTCTACTAGACTGTAGTATAATGTTATTAGTAGATCCTGGTTGAGAAATTGTTTTATAAGATAAAATTTATAAATCAGAAATCTAAGTTTGTTTGCTTTATATGGCAGTCCCATTTTAAGTGCTGGTCTATAATTATACCTAAATATTTGGATGTTTCTGTTTCCTGTATGTCTAAATTTTGACATGTTAAGCTTCTAAATTGAGGTCGATCAGCCACTGTCTTTGAAATGTATAAATTAAATAGTATAGGTCCCAGAACAGTCCCTTGAGGCACTCCGATTTGTATATTTTCAGGGTTACTCACATTGTCTCTGACCTTTACCTTCTGTTGTCTGTGTGTCAAATAATTTTCAAAAACCTTCAACACAATGCCCCTCACTCCATTCTGTTCAAGAACATTTAAGAGCTTCTGATGTGGCACCGTGTCAAATGCTTTTGCTAGATCTAGAAATATAGCTATACACTTGTTACCAGTATTCATTTCATCAGTAACATATGAAATCAATTCATGCATAGCATCTCCTGAGTTAAGACCCTCAGTAAAGCCATATTGGTGCTTGGGAAGCAAGTCATTAGTTTTTAAAAAATCTGTAAGTCTATCTTTCACACATTTCTCAAATATTTTGGCCACATTACTAATTAAACTAATAGGTCTATAGTTAGTTATTAATTTTGCATTACCAGCTTTATAAATAGGTGTTATAATTGAAGTTTTAAATTGTTTAGGTACAATTCCTGTATTAAAAATACAATTAATTATATGCATTAAAGGTTCCAGTAAATACGGATGTAGTAGTAGTAATAATAATAATAATAATAATAAATGGCCTTTATTTGTACATACCAAAAATACAAAAAATATATAGGTACATTTGCCTGGGCGAGATTTAGCCTAAGGCTATTCTTACATCTAACCCTATAAATTCTATACATAGTTTAAATAATCAATAAATACATTTTTTACAATAAGCAAATTCTAGTAAAACATTTGAAAAGAAAAAACAATTACCTAAGTGTGTTTATTCACAAAGAACGAACGAGAGAAAAAAAATAGTAGTTTCAGATGTTTTACTGTTATACAATCAAATCCCGGGGCACTATTGTTTTTTAAACTATTTATGTGTTTTAGAATATCGTTTTTGCATATCGGTTTCAAAAACATTGATTTTTCAGTAACACTTACAGGAAAATCCACATTACATTCAGGGCTATTTGTGAACATATTAGTGCCAATAATTGAAAAGTAGTTATTGCAGTAATTCGCCATTTCATTATCACTTTCAACTTCCTCATTATGTTGGTTAACAATCTGTAAATTGGTATTATTTTTTTTATGATTTTCATTAGTTGCTTCAGAGATTAATTGATAAGTTTTTACAGATCATTTTTGTTTTGGTTTATTTTATTGTTACAATAGTCATTTTTAGTTTTTGATATTAGTTTGTTTACATTATTTCTAAATGTTTTATAGTGAGTTTGTTTGTTAATAGTATAGTTTTTTTTGTAGATCTTTTTTAAGTTTATCCCTAGTTTTAATAGAATTAATTAAACCATTTGTTATCCGTGGCTTTATTTTTTTATAGATTTGAATTTTAATATTTTGAGTGGTTTGACATGTTTCAATGATACATGTCATAAAAAAGTTGTGTTGCAATTTCTGGATTATTTTCATTGCACTTTCCCAGTTTACAGTTTCGAATTTTTGTTTTAATTTATCAGTATCGATTTTAGTTATAGTTTTATATGTATTGTAGGAACTGTGAGACCCTTTTCTTCGTCCCTAAAAATAAAGAAAAGGGGTTGGGGTAGCGCTAGGCTGTTCTTCAAACAAGGGTTGCTCAGGCGCCAGTTTTGGTAAAGCAGTCTACTCTGCGGCCCTGGGGTGCACTTAGGGTACACCCTCAGCAGACTCAGTGGAGTCCAGGTACAAACAAAAAAAAATAAATAAAACGACCAGACCTTCACTGTTTAGTTGACCTACACTGGGGTAATAAAGTAAAGATAAAAGAATAAAATTGTTCACTGCACTTTTACCTATTAGTAACTAAGCTCTGAAAATGGAAAAAGTAAAGGGTAGTTTAAAATTAAACTCGGGAATTATAATCAAAAATATATTTACCAATAAAATAAATAAGTAAACAATAAAATAAATAAGTAAACAATTAAGTAAAATAAAATAAATGAGCTATGGTGAAATTAGTATATATTTATATTTAACAACGGTAATAAAATAAAAACGAAATAAATGTATTCTTGATAAAACAAACGGCCTCGGTGTCAAGAGAAAAGCGCTATCACGGTAAAATTAACTATGACTTATACTATACTCATGCGAAAATAATAATTTTCTTTAAAAAAATAAAACGGTGGGCACTAACACCCTTAGCACAAATTCTTTCCTACTAATGAAAACAACCGGTTTTAATCATAGGACAACTAAAAATCTACAATAGTAAAATTAAATGTGATTCGAACTATACGTTTTAGAAATTAAAAGTTAATAATTTACTCTCAGTAATCAATTATGGAAAATTTATGAACGGCGGTGAACGGTATCACTCTGCTCTCATGAAAGAAAAAAAAATGACGGTTGCCTTTGTAAGAATGACGGTTAATATCCTCCCCGCAATATTATTTTGCTAGGCACAATAGTCCAAATAACAGGTGACTTAAAACGGAATTATTCGACCAATACTTTAGGAAATACTGATGATTTTATCTTTATTTATTCGGTTTAAAATTTCTCTTATGTAGACATCTGGTAGTCCATAGCTTCTACAAGAGAGAAACAGCTCTGATTCTCGACGGGAGAAGCAAGCGAATACCACTATCACCCCCTCATTAACGCGAAAATGGTTGAAGGGTGCTAATGCCCCCGGATCTAAATCCAATTTGCTACCCTGACAGGTACTAAGAAATCCAAAATACTGGTCGAATTTCTTAGGTAATTAATAGAAACGGAAATGAATGTTGCAGGGAGATTTATTAGACGGAATTTTAAATAAAAGGCCTACCTTGATTAACTTCTCACTGTCTCGAAACAGAAACGAATAACGGTATTAACTGAATCCGGCACACTCGGTAAACGATTTTTAAAAGCGAGCACAGACGTCGTGGAAAAAGGGCTCTCTCCTCGAAAACATCTACTTTTATCAAAAGTCGTACTTTTGCCGGAGTGGGGACGGTAGTTCCTACTCCTTTGAAATAAGTTGTTTTGCAAAATAAAACGTTAATTGATCAGCTTACTGATAAACCTACTAGAATTGCGATTTTTAAGACATGATTTAATTTATTGTGATAATGAAAAGTTTTAAACTACGAGGGCTCTTGCAAAGGTTTAAAAACGGTAATTCTATGGAAATATTAGTTCATAGACGGAAATTAATTTTAGAAATTAATTTATGGAATAAATTAATGGGAATTTTAGTGACTTCGTCACAGAACTTGTGTAGTTTTTGGCAGATTGTGAGATATTTATCATAATAAAATCATGGTCAGTCATATCATAGCTGATTACATAAGAGTTCACCGATAGATTTTCAGTCTTAATATTGTTTTTTAAGAATATATGATCCAAGCATGTTTTACTTTGTGGCCTCGTAATAGTGTTTATGTAAGACATGAAACCATGGGAGTAAAAAGTTGTTTGGTAATCACTAGTTACTTGATTGGTTACATTTAGGAGATTAATATTAATGTCCCCTATGAATATTTCAATATTTCTATTTAGGTGATTTGGTATGAAATTTTCTAAATCCCTTATAAATGCCTGTGCAGAGGTTTGAGGAGACCTGTATACACCTGTAATGCCAATGGTCCGATGATTGACTTTTAGATTTATTTTAGTGACACAAATATCAGAATATTCCAGTTTAACTATATTTAGTTCTGCATTTAGATTTAACCTGACCAAAATTACAACACCATCATTTCTGTTAATGTTACCATTGTTATAGTGGGTGGTGAAGCCATCTAGGTTAAATTGAGAAATAGATTCTAATCAGTCAAAACTATTATATTACAATAATTAATTTTATAACTTTCTAGAAATACTAACAACTCATCAAAATTATTTTTAATAATCCTAATATTGAAATGTAAGACATTTAGGAGTTTTTCATTTAAATTAATTTTATTTGTTATATTAGCAGCATCAACGACTTCATTAATCGAGTCAATTTGAATAGAATTTAATAGATTATTTTCTTGATTAATAATCATGAACTATTTGAATGTGTGTACAAATATTAGTTACGTTATGTTTATTGATCTGTATACTCGTAGTCCAATTAAATAACGAAAAAAAGCCCCTTCGAGCTTACATTAATTTGTAATTGGATGAAACAAAAAGGACCTTGTGTATTTTGATGTGATCTTTCCGAAAAAAAGAAAAAAAAGATGTAGCAGTTTTTCATTTTTTTTTAAATTAGAAAAAACCGGGTTTTCCAGAATTTTCCATTGTAAAAATGCTAATTATCTGGGCAAGTATCATTCCGATAGTGAAAATAAAAGCACCATTCGAAAGAGGAGGCAAAAATAGTTCGGAAATTCATTGCACAGGTAGTTTTAATGGCGAATTTCTCGCCGCCAGAAGTACTTTTACCAAAAAGTCGTTTTTTCGTTTTTTTGATCAGAACCATGGACATGAAATTTGCGATGAATTTGTGGCGAAATTATAAATGTTAGATAAATAAAATAAGTCTCGCGGCGAAATCTGACATAATTTTTCGGGAATTCGCAGGAAACCAGAGGCGTATTTTTTTTTTAATTTTTTTCCCATATGATTTTTTCCGGGTTTTCCAAAAACATCTAACAAAAAAAATATATTTGAAAAAACTAACTTCGCCATCGAAAAGAGCACAAAAAAATACACAAATAGGTATACTTTAAAAATGTTAGGAAATTAATCCTAAGCCTGAGTGTAAGTTCCAACTTGGTGATAAGCTTGCTTTTTGTTCGCTAATATCTGGTAATTCTATATTTTGCGCAAAACTCAAGAAACGTCTTATAACAAGTCAGTAAAATACAATTTAATAAATTTTAAGCCTAATAAGTTTAGATATGTAAGAAATTTAAAACTGGAAAACGCAAAAAAATCAAATTACAGTAATGTAGTGTATACACGAGTTTTGGATCCCGCGGAGCGCGTGTAATGGGACTTTTGTCGGGAGAATTCTACAACTTAGAAGAAACATACACACTTTAAACTTTGTATACACATTTAGAAGACATGAAATTTGGGTTTGTTTAATTTTCAGACAAAAAAACTAAAAATTGTCAATTTTAGGCAACTTTTCTCAAAAACCGTGTTTTTTGGTCGTCACTCAATGAACAGTGGTCAAAAAATCTGATGTGTCCAACACATGACTTTCCTATCTAGTTATTACAGGCTTTTTCCGGTTATTTTGTACAACCTATTGCAGCATCTCTATAAATGTTTAGAGGATAAACTAAATATATACATTGTCCACATACATCTACCGCGAAACATTTTTCTATAGATATTCTTTGAAAATGAAAATACTGAAACATTTAAATTTAGCACTTTTCCTACAATTTTTCCATTACGGTCCGTTTTAAAAAAATCATGTATGAACAAATATTATAGAGATCGATATCGCAAACAACTTTTATTTCAACAATTTTCATAAAAATCAGAATTTTGCACATTTTGTCAAATTTTTCGAATACGGACCATTTCAGGAAATTTTTTCATAAAGCAAAAATTATAGATAATAATATTAGAAGTAACTTTTATTTGAACAATTTTTTTCTCCAAACATAAATAACAGATATATTCCATAAAATATAAAAACGGCCTCCCATAAAGTACCCCCCCAGATGTTCCGACTTTGTCCAAAATCTAATCATTTCACGTCAGGCCGAAATAAAAAGTTTAAAATTTAATGCTTTTTTCTTTATCCGTTTTTGAGTTTTCTTCAAATTTCGAAATTTACACATTTTCTCAAATATCTCGAATACGGTCCATTTTAGAGAAATTATCTATAGGATAAAAATTATAGAAAATTATATTACAAACAACTTTTGTTTGAACAATTTTTATAAAAAAAAATATTTTTTTACATTTTGTCAAATTTCGCGAATACGGACCATTTTAGGAAAATTTTGTATATAACAAAAATTATAGATAATAAAATAAGAAGTAACTTTCATTTGAAGAATTTTCTTCCCCAAACGTAAATAACAGATATATTCCATAAAATATAAAAATGACCACCTATAAAGTACCCCCCCAGATGTTCCGACTCTGCCCAAAATCTAATCAGCTCATTAGACGCTGGAACAAAGCTTAAGTTTGAAATTTGGTGTTTTTCCGTGTATCGGTTCATGAGTTATGCGTTATACAGACACACAGACACACACACACACACACACACACACATACATCATCGCGAAAATAGTCAAAACGGATTCAGGGGACCTCAAAACGTAAAAATCCGTCGAAAACTCGAGGTCGAAAAAAATCATGATTCCTATACTTTCCTTATATCTGTATACAGATAGGAAAGTAAAAATTAGATAAAATATATTTGCAGAATTTTCCGTAATGTAATCGTATTCTAGACACAATAGAGTACTCAAAAAAAAAGTTTTGAGCCATTGAGTGCATTTTTGGCATTTTTGTGCCACTTCAAACTTTCGAAAAAAAAAAATTAATATTTGTTCCTAAATCTGTTTTTGTTTTGTTTCCACTCTGTGGTATTTTCGGTTTAATAATCATTTTTGGAGGGTTAGGTTTTCATTCATTGTCTTCTTTTTGTAATTTCACCATATCAGCATAAGAAATGGTAGGTACAATATTTATCACTTTTTCTTCAAATTCTTTAATTTTCTCTTGAAGCATTTTTATTATTTCATTTTTACTATTTATTATTTCATCTTTACTTATTATTTCATCCTTATCTTCATTAGTCTTCTTTAGAAAATCAGTCGGTTCATAATTCCTACATTTTGCCTAATGAAATTTCAGAATTCTAGTGCGTAGTGGTACCTAATTTCTGTGGTTGATAATTCAAACCATTGGTTGCAGTATAATCTGCATCCATCACATGTAGAGCATGGATATTTTTGTTCTTTTGTAGACTGATGAATAATCTCACACTGTAAGCATTTCATTGCCATTTTTCTTATTAAATCATTTTCTTATTTTATAAGCTAAATATGGGTACGCTACTGGATATTCTGTTTGTATGATTGCTTAGTAGAAAGTATTTGTGTTTATTTTATTTCACCTAAACTTTTTTGTCATCTGATAAGGTTTGGTACTTTTTTGCGTTTTTTGTTTCCTTGGTAGATTTTATTTTGGGTGAAATTGCAGAAATAATGCATTAATCTATGCAACTGTGACTCACCTAAACAGTTTATTTACTACACTATAGTACTATTACATTTTATTTAATTCACTAGTTGTTTTTTTTTAACATTATTTAGTTTATATCGGTAGAAATATAGATTTATTTGCGCGTCTTCTCACCTTGAATGATCGACTATATAAACTCATTACATTTATTGTGGTGGGAGTTTGATTGAAACAATGAGGAAAGTCTGTCTTCCTACTATCCTGCTTTATTAAATTTGCTAAGCACAGCTGCTTAATTTTTCTTTCAATGTTCCAGGCTCTTTAATTGTGTGATACAAAAGCATTGCTGACTTGAATTTTATTTTCCTTGTTTTCTACCTATGCCTACAGAATACTTTTGTATACTTCTGTATACCTATCTTGTACAAGTTTGTATAAAGCCTTGATGAATGTGTATTATATACATTGCTGACTGTGGATCTCAATATCCCCTCCTTGTTATCAATAGGTTGTAGTTAAACCAAGTTACTTTGTTTATGCCTCTCACATCCAAATATAATTGTCTCATGTTTATTTTGCTTAATACATATATTATTCGATGTGTAGAATAATAATAACTTAAATAGTCAGGCAAACAAATTCAATGTGCTCAAAAAACGAAAATAATGCTAGTTTGTGTGATATTTGTATTTTTTAGGATAATTAATACATATTAATAATGTATTTATTGCAGATTTAAGGCATGAAACAGATTTTATTAGAGAAGTAGGTACAGTTTTGTTGGATTCCCACATATCTATAGACAAAGTAATATGTGTAATCGAAATCATTAAAAATTTACACAATAAAGAAATAAAAAGATTAGAAGACAATTGTACCAAAACTGTAGAAAAATTAAAAAACGTTCTTAGTACCAAAGACAAACAAATTGAACATATGGAGAAAAAAAAGAGAATGGCTGAAATAAAATTATTAAAAATAATAGGAGATTATAATTCACTGAAACATCATATGAAAAATGTGATAAAAGACAGACTTTTAAAAGAACAGGAAATAAAAAACTTAAAAAACAAAAGTAAAACGGATGATTCTAAACCTGAAAAAAATTCGGATATCTGTTGTAATCTTGATCATTGTGATAATACATGTAAAGAAAACAAACAAATGCTTATTCAGTTACAAAGTGATAATCAAGAACTGTATAAGAAAAACGCAGAACAAAAAGAAGAAATCACCGATTTGCAAAAAAAGTATAATGAATTGCTGCATGATTTTCATTTCTTACAAAAAAAAGTTAGTTTACTTAATTTGAAAGTGAACGAAGATAGGCCTGTATCCCATTTAAATTTAAATACCAAAGAAATTGACATTAAATATCCAAATAAAGGTAAGAATAATCCTAAAGAAAGTGGTATTTATTTTTATTAAAATATTTAGTAACATTATTACAGAACTAATTTTTGAGTGTATTTAAATGATCTCTTGGATATTTATCTTCCTTTAAAATATTTAATTGAATGATAAAAAATTGTTTATATATTATTCCAATTTTGTTAAATTTTAATTTTGCAGTTTTTAAATAATTCCTCTAATGCTATTTCTCTGTATCGTTGGATATAGAGATTATTTAATGAAAAATAGATTTAAAGAAATTGTTATTAATTTATTTTAGAACATAGTTATAAACAAATGGAAATTACAGATAGTTCGGATAGCATAACAGAAGAAGTAATTCGACAAGCCTGGTTAAGATTAGAGCAGCTCGAAAAGGAAAGTAAAGAAATTGAAGAACAATATAAATTATAAAAAAAATAGTTATATTGGTTCATTAAGCTTTTAAGTGCCTTTATAATAAATGTTAGCTATTACTAGTATTTTTATTTTATATTGTAATAATTATTTACTAATTTTATATAAATGGATCTCAAGGAGGCAGTTAGATAGACAATCATCAATAATTGGAAAACGAGTCAAAAGTAAGGAATAAATTTGAAATATTCCAAAAATAGATGAATTTTTGTTTATAAATTCCGCATTTTTTGACATAATCGGATATATAGGGTGATACACTTTCCCATCTGAACCAAATGTTTTTTTAAAAATTTCTTGATGTAACAAACTTATTAATTTTACCATGTTGATATTTGGATGAAGTGTCATAATATGTAATGAAAATCTAATGTGTTTGACACATGATTTTCTTCTTAGTTATTACAGGTTTTTCTCCGTTATATCACTCCTGTAAATGTTTAGAAGATGAACTAAATACATACATTTTCCACACACATCTGACTAAACATTTTTTATATATAAGTATTCATTGCCAACAAAATTATTGAGTAATAAAATTTTATACTTTTCCTCAAATTTTTCCATTACGGTTCATTTTAGAGAAATCATGTATAGAATAACTTTTATTTGATCAAAATAATTGTTTTGAAATTATTAAAAAGACGACCTTGCATTTCTTTAGTGACTTTCGAGTAAATTAATATTATTACATTACCCATAAGATTTTATCTGTTATATTATAATATTTTATTGCCAAAATACCATTTTGTTTAGAATTTTTTAAAAATATGCTTCCCTGGCGTCACAGCAAAATTAGTGAGTTTTTGGAAAAATTATATACCGTAATACATTTGTGAATTACCCTGTGACTAATGTACTAATGTATTACTAAAACATATGTAGTAAAAGTTTGTATAAAACAGAATTTCAACCTAGCTCGTAAGTTTGAAAATAAAAATTTCAAAAACTAGGCAATTTTCTACTTAAACACTCTGTATATCGAAAACTAGTCATATGATTGAGTTGAGCCTATTGAAACTTTTGGTTACTAGGTTGAGTACAATAACACACCACACTTTCAGAAAATTTGACCGTCACTTCACATAAGGGTCCTTTGGATAATGGATGTGTAAGTTTTAAACCTACAAATGAAATCATAACATTCAAGACATCTTTAAAAATTTATAGAAAAAAAGAAAAGATCAAAATCAGAAAGGATTACAAGAAGAAATTATTTTGAAACTTCAGCTGAACAAGTATAGGTTAAGTGTTATTTTTTCCTTTTGTTTTTTAATATGTGTACTAGGGTGTCTCATTTTTGAGCAACTTTTTTTTTTTTTAACTAAAAAACAGGTTAAAAACTTTCAGGAAGGTGAAAAAAGAAGCCTCTAAAAATTTGAGCCAAAGTGTAAGGCAACGTGCTGAAAGCTGAATGGCCGCTGGGAAAGCGGTTTCGAACGTCCCTCTGAGGGGTTCTCTGAGACCATCCTCAGTGCGAACGAACAAACCTTGGTGGAAGAAGCCATAGCAGAAGAGATGTTCGCTAGAAGGGAGCATAAGCTCCAATTCGGAGGCATCCATTTCCGGCCAAGAATGGTCTTAATCGACTGTGAAACCCCACAGTCAGCAGAACGGCTCAGGGCATAAATTCCACATCTGAGCAACTGGAAGGGAGTGGAGTTATGAGCGGGAGACGACATCCCGAAAGCACATACAGCCACGCTCTTTCTCCCAAGAAGTCAAGGGCAGCCTGTAGAGAAGATTCTATAGGTAATAGAAGCGCAGAATGTGGGGCTATCGACCACACTGTGGAAAATCGTCAGCCAAAAAGACAAGGGCAAAGGCCAGATCCTTAGGTTAGGAATAGATGACCTATCCTGCCAACGGATGAAGGATAATTGATGCACTATCCACTATCGATTCGGGAAAATTCCCGTACACGGCCTTCAAAAGAAAGAGGCAATAAAGGAACTGGGAGAAACAACAACCAACTCCTAGTACTTCCAAAGATGAGACTGATGTGGAGAGCATAGAGAGCCTTAACCTCTCAAATCTCTGCATAGACTCATCTGAGAATGTAGAAATTGATGAAGCAGAAGAGGGGAATATGGAACACACCCTCACCGATGCGGACAACACTCCCATTAAAGAAGAGTAAAATGGCGGGCATCGACATCGCCCAAGTGAATGTCCATCACGCCAAGAAAGCCTTGACCTATTGTATCCCAACAAACAATGAATTGCCGGGATATTGCTGGTCTTTTGCTGTAATTGAAGCAAAAATGAATGCGAGGATTAAAAAATAAAAGAATACTTTTGTCCTTTTAATAGTGGCCCAGCATTATGTTGGTTGATGAATGGGTGAGAGCCAGGTAAAAGTCAAAAGGCTTTTAACTGCCGCAGACCCAACCCTCATCCAACAGTCCAGGAGGGTTCCGTCCCGCGTTCATAGATGAAGACACCGATGATCACTTGCTACATACTCAACGAGTGGACATGAGGCCAGTTTGGGATTGATGGTACTCACTATTCATTGTAATTTCTTGCTCATACATGTTATTAATTTAGATTATTTTATGAAAATACATTTTTTAGAAGACATTTTATCTTTATTATATATTATATAGCTGAATTAAATAAAATGTTTACAATATTCTAGGTATATTGGAATGCATTCGGTTTTATATACTTCAAACAGTACTGCTGGTCAAAGAGGCACTATCGAATTGTACCTGGCACATGGCCTTTATTAGCAGCCAGTATTAATTTGATAAAAGGCCTGCAATTTCCCGTTAACTTTCCATCAATAGGCCATTAATTGCGAATATATTTATTTCAACACATTAAAGAGAAAACGGAGGTCTTTAACTTGATTTTATGTCTAACAAAGCCCGCTTAATAAAGTTTTAAAACCTTTACATTATAATTCGTTGCTTGTTATAACTTTTTACCTATAATAAAATTTTGAAAATATTAATACAAATCATATTCTTTTTCTATTAAAATGTTTAAAAATGAAACTCCTATCGATAACTTTTTTAACATACTAATGCTGCTACTATACATTAGTTACCTAAACCAACCCTGGCATCCAAAAAGCATGTTTAGAAAAAAATCATATTTAGTAAGACTGATTGAAAATAATTAAAATTGGCAACACCTATGCCGTACCCATTTAAAGGTCCAAGGTCATAGAAATCTCATTTCAAAATCCTTTGATCTTTTGCCGGGTTTCGCATCTGTTGTGGTTAATCCGTGGCTATACCACAGCTTATACAATACAGCTCCACAACCGTGTCGGCGTCTTTGATCTGGCGGTCGAGAACCAAGCAATACGGAATGGTGCTATCTCTGTTAGATTCGAGGGAAAAGTCGGGCCCGGATTAAACAATTTTTTTATTATTGAAAAAATTGAAAACCTTGGCGTAATAAGGTTGGTTACATGCCATATCAAGTAAGTTTTGGGAAATTAAATTTTTAATTTGTTTTAAATCTGTCAAATATAATTAGAAACATTATTTAAATATAAATATTACGAAAAATAGCACATCTTTCGGATTAGAGGTAAAATAATTTGTATGTGGCTAGTAAAATCCTCGTTAACAAATGTTTTGAGCTAAAACAGTCACTTCACGACAAATTGTGGCTTGGATCCTTTTTACACCAAGGGCTTCAATTGTTAAAGAATTGTGTCACGCTCGTGGATGCAAATCAAGTGGTACCCCGTGTCTCTGGCAAGTGTTACTCTTCGCGCAAAGGGTTTATACCTAGATAAACGAATGCTTCGACTGAGGTCTGGGAACTCTATGGTATTTTGGAATTATAAAGAATTTGTGCTTTTATTTTAACAATATTGGTTATATTTAGATGTATTCTTATTAATTGAAATACAGATTTGTAGAAGTAATACTTTGACAGTTTTTATTAATATAATATATTCAATTTTTATCTGACCATACCGAAGTAGGGAATTTTGAAACTTTATAGTAATGTGAAATTTGAATTACAATATTACACGATATTACATAATTAGTACTTATTTTAGGTAGGTACTAAATTTGTACTTGGAGAAAGTAATATCGATTTTTACAAGAAAACTTGAAAAGTAAATTAATTTAGTTCCTATTTCTTATGTAAAACTTAAGTTTTGGTTTAAACCAAGAAAACAAATAAATTATAGTTTGTTCAACAAGGGTGGATATGATAGCAATATCACACAAAGACGAAGTTTGAACACGACGTCGTATGCGGAGTACTCAATCGTCTGATTGTGATATGAACAATCCACTCGATATGGTCAGTATATTTTTTCTACGACCCACTAACGAAAATCTACAAATTTAAAAAATTATTTTAGGTTATTTAGACAAAATAACTAATTTTAAAATAATTTACGAAGTTGACTAATTTATAAAATAAAATTAACATGAAAAATTAATTAGTCCTCGGCCTAGATTCGATCCCGGGCTTTTCGCGTGGAAGGCAGATGCTCTGTCCTCATCTTCACCGAAACTTTCAGGACTTTAGTTTTAATACTCGTAATTAAATTAGTATCATGTAGTTTGATTAAAATTTTTTTTTTTTTAAATGTGGACACAATAAAAACAAAAATGCTATTATTTATCGAGTCTACACAAAAATTTTAATGTATATTTAATATCAATAACTAAAATATATATTGACAATTAGTTTAACAGAATTGTCACTTATTTAAAAAAAATTAAATAATAGGAGTTGGGTGACCAAAATATGAACTGTGATTTGTAGATTTAATTTTGTTAAAGTGTTTTCACTACCTAAAATGGATATGAAATATATTCGTAGTTGAACGCAATAACATACTTTTTCGTTTTGTAGTATGTGCATAGATTGGCTAATATCCATGCACAGATTACAAAACGAAAAAGTATGCTATTGCCTTCAATTGAACGAATATATTTCATATCCATTCTAGGTAGTGAGAACACTGCAAAAAAAAATAAATTCGCCAATCACCGTTCATATTTTGATCAACCGACTGCTATTATTTTTAAAATTTTAAATAAATGACAATTCTGTCAAACTAATTGTCAGTATATTTTTTAGTTATTGAGATTAAACATACAATAAAATAAGTTATTCTTTTGGAAAACGTTAGCATGGATGACTAAAGGGTATTGGGTTAATTAATTCTAAAAGTGTGGTACAAATGTTATTTTTTGTAGCCAATTCTTTAAAATTATTTTGAAATATCTTTTCAATATTGAATATTAGTTCTACAAATTCATCATTTGACAGTTGCAGATTTCCAAATGTATCTGGATTGGCGTTATCATATGCCTTTAAAAAGCAATAAAAAGACAAATCATCTAATTCAACGTGATCTTTGTTATATTTAAGACAGGTATCGCAGAGGAGTGGATCCGCAAGGCTTTTATTAAAAGGTAACCACACACATACCTGATAAAAATTTTCTGTATCAATTCGTCTTTACAATAATTTAGGGAGTTAATAATTTTATCATAAAATAAAATACAAGGTGTTCCATTTAAAAAACATACATTTTAATTTGCCAGGCAAAAACGTGACACCCTGTATATCCAAAGATATTTTTAAAATATGTAGGTATTTTTCAAATCCATATAACTTTTATTTAAAACTTTCTTGCGTGTCTACAACAAAATAATGAACAATAACGCACTAATGGGATACCCTGTATAAATTATATTTTTAACAATGAAAATTTCTTATAATGTGGTACTTATCGGTTTGGGTCCTTGGGAAAACTAAAGAATGTTTTCTTGCAGGTATAACCCTTATTAAAACAGCTTTTGACTGCACAAACAGAATGATGTCTTTTTTTTTCACTCATTCTACTCATAGCTAAAGAGTCACCAAAATAATAACAGTACCTTTAACTCAAACAAAATCAACGAAATTATAGGCTCCACGAAATTATACAATCAACGAAATTATACGCACGACTCAACACCTTACCTAAGTACGCTTCTGGACACCAAAACCGTCTTTTCCTTTCGAAGGCGGAGCTTAAGCGATGCGCGACTAAATCGACGCTAACCGTTGCCGCCAAGAGAGTGTTTTAGCTGTATTGTATAAGCTGTGGCTATACCACATCCTTTTCTCTCCTGCAATTATGAATGCTATTTATTATTCACTACTAGGAAACATGCAAAGTACATGACTATTCAGCTACAAATAAAAATTATTAGTCTAAACAAAAAAAACGTAACAATATGAACAACAAAACCGAAAATAACCGTTTGAAATATTAACGGTTCCGGTTCAGTTCTAAAAATTTATTTCTGGATAAAATAACGGTTCAGTTTCGGTTCCGGTCCAATAAAAGTTTTCGGTTCCGGTCCGGTTTTCTGTTTCTAACGGTACGGTCCGGGTCCTTGAATACAATTTCAGATTTAAACAAAAATCAAAGGGGTATTATATATGTAATAAAACAAGCTTTAAAGAGAGAATAATTTATAAGTCCTAAATATAATATTAAAGCCATTACTTTAATTTTAACACTGCTCGGGAACATATTTCACGTATCGGTTGTTCTGCTGTGAATTTTTAAGTGCCTATTCAAATTTTTTTTCTGTGCAAACTGTTTGGAACATATTTCACATTCAAATGGTTTTTCTCCAGTATGAATTTTTAAATGCAAGTCTAAATAGTCTTTACGTATAAACTGTTTAGAACATATTTTACACTCAAACTCTTTTTCACTATTGTGAATTTTTAAGTGTTTAGTCAAATTTTTTTTCTGAGTAAACCTTTTGGGGCATATTTCACATTTAAATGGTTTCTCTCCACTATGAACTTTTAAATGTACTGACTCTAAATATTCTTGACTGATAAACTGTTTTGAACATATTTTACATTTGAACTCTTTTTCTTTGTTGTGAATTTTTAAATGATTACTCAAGCTTCTTTTATGGCGAAACTGTTTTGAACATATTTGACAAGTGAATGGTTTTTCTTCAGTATGAATTGTTAAATGCATTTTTAAACTGCTTTTATCAATAAACTGTTTGAAACATACTTCACACTTAAATGAGAATTCGCCATTGTGTGATTTTAGGTGTCTAATCAAAACACTTTTTCTGGCAAACTGTTGAGAGCATATTTTGCAATCGAATGGTTTTTCTCCAGAGTGAATTTTTAAGTGCATTTTCAAACTGCTTGAATAGATAAACTGTTTGGAACATATATTGCATTTAAACAAGTTTTCACCACTGTGTATTTTTAAATGCAATTCTAAATAGTCTTTACGGATAAATGGTTTCAAACATATTTTACACTTTAGCTGTTTTTCTCTAGTATGAGTTTTTAAATGCATATTCAAATTGCTTCTTTGGGTAAATTGTTTTGAACATATTTCACAAACGAATGGCTTATCGCCAGTGTGGATTGTTAAGTGCACTTTCAAATTGCATTTATGGACAAACTGTTTTGAACATATACCACACTTGAATAAGTTTTCACCAGTGTGTTTTTTTAAATGTGCTTCTAAAGAGTCTTTGCGGTTAAATTCTTCTGAACATATTTCACACTTCACTTTGTCTCCCTCGTGAATTTTTAAATGGGTTTTTAATGTGCTTTTCTGGATAAAATGTTTCAAACATATATCGCATTTGAAATTTTTTTCACTATTATGTAGTTTTAAATGATCATTTAAATTTCTCAAGTTTGGGAATGTTTTTGAACAAACCTCACACTGGAACAGTGTAGTACTTTCATCTTTCAAAATCAGTAATTCACAATGTGTAGTCGACAAAGTCAATAGCTCACTCTCAGTTTTAGGCTGCTCAAAATCACCAGATTCTTGCTTGATATCATTATTGTCCTCGTATAAATCCGGTAAATCTTCATATTCGGTAATTTCTTGTTTGATTTCATCCAGAAGTTCTTGTTTCACATCCATCACTTGTCTTATATCTGAATTTAACTAAAGAAACTATTAAACGTACATTTCTTATCTGTTTTCGAGGTGTTAAGAGTTGTGTTAACCAACTGAAGTGTTTAACCATGTGTTAAGGACCCATACATACAATAATAGTAATATTCACAGACAGATCAGTACTATGCTACGTTGTCTCTGCTGCTACAGTCCACAATTAACCTAAAAAAAGTCCGTCGAAAAAACATTGCAGCAGCTAAAAGCTGGATCTCCACCTCCACGCTAAATCCCATAGATAAAATAAAAAGTGGATACTGTTGGGGTTTTGGATCACCTTGGACAGGAGAAAATTTAAATGTCTTGTTTGTTGTTTAGTTTGACATTTGAATTAGAATGATAGGAACAGCGTTGCCACATTTTCTCAATCAAATAAACTGAATGTTTTGTTGTAATCCACTAAAAATCTACCAAAGTATTTTTTAAAATACTATAAATCTACACAATATACGACAAAATTACCCACTTTTTAAAAAACTAAAAAACTTTAATAAGCCATTTAAACATACTATATACAAGTCGTTGATAATAAATTTAATATTATGTTCTATTTGTCAATAAAATGATGTATATGCAACTAACGTTACAAGAAAGTAGTAATATTGGTTGCCTGGATGTCGGTAATTTCTTACCAAAACACAATTTTATGAAATAATCTAGTCAAAATTAGAAAAATATTGTATGTAACCATAGAAATAGTATAGAAAGCCAATTCCATATATCAAAAATGAAACCATAAGGAAAAAATAGTGTGTCGGAGCTCATGCGCATAACGGTGCTGGCTCGAACAGGACCGGTGCAAGTTTTTTATTGATTGAACAAATCGTTCACACGATGTTTCAGGTTGGAAGTCATATATTTTTAGAGATGATTCTATATAAAAAACGTTGAAAAAAATTCAAGTAGGGTAAATAAGGTTCTGAAAATCCTTATTAAGATAGATAGTTAATTTTCGGCAATCATTAGTGCTATAGTCACGATATTTTACTTGTAACCTGACATCTTATTTGATCTAGTATCATTTGCTACAAGTAAATTTAATCTGGGGAGTACAAAACAGTAGGCATTAGCGTTTCGCCCAGGAATATTATGTTCGATATTTTTTTACATTTTGTCAGCCGAGACTATGAGTCGTTACTTACAATTAGACAGGAAACCTTTCATATTACCATTTTGAATATAAATTATCCAAAGATATCTGCATCTCTCAAGATTCAAAATTAAAAAATATACTACTACGTTTACTTGGTACTTGGTATATTTTTTAATTTTAATTTTGAACCCTTTTAAAAGGGGCCTTTCGTTCCATAATAAAAGTTAGTCGCTGCTCACTAGAAACATTCTATATAGTTTAAACCAGCTGAACTCAATCCTTTTTTTTTTCGGGCCACATGTTTGTTATGCTAAACGGGCCACAATATTTTTGGTGATAACTAGAGTTGCCAGCTTTTTGAATTTTAAAATTGAAATAAAGAAAAATGGGTAACGATAGGATCCGCTTTAAATATTTTCTAATAAAAAGTACTCATATTGTTTTAGTTTACATACTTTCTAAAAAAAAGGACCTCATATTGTTTTAATTTACATAGGTCAAAAAAAAGGACAAAAAAAGGTAAAAAAAGTCAAAAAAAGTCAAATAGGTCAACAAAAGGCAAAAAAGGCCAAAAAAGGTTAAAAAAGGTCCTCATATTGTTTTAGTTGTTTTAATAATAAGCTTTGAAAAGTTGCAAGGTCTGTAGGTCAACCAGTGGTGGCGTGTGACCAAAATTTTGGGGGTTCACAGTGACAGAATATAGATATCAGTACAGATGTATAAAACAACTTTCAGCGTTTCAGAAATTTTATAATATTCCTTTCTAAAACACTGACAGTTTTTTATCTAAATCTATACCGAGATCTATATTCTCCTACTGTGAACCCCCAAAATGTTGGTCTCGAGCCGCCCCTTAGGTCAGCCATTTTAATTACTAATAATCGTGTTTGGGGCTACACAAAAAAAGCTTGGAGGGCCGCAACAAAAGCTTGGAGGGTCGCACAAAACAGCTTGGAGGGCCGCAGATCGAGTATGGCTGGTATAAACCAATTTATGGATTGTTTTCGATCAATTTAATACAAAGATTTAAAGTTTTTAGTCAATGATAACACATTCCACATCAGCACATTGCAAACCTATTTTATAATAAGAATAAACTTGTAAATAATTAATTTGGTAGTTATCTCACTTATAATGATTTTTTTGTTTATATGACTTCTTGATTTATAAATATGTTTTAGCCTTACTATATGAAACGTTTTTGTATCCAACACTTTTTTTATTGAACGATGAATGTTGACAGGCGTGTACCTTTTTCGGAACAAGAGGCGCTTTAACGACGAAAATGATTTTCGAACTATCCAGTTAGTTTTCGGTAAACTAGAAAACGTTTGAAGAAAGTCGTCAATAACATTAGCGTGTCGTTCATGTGTTTCATTTTGATCAGCTTTCATTCTAAATTATATAGAATATTCAAAATCGATATTCTCGATATTTCCACAGTTTATTTTAATACTTTTTAAACTGGCTTTATCTATCATTTTATATACTTTATAATATATGTTCACGTCCTACTTGCACTTTAATAACAATTTTTTTAACATACTTCAAAATGGTAGATATTCTCAATTCATTGAAATATTTTTTATGTATGTCATTATGTATATCATACGAACTTGCCTCTTTTACTGTTTAAACTCGGCCTAACATGTACGTTACGGATAACATAAACGTTCAATCATATAGGACCCAATGTCTCCCCATCGCTGGGCAGCCTGTATATAAATATATAGCTCTGTATTTACATAATTATAATTCTTAGGCAGGTTTAAATTTCCAGACATAAATCTTGTAATAAATATAACAGCTGCTAAATACATTTATTACATTTTCATTAGCAAATGTAAAAATGTCTTATATTGTACCTAGGATTTAACTTAACACTACACAAAACTAAAAATAAAATGCTACTTTTACCGTATAATTAAATAATAAACCATAAATTCAAGCCAAAATATCACAAACAGTCCTCAAAGGGCAGCGTCATATAGCCTTGAAACACCGGGTTTAAGTGGTATTGCCAGGTCAATGTTGAATTTGTAGGTGAATCGCTTGTTGAACATTAATACCATATTTGTATATATTTTTGGGAATGTAATAACACGTAATCCCAGACCAGACCATGTGGATTTTTAATTAAATTGCATGGTTCGGTATAGGATTTGATGTGTGCCGTATTAATAGAAATTCAATTTCTGTTGATATGACATGCAGATTATAAAATCGCCATGCATTACCGTCTCGATGATGGTGGGTTAGGTTTTCCTCACCTGTAAATCAAATGGCACCATCAATCATCTTTAAGTCACCCCGGAGCGCCACGGCAAATAATAATAATAATAATAGCCGTCCCTTTCCCCACACAAGCTCAGCTTTTGGGGTCAAAATTCACTCGTAAGGGGGTGAATTAGGGAGATTATTATTATTATTATTATTATTATTATTATTATAAATATTATTTTATATAAATAAAAATTTCCTTGGTTTATTCGGTCGTTTTTTTATTTTCTATTGTTTAGCACAACACTACATATGTTTCGGAAAATACAATTTTTCCATCTTCTGGTGCAATTTATAAAATGTATGGGGACAAATACAGTTTAAAAATATTTGAAAATAATAGAACGCCATCTTTCTTTTTCACATCGTGTTAAGGTGTATTCGAAATAGATTATTTCGAATACACCAGGGCTGGTTAGATATACCAACCCTGGAATACACCTTCACATTTTTTTAAGTGTCGGATACATAGAAATAGTATAGAAAGCCGATTCCATATATCAAAAATGAAACCACAAGGAGAAAATAGTGTGTCGGAGCTCATGCGTATAACGGTGCTGGCGCGAACAGGACCGGTGCAAGTTTTTTATTGATCGAACAAATAGTTCGCACGATATTTCAATCATACATTTTTAGAGATGATTCTATACAAAAAACGATTAAAAAAATTTCAAGTTAAGGTAAATATGGTTCTGACAGTCCTTATTAAGAAAGATAAGGCATAAAATATGAATTAGTTAATTTTCGGCAATCATTAGTACAGTAGTCATGAGATTTTGCTTGTGATTTTAAAAATACTTTCCAGAAAAACCACGTGCTCCGGTTTTAACTACGTTTATTAATAAACAGCGAAATTATATACAAAAACTTTAATCCACAATCTAAATTAGGTACTATCACAAGAAAATCACTGTTACAATAATTAATTACTTAACCAAAAACTAAAATACTTTTTAGGTACCTACGTAACCAGAAAGGAGCTGGACCATTTATCCTAATATTGATTTTCTCTCTCCCTACGGTAAAACTTAAAACAATAACAAATTGCCTATCTACTAGGGTCGGTAACTAAACGTATATACATAATGGGCGGATTTTGTTTATACTTAACATTACACTCGCGCATTTAAATATAACTATGCATATAAATATTTACAAACAAAGATACTTTTCCAAACAGGCAATCATTAGTACTGTAGTCACGAGATTTTGCTTGTGATTTGACATCTTATTTGATAATATCATTTGCTACAACTAAATTTAATCTGGGGAGTGCAAAATAGGGCCCAGGAATATTATGTTCGATATTTTTTTACATTTTGTCAGCCGAGACTATGAGTCGTAAGACAGAAAACCTTTCATGTTACCATTCTCAATATAAATTAAAAAATTAAAAAATACTACTACATTTACTTGGTACATATTTTATTTTAATTTTGAACCCTTTTAAAAGGGTCTTTCGGTTCCATAATAAAAATTAGTTGCTGCTTACTAGAAACATTCTATTGTATAGCCTAAACCATTTTATAGTTTGTTTTCGATCAATTTAATACAAAGATTTAAAGTTTTTAGTCGATGATAACATTCCACACCAGCACATTGCAAACCTATTTTATAAATAATAGGAATAAACTTGTAAATCATTAATTTGGTAGATATCTCACTCATATGATTTTTTTGTTTATACGAATATTTCGATTTCTAAATATATTTTGGCCTTACAATACGAAGCGTTTTGTATTTACCACTTTTTTAATGAACGATGAATGTTGACAGGCGTGTACCTTTTTCGGAACAAGAGGCATTTTAACGAAGGAAATGATTTTCGAACTATCTAGTTAGTTTTCGGAAAATAGAAAACGTTTGAAGAAAGTTGTCAACAACAGTTTGTCGTTCATGTGTTTCATTTTGATCAGCTTTCATACTAAATTGCGTAGAATATTTTTCCGATTCAAAATCGAGATTCTCGATATTTCCACAGTTTATTTATAATACCTTCTAAACTGGATTTATCTATCATTTTATATACTTTATAATATATGTTCATGCCCTACTTTTCACTTTATTAATAATTTTTTTTTAACATACTTCAAAATGGTAGGATATTCTCAATTCGTTGAAATATTTTTTTATGTATGTTGAGCGATAATTCTTTACCACGTTGCCCGATTTCTAGGATTCTTTTTGTTAGAAAAGGAAACAGTTTTATATACATTAAGTCAAGATCTGAAGATGGGATCCATAAGAAAATCATTAACATCTTTATTTTTAAAGTAGGTTTTTTTTTAAATTTCTTTAAACCTTACTGGTTCGAACGCCGTAAGGAATGAAGAAATGTAAATAATTGTTGTGCCAGCCAAAAAACGAAGAGGAAGTACCGATTAAAATATCGAGTGACAGAAGAGTTCCTAAGATTGTTGAGATCGGGTTTATGTTTTAAAATGCCTTAAAACCGATATCGATAATGTCTCCCCGTCGCTGGGCAGCCTGTATATAAATATACAGATCTCTATTTACATAATTATAATTCTTAGGTAGGTTTAGATTTGCAGACATAAATCTTGTAATAAATATAACAGCTGCCTAATACATTGATTACATTTTCATTAGCCAATGTAAAAATGTCTTTTATTGTACCTAGGATTTGACTAAACACTACACAAAACTAAAAATAAAATGCCACTTTCATCGTGTAATTAATGCCGCGTTTGAGAATCCACATCGGATGCATTTTTTACATCTCGAGCGTTTTTTATCCACATCGGACACATCTGTCCCATTACATTTACGTAGGTATACTGAATCACGTGATCAAAGATTTACTACTTACTACATCTCATGTGGATTCTCAAACGCGGCATAAATAATAAACTACAAACGGTCCTGTAAAGGCAGCGTCATATAGTCTTGAAACACCGGATTTTATTGCTATTGCCAGGTCAATATTGAATTTGTAGGTGAATCGCTTATTGAACATTAAAAATACGGTATTAATGACATTAATACGGTATTTGTATATATTTTTGGGAATGTAATTACACATAAATATTATTAGTTGATTATTTAAATGTGTATAAGTTATTTTGTGGCGATATTTCGTAGATATAAACTGTTTAAATCATATAATTTAAAAATTAATTAATTTAAAATTCTTTTCTGTTAGGTATGTTTAATATATTTGGCAACACTACAGGGACAAGTCATGCATATTGCGCAAGCTTCTAGACACACTATTTTGCGATGTCAGGCGCAGAGACGCGTTTTTATGCACAGTAGGTTTCAATTTCTGCTTAAATGTTATGTTTATATTGGTCTTCTATATTATTTCTATGGTCGGATACCATATATTTTTTTCATCTGGCAACATTGGCGGTTGGCCTCACTGGACAATTGTCAAAACTGACAGTGAAGTGTGACAGTGAAGTTGACGTTTGATGGTGTTTTCATTTTTGATATAAATAATTTCCAACCTCTAAATCTCTACTATTCGTTTTATTGTTCATCGAACTTTTATTGTAGTTTGTGTTCGAAGATTTACATTTTATTACATAGTTTGATCAGTGAATACTTTATTGTTAACATGTCTTTTAATTTTGGAGCTCTTTCAACTCCAAAAACAGCCGCTTCAGGTTTTACCCTGCCAGCAAACCCTACCACAACTAGTAAGACTCTTTTTATATTTATAATTATTAAAGATTAAAATAATTTAATTTTAATTTGTAGCAGCTGCAGTGGCAGGGTCGCAATTTAATTTTGGAGGAGGCGATACTAAAACTCAGGCTAAACCAGCGGCATTATTTTCTACTAGTGCCCAATCCCCAGCTTTCGGAAGTACGCCAAAACCGGTAGCAACAACTCCATCATCTGCTCCTTCTTTTGGTTTCGGATCCACACAACCAACTGCAACCTCTAATATCGGTTTTGGAATTCCAGGTAAGTAATGAGTTTTAAAAGAATTTTAATTATATGAGTGGAAATTATTATTGTTAATATATTTTAGGTTCTGTTGTCTCTAGTGCTACAACTACTACTCCTCAATTTGGACTTCCAACGAGCAAACCAGGTACTACAACTTTATCTTCACTTCTTGGATCTGCACCAGCTGCTGTTGCTGCTACTACAGTTTCTACAGGTAAATAATTTGTTACAGGATATAACTTGTTATTGCAATTTAAATCCAGTTGTTAAATAATTAGTTCTCTTACTTTTCTGCTAGTTTGTAATTTACTTGGGTAACTTAGGCCAAAAAATTAACAAAACTATGTTTATGTAATAATTTAGGCATAATAACTGATTTTCTTACATATAACTGTTCCAATATATTAATTACTCAACAATTTGGTTTTTGGTCTGGCAAATCTGCTGAACTAAGCTTATTAAAGTATGATATGTGTCTGAAACTTTGGAGAAAGGCCACAGGTATATTCCTGTGTATACAGACTTTTGACAAGGTAAAACATGTTCCCCTAGTTCATATTGTAGAAGTGGGATGGTCTTACAGTGGCTAGGTAGTTATCTAAAGAATAGGACTCAACAGATCCAAGTTAATCATTATTTCCAAAGCTCTTAGTAACCTTGTAGATCCCGCAGGGGTCCCACTTGGGACCATTAATATTTAATCTGTTTATAAATATATCACAAATTTCTTTCTTAGTGGCAATAAAATACTAAATTTAAGTACATTGTTTTAGGATTAGGTTTTGGTTCTACTATTGGTGCAACAACTGCAACTCTTGCTCCTACTACAGTTTCTACAGGTAAATAATTTGTTACAGGATATAACTTAGCTAGAATGTTATTGCAATTTAAATCCAGTTGTTAAATAATTAGTTCTCTTACTTTTCTGCTAGTTTGTAATTTACTTGGGTAACTTAGGCCAAAAAATTAACAAAACTATGTTTATGTAATAATTTAGGCATAATAACTGATTTTCTTACATATAACTGTTCCAATATATTATTTACTCAACAATTTGGTTTTTGGTCTGGCAAATCTGCTGAACTAAGCTTATTAAAGTATGATATATATCTGAAACTTTGGAGAAAGGTCTACAGGTATATTCCTGTGTATACAGACTTTTGACAAGGTAAAACATGTTCCCCTAGTTCATATTGTAGAGGTGGGATGGTCTTACAGTGGCTAGGTAGTTATCTAAAGAATAGGACTCAACAGATCTGAGTTAATCATTATTTCCAAATGTTCTTAGTAACCTTGTAGATCCCACAGGTGTCTCACTTGGGACCATTAATATTTAATCTGTTTATAAATATATCACAAATTTCTTTCTTAGTGGCAATATAATACTAAATTTAAGTACATTGTTTTAGGATTAGGTTTTGGTTCTACTATTGGTGCAACAACTACAACTGCTACTCCTGCTACAGGTAAATGAACATTAAGAAAATAAATTCCCAAAAATATTTTGTAATAATCACTGTATATTTAATAATATATAAATATTAACTGCGATGTTCAAATGAAGTAACAGTAAAAGGATATTTTTACAATTATATCTAATTTAGGACATCTACAATACATAGTATTAGGTTTTTTTTTTATGTCAATCTATAAAAAAATGTTCTTTCTTCTTCTCTTAAGTTCACAGGTTAGGGGTATTAGAGGATTAGTTAAATCAAAACTACAACACTTGCTTGCTTTACTACTTAAAATGTTGTCATATTTATATACTGTGCAGTGTACTTATGACTTTTTGTTACAGGTGCTTCTCTCTTCGGTAGTACGTCTACAAGTGTTGCTACAATTGCTCCAGGTTTGGGTTTGTCAACAGCAGCACCTACAGCTTTTTCTACAGCAGCATCCACCGCTTTAAGTACTACCACAGTGTAAGTATCCTTCTTTATTGATTATTTATACCATTGGAATTTAAGAAGAAGTGAATAAAAATTATTTTTTCATAGTAGCCTGTTCTCACCACCAAATTTAAAACATAAGTATTTGTAATATGAAAATATGTGGATGTTTTAGTGCAGTGGTAACAACAAGTTAATATGAACTAAAAATAAAACTGGGCCCAAGACAGTACATTGAGGAACTCCTATTTTAACATTAACTGCTTCATTTATTTTAACATGCTGTTCATGATTTTTGACACGTAATTTTTAAAGATATCTAACGCTTCACCTCGAACTCGATAAGATTCAAGAACTTTAAGAAGTTTTTTGTTTCAAATTCCTGTGCAAGATCTAAGAATAATGCAATACATTTTTTAACAACTGTACACATTGCATCAGATATTGCTTTACCAGCTCAAAACCCAAATTGGTGTTTATTGTGTTCCAAAAATGTTAGTAAATGATATTTTAAGCATTTTTCAAAAAATAAGTTAATAATTATATATTATAATGAAACACGAAATCCCAAGAATATCAAGTTAATGATTAAAAGTCTTCAAAGAAATAAAATTAAAAAGTTTCATCTAAGTATTTAGACTACACCCTGTATAGTGGTAAATTTGACAAGATCAAAAGTAATTGTAGTGAGACAGTGTTACCACACGAAAATTATAATTTTTTAAATGTAAATTTATAAAAAAATTAGAACATGGATTTCAAAATAACCTATTAATTAATGAACAATAAATTATCATCGAAATTATGAAATAAGCCGTTTAAATAAACTCACCTTTATAAATCCAATAATCAAATTTCAATAATGTAACTAAACTGTCAAAATTTTGATTGGCTAATTCTTTTTTTTATCCAACTTGATTGAAAAATTCAAATCAGAATTTGTTGATAAAACAAAAGGGTCGGCAGCAAGTAACGAAGGAGGAAGGACATGTAAAAGTTTTCCTTCTAATTCCTTTCCAAAACTCCTTTTTTCTAAAAAAATAAAGAGAGGAAAATTAAATCTTCAATGTTTATTTATAAATACTTAACTAGTGTATAAATGTCAAAGGTAATATAAAATTTAACTTACCCATGGAAAATCAAGTAAAACTGCCCGAAGATGAGTCCCCCCAGAAAAGGGCTCCAGTTCCCCCAGGTATTTGTAATATCTGCTTCTGTTTATGGACACTGAAAAAAATTCGTTTAACACTTGGACATCTCATATTTCACAGTGAAACACAGGTATTTTAATTAAAAACTATCATTAGTGACTGATTTAAAAAACTACTTACCATAATTGAGTATTTAAGTAATCGTAAAGACGATAAATCTTTCAAATTATTTATTGTTTCGGCCTTTACTTGATGAAAATCCATTTAATTTTGAAAGAGTAAAACCAAATTTGGTAGATTTTCACACTTTTATTTTAAAAATAAAAAATTTTTTTTTTTTAAAAAAACACTAACATGACATATGTTTCGAAGTACAACTTCTTTTTCAAATGTGACTATTTACAATTCGGTATCCAATATATATACGAAATAATTTAACAAAACAAAGTACTTAAGAAAACAATAACATTACAAAATAAACTAAGTATTTAAAGTAAATAAGGGTACTTAGGTAATTATAATATCCATCAGATAACAATAAGATAGCCCATTACCGGGATTATCTCACAGAAAACTGGGAAAGAGATTTAATAAGGGTGAATTATTAATATCTAATTGATCATTTAGTAAGTTATCTGAATTTTTAAATCTATTTATTTCAAGTGTTTCTAAATGGTTTAATTTAAGGCTCTTATTTTCTACATGTAAAATTTCAAAGTTGTCTGTAAAAGAATGATTTTCAGCTAAAATATGATTTGAGTAAGTAGAATTATTTTTGTTTTTTGTATAGCTATTATAATGTTCGGAATAGCGTTTTGTGAAAGTACGGCCTGTTTGACCAATATACAATTTTGGACAACTACCACAATTTAATTTATATACCCCCGATTTATTATTAGGATTAATTTTACCCTTATTGTTTTTAATATACAATTCAATTAATTTTTTAGACTTAAATATTATTAAAAATAATAAAGGCCATAGTTTTGGGATATTTCATAAGCCATCACATACGGATATTACAATAAATAATAGTTCATCTCATCCATACAAACAAAAGCTGGCAGCATACAATAGTATGATCCATAGATTAGTTAATATTCCCCTTACCAAAGAGAACTTCACAAAAGAATTAAATATCATTAAACAAATCGCAGTAAATAATAATTTTAATTCAAAGTTAGTAGACAACATTTTAGAGAAAAAACTTTTTAAACAGGCTATTCAACAAGTTTATCCCATAATTAAAGATCCAAATTGCAGATATAAGAGTCTTACATATATAGGAGCTCCTAGTGAAAAGGTATCATCATATTTAAAAAACCAAAATATTAACGTAGCTTTTAAAACCAATAATACGCTTGGGAAGTATATTAAAAACAATAAGGGTAAAATTAATCCTAATAATAAATCGGGGGTATATAAATTAAATTGTGGTAGTTGTCCAAAATTGTATATTGGTCAAACAGGCCGTACTTTCAAAAAACGCTATTCCGAACATTATAATAGCTATACAAAAAACAAAAATAATTCTACTTACTCAAATCACATTTTAGCTGAAAATCATTCTTTTACAGACAACTTTGAAATTTTACATGTAGAAAATAAGAGCCTTAAATTAAACCATTTAGAAACACTTGAAATAAATAGATTTAAAAATTCAGATAACTTACTAAATGATCAATTAGATATTAATAATTCACCCTTATTAAATCTCTTTCCAAGTTTTCTGTGAGATAATCCCGGTAATGGGCTATCTTATTGTTATCTGATGGATATTATAATTACCTAAGTACCCTTATTTACTTTAAATAGTTAGTTTATTTTGTAATGTTATTGATGTTTTCTTAAGTACTTTGTTTTGTTAAATTATTTCGTATATATATTGGATACCGAATTGTAAATAGTCACATTTGAAAAAGAAGTTGTACTTCGAAACATATGTCATGTTAGTGTTTTTTTAAAAATTTTTATTTTTAAAATAAAAGTGAAAATCTACCAAATTTGGTTTTACCATTGTATTTAGATCAACTAGTAGAACAATACCAATGCAAATTATCTTGGAGGACAATGGACAGTATCAATAGATGGCAGCAAGCTCCGTGGTGTCCAAGTCATGTCTTTGATAATTTTGTTGTCTTCTACCAGGTTGTCGAAACTGAATAACGAACGTAATTTCTCTATTTACTAATAGATGGAGCGATAATCGATTTAGAATATTTGTTTTAAAAATGAGATATACGAGTTTAATTATGCTTGACGAACATTTGTTTACGATTTTCATCATTTTAGAGAATATAAACAATATTAATTTAAATTTGGCAGTCTACCCAAATGAATTTAAAAATTAAGAAAACTTTGTGTATATAGAATTCTATACTCAATGATCGAGACAGCGCCTAGCACACGAGCCATTTTGTTGAAGTTCTGTACAGTTCTAACAGATGTCGCAACAGAATTGCCTCCAATGAAACGTCCATAAGGTTGTTTTACTATCTTATCTAAATACAATGGTTTTACTCTTTCAAAAAAAAAAAAAAAAAAAAAGATAAATCTTTCTATTTACGTCTAAAATAGTGTCACAACTTTGTAGAAACATTTTGGGTTGGTTAGGTTATAAGCCATCTTTTGTCCGATTTGAAAAATTACCATATAGCCGGTCAAAAGATTGCTACTTACATTAAGAAGCGCCGTGCAGTGAATAGAACATTAAGCCACGGTAGCTAACTGTATTTTTGTCGCATAATGCGCCATTTTCGATCCAAGAATCGATCTTTAAATGACGTATTATATTATTTTTCGTTCTTAAGTTTATTTTTACATTTATCTGTTTCTTTATCCCATATTAGCCATAAAGAATCTTTGAACTCGCACTAAACCCTGATATTAACATTTTTTTAAATAAAACTACAAGTTATATACAGAGTCTCAAATATTACTTACTTTTATTTCAATAATTCAAGAGTTGACGATATACGAGGTGCAGAGGTAAGTGTCTTAAATACATAGATGAAAACTTTTAAACCCATTATCTAAAAGAATTAAGTCATATCGTTTTATCCCAATCGCGCATTGCATCAGATAGTATTTCAGCCGGAGCATTAAGTACTTGGATGGATGAGGATGATTTGTAATCTAAATTACTTTTAAATAAAATAATACTTGGGTAATGTTACTCTTTATTAAAATATTCATTTCACTAGAATTTATGGCTGACGTGAAGCTCATTACAGTATGGTGCCAGACGAGAAGCCTTAAAAAAAAAGATTGTATATGATTAAAATAAATTAGAATAATTAAATTAAAATTAAAATAAAAAAAAAATAAAAAAACACGTTATTCATTACAATATAGCTACTCAAACATAATTATAACATCCTCTTCATTACAATATGTATTCTTTACTCCAGTTTTTGTTAAGAGAAACGATTTTTGTCAACAGAGCTCCAACTTATTCAACTACTACACTTCCATCTACTGGTTCCTTGACTTTCGGTCAATTGGAAGACTCTATAAACAAATGGACGATCGATTTAGAAGAACAAGGCAAATTCTTCATCAACCAAGCAAAGCAACTTAACGCATGGGACTCTCTGCTTATTACCAACGGAGAGAAGATTCTTAATTTGAATGGCAGTATTGAGCGGGTTAAGCAACAACAACAGCAGTTGGATCAAGAACTAGATTTCGTATTGGCACAACAGAAAGAATTGGAAGAGCTAATTACACCTTTGGAAAAGGAATTGTTGGAAATTCCTGTCACTGATATAGATAGGAATCAAATGTAAGTTTTAATATGTAATTTAACTGTTCAAGCAAATATGTTTGTTTATGTGTTACAGGTATCAATTCTCAGAAATTATTGACTCTCAATTGAAACAAATGTCAGATGATTTGAAGGAAATTATCGAAAATATTAACGAATCTAACAAGAATGAAGAAATATCAAATCCTGTAAGTATTCGTTTACTGACTACAATATCTCGTTGAAAGGTGATAATTACTAAAAATTCGGTTTTTCTTTTTAGATTACCCAAATCAGTCGAATACTGAATGCCCATATGAATTCTCTACAATGGTTAGATAGAAATACATCCCAAATTAGCTCACATCTCGAACAAATTAGCAAGATTCAGGATACAAATAGACGAAATTTTACTCAAAATCATTCATTCAATAATAATTCATTTAATATGTAATATTTTTCAAAAATGTTTAAATTAGGTATTATTATTACATATTTTTTACAAAATATGCTGTTGTTTTTTTACTGAAACTTTTAAAGACAGGGATAGAAGTTGGAAGGTTTGTAGTAAATGAGAGGTGTTAAACGTCAAACCACGTTGGATGACTACGAGAATTTTGTGGTAATATTTATTTGCCTGTGCCGTATTGTCGAATAAAAATAATACTAAAGGTTTGAATTTTTACTGGCGGAATCGGAAAATCGTATCTATGTGCTAGAAATAATATTTAAACAAGTATCATAATTCTATACAGTTATTAAACAAATTAGGTGAAATTATTATTAGCATCTATAACGTCTATAAAATAATTTTCTATGCCAATGTATGGCGTTCACTTCATTTAACTCTGTGGTAAAACTGTCAATTCCTGCAAAAAGACAGTCGATTTCTGTCTCTGCTTTAACAGTCAAAAATCCGTAAAAAAACTAAATTACTTTTGGCAAGATGAGTTTCTTCATATAAACAGTAAAATAAAATATTTTAACTGTCAAGGTGAAAGTCGAAACCAAATACATTTTTTAAAATAAGAGGATTGGACGAGTAACTAGATTCAAGTAATTTAAAAAAAGACGCAAGTCATATTAGGCATTCCAACGACCTGTCAAACAATAGGTGCCAGTGGGAAATTCTTGTATATTTAAGGGGGTAGCGACATAGTCTTGCAACTTGAACGCTATTTTTATTCGAAGTAGTACTCGCCTAGCCTGCCAATTTATGAAAAAATGTATAGGTGGGTTTTTTAAATATTATTTTTATTGTGTTTGACATAAAATATTTAAATGTAATCCATTATTCATGATTTTACGTAAAGTAGATAGAATACACAATATGTCGCCACCCTTAGATATACCAAACCTGCCCAATGGTAATTCATTTGTTTGGAATGCCCAATTAGGCATTCCAAACTGAATGGCTACCAGTGGGTTCTGACGGGTTATGAATTGGCAAAATTATGGCAACCCTGTAGGCCTGGTGATTTGACAAGGTCAATGAAATAGATAGTTACATAGATTGATCATCCATATTTTTCAAAATAAACATAAGCTTATGCCTTGAAGTAAAAATGTAAGCAATTATTCTTTTTTTAAATATCTAAAGGCTAAAAATTGGTTTTAAAACGCATTTTTGCTAAACCGATTCAAATTAATAAATATTTGCCAGGCAATATGGCCGCTCGTAAACGACCAGCTTTGAGCAATCTATATAACTATATATGTATCATTGACCCTGTTAATGACATGACAACAGGGTTGCCATATCTAAACTGTCATTACCCACTGGTAGCCATTTGGACAGGTCGTTGGAATGCCCAATTAGGCATTCCAAACAAATGAATTGCCAGTGGGAAGGTTTGGTATATCTAAAGGGTGGCGACATACGGTGTATTCTATCTACTTTACGTAAAATCATGAATAATGGATAACATTTAAATATTTTATGTCAAACACAATAAAAATAATATTTAAAAAACCCACCTATACATTTCTTCATAAATTGGCAGGCTTGGCGACTACTACTTCGAATAAAAATAGCGTCCAAGTTGCAAGATTATGTCGCTACCCCCCTTAGATATACAAGAATTTCCCACTGGCACCTATTGTTTGACAGGTCGTTGGAATGCCTAATTGATTGGAGCTGGAGTGCTTTTAGAAACCACGCACGGCGCGTCTGGACCCTATTCTAATGTACGTGGTCAGGCGCGCCGTACGAGGTTTCTAAACGCACTCCAGTGTATGTAAAATGCGTATTTGACAGCTCGGAATACTAGATTTTAAATTCAACGTACCGCCTATCTAATCAACGGGAAAAAGGTAAACCGTTCTAGATTGCGGATATAAACTTTTAAAGCTATTATTTGTTGTAAACCAGCCGTATATCTTGACGAGTCTCCGGCTTACTGATGTCATTCTTGTATTTGATTCCTATTATCAATTAGACGGGATTGGGTAATTTATTCGTAGTACCTAAGTTGTACAATAATTAATTCCCTGATCGCTGTGTTTTTGGACTAAACTGTGTTGTTTCACACATGAATTATATAAATAAATAAAAAATTAAAAGGTTAAAATAAAATCCAAGTAAAACGAATAAAATACATAAAAGTTACACTTATAACTAATATAAAACTATGTTTGGCATAATAAAATTCAACTATATAATAGTATAAAGCAGGGATACAGACTTATAGCCAATGGGGTCACTCGGGAAAATTATAAGCCAATGACGAGCCACTACAAACAATACTTATTAACATAATAATTTTTATTTTTAAATAGTATGAATTACAATGATAAAAATTCGTTAACGGGCTGCATAATATTCGATTGTGGCGATACAGTTTCGATTTTAAAGCACTGGTCCCGCTTTTATTAAGTCAAAGAAGTCTGCTACAGCAGCTTCGCCTATTTTAATGCTATTGTAAACTGTTTCGAAACAGTTAAAGATTGCATTTGCTTTGCTAGATTTGATACGAAATCCAAACTGATTCACTGTTAGAATATTGAATTCATTTAAAAACTCATGTAAGCAAAATTTAACAAGTTTTTCAATTAATTTGCCCAGAGTTGGTATGAGAGAAATCAATATACTAACACTCACTACTTGTCTATTTATTTTAAAAACGGTACCCTTAGTTTTTAAAACATAATAAATTTAATATAATTGCCTACAGCAATACCCAAAGAATTTTTTACCTTCCCTTGTCTATACCCTTTTCCAGTTTGGTACATGGCTCTATTGAATAGAGCGGGAAGATGTTTAACCACCGCCAATTAGTATAAGAAGTGCTGACTTGTTAAACATATTTATATTGGAAATCAAGTCAAGAAACTCTTGCTCGATAAAGTGGATTTTTTTCTGTGATCGGTTAAAGTAGTTCATTATATACAGGGTGTTAAAAAAAAGTGTCACAAAATGAAATGGTGAATAGTATGACCCAAAATAAGCAGAAAAGTCTTAATAATTATATGACCGCAAATTAACGGTTTCGGAGATACGGACCATTTTGTTTTTATAACAATTTTTTATTATTATAAAAAAACAATGATATTTATAAACAATCAATAACAACATAGAGTTAAATGAGATGTTCAAATACTGACGTAGCGCTTCCCTCGCATTGCCATTTGCACGACCGTACATAAAATGCATGTCAGCTAATTCAATATTAGTGTAAACAGGCATAACGAAAATTTATAAAATTATTCACCCACAACAAAATAATAACTGCAAATAGTATCTATGAAAAAAACATCGGTAGACTCCGATAAGAAAAGCAAGTTTTTGAGAATGAAAAAAGATAATCAAAAAATGATACAAAACACAAATATCTCTGAAACCATTCATTTGCGGACATATGTTTATTAAGACTTTTCTGCATATTTTGGCCCATACTACCCCCCGTTTTATTTTGTGACACTTTTTTTTAACACCCTGTATTATACAGGGTGTCCCGAAATTAGACGGTCATATTTTAACAGCGTAATCTACATCCTCAAATAGGAGTAAAAGTTCATATAAAAATAGCTCCGAAAACGTTTCGTTTTCGAGATACAGGGTGTTACAAGTGAAGTCCTGATGGCACAATTTTGTAAATATTTTTTTATTCACCGGTTTTCCAAAGTTAAAAAAAAATTAAATTTCTGATTCCACAGGCCTACTAATTATTGTTTACAGTTTCGAATAAGATAACATCAGCTTTTATCATGAAATTTTCAAATGCTTTTCTCTTGAAAATGGTGCGTCCCTAGCGAGATGCAACAAAAGTAGCGTTATTATAAAGAAAACATTGTTTTTCCAACTTTTATAGTCAAAATTGGTAAAAACTGCCAACAAAAAAACTTAGTGCAATTTTACCATAATCCTCCCATAATTTACCCACTTATGAAGATGATCAAAAACTGGGGTTTAGTCCATTAAATAGAGCGTAAAAAGGTAAGTATTTTTACCAAATTTCACTTAGTTATCTTTAAACGATTAGAAAATATTTACAAAAGTGTGTCATCAGGACTTCACTTTTAACACCCTGTATCTCGGAAAAGAAACGTTTTTGGACCTATGTTTATATGAACTTTTACTCCTATTTTAGGATGTAGATTACCCTGTTCAAATAGGACCGTCTAATTTCGGGATACTCTGTATATATTTCTCGATTGCCATATTTAGTACTTGGTGTTGTGCATTATGCATTTTTGTTCTTTGTATTTTATGTCTCGACATTAGAATTTTTAAAACGAACAAAAAATTTAATTCATGAAAATATATCTATCTTTGTTAATAAGAATGTTATTAATTCTTCAACAATAAATAAATTTTCACTTGACTTATTTATATGTGTGTTGCATGGGCGCCGTCAGAACTTTTTCCAGGGAGGGGTAAGAATGCAAAATTGTGAATTTTTTAAAATAAATTACAGAAATGTAGTAATTTATAGACGCTATCCACTATCGTGTAATACGATACGGAATATAATGAGCTTAGGCGTGATTGTCAAATTTACCGTTTTAAGGTATTAGATACTCTATAAAAATATACCGAAGTTCCATAGCGAAAACCCCATAACCCATACAGCACACATTATTTCAGAAATGTTTCAAAAACAGAAATATTTCAAACATATAACATTTCAAGCACAAGTTTCTGAAATATTTTAGTTAAATATTTCACTGAAAATAACATCCAAGTTATTCAACGTTTCCAGAATAAAGTATTAAGGAACATCGTCGACGCATCCTGATACTGCCGTAATACTAATATTCATAGGGATATTAAAGTAGAGACTGTTGAAAATACAATAGAAAAATTTGCCAGTCACCAACATATGGAAACCTTGAGATTATATCCAGCTCCTCAACAATGCCAATCCAATAAGAAGACTCCAGAGAACCAGGCCTTTTGAGTTAGTTAGATTAAAACAGAATATGGTGTGGTTAAGTGTTATACGTTAACGCTAGTGTAACTATATAATAGAGAGTTTTAGCAAATATACGTTAGATTTCCGCTAACGTTACGTTAAACTTAGATTGTGACATTTTTCGTAAACATTGAACGGAGTAGATTACAGTCTATCCCTAAGGGAACGTTAGCGGATGGTTAGCGGCTGTTTGCTAAAACTCCCTATTTATACTCTAAAGTACACTATATAGTGAGTAGAATCTTAGTTTATGAAGTTGTTCATCCCTAGATAAGTTAGGTAAAAATGCTAATTGATCATAATAATTAGATTATAATAATCGTAAATGTTTTTTTACTTGAAACATTTATTAAAAAAACCTAGTTGTTTCAAATTAGTGCATTTAAAGGAATTGGTGGAATAGAAACAATTCACTTCTATATTTTATGAAATATTCTTTAAAACATATTTGTTTGTTTAAGAATCAATGTTTGAGTTTTGTGTATTTTAAATAAACATATATTTTTTAATGTCTTCTTTTAGTCTAATAATATATTAGAAAAATAACTAGAATACATTTCTAAAATATTACTATTTAATATTTCTAAAAGATTTTAAATTTTCATTTCAGAAATATTACTGTGAAATATTATATTTAGAGGACATTTTTACGTTTCAGGCATATTTCAGAAATGTTTCGTAATATTTATACATTGCAAATGTTTCAATGTAACATTTTTGAAATATTTCCGAAATGTGTTTGTGCTGTATGGGAAGTAATAAAATTTGGTTATGAAGATATTGCCGTTTAAGTATGTTTATGTTCTTTTAAATACAAATAAATGCTTTTGATGGTTTGCTTGCGTCAGTTTATAGTACATATTACTTATAATGATTAAACGAATTGCTTTTTTTTCTAAATTTTAGTCTGCTATTGATGTACTGAAATAAAGACAATATATCAAATTTTCGTTCTATTGATTAATAGTTTCGAAAAAAATGCTCTTTACTCATATATAGATTTTTCGGAACACCAGTGAACAATACTTAGATACGAAATTTCACAAACCGGAGTATATTAACAGAAAGAGCACTCAAAATTGTTTGATAATATCTATATGAGTCATTTTTCCCGACTTATCTAGTATTGGCTGTGAACATTCTATTATTATCAGTTAAGTTTATGCCCCAATAATTGTTTGACAGAAGTTGCTATTGCATAATTTTTTTTTTTACTTAGAAATTTCCAGGAGGGGCAATCGTCCCCTTTGTCTTCCCCCCTGTCGGCGCCCATGGTGTTGTTTACAGATATATCTAGACAAGGTATTTTAGAATTTTGATATATATGGAAATAAATGTAATTAGTTTTTGTAATATTAAATAATAATGGGAGATTACTAGCCCATTCCGAAAATATTTTCACATAAATTTATTTTTTTAATTATTCTTTAATAAAATTAGAAAAGAAAGTCAAATCATCTGCATAGAGAATTGTGATTGCATGGTAAAGTAATTCAGGAAGTTCATTTACATAAATTGTGAAAAGTATGGGAGCTAACACTGACCCTTGGGGCCCTCCTATATTGTTTGTTACTTCTTGAGAAAATTACTTTTCCAGAGTTAATTTTAACCATTTTTAAGGTATGTTTTAAATAATTTTTTATGAGTTTCTCTTATTCCAGATGAGAGGTTTGTTTAATAGAACATCTGATTGGCTGTAATAAAATCAAACCATTTAAATTATTTCACTATTTATTTTTATTTCTTTAATAATCAGTTTGGTAGAATGTATAATTTCAAGAAACCTGCACGCTTAAGCAGTTTAAACAGTCAAATCTAGCTAAAATTTTCCTAAAAAATTACACATTTGAAATAATGTATTCATTATAAAGGAAAAACCTGATATAATTTTCAAGATAACTTTATTTTTAGGAGTAAAATATATTATTAAATAAACTTATTAAATTCCATTGTATAAATGTACCATGTAAGAATAAAAAGTTGACAAAATCCATAAAGATGTCTACAATTTTAGCTTAACTTATATAACTGTACATAAATTATAACATTTAAGACGATTTTCATTCTATAACTTTAATTTTTTAAGCTTTAGCTAAAAGTGATAAATCATTGATGCATTTATTAATGTTTTGCTTCTCTTGATCAGGGGTAATTGAAGATCTGACTTTAGCTACAACCCAATCTACCAGGTTCTTCTGAGTAATTCTGCGTTCAATGTTTTGTTTTTCAACTTGGTAATCCAAACGTTTTTTAACTTCACTATAGACTTGGATGATACGTTCTCTATAGTTAGCTTCTAATTGGAGAGCTACATTTTCGCGTTTGGCTTCAACTAAGACATTTTGGCCTTCAACACTCCATTGGTTCTTCTCTTCATCCTTTATTTGGTCGCTGAGGGCTGCTTTTTGCTCCTCTCTGCTTTCATTCCATCCTTTTTCAAACTCCTGAAATTTTTAAAACCATTTAATAAAAATTTTACAAAAGTTATATTTACATACATCAATTTCTTTATCCAAGTATGCAGCTAGTTTAGGTCCAAGAGTCTTAATACCATAGACCCACATGATAATTAGAGAAAGTCCAGTATAGTACTCATGCTCCAATACATAAATTTCTTTGCTGACGAGATAAGTTGATAAAGTAAAAGCAAATGTATAGGGACCAGTTACACCAGTTTTTTTGTAGAAAAATTGGAACCATTCTTCTGGAACGAACCCAAGTCTTACTTTTCCAGGTTCTTGCCTGACCTATAATAAAATATTTATGATAATCTAGTAAAACTTATCTATTAAAATGCTAGAACTATTTTATAAATTTGATTATTTTTGTTATTATCATTGAATGCTATAAACCAAGGTATGCACTTGTTTATTCTCTGTGTATAAATATTCCAAGTATGCAAAAATAAAGATATTTTTTTAAAATTGCCTAAAGGATGAATACTTACAGGTCTTTGAAAACCAACTTCGGTAGGTTTATCATCCGTTTTGGCGACTTGGTTATTTAGTGATGATGTACTGGTGGCCCTTAAGCAAGAAGCTACAAGAGATTTTGAGGTTTGTCCTGAAAAATCGGAAAAGATAAATAACTCGACCTATTACATAAACGATTTCGGTAGGTAATGATTTTATCATATTGATCAAGTTAGTGTAAATTTAATGGTTTATACCTGATAGAATTGCTGCCCTGGAAAGCATTTTGGTAATTTTTTATTAGTTGTTGCAATATACTAGATAATTTTGATTTAAATCTAAAAAATTGTAAAACGATCAAAGGATGAAGCACCACGGCTCTCGACAGCAAGGACGACAATGACAAATGACAATTGACAATTAAAAAGTGATAGAAAGTATCTGAACTAGATCGGTAATAAGAGAGAGAAAACCACGATTTTACGAGGTATAAAAAGTGATAGAATTAAAACTGTTCAGTGGTTAAACCAAACGGAGTTTAGTTATATAATTCACATTACACAGGTTCGGTCTAGGCCTAAAATACCTCCGAATATTATTTTTCTACGACACTTTTCTGTATGCATTTTATTTCAGAAATATATTTCTATTGTCCTTGTGATAAAACTAAAAATTAAAACACTACTGTATTTTTAATAAATAATTACAAATTGTCTTACTGCTGCTATTTCGTCTGTATACAGTGTAGTGTGTCTGCCTAAGTTGGAACCATATGGAAAACTTTTTTTATTATTGGTTTTGTGAAAAAATGTATTCTTGGTAAAAAGTTCTGCATGGTTCAAAACTTAAAATGCAACCATCAGATATCAATTTATTTAAGCTGTATACGAGGTTTGTCTAAAAATATGAATTTTACTCGAGAGTAAAGTACCTTTATTTTTTACAATACAGAAGAACATTATAAAGTAAAGTTATTTTGAATTAAAATTTATATTCAAATATGCAATTACAGTCATTTAGCATAAAAATTAAGGTTAGGTGATTATTTACGTTTTACACAAATACATTTTTTCACAAAACCAATAATAAAAAAGTTTTCCATATGGTTCCAACTTAAGTAGACCACTGTATAAAGCTAGTAAAGCGCTTTTGCAAGTGCTTCAATGAAGTACTTGAAGCATTCTCAAAGCTTCAAATACTTTTTTAAACGAGTATTTGACATTTTAAAGCCCTATGCGAGTATTTGAATTACTTTTATAGGTGCTTGAATTATTTTAGGAGTAATTGAAGGATTTTTAAAGTAAACGAATGACTTTAAAAGTAACTGAATTACTTGTACAGTAATTGAAAGAGATGCAGGGATGTATCTCTTCTTTGAAAGTTTTAAATCATCATGATCCGATGTGCTTTTCGCAAAAATGTTATAGATTTTAATTGTTCATCAATTATTTACATAAAATGTGCTTGTTTTTGTAACGGGAAAAAAGTTAAGACATTTTAGCTCTCATGAAGCTGCAGCTAGAGACAATGGCTAGGCCGAAAAAGAGATGGCGGCTTCATTGATAGTGTCGCTGCGAGGACAGGCAGCAACCGTTTTACAGTTACTTCTCCATGAAGAATCCAGTTATTCATATCTCGTCCAAGATTTGGAGACAAGATATGGCAGCATTTGAAACGGGTATTTCAAAGCTATCTAAAGGTTCGTGGTTAGAAACATAATGAGAGTCTACAGGAATTTGAGGCCGATATAAAAAGATTGCGTCATCTGGCCTATCCACAGGTGCCCAAAGATTTTCTAGAACAAATCGACATGCAGGCATTCATTGATGGACAACAAGTTATGAAAATGCAGCAATAAGTTCTATGGCTACGCACAAGACTCTGAGGGAGAAACTGATTGCAGGCCAGAAATATGAAGCAGCAAAAATCATATTTAGATCTTCTCGCGCAAAATTGAGAGACATTATATTCCATGAAAGTGAAGAGGTCACTACTAATATTATTCGCCAACCTTATTTGTCACTAATCTTAAATATCCTGCAAAATATGCAACGAAGCCACCAAAATGAAAGCAGAAGATGCTTCAAATGCGGAAGAATCGGATACTTTCAAAGAACCTGTAGGAGCAGGGCTCGTTCTATAAATCGAAAATCGGGAAATAAGGCCAGAAATTCACCTAGAGCAACCATCCGAAGCCCGTCACGAAGTCCAACAAAAAATAATTACAGCAGATATGCCTTCCTGAGAAGCCAGTCATTCACACCTAGCCGGCTTTCTAACAAATAATCAGGTAGTAGTGCACTGAAGAAGCCGTCTTCATAACAACACAGATATTCTTTCCAGGCGACCCTGTTTAGAACGACAATGTAGATACTGTAAAAGGCTCGAAGAACGAGAGGAGCCGGTTGAAGGAGTTAGTCTTTAGGCAATCACTATCAAGCCAGACAAAATTACCCTTGAAAATCTGAGAAAGAGTCAAAATTAAGGCAATGACTTGAAGGTTAACCGAGAATGGCTCAAAAATATAGTTAGACTTACTTGACAAGATAGCCAAACATAGTGGAACTATAAAAGGGTACTGGACTCGGTGATATTTTCTGTATCGTCACTATGGCCTATTGCATCTGAAGTGGGAGAGCCACGATGGAGTATATATAGTCCGCCAAATGGTACTGCCAAAATAACATGTCATAAGTGTGTTGGAGGAGCTTCATAGCAGGAGGAGCTTCATAGCAGCCACATGTTGGTACTAAGAGAACACTACCACGAAAAAGATTTTATTGGTTCAATTGCGAATGGGATGTAGAAGATTGGTGTAAGAAATGTGATTTATGCAATGATAAAAAAAGACATAAAACAAGAAGCCGAGGTAAAATGGCACAGTACGCTTTCCGGATAGCCTTTCAAACGAATCTCTATAGATATCTTTAGACCACTTCCCTTACCAGAGAGGGAAAACAAATATTTGAAGGTTGTTATGTCTATTTTTCAAAGTAACTTAAACATGAATCGACCAGTTATACGTACTTCATTTATGATGATTACTGGAAGGGAGATGAAACGTCCCCATGATCTTTTTTTTGGAAGACAGCCTCCTGGTGAAGAAGAGGGCCGTACACCTCCAACGTGTACATACAGAACCTTATAGTCATTGACCGTATTTTCTTAGGCAACCCATTTGCGGTATATTTATAAACATATTTAAATTAATGTAAAATATCTTTCATCCGGTAATCAGATGGGGAAGGTCGACTTTATTTCGTAACCTGTACTATTATAAATGTTTTTTCTAAATAAACTGTGATTTACTTTGCTAGACAAGAGAACAGCTCTGCTATTTTTGGCAGGGTTTTATTTTTCTTCATTAGTGGCAATTTTCCAATCCCTTAATATCATAATAGCTTCAAATATTTTTCAATATGTACTTGAAGTCTTTAAAGAGCTTCAAATAGGTTTCATTGAGTAGATATTTGTTGCTATATTTTTTAAATACTGTGCTTGGTAGTATTTGGCAATTTTGATACATTAAAGCATTGTACGAAAGTGCCTGGGGATTGGCAATTGAAGCGGTTTGCAAAAGTGCTTTGTGTCTATATTATTTAAAACTCTAAGGTTTGCTCATATTAATAAACTTTTTTGTTGTAAATTTGAACCATAACCGATTAACGAATTTTATTGTCAATTGAACGGAAAAAATAAAACAAACCATCACACTAGGAAATATTTTAATACTGGCGTTTTTTATATTTTGTAATAAATTAAGTATAGGTATAATTATTAATATTTACAGACGCATGGACATACATTTCTACTTACATACTGCTAAATCTAAATAAGTAACTAATGGGATAAAATTTTATAAATCTTCTTTATATTAATGTTTTTTATTATATCAGTGCATTTTTGTTACAACTAAGTACATTTTGTGTCTACATTCATATCCTAATTATTAAATATATTTATGATGTAGGTATAAAACAGTCAAGTCACATATATACCCAGGTTTATAACAAATATTCAATCAAATTAGAATTGTTTAGTTCATAAAAACGTTGATTTTTTCGGAAAATGATTCTTTAAGTATTACGAGGTTACAATTATTAAAGACAAATTTACAATGGATACTAAAGATGTTGTCAGAAAATGCTTAAAACCATTTCTAGGATACAAAAGGAGAACTAAATGACAAGTTCTCCCTTTGTATTTGTTTAAAAATGCTTTTCAACGATATACATTGTTCAATAGTACCTACATAATAATTATAAACCTATTTAAACATAAAGATACTATGTTCGGTGTAGTAGGCCTTTTGCGATAACATTAATTAGGTAGGAAAAACTTATTAGTGACAGAAATAAGATTGAATGGCAGAATATATCAAGTAAAAAATCTAAACCTGAAAAATCAATCACATCGAATTATTTTCTATGTATTTTTGTTTAAAATTATTTTTATTCGAATTTGTTGATCTAGATAAATCAAATTTTGATTTCCCGTTTATTATTATTACTTTTTTGTTGATGTTTGTATCATTTGGTTTTTGTTCCTCAATATAATGTGCCATATGTATTTCGATCTTCTTTCAGCTACAATATATAAAAAATGTAATTAAATAAACAAAATAAAACAATCACAGATTACTATTGTATGGTACAAAACTACAAACTAATAAGTAAAGTATTGATGTCCATATGGGTCCTTATAATAATAAATTGGTTAAAATATAAATATTTACAACTATATAGAGCTTATAAGAAATTAAAACCATTGTTTTCATTTACACATTAAATTCTAGACACTTATTTTATTCTCAAAAACGTTATTCACAAATTTTGAAATGTAATTTCTTCTGTTTGACTCATTTATTTAAAAGATTTATTTTGTAATAAATAATTGAAGAGAATGTGAAGATTACACATCTTTTTTGTTCCAATAAAACTCTCTATAACTCTCTAAAAAGTAGGTACTTTGCGCTTTAGGTCCCCTAAATGTTTGATCAGCTATTTTATTGCCTATATTCCACAGTATTCTAAAACTAAAAGTTTTGAAAAAAATATTAACATTAAATAAACTAAAAATGTTTTAAAACGAATGGACCAAAGTTTGAATGTAAAAATTTGTGAATAACATCTATAAGGAACCAGATTATCTAAATGTTAAGTAGTTTTTAAAAGTGTATTGTACAACATATTAAAATATAATAAATAATTATATAGGATTCTGCTGCAGATATCTGTATATATTATAATACATATTCATCAATCTTATATTTAAAAGACTACGATTATTAGTGGCACTATACTGTATTTTTTTTAGCATTTTTGTTTTACCTTCTCCTTGATTGCCTCTATTCTGTATTTAATTTAGACTTAAACAACAGAAACCTATATGTCTTATAACCTAAAACTTAAAATATATTTTATATTATATTTATATATATTACAAAAAAATATAAAAAAGTGCAGCATTCGCGTATTCTCTGTGCCCTATTTTTCAAAAAGCTACGCTATTTAAAGAGGCAAGATAAAACACTAAATATATCTATACAATAATTGGCAACTACTTTGGCACATATCTGTACATGAACACTCAAATATCATTCAAATTCTTGATAATCATATCATAACAAAACTAACTTCAGTGAGCATGAAGTATAAGTAAATACATACACAAACAAGGTGTTCTATTTATTTCTGCATAAAAAAAGAATTAAACATCGTTTATTGGACATATACACAAAACTGACATGTTACACAACCAATTAAATACGGTTTAGAGTTTTTATTAAAAATTATGAACCTTGAAAAACAAAATAGACCAAAAATTAGAATAAAGCAAAAATTTGTATGTTGGTACCATTAAATTGCTCTTATTTTACATTGTAGGTACTTATTAAATGCCTACATAAAATCTGTATCGTAGGGGAGACTGGGGAGGGTTGAGCCAGAGGGAGGTTTGAGCCATAAATATTGCATTGGTAACGTATCCTTAAATAAATTTACTTTTCCGTTTAGTGGATGCTTAATCATTGCTTCTTTCCCATTATCTAAGTTCGACAATAAATCGAAGTCGTTTACGAAAGTTATAGTAAAAAGTTGTTTTTGAGGCTAAACAATGTAAGTTTTTTAATAAATTATATGAGGATTCTTTATTCATATTATTATATTTGGAAATATATGGATGAATTACACGAATAACATACTAATTCAACATACTTTCATGTATTAAATTATTTGTTAGATTAAGTTTTAACCTGAAAATCGTAATTTGTTGTAGAGCTGTAAAAGTAACGAGAAAATCAATACCCGTATGTATTCGTTACTTCGGATCTGACTACCCGTATAAAAATATTCGTTACTCGTTACTTTCGTTACTGTGATACGAATCTACAGAACACGCATCGTGTGGACCTCATACACGTCTATGCGGATGCGGAATTGGTGTCGGTAACTAATCGTACGTACGCATTGCTTCGGTTGTTAGGTTTTGGTACTGTCTAACAGAGGGTGCGGATGAAATTAGATATCGAATCGTTGGTTAAATAAATACATAGCGAATTTGGAATTTGTAATTAGTAACAAAGTCGTGTAGTTCACTGAGCATGAGCAATGAGAACTGATGTGAAGTTTTGCAAAATAAAATATCGTCAGACAGGTTGAACAGAAACATATATATTTTTCTAACACACTAGTAGAAACAATAATAATACTCTATAAAATCATAACTTTAATAAACAAAAACATATTATATTCTTGCAACACGCAACAGAAAAACAACTATTATACTATTCTTTAAAACTGAAATAAATAAATACATAAATATAAACAAAAGTACGTTTCGAGTCCCAGTCAACGTGCGGTTCGATAGTCGATTCGCATCAAGGCCACACTCGCATTTCGCATCGCCCATCGGGCCATCTCGCATCTTGCACACCGAACCGGTGGCGGTATGTATTCTCAAGTATTATTATTGTGCGTTATGCGACGATGCGGATGCGAGTAACGAAATTTAAAATGCAGTAACGAATTCGTATTTCGTATCTGACCGACTACCCGTTACTGAGTAACGAATACATACGGTTTGCCACAGCTCTAATTTGTTGTGGATACTAGTACGAGGGGAGGGATTTACAGATTTTATGTGGGAGGTTTGAGACATGGATCAAACATCATGGTTAGAAAATACCTGTAATACCATGTTGGCAAATTAAGCGTACAACGCACATGCGCAGTTGTTGTATTGTTTTGACAGAAGTGTCATTTATGAGTATCTACCCTTATTTATAGGAAAATCACATATCAAGATTAATAAAAACCTTAAAGACATTGTTCAAACACCAATGAAAATTTAAAAAACTAAATTTGTATTTTTTGTTCCTTATTAACTTTTATTAAATAGGTTTTTTTTATTTATAATTTATTGGTGCCATTTTCTAATGTAATATAAATGTTTTAAGTTTAATAACATAATGTTATCATAATATATTTACTGTAGTATTTATTACAGAAGATAAAAAAGTAAAACTCTTCGCACTTGGCAAAATCGAAGCTTTGTTACTACTTATTCTCTCACAACCTCCGTCCATGTAAGCGGGTGAATTTACCGCCTTTTCAGATTCCTCTAGTGACAGAAATCGAGAATGTCTATTCCTTGCTGATGAGTCCTAATAAGGACAAAACGGGTCCAAGAATAACGTTATCTATGGTAAGCAAGATCAAAGTTTGAATATTGAAATATGAATTTTTTTAACTTCAATTCAATGTCTGCTTCGGAATTAGCCAAAGAAGTAGTTGTTTTTCGAAGGGAAACGTTAAAGTTTGGATTTATTTCCCTTTTGATAGTTTTAAATTTACTCTATTCTTTAGTAGGAATATGCCCATAATCTCTTATTTATTTTGATTGATGATTCTTAATGTATGCTCAAGTGCATGCCATAGAGTACTTTGGAACGATATTACAAATATATTTAAATTCCTTAGTTTTGAAGTTTTTAATAAAATACTTTCAAGATCTGAGCAATCAATATTCCCATGTAATAATTACATACCTACAAAATGATAGTTTTTAATATGAAAGTTCTGTTTAAATCACGTGATTCCAGATTTATTTGCTACAAAATATATGACGGCCTTGGATTGTTGTATTCATTTCATATAAAATAGTATTTTAAATATATTCTGTTTTTATTTAATTTAAAATAAAGTTTCAAAAAAGACTATGATGTTTTTTATTTTTAGAAATCTCTTAAAATCCATAAAAAAAGAAAATTAAAGTTATATTAGTTCTACTATGTAAGTAAATCCTTAATATTTTCGAATTATGTTTAAATGTGTTAGTCCTATCCTGTACACTTCAATATACAATCAATGCGCAAGTGTGTGGGTCGCTTTTTTTTTAAAGATGGCCGCCTTCAATTAGGTATTCCAAACTGAATGCCTACCAGTGGGCTTTGACGGGTTATGATATTGCAAAATTATGGCAACCCTGTAGACCTGGTGATTTGACAAGGTCAATGAAATAGATAGTTACATAGATTGATTATCCATATTTTTCAAAATAAACATAAGCGTATGCCTTGAAGTAAAAATGTAAGCAATTATTTTTTTTTAATATCTAAAGGCTAAAAATTGGTTTTAAAACACATTTTTGCTAAACCAATTCAAATTAATAAATATTTGCCAGGCAATATGGCCGCTCGTAAACGACCAGCTTTGAGCAATCTATATAACTATATATGTATCATTGACCCTGTTAATGACAACATGACAACAGGTTTGCCATATCTAAACTGTCATTACCCACTGGTAGCCATTTGGACAGGTCATTGGAATGCCTAATTCTACGTGCCTGATGAAAATGACATTTCCTATCTCCTTTATCCATGTCTGTGAGTGTGCCATATACTTTTGACAAGTATGACAGTTCTATTATAGAGTCGAGTGTGACACTAGTGCAACAAATAAAATCCATTATTAGTGTTTTTATTCTTTAATAAACCCTAATTTTTGATCCTCACTTTTTATTTGTTGACATAAAACAACGCTTTTCTGATCGCTCAATCGGTTTTTCATATTATTCAGATACTAAAATAGAAATAAAAAAATCAAGAGTAATTTAGGAGAAGACCGAGAGAAAGGCATTGCATAACTAATCCTATATGCCAATTTAGTGATGACGTAATTTTGGTTCCACTGACAATTACAGTGACAGTATTTTATTTGAGTGCATTTATTGTTTACCTAAATGATTTTAAATTTTTATAAATATATTTGTAAAGTAGATAACTTGCATCAAGTATATATTCATTTAGTAACCAATTACATACCGCTGTTCCGGTAAAACAACGACGCAAATGCAAAATTATAATTTTTTCAGGAGAGACGAAAAACGAATATTATTACTTCCAAATTTGAGCACATAAATCACAAAGAACTTGTCCTAAATAGCAAATACAACATTTAACCATATACTAAGTAATGTCTCCCTTAAATTTGCAGACACAACTGATTCATATGTCATTGTTTTTCAAAAGTGGAGGGGCAAACATTAATATTTGAAAATTGAAGTAACTACCATTTAGGTGGCCGGGAGTGGATAAAAAATTTCGCCGTTGTTATACCGTATAGAGAGACTAATTTGGAAACTAATGACATGTTAAAATCAAAATGTCACAATTTTGCACTTGCGTCATTGTTTTACCGGAACGGCGATACCTTTAAACTACTTTTTATAATCTGCTAACGATATTTAATAAAAAAAACAAAAACAGTAAAAACGTATATGTCAATTATTGTTAAAAGTTTGGTTAGAATTAACTGTCAGTGAAAGCATTATTACTTCACGCTTATATGGAGTATAGACGAATATTTCTGATGATGCAGATTGAACAAAACCATATATCCGGTGAAAAAATGAGGAGCAGTATAAAAACATAATTTGTGTCTGTAGTAAAATCATTTTCTTGTCTTTTTGTATCGTAAAACTTATAATAATTATAGTATTATTGTAAAGAACCCGCTCTTTAAAAAATACCACTTTGGTTCATCCCCCAACACCTTTAAAATGTATATTTTTCAAGTACCTACATAATTTGCCGTATTTATTCGGTTATATAACAAACATTATTATCAGTATAACATTGTAACTCATAACTCTGCATTAATATCGAAATGTTTAAGTGGTTCCTTCTTCTGCCACTCCCGTTGGTTGATCTATCTCAGCATCGACTCCATATTAATACTCTCGTGTCAAAAATCCTTCTTTGTACATTTTTAATTGCATACATGCTCTTCCCTTCTCGATCTACATATATCACATACTACGTTGCAACACCAGACGAATCTGCAGTTGCATTTCTCTTCAACTTCTCTCACTCTCGTTTGGTACCCCCTGCCGCAGCAAAGGAGTCGACAGCCATCCATGCCATGGCTGGTCCTGTTGCAGATCCTTCCGTGTGTTCCCAGGATGTTCAATCTGAAATAATACATTATAAATTATTTGAAAGCTTTGGAGTATTAAAAACTCTTTTATTTGTTTATTTATCTATGATCAAACTTAAAATTAAATATGACAGTTAATTCTCAGTTCCATCCCATGTTGATGATCCAGGGTAGGTTATACATTCCCATTTAAAAATAAATGAAAACGAAAAATCCGCTAGGTTCGCTAGTGTATTTATGGCGACAGTATTGCCAATGACGAGGATTTTTCCGATTTTCAATGTAATTTTCAACCCTCTTCGAGGCTTGTATGCGAAAATAGTGCACCTAAATCTGTCACTATAAAGACCACCAGGATGAAACACTACATGAATGTATATCGACATAACCTCGTCCATTTTAATTAAGTGTCTTTTTAATACTTACGAATCATTCCGCTCACAGTAATCCGGCGAATCATCCAAATAAACTAAATCAGTTCTGATGGGTTTCTTCAAGTCTGGGCTGACGGCCTTTAATTTCTTTCTACGCCTTTCGACGAACTTTACGTGCGATGCACCTTCGTAACGCTGAAATAGCCCTTCGGCGACTTTTTTGAACGGAGGCAAACGCTTCCAACATATCTGCATGCTGCAGGATCCTGAAACTCCGTGACATTTGCAAGTGCGCTGCATTCTCGATCGGACACTCTAAGGACAAAAAAAATATAATGTGTATTCGGTTTGATCTGAAATCAAAATTATTCATAGTTTGAATAAATAAGCAAACAAAACACCAAATTATATTTTCAACAAAAAATACTTACACGTCTACCTGCTTCATTATTGTGGAGATTCATGAGACCCAATGCGGTGTTGGGATCTTCCCGTATATCTAAAAAGTGCTTACTGAAGTTTTCACCATATCGAATGTCGTCTGAACAACCGCCCCATTTGAATTGGTGCGTTTTTCTTTTTTTAAGTCTATTATCACAGGAACAATATTCCGCCAATTCGCCCTTCGAACAGGCTCTGGTTACTGCGTAGGCTACGCTAGCCGCTGATATTGCTGATAGGTAAGCAGCTTCTCTACTTCCTGAAAGTTAGAATAAACTTTAGAGTAATTAAAATGGTTAATTTTTTCTGGAATGATTATGCCCAAATCGTTTTTAGTTTGTATTATAATAAAAAGGATAATAATTATAAATTCATCTTCTTACGAGTGAACCTCTGAAGCTTTGAACAGTTCAGGAAGGGGCGCTATTACATAAAATGTATCTCAAAAAGTTTGCATTTTTGAGAAAAATTATTTGGGTAAAAGGAAGTTGCTGTTTTACTTAAAACGTTATCCTGAGAAGACTAATGGAAAAAACAGTGAAAGAAGGAGACGAATTATATCTAGCATTCATTAACACGAGAGCAGCTTTCGCCATATTAGAACAAGAAAAATATAAAAGGTTTTGGAGGACTTGAAAGTGCCGGAAAATATAATTAATATAAGATTGTTAAAGTAAGAGTACAGATAGTACAACAAAGATCGGAGGAGTTTTTAATGAAAAAAGTATAACACCAGAGGAGAGTTTACTGCTATTCAAAATCATAATGGACTACATAGTAAAGGCAATAAAAGTACAAGAAGAAAACGTAGAGACGATAATAGGATCCCAACATCCAAATAATAAAAAAATATGAACATAAAAAACACATTAAGAACAATATTAAGCACAAAGTCACTCGCAGCTGAATTTGAGAGTTCTTTTAAAGGCTGGTAAGCTTACAGTGTCGAATTGAGACCTCCAGGGCCTACCGGTTCTTCGCATTTAATTCTTCGTTCTCCTCTAGGGTACTGCATCAACAAGGACCCACTGACTAAACGAGGACCCACTGACTTAAGAAGGACCAATTGCTTACATAGAAGATGTCGTATTCAGGATAAAACTTATTATAGTTTAAGCACAGCTTAAAAGCAAATACAGTCAGGGAATGCCTTTTGTCCATAGTTAGTTCAAATGTTGTCTAATGTAAATAAAGAGAAGTAGGCCGTGTTCGCCGAGCTAGAAAGATGATCGTTTCCAAAAGAATGTCGTATGAGATCACTCCATTAAGTAATTTAAAAAGGAACAAAACAAGATATTGTTTCCTTTTTACTTCAAGTGACTGCATAATAGCAAACGCGTTTCGTATGAAAACAAATATTTAAGAGAATAAAATTGTTGAACTTTCATTATACCCGTTCAATTATATTGATGTGGCCTCCAGACTACGGCACGATATCCAAGAATGCTTTAAACCAATGAGGAACTACTACTAGACTAATCTTGTATATAAAAATAGAATTGCAAACATCCGTAGTTGTCAAATGAATATGAGAGGGTATAGGAGAGTATAGGAGAGTATAGGAGAGTATAGGAGAGTATAGGAGCGTATAGGAGAGTATAGGAGAGTATATGAGAGTATATGAGAGTATAGGAGAGTATAGGAGAGTATAGAAGAGTATATGAGAGAGTATAGGAGAGTATTGTTACAAGGATTGCTTATGGTTATAATTCGATATTGACTAAAAATAAGGCTCTAAAGGGCATAAAAGGCTTTTAAAATTACATTAGAAAAGTATATTTGCATTCTTAATGTCAGTTATTATTAGTGTAATGTATTTTTTTTGTTGCAACTATTATAGTTGTATAGTGTAATTAATTTTGAAGTGTGACAGTAGTTGTCGTAAATACTGATTCATTCGTCAAACGCATGTTCGCTCCTCAGATAAACATAATCGCACAAAACATCCCCACTCTACAGTTGATGCGACAGCTCTCTCTGCGTAATAATAAACACAATCTGAATGATTGCAATAAATAAGTGCTTAATTATGAATGAATGGATTAGTCTAGTAGCTTTTCATCGTTTTTTCAAACCACAGGCTAGGATATATAAAGGTTATATCATAGAGAGAAGTAATAACACACATAAAACGTAAATGTTTACATCAGGACTGACAACAATCATCTGAAAACAATGTTGCCAAATTTAAGCTGTATATATGTATATATGACCTATCACTCGACTTTTTATTTGCCTAATTACTGTAACTATTGTATTTTTCTTTCTATTTTGTATTGGCAAATACAAAACCATTATTATTATTATTATTTATATTTGTATATTCTTTACATTAATATTAACTGTTTGTGAATACGAAGTCCTGTACAGTCTGCCATAAACAATTTCGAAAAGGCGAAGAAATTTCCTTTTACAAGTATAAACAATCAAATTATAAATAAATCCATTGTTTAAAAAAAATATAAGATTTTTAGCATCTGGTTTCTATTAATAAAAGTGTAAACTCCAAACGTCCAATTAAACAATCTGAAAATTCATTTAATACAAATAACCAATTATTGCTTTTTGTTTTCCCAATGGAAATGTTCTATGTTTATGAACTGAGTCCTTGTCAAAAGAAACAATCTGAAATTCCACATGTTTGTGACATCGCTTAACATTGAATACGTATAAGCCTGCCTCTCCATGCTCCCTCTATATATCCTAGCTGTGTGCATCAAACCAACCAATTATTGTAAATGTCATTGGTTTCAAAAATGTGACGAGTGCTAGTATCAAAAATGGAAAAATACTTACTGATTTTTGCTACATTTCCAAAAGTATGATTCTTATCAAGGAACGTTGTACAATTCCATCGACTGTATGAAAATATACTTTGACATTCTTCTATGGTCAAACGTGCGCTTTTTCCCAATATCTAAAAATAAAAAAAGTGTTTCTTTTTTATGTCTCAAATTTCACAAAATACTATTTATGTATCACTAACGCAAAGTAGTACATTGTGGCTTGTAACAAAAAGAAACGATAGTTATATATTGTGAATATAATAAACTCTTTTATGTTGTAATTAGATGATTATTTTTTTTTATTTTTAGTTTATAAATTCGCCCCGTGCGTGACAGTAGCGCCAATTAATTTTTTGTACTAATGGACTATTTTTACGTATACTGACAATACAAATTTTAACAAAATTCGTAATTAAAAAGTATATATGCTAGTTTTAATAAAAGTATATGGATTTGTAAAACAAGTAAAACATTAATTTATTATTATTTTTATTACATATTCTTATCGCTTAAACTAAAAAAAAACTAAGTATAATCAATAATAAAATTGTAATAATATAAGTACTTATATATATATTATCATACTGTATATAATTTTTGTAGTTGTTATAGTTCCTTGAACTTGGATATAATTAGGTTAAGGAATGTATTTTATTATTTAATATTATATTTTGTAATGTTTTGATTCGACATTTATTTCGACGACGTAACAATTGTGTAGGTTTGTTGAAATAAGTGATCGAAGAATAAAGGATTCATTAAATAACTTGATTTTTATTGCTATTAATAATACCTACATGGTGACGTAAAATTTTCAAAAGACTAGTACCATCACAAAATATAGGCAGGCAACAGTATTTACGGGAAAATCTATGAGAAGTTGCCTAAGTCTAATAAATTGTCTTTAAAAAATTAATCTATACTGTCAAAATAAAAAAATACCATTAAATAATAGCGTGAAGTTAAAATGTATAAACAGAAGGATTGTTATTTATATCGTAAGGGTGCGCCGGAAGATATTCATATAAGAGTTACATATTATTTGCATAACTCATATAAAAAAAATTAAACTTGCGAAAATGACCCGGAAATTTCTGTCGTTATCTCTCGGTCTATAAGTTCTTAGGTATAAAACCATATTTTCTTTATCCCTATAATATTAGCACTCCACTAAACCCCCAGTAGGTGGCGATAACCAAATGATGATGTAGCTGTGTTCTTCTAATTGTAATCGGACCCTAAGTCACTCTTTATGATTACATAATTAATGATATGTTGTTAAAGTCTTTTAACGAAGAAGAAATAGTCTACATTTTAATAAACACGGTTCGGTTGAGTTTTTGAATTTACTTAATCCATCGGGTCTTCTATGCCATAGGATTATTCTGTAAAAATGCGATAATGCTTCTGTGGATCCTCAAGCCGTTAAACTCTGTAACAGCACTCGGTTACAAGTTAAAATACTTAATAAACATTTAATGGAAGCATTTATTTTGACCGGATGTGTTCAAGATGAAACAGTATGTCGAGGATTACTTTATTTACCCAGCGATCTCCCCTTTGATCGTAACAGGGTACAATTCCCCACAAAATTGAGTTTAAAATTAGCTGGCACATTCGAAGTTGCGGGGAAAAGTTAGTAGGTATATAATATAGCGATAGATCGCGATAAAGGTTAATAATCGTAGAAGAAGTAGTTTCTACGCCTTTCAGACTCCCGTGTTATTACCCTAATCCGTCTATATTACCACCATTTGTAGGTCCTACTACTTTCCTATTCACCAATTCACTCGTTCATTCGCTGTCATTCATTCAACGTCGTCGATGGTTAAACACTAGTCGGCTAAGTCCCATGGTGACACGGACCATGGTGAAACTTCCTAGTGGTCACTCATCCAGGACGTGACCGGAGAGATTACGGCTTAATTGTAGAAAAAGTAGGTATTCTTTTCAATTTCTAAATAAAATATATAAACTTACCGGCAATATTTTGTCATATTTTGAACAAATCTCTTTCTGCGGTTCAATAAAGAAATCCAGCTTCATGCATTTTTCTTTGTGTTCAGTCGGAGTTAATTCAACAGAATTGGTCATTATATTCGGTAAGCCAAGCTGCCTGAAAAAAAGAAATTAATATTGTAGATTTATTGTATAAATAAATAATGTGAAAATGGTTATTTTTCTAACAAGTGCGCAAAGTAATACGTATCCGCATGCAAATGAACGCAGATGAACAATGCGAAGGTACTTAAAAAATATTTTAGGTTTTTTGTTTTGTTTTAAGCTGATTTACAAATATCGGGAATTATAATTAAAAAGTAGAAGATGGCGCAACGTCTGTCCACATTTACATAAAATAGTCTACAGTCACTAAAATCCACCTATAAATACATAGTCAAAAACAAAATAGTTAGATTTAGTGTTATTAATAAAATGTTTTTGGAAATAGTTTTTTTTCCAGCTTTTGATATATGAAATTCATTGATCATTATTTATTATGATTGACTAATAAAAATATCGACAATGAGCACCCTTTAATTTCGAACCGACATGGACGGATAGAGGATCACGAAAAACGAAAAAGAAATTACTTCTCCCCCAGAGGTAAAACTGTAATAAAGGTACAAAAGAAGATACTATATATCTCCAGTAATTTAAAAGATGAAGCATATTTAAAGTATTAATAATAATAATACTACTATTAGGCCAATTTCCTGATAAATTTAAAGTAGCTTCTAATATTTACCTAAAGGATACTTTTATCATATACGAGTACACTAATAATTCTTGTCGATCAGTGTTGGATTGGGACCTCGAGGGCCTACCGGTCAAGAGGGAGAAGGACCCACCGTTTTTATGCACCGATTTTCATTAAAAAAGTCCCCTCTCATTGAAGAGCAAAAAAAGGTGTTTTCACGTATTACATTTCATTTATGAGGGCCTACTTACTGACCAAGAGCTCAATCCGGCACTGTTGTCGATGAAGCATAATCGTCAATTATTGTTTATTAAATAAACAAATAATATTAAATAAATAGGCTATATTTGTGTGACGCGATTTGTTGCTTTCCAATGACAGTTGACTTTTAACAAAAACAAACCTTGTAATTAACATACACGTTTTTAGTTTTTTTTTTAAATGTTGTTTGCAGGTCTTAAAAAAGTTTAAAAGTATGCAACCAAATTATTTTTATTTTTTAAATATAATCTTGAAAATAATAGAAATAAAAAATAAATAAGACCACCGTCATTCTCATTTGTCAATTAAACACAATTTACGTCATCACTAACATCTAATTTCTATAAAAAATTATAAAATCTAAAAAAACTGTACATTTTACAGATCTATCTTGCTTAATCCGCGTTAATCCTAAGATTAAGTAATTTCTCATTTATACACGATAGCACAGTATTCTTGATCCTTCCATAAATAAGTAAATAATGGAAATAAGCAATATCTACCAATCGACGAAATACAACAGAATAAAAAGCAGACAAGTCTGCAGACGATGGTGAAAGATATTGGTTTGTTAGTAAGGTCCCAGGTGGATGATCGGACTAAACTCGTCCCCAGGCGACAACCTCATCTGTTTTCGAGCCCTTCTCACAAAATTCGTATTGCTCCCATCACCGACACCTTTACACAGAGGCAGAACTACCAGGGGAAGCTGCTGGGGTCATCAGGAATTTCAGTCTATTTTTAATTTTTGATAAATCTTTGTTATATGAAAACAATTATTCCCTTCAACTAGTTATTTATGTTGTAGTTTTATATTGTTTGATATTTACATATAAAACTGTTAAAATGCTAAAATGTTAAATACCAAAGAAATAAAAAACAGAAATTTTAGCTGAAAATCGTAAATCTATCATTTCTGCCTCCACTTTGAACACATTAGCAAACTTATAATTCTATATAATTCTACTTGACTATTGTTGAAACGATTTAGACCCTGTTGATAATTTTTATTATAACAAGAGTCATAGAAAATATTAATTGGATAACTCGTACACATGTATATAAATCAAAAAACTGCTAATTTTGAAGATGGAACCTTTTTTGCTAGGACAGCAGTAAATTAAGTATTACCATTGCTGGACAGAAGTGGCGTTTTGGTGAGTAAATACAGCATTTCATTGGCTATATACCTATGCCGTTTTGTTGTACGTTTTCTGCACAATATCAAATGCTGGACAAACTTTAAAAATACTTCATCATGACTTGCATGGACTTCTTCCAGACTTTCATGACTTCATATTGACTTCAAGTGACTTCAAGGAACTTCCACGGACTTCCATTTATTTCCAAGGGACTTTATTGAATCTCTACACAAGACTTCCTTAGCGGTTTGCCCCTCGATAATAACATGATGTAACTTTTTGCTTCATCCATTTTACATTTAAACAATAAAGAAAGCCAATGGACTCGGGATATTTCCAAGACTTTATTTCTAAGTCTGGAAATAAATAAGTACGTATTTCTAACAGGAAATGCTATATTTGGACGCAATAGCTCCGCCACTGCTCTTAAATTGGTTTACCAAAGAGAAATTAATTCCAATTTATAAGACAAACAAATCCTGTATCGGTAAATAGCTGGATGATATTTACTTATTTTGGAATTTTCCGCAATCGAAAAGATATTAGGGGTGTATCGGAATTAATTTGATGACTTTATTAGTTCGATCGATTACAGACAAAGGAAAACCGGGAAAAAAATAACAACCGACATCTTTGAGATTATAATTATTTACATATTTTCAAAAATGAAATTAAACGTAATCTTACAGTCAATATAGATTTTATGAATTATTTCGATTCTACAAATGTACCTACTTATTAGTCTATAATTCGTGCCCTGTCAAAGAAGACTTGGTACCTTGGAGTGAGTTTGTCATTATATTTTAATTATGGTTTTGTATTAGCGTTTTTTTTGTGTGTCATCGGCTTCAACTGCTAAGGTTATTTCGCCTCGTGTTCTGTGTAGGCTTTGTTACTGTTTCCCAGGAACGGCACTGTTAATTAGAACGAAACAGAGAATGGCCGAGTGGGGAATCCTACCAAGGCATCAGTATTAATTTTAAATAATTAAATTAAATGAAAAAATCCCGGCCAACGGTGGGATTCGAACCTGAGACTCTTGGATCCGCAGACAGAGACTCTGCCACTGAGCCACCCACTCACTGTATTAGCGTTTATTTACTGTTTTAATTTGAATGGTTTGAAAAACAAAAAAAAACATATTTAAATAATGAAATTAAACGATGATTTAGATATTTTAAATATAAAACATTTACAGCCAGATGCAAGAAACGTTCATAACAATTTACGAACAACGCAATGTATTTTTTTTCATGTAATAAAAATCTTAAAACTATCTAATTTCTTATTACTACCTAGTTAAATACAACTGCTTAACTACACTGTAATTTTCACAAAACACTAATAATAATAAACCAAACGTTGCTCTACATAAATTGACAGCTATTTTGATGTAAAACCACCTTTAAAACACTAAAGAGAGAAAAAAAGAAATAAAATACAAGCTGAAATTTCAAATAATATACGCGGCTAACCGTGTTTTACCAACAATTTAGTTCAGGCACTCGTCGATAGATCTAAAAACAAGCAAATCAAATCGTTTCCAACCATTTTTCAACAATCAACACATCCACTGTATTCGGAGTAAAGTTTTGATATGTTTATAGTTCAACAGGAGACGAAATAACGTGCATTTCAAATACACAGGGAATTTAATACTGGCAACATTGACAATTCGTTATTCGGTTGACCTTTGCACACTGTATTTGTAAATTCACGTCTACATAATTATCTTGTATACGAAATCGTTAGAAAATGATTTGTTTCATGGATGGGCGATTAAATTGTCGGGCAGTTGACTGTGTTTCAGAAAGGAATTCGGCATAAAGCTAGGTAAGTGTTTTGAAATGATTCTTTTTAGATTTTCTCGTTTTATTTCACGGAATTGTGACGTAATTTTGTTTAATTTTCTTAAAAACAGTTCGAAAAAAATTAGAATTAGGTATTATTAATTAGGTACTGGATTTTTATTTAAATTAACTATTTTTTTAAAAATTATGAATTTATTATCGAGAAATCGTAAATAGAAATCCGAAAAGTCTGTAAATCTGAAAAATAAGTGGCTGAAATATTTGATATTAGCGAAATAAACTTTCTTGCGACACGTGCCGGTGTAGGATATATACCGAATGTCCTATAGGAATCTGGCCAGTTATTGTCTAAATGATTTAATAGCATCAAATAAACTTTTGCCAAACCATCCCCTAGAAACCATCCCTAGCCGACCGGCTAGCGTGAGATTAGTGTACATCTGCGTTCTCGCAACTGTTAAGCCGTGATATCTCCAGTCACGTCGTTGATGATTGTCGGGTGGGACGATTACCATGGGCCATGCCACCATGTGATCTAGCCAACAAGCGTTTAACCATCGACGATGTGAAATTAATAACGATGAATGAATGAATGAGTAATTGAGAAAGTAGTGGGACATTCAAATGGTGGTACAATAAACTGCAAGCTACAGTGCCACCACGCTACAAATAAATTAGGGTAATTAATTAACATACTAAATTATTCTTTTGAACAAAATAATTTTAACAATATTTTATTTTCCTGACAAGAATTACATCCTATATCCTATTTTTATACTTGGAGGTTCATTGAACGACTTACTTTTTAATGCATTGCAATTTTCTTTGGGCCTTTTTAATTTTACAAAAGAGAATTCTACAGGAATACAAGATCATATTACGGAGCACTACGAACACTGAGTCTAATTAATTCAACATAATTGGGGTTGCGCCCAAGGCATCCAATAGCAAAACATTTTCAAGGGTTACTTCATGCCCCATTGGCTTGAAACACAGCCATTGTTGATTCTTTGTTGACTAACAATGAAGTCATTATATTAGAATTTGCATTCAACAACTAATCACGACAGAACTGCTTCTTTATATAATCACCAATCATCTCGTTTTACTAACATGGCGTTTTTGTAATCAACCAGGCATGTTCCGTTATTTTTGCATAGAAAAATGATAAGCGTGTGCAAGCTTGATAAATCCTGAACTTTAAGGTAAAAATAGTATATTATGAAACGAATATTTAATAAAAACTAAGATAGATAAAACACGAGTAATAAAGAAAAATAAGTATTTAATTTTCAAAATTTACTAACGATACCTACTTATAATAGAGTTATGAATATTATAAATGGAATTATGCCAAAACTTTCTAACAATCAAAACCTAAAACTATTAGAAAATCAATGGGAAATTGGAACTATTCTTCTCTAGATTCTTTTTAATTTATGGTTATATTGTTAATGGTACAGTTATTAAAATCATATTCCTCAATTTGCATTTCTTATGTGGTTAGAGTTGCTACCTGTCCTTTTTTCAAGCAAAATGTCCTTTTGACTTTTTGAAGCTTAAAATGTCCTTTTTTACGGCATGTCCTGTATTGCTCTTTTAACCCTTTTAACTCTTTGATATCTTTGAATCTTTGAAAGGAACCTGGCTTGTACAAAAATATACAAGGTGATAACCTTTTTTTTTAGAGGCTCGACCTTTTTTTTTCAGGATGAGGATTTTTTGTATGGATCCCCTATTAGCATCATAGTCCTTTTTTCACTTTTCAAAAATAAAGCAACCCTATATGTGGTGTTAGTTTGACACTTTTCAGTTTGAAAATTAAAACATTTCTATTTTCCTGGCGACTTCTGGCGTTTTGTGCTGAAAATGAATGCTGGATTTTCGTAAGCAGAATTCACTAATACTCCACGAGTTGATGGAGTTTTATGCAAATAATATGCAACATTTTATTGCTGAGGCAAAAAATATAAAAACTTAAAAGTAACTTTCGTAAATATTTTTCTTAAGAATCATCTTCCAAGCGATTCCTTACTTAAAATTATCATGGGGGTGCGGGCCGTTGCAAATTTCACACTTGACGAAGACGGGTCAATATATTGTTTATCTATTAGTTTTGTTTTTAATAGATTTCAGTGCGAAGGGCGCAACAAAATTCAGGCGGAGGATGGCCCTTAAGCATAATTATTGGCAAATGTAAACATTTTTTGTAATAGTTATTCTATGGTTAAACTAAGTTCACCATTCAGTATACGCTACTCTAGAAATAATTTAAATACTGAGAGGTTTGGTAATGAAAAACTAATTGGAGATATTTACAGTAGACGATGCTGTGAACTCGAGTATTGAATAAAATATGAATTGTTTATAGACATAGAATTACTCTTTCGTTTAGTGATTTAATATTTACTGCCTATTAAATGCATCATCCTCTTCATGCCACCAGACAGCAAAATACTTTCTCGTTAGTCTTTATATATTTAATTATCCTTGGAAAAGCCAAATTTCCGGTTTGCTACTTCGATTTGAAGTGTCAACATTCATGTTAAAACAATATTTACCTCAAGTCCCCAGTTTATTACTGTAATAAACCGAAGTTTCACCAGCGGCGATATAGTTTTAAATTATTATTTACCTCAAAGTCAACTATGCTTCCAGGTGTCACACCTATCAACAGGTTGAATGCCACGGCTATCGAATACGTCCACTTTGATTTTTTTAGTGTCAGGATCGCTTCATAAAATAGTAGTAGTAGTAGTAGTATCTAATATTAATAATAAAAATAATAATTATTAAAAAATAAATGTAAGCATAGGTATATTTACGATCACTTATTGTTCTTGCAAAAAAGGTTAAAAACATAAAGATATTTTTGAAAAATACAATATAGTATAACCATTCCTCCAACCGAGAAAAAATATAAACCTAAACGAAATTTGTTCAAAACAATGAAATCGTAAATAATCAAGATACCAATGTTCATCTTGCAACGTTGCATTAAGTCCACAGTAGCATACTCTAACATTCGTAACAATAACTTATTTTGATAGATGTTATTTATGTGTCATATTTCTTTTGTTCAATAGGGCGTAATCTAATGGATATCTAATCGACATGGCAGCACTGTTCAGTTCAACTGCAACCACGAAAAAAATAACTGCAACATCCTGCGCTATATAAAACCAGATTCTTGAAATTACAAAATATTTTGTAGGTAAATATTAGTTTTTTGATCTAGGTTACGGACTTCGACATACCGCTCTATTCATTTTTTCAGTCGTTCGTTGTGTCCAGTAAAAGGGCAAAGGTATTGGTCGTAATTTTTCAAATTTCATATTTTTTTAAAATAAAAAAAATATTGCTTCCATCGTGGGGAATTGAACCAGCGTGGCTATGTGATCGAAACATGCAAAATTGATAAAGTTTTTGAGGTGCAACAGTTATTACTAGGTATATCACATAATTTATCTAATCAAATATTTATATTAACAAAAAAAAAAATCTGATGTGTCCAACACATGACTTTCCTATCTAGTTTTTATAGGCTTTTTCCGTTTATTTTGTACAACCTATTGCAGCATCTCTGTAAATGTTTAGAGGATAAACTAAATATATACATTGTCCACTTACATCTACCTCGAAACATTTTTCTATAGATATTCATTGAAAACGAAAATACTGAAAAATTTAAATTTAGCACTTTTCCATTACGGTCCATTTTAGAAAAATCATGTATAAACAAAAATTATAGAGATCGATATCGCAAACAACTTTTAGTTCAACAATTTTCATAAAAATCAGAATTTTGCACATTTTGTCAAATTTCTCGGATACGGACCATTTCCGGAAATTTTAACATAAAACAAAAATTATAGATAATTATATTAGAAGTAACTTTTATTTGAACAATTTTTTTCTCCAAACATAAATAACAGATATATTCCATAAAATATAAAAACGGCCTCCCATAAAGTACCCCCTAGATGTTCCGACTTTGTCCAAAATCTAATCATTTCACTTCAGGCCGAAATAAACCTTAAGTTTAAAATGTTTTTTTCTTTATCCGTTTTTGAGTTTTCTTCAAAATTCGAAATTTACACATTTTCTCAAATATCTCGAATACGGTCCATTTTAGAGAAATTATGTATAGAATAAAAATTATAGAGAATTATATTACAAACAACTTTTATTTGAACAATTTTTCTAAAAAAATATTTTTTTTACATTTTGTCAAATTTCTCGAATACGGACCATTTTAGGAAAATTTTGTATAGAACAAAAATTATAGATAATTATATGAGAAGTAACTTTTATTTGAAGAATTTTCTTCCCCAAACGTAAATAACAGATATATTTCATAAAATATAAAAATTACCACCTATAAAGTACCCCCCCAGATGTTCCGACTCTGCCCAAAATCTAATCAGTTCATTAGACGCTGGAATAAAGCTTAAGTTTAAAATTTGGTGTTTTTCTGTGTATCGGTTCATGAGTTATGCGACCTACAGACACACACACACACACACACACACACACACACACACACACACACACACACAGACACACACACACACACACACACACACACACACACACACACACACACACACACACACACACACACACACACACACACACACACACACACACACACACACACACACACACACACACACACACACACACACACACACACACACACACACACACACACACACACACACACACACACACACACACACACACACACACACACACACACACACACACACACACACACACACACACACACACACACACACACACACACACACACACACACACACACACACACACACACACACACACACACACACACACACACACACACACACACACACACACACACACACACACACACACACACACACACACACACACACACACACACACACACACACACACACACACACACACACACACACACACACACACACACACACACACACACACACACACACACACACACACACACACACACACACACACACACACACACACACACACACACACACACACACACACACACACACACACACACACACACACACACACACACACACACACACACACACACACACACACACACACACACACACACACACACACACACACACACACACACACACACACACACACACACACACACACACACACACACACACACACACACACACACACACACACACACACACACACACACACACACACACACACACACACACACAGACATCATCGCGAAAATAGTCAAAATGGATTCAGGGGACCTCAAAACGTAAAAATCCGTCGAAAACTCGAGGTTGAAAAAAATCATGATTCCTATACTTTCCTTATATCTGTATACAGATAGGAAAGTAAAAACCAAAAATAATGTTACTTTAAATTTATTTTACAAGTCTTTCAGGCATGTTTTGACTCTGAAAGCAAATCTGATCAATTGTAAAATATATATATTAATTACTTGACTGATATCTTTGGCAGGTTTAATAAAGTTTATTTGCAGCTACATATGACAATCTCGACTTGATTAAAACAAAATATCCGCCTTTGTAAAGGGTTTAGTTACTTAAATTTAAAAGCAGAAATAAAACTAGCTATAGCTATATGCAAGATTATATCTGGATGACTTACCAAATAAGGTAGGGTCCTCTTTTATACCAATAAATATCGACAAATCCACAAAATTTGTACTAAAATCAACTCTTGATTTTTTTGACATAATACTTATATGGCATAATTCAATTGCTTATCTATTTTACGTGTTATAAAATCCGAAATTATTCGATTTCATTCAAAGACCACTTGGTCCAAAAACTAACCTCAAAAAGAAAGAGAAAGAGCCAAGAGAGACAGATAAACCTCAGGGCCTAAGAAGATAAATGTCCTTGATTTGGGATGAGTAAACTGCCAATACTAATCCTAATTAACCTAATTATTCAAATTACACAAATAAAAATCAAATAAAGAATAGAAGAAGAAGAACTACCTCAAGGTCATGGTCAAGAGTTGACAACATATAAATATTATGTATATGTAGATTAGTTTTAATAAATGGAAACGAAGACAATTAATCCTGTGTATTATTCACGAATTTAGTTTTTATTTATTCGTAGAAAATAGTGCAAAAACAGGTATAACTTTAATATTTTGTTTAAAAAGACTATTCACTATAATAGAATTAAAATTGACCAGTAACACAGATTTAGCTAGATTGGTAGAAAGTCACCAGGTTCATCCATCACACTGAATTTTTTAATGTTTATCTTTACTTTGCGGCCTTAAGTGATGGAGCTCTGTTTTAATTGGTTTAGTTTTTCCAATACTTTTCATATAAGGTACAAATTTCAATTGTTTTTTATTTTTTTTAAATAGACATTTTTTTCTGTACCATTTACCCTTTTAAAATATTTAGCAAACCGCATTTTTATTCACGTTGAACACCCCAAAATGATGTGTATCGCTTATTAGATATGTCTTACGGGAGTGAAGATGATTTATCACAATTCAGATGATGAAATGATTGAAATTTCAGATGAAGTTTTATTTGAAATACTTGAGGTATCCCAGAAAATTGTCGATATACCGTATAATTTGACAATTATTATACCTCCCTACCCCTCATGGCTGAGCTGAAGAAGAAGGATATTTTTGCATTGGGAACATTACGAAAAGATCGCCTCCCAAACAACCCCATTACTGATGACAAAAGTATGAAAAAAAGTGCAAGGGGGACTGTAGAAGAATTTGTAACAGAATATGATGGTTGTCCAATTTCTCTTGTTCATTGGAACGATAACACATCTTGTGTATTTGGCATCCAATTTATGTGGTGTGGAACTCATTGATATAATACGCAGATATGTCCGAAATGAAAAATAATATGTGAACATTTCCTTTCAAAAAATTATCAAAATTTACAACAGACACATGGGTGGTGTAGATTTGATGAATGCTCACATTGGGCGTCACAAAATAACTATGAAAAGTAAAATATGGTCTTCTCGCTTATTTCACCATTTGCTTGATTTGTTGTCAATGCTTGGGTTCTTTTTAACAGAATAAACAGCATAAACGGCAAAACAACAATGTCTCAGAAACAATTTCGAATAAATTTAGCATATTCCCTGTGGTAAATTGGAAGGAGTGACACTCCCAGATGTGATCGACCTGCCAGCGCTTAAATTAGAAGAAGATCTGCTACCCCTAGACCAACAACAGTTTTTCGTACTGATAGATTTCAGCAATGGCCACAATTAGAAGAAAAAAGAAATAGATGCAAATATATGATAGCTATAAAGCACTGACCAATGTCATCTGCAGGAAAATAGACTGAATTTTTGTATAATTAAAAAGAGAAACTGTTTTTTCGCACTGTTATTTGAAACATAATTAATTTTTTAATAGTACTTTGTTGAGTTTTTAGTCCCATATTTATTTTCCTTCGAAGCATAATGTATCATATTTGATAACATTTTTTTTATTTTAATTTTGACATAAATGTAATTTTCCATGTTTAGAAGTAGAGTCAGATCAGCTACCCTGAATTTTTAAAATACATTCAGGCGAAAATAGTCTTACCCAATTTCAACATTGGCCGAAAATGTATATGCTCATATTACGGACTTAAAATTAAATACAAATACTACAACTAGTCAAATAGAAATAAAGAGCTGAAATTTAGCAGAGGCGTTCAGGTTTTTATTAGTGAGGGCTGGGAGCATGGGTTTTAAAAATAATTTACTTTTAATACGATTTTAAACGATTTGCTTATCTGTGTTTTAATTATAATAATATAAGATCATAAATATCGTATTAAAAATAAAGTGTTTTCAAAACCCATGCTCACAGCCCTCACTAATTAAAAGATGAACGCCTCTGCTGAATTTCAGCTCTTAATTTATATTTGACTAGTCGTAGAATTTTTTTCGAATATTTAATTTTATGTCCGTAATATGAGTCACCTTGTATAAATTTTCGGTTATATTTTTGACTGAATGTGTATACTCCCAATCAGAGCTGGGGAGGATTCGAATCACATAGGATTCGAATCCTTTTTGAGGATCCGAGAGCGGGATTCGAATACTTTAGAAAAAAAGGATCCGTGATCCGGATTCGCAGAGAAAAGGATTCGTATTCGAATTATCAATATCAGTTTCGGATCCTTTTAGAGACCAAACTACGCCGGCGCGAACGGCCGACTCAAGCTTTGACTTGTCGCGAATTGTAAACTAAAAACTAAAACAGACTAAAACTGAATAGAAAACCGATGTGTTTGGCGTTGTGCACGATTACAGAATTAACAAATCAAAAAAGGAGGAGGTTCTCAATTCGTCGCGATATATTTTTTTATGTATGTTCAGCGATAGTTCTTTAACACTGTGTCCGATTTCAATGATTCTTTTTTTGTTAGAAAGGGGATACTTCAGGGGTGGTCCCATATAAGTTTGGTCAAAATCTAATAATTGGGTCCATGACAAAATCCTCAAACTCTTCATTTTTTATGTATGTTAAGCGATAATGCTTTACCACCTTGTCCGATTCATATGAGGGGGTTAGTAAGGGGGTACCTCAGGGGTGGTTCCATATAAATTTGGTTAAGATGTGATGACGGCACCTGCACATTTTTGAAGTCTGTTTTTTTAAATTTTTAATTTATAATACTTGTTTTTTTATTTATTATACAGGGTGATTCATAACTATTGGGACATAATCTAAGGTCAGATTATTTGGAGCAAAATATGGCGATAGTGCCAAATATACCTTAATAAAATATTGTTGTGGAATAAGATACAGGGTGATAAATAATAATAATAGTAATAATAATAGACTATAATCAAACAGCAAAAATAATTCACTGTCAAGAAATTACATGTACCAAACACAATTATCTGACACTCCAAAGCACACTTTTCATATGTGAAATAATTTTTTGATACTTTGTGAGCTGCCCAATTGCGTTTTTCTCGAAAACGGGTAAAATTATCGTGTTTAAATAAGAGTACCAATATTACGTAGAAATGACGTTTACATCATAAATACTATAAAAAGTTTTGTCAAAAAAAGCTACCACTTAATTTCATCATTAGTAATCATTCAAGTGGCACCCCCCGTAACAAAATGAGAAATGATACATAAAATATTATCCCAAAGATATGCCTCTGTGCCGATTTTGATAACAATTCATTAATATACAGTGACATTATAAAAAAAAAACGGAAAAAAAAATCAACTTTAACGCCCTGTATCTTATTACACAGCAATATTTTATTAAGGTAGATTTGGTCCTGTCATCATATTTTTGTACAAATAACCTGCCCTTAGCCTATATCCCAATAGTTATGAATCATCCTGTAGATACAAATTATCTACAGCATTAAATATTTTATAAATCATTATCATATACATAAATAATTGGATAATTGCAAATAAGTAAAGTTCTTTTTGACCAAATGATTTTAGATTTTAGTTATATTTAAATTAATAAAATCTTAAAATATTTGTCCTTGTTTAGTTAATATCCATTGTTGCAATTTAGATCTATAAAGACCTATCGAATTTAGGTTTTTAAATTCCACCGGAAGTGCGTTAAATATTTTAGGACCGAGGTATAAAACAGTATTAGATTCGAAAGCAAAAATAATTAATACCACAGTATAACACTGACAGTGATTCGTATCGGTGATCCGAAAAAAAGGATTCGAATCACTTGATTCGAATCCTTTTTTTTTTTTGAAAAAGGATTCGAACATTGGATCCGTGATTCGAACATTGGATCCGTGATTCGAATCACATCTCGTGATTCGGATTCGTGATTCGAATCCATTTTTTGAGGATTCGTCCCAGCTCTGCTCCCAATCACACTAAATTAAAACGTTCAATTTATCCTATTTTAAGCTTTCCTGGTTTTTTCGTGAACAAGGTACTATGTTTCTCTTAAAAAATAATTTCTATTTTAATAATATTTCGCCAATTTTTCATATATTCTGTCGTGTTATACCTATTTAGAATGGTACCGTAGAATTACAATCAGGTAAAGAGTTTCTGTGGTTTCTGTGCATTTCTTTCGGATGCAATATCCGGCGCTGATCCTCCTTTAATAACCTAATCATAAATTTGAGACGGCAAATGGCAGTTAATATAAATTCCTTGATGGATTGTAATAAAAGAACGATATCTACGAGCAGAAGTAATAATTCCAAAGTATAAAAGACGATAAAAGCATCTCATTTTATGAGTAACACCAGCATCAAATACCATGAAGTAAACACTTTTATTATCCTACTTTATTGAAAGAAAAAGCGATTTGCTGTTAATTGTTCATCTTATGGTTCATCAGAATCCTCATTTTGAAGTAGATGTCTGCTTAATGGCCACGTAAAAGTGACTATCATAAAAATATACTATCAATCGAATACAAAAACAATTTATAAAAACGTTGATAAAAAATATTTTTCTTCAGGTTCTTCAAACTTTCATTCCCTCCGTAAAAGGATTTTGCGGATGGTCACTAAAAAATTTTAATTAGAAACTTTCCAATAGTTTTATTATTTAGAAGTTTATTACTAATGTAGTGCGAGATTTTTTAAACCAGTCCGGTCCTGCGATAGTCCCTTTATGCTTTATTTGAGTCTTTTACGGCCTCCGAAACCCCCACTAAAGATCCACCTATAGTAGATATTGTCAATCGTCGTGAATCGTTGATTTCTTAAATTTGGTGGATACGCCTTTTCATAAATTTCCCAACCCTTCGATGATTGATACGAAATTAAAATAAATGGCGAAGGCACTGCTGCCGCAGCATGTTCTAGTATATGCGTAAACATACATAAATAAACTGTTTTGTTGTTGGAGCGAAGAGTTAAAATTTAGAAATCGACGTAAATGTTATACAGTGCTTTTCAGATAAAAGTATCCACCTTAAGTAACTTTTGAAGGACTGATTATTACAAAAAACAAAAAATACGTCAATTAATATTCGAAGGGGGAGATATCGTGCCATATTTAAGTTTGCTGAAAAAGTCACCCTTTCACCCCTACTATCATCCCTTCAATTTTTTTAAATGGCTTCCCCCATTTTTTTTATCCATTTTTGGATTGTTCTCGTTTAACTGATTTCAAAAATGTATAAAACATGGGGTTTAAAATAATTAGTTTATGATCTACAGGGTTCCATTATTTGAGTGACAAATTTTTACATCTCACCTTACTAACTGCAGCAAAATTGGATTTAGAATACATTATACCTTAATCGTACCGCTAAAAACTTGTTGAAGTTTTTTATGATACATGGTAAAGGTATTGGAGATTTGAAAAATGAATTTAAATTACTTTTATAGTGTATTTTGATACATGTGCACATTGATTTGTTGAGGTTATATATTTGATTTGAAAATGGTTTACAGTTTACAAGAAAGAATTGAACTTGTAGGTTTATACTACAGAAATAACAGTTCTGCACGAACTGCTGCTAGAATTTTCAACGAAACACACCAAGGAGGTCATGCAACTCATAAATATGTAATTGATCTTATGCATAAATTTACATCAACCGGGTCAGGTGGCAATAAAAAACATAACCGACTGGAACTCGTAAATAACGAAGCAATTGAAGTCGCAGTTTTAGGACAAGTAAGTCTTGAAAATCAACAAGCACAGTCACTGACAACAATAAGCAGAGAAGTAGGTGTTTCATCTTCCACAGTTTATCGAATATTACACAAGCATAAGTACTATCCATACAAAATTAAATTGGTTCAAGAGTTGTATGAAGATGATTTTGATCGTCGTCTTGAATTTTGTGAACTATTGAGTCAGCGCTTGACTGACAATCCACATTTGTTGCACAACCTTTGTTTTTCGGATGAATGCACATTTTCAGTTAATGGTTTAGTTAATAGACATAATTGCAGATATTGGGCTGAGAGTGATCCACATGTTGTGCGTGAATACCACACACAGAATCCTCAAAAGTTAAATGTATGGTGTGGTATCCTAGGTGACCACATAGTCGGACCTTTCTTTTTAGACGGAAACTTAAATGGAGAGTCGTATCTTGAGTTATTGAGAGAAGTAATTGATCCACGTATTACAACAATAATAGAAAATGATCATAATCTTTCTGAAGATTTGCTTGTCTTTCAACAGGATGGAGCGCCTCCACATTTTGCTTTGCCAGTACGACAATTTTTAAATAAAACTTTCCCCAATCGTTGGATAGGTAGAAGAGGCTCGATGATGGAGTGGCCACCTAGATCACCGGATTTATCACCTCTAGACTTCTTTTTATGGGGTTATTTAAAAACAAAAATTTATGCTACCCAACCAGAATCTTTAGAAGATTTACGACAAAGAATAGAGTATGAATGCCTACATTTAAATGCACACGTGTTCGGTAATGTCAGGGAGGCTTTTCAATCTAGGTTATACCATTGTATGGAAGTAAATGGTGGACATTTTGAACAATTTTTATAATAAATTTTGAAAATGAAATATTCGTTTTGTCATTGGAAATGCTTGTGACAAAATCATTAAAATAAAAGTTTTGCACAATTCAATTTTATTTTAATTTAAAATTCTGTAAATCATAAACTAATTACTTTAATCCCCATGTTTTATACATTTTTGAAATCAGTTAAACGAGAACAATCCAAAAATAGATAAAAAAATGGGGCAAGCCATTTAAAAAAATTGAAGGGATGATAGTAGGGGTGAAAGGGTGACTTTTTTAGCAAACTTAATTATGGCACGATATCTCCCCCTTCGAATATTAATTGACGTATATTTTTTGTTTTTTGTAATAATCAGTCCTTCAAAAGTTACTTAAGGTGGATACTTTTATCTGAAAAGCACTGTATAAATTAGTATATAAGGTTATGAAATAAATTAACATATTAGTGTAAAGAACCGCTTCAAATTTTGAGAAGATTTCAAAAGTTACACAAGGCGCGTAACGCCGCGTGTATCATTTGAATGGTAAATTTTGCAAATTAAACGTTTATTCATCGATAAATTCATAGTTTATTGCTTATTGATTGAAAAGTGTGTTGATAAACAATGGTAATTTGACAGAAATTGGTACTTTAATATAATAGGCAGTAATTTGTAATCTTTGACATTTAGGTGATTTCGTTCATTTAAATTTTCGACCAAATTCTATATCTCGGAAACCACAAAAGTAGGTACCATGATTTTGGTGTCATTTTGCTTCTCTAAGTGTCCCTAGCTCATATCTGAGTCCGATAAGGTTTTGGCTTTCTTTAATATAGTAGGATGAATTGTTTAAAATAAACGCACGTTATAGTAAATTATGATTTTAGCTTGAACTTGAGAGGGTTGTGCATTTAAAAAGTTTTGTGTAACATCCATCTCTAGAACGCGCCTGTTTGGTGCGAAGAGTTTAATTATGCTTTACATCCTTGTTAGTGGAAATAAAAATAACCATGTTACGCCGCTGACCCACGCGTTCAGATTTAAAATTTTATGTTATCCTCTATCGCTGCCTGCCTAAATTACTTATTACCAATTTTTATATCACGTGATTCACATTGTTCAGACCGACTACATTCCAGCGATTATAAAAACATGGGTAAAAACTATCGAAAACGCAAATCGTCGCAGAAATACGATAAATTCAAAAAGAAATAAATAAATTCAGAACAAAGGTTAAAGAATGCTTTTCTTTATAATTTAATTGATTTTTAGCTTGCAGAAGATATTGCTTTACTGTAAATTTCCGAATTTAGACGACATATAAATATACAGAAGATATCTCATTTTTACAGGGTGTTAAAAAAAAAGTGTCACAAAATGAAATGGTGAATAGTATGACCCAAAATAAGCAGAAAAGTCTTAATAAATATATGACCGCAAATTAACGGTTTCGGAGATACGGACCATTTTGTGCTTATAACAATTTTTTATTATTATAAAAAAACAATGATATTTATAAACAATCAATAACAACATAGAGTTAAATGAAGGGATGTGGCGATTAGGGAAAGCGTCGATATACTGACGTAGCGCTTCCCTCGCATTGCCATTTGCACGACCGTACATAAAATGCATGTCAGCTAATTCAATATTAGTGTAAACAGGCATAACGAAAATTTATAAAATTATTCACCCACAACAAAATAATGTGTAAATTTAGTAAAACTTTGATCACGAAAGATAATATTTCATATGAAAACTTTATTGAGGAAAATACAAAACAAATAAAATATTCCACTTTACAGCTGAAAAAGGGCAAACCATCCATCCATACAGAAGTCACAGATGTAATTTTGTTTGCCTTCAGCACCAGCACATGCTTCATGGAACCATCTGTAACACTTGCAAGACTTTACCCATTTTTCTCCTGCTTTGTCTGAAGAAAATGGTTCCACGCAGAAGGGACAATCCACATCTTCTTCTTCTGGATCCATATCATCTTCCGAATCTGCATATTGGACTTCATTTTCTGATTCTGAGGAATCCGAGAAAACAACAACTTTTTAAATTCTTCTTAAACTTTTTCGTTGTTTTTGAACTTTGTGATTCCTCAAAGGCTGTTTTGTAAGGCGAACCACTAACTAAGGCAGCGACACCAGAGTTTTTTACTCCTGAAGAACCAGGTAATAGTGGCAATGGACGTATGTAAGCTGGTTTTACAAAATTAATTTGCTTTTCTTTATTAGCAATAGGAACCGAAGGCTCTGTATTTGGTTTATTACAAATAACATTTTGTAAAACAATAATTTTTGGTTCAGGTTTTTGAGCAATGGGTTCAGATTTGGTCATTGCTTCGATAATATCATTTGGGGGGCCATTTTATGGGTTAATATTTTCAGTTTCAACAGCAGTTTCCTATTTCTCATGAATGGAAAAATCATGGTCCCGGAAAATATTCCTATTAAAAGGCTATCCAATATTAGACACATCATAAAATTTTTAGGTTATAATTATTATAGACAAAAAAAATAAGATTTTATTAATAAAAACTCTAGAATAAAATTGACTCTATAACATGCCCTAGCATTCCCTTTGTAAATATTTAAAATTTTTAAGTTTTAACTGATAATTCAGCACTTAATATAGGGAGCAAATAAGTTTCAGACACACACATTCCCTTTTAAAATCTTTTATGTCAACAGAGGGGTCTATTCTGTAACAATTCCTTTATATTTAACGGCCTTTAAAAATATTGGCGACATTTAAAAATATGTTTGTATTCGTTAATTTACTTCTGTTATTATTTAAACAGATTTCTTTAAGATAGTCCTCTAATGTATTTTAAAGATCCGTTTAAATAATGACAGAAGTAAAGAAGAAAATATTTTTAAATGCCGTTAAATATAAAGGAATTGTTACAGAATAGACCCCATAGTCTATTATATAACTTATTGGAGGGGTTTTAAGGTGTAACGCAGCTCCTTGTTAATAGATGGAAGAACATATACAGTTTCATTTTTACTTTCCTATCTGTATACAGATATAAGGAAAGTATAGGAATCATGATTTTTTTCGACCTCGAGTTTTCGACGGATTCTTACGTTTTGAGGTCCCCTGAATCCGTTTTGACTATTTTCGCGATGATGTCTGTGTGTGCGTGTGTGTCTGTGTGTGTGTGTGTCTGTGTGTGTGTGTGTGTCTGTGTGTGTCTGTGTGTGTGTGTGTGTGTGTGTGTGTGTGTGTCTGTATAACGCATAACTCATGAACCGATACACGGAAAAACACCAAATTTCAAACTTAAGCTTTGTTCCAACGTCTTATGAGCTGATTAGATTTTGGGCAGAGTCGGAACATCTGGGGGGGTACTTTATAGGTGGTCATTTTTATATTTTATGGAATATATCTGTTATTTACGTTTGGGGAAGAAAATTCTTCAAATGAAAGTTACTTCTTATTTTATTATCTATAATTTTTGTTATATACAAAATTTTCCTAAAATGGTCCGAATTCGCGAAATTTGACAAAATGTAAAAAAATATTTTTTTTTATAAAAATTGTTCAAACAAAAGTTGTTTGTAATATAATTCTCTATAATTTTTATCCTATAGATAATTTCTCTAAAATGGACCGTATTCGAGATATTTGAGAAAATGTGTAAATTTTGAAATTTGAAGAAAACTCAAAAATGGATAAAGAAAAAAACATTAAATTTTAAACTTAAGTTTTATTTCGGCCTGACGTGAAATGATTAGATTTTGGACAAAGTCGGAACATCTGGGGGGGTACTTTATGGGAGGCCGTTTATATATTTTATGGAATATATCTGTTATTTATGTTTGAAGAAAAAAATTGTTCAAATAAAAGTTACTTCTAATATTATTATCTATAATTTTTGCTTTATGTAAAAATTTCCTGAAATGGTCCGTATTCGAAAAATTTGACAAAATGTGCAAAATTCTGATTTTTATGAAAATTGTTGAAATAAAAGTTGTTTGCGATATCGATCTCTATAATATTTGTTTATACATGATTTTTTTAAAATGGACCGTAATGGAAAAATTGTAGGAAAAGTGCCAAATTTAAATGTTTCGCGGTAGATGTATGTGGACAATGTATATATTTAGTTTATCCTCTAAACATTTATAGAGATGCTGCAATAGGTTGTACAAAATAACCGGAAAAAGCCTGTAATACCTAGATAGGAAAGTCATGTGTTGGACACATCAGATTTTTTGTGTTGTAGATGCCTCATCCAAAGTGAAAATAAATATTAAAAAAAATCGCTGTGCCTTCCTACCAGTTTTTAAGTAAATGTTTGATGATTCTGTTTGATAAACCTTAAAATCAAATATTGATAGAACAAAAAGAAGATCCAAACTAAAAAAAGTTCAATCAGTGTTAAATGTGATAGTGAGAATAAACAAGTCATAGTTAAGAGTGATTTGTTTCAAGATAGCCTAGCTACTCACATCAAACAAGACATAGAGGTTGCAAATACTCTTTTTCAAGTGTTTTGACATTAGTGTACAAGTGCATAGCCCAAAAATTAAAACAATTTCAGATCTTTTAAAATCTGACAAAGAGTTTTGTTCATTCACTGGCATTAATAACTTTAACATACTGTACTAGAAAATACAGTGAAATTAGCTGAAGTACTTCAGAAGATGGCCTATTGGGTATTGTAACTGTAAAGAAAGTTTATTATTATGTAAACATTGGCATATTTTGTTAACAGGAAAAATAAAAAAATATTTGATTGTTATATTTATTGCTTATAATAATAGCCTTTTTACCAACAGACTCAACTATTCCATTACAGAATAATATAAAAAAATATACAAAAAAACATTATCAATGTACAATCACTCATTACAAAATGTAACTGTACACAATGACTAGTAAACTTAAGAATAATAAAAATAATTATTAAAAAGAGTATTCTCTCAAGTACAAAATCAATCATAAATTTCAAGCTGTACATTTTCATTTAATGTCTTAAAGAAGAGATCACATGAGTTACTTATGTTATTAATATAATAATATAATTTATTCACACAATATCCAAACATTAAAAACATCAGTGCATTAAAAAGGTGAGAATAAGAACACTTGCGAAGTGTCATACATTTGTAAAAGAATAAGTAACATGAATTAAATAATATATTATAAAAATATTAAGACTAAAAACTAGTACAAATTAAAATTATGACTAAGTAAATTTTATATCAAAAACAAAAAAAAAATAGTACCTACTTGTGTTAATAGATAATTTTAAAAGGACAATTATTCTGTCTCTTGTTAAATAAAATTATGGAACATTGAAAATTATCGTGCCATTATTTATCGATTCTTCACAATAATCATTTGTAATTATATTTAATCTCAATAACTAAAACATATACTGAAAATTAGTTTGACAGAATTCACTCATTTAAAATTTAAAAAAAAATAATGGTATCCTTGTGATCAAATATGAACTGTGATTGGTGGATTTCATAACTGTACAGTGTTCTTCATAGAATGGATAAATATATTCGTTCAATGGCCTACTTTTTCGTTCTGTAGTCAGTGCGTAGAATAAATAATATACATGTGGGTGTAGAACAAAATTATAAGGTATTCAATCGAATTAGCTTGATAGTTCTTTGAAACAGTATACCTACACCTAGAACACTTTATTAGGACTCCTGAAATATGTTTGCACTGTCCACTGTTCCCAGCTTAAAACGAACATTACCATTCACCAATTTCTAACATCTTGTGAATGAGAACTGGCCTACACAATATGGGGATCTGAATTCAATGCACTAGTTTGGAGAAAAACTGCATAAACAGATATATATTTATCACAAAATTCATTCTTTCCACATGAAAACTAGTGGCCTGCATTTAAAATAGCATCTTCTTTAATAACAGTCCTGGAATTTTCAACTAAACCAATATACTTCATGAGTTCTATTAAACTTAGCCATATTTCAGACATCTCACTAAAAATAGAATAAATACATGAATATTTTATTAAAAGATAACACAAATATCTTAAATTAACATAAATGAATTCTCAAAAACAATATTAATAGGGGGTACTTACCAAATAAAAATATACATAATACTTTTACCTAAAAACTATATTGAAATAAAAGTGTCTAATCACTAAAAATTAACAACAATGTTTTCCTTAAAAGAGCACCAATATAAACTAAATACTTTTTATGGGCTGTTTGTTTACAAACTCAAAAATGTAAACAATAACAAGCCATAACAATTAGTTCAAATATCAAGTACAGACGGCGCTGCGATCTTAATTTTAGATCCCAATATTAAGCAGTACCCTAATATTAGGCGCCTTTCCTCTAGTCTTTTTTTCCAAATTTAAACAAATAGACAATAGCTCCGAATTAAAAAAGAAATTGTTAGAGTTTCTCTAACTCTATAATAAGTGAATTCATTAATTTATGGACTATTTCTGTACAATATTTTATTATACTCGTAATATTTGTAATATCTTGTTGTTGATATTATTATTGACTCCTGAAGTAAAGTATTGTTTATAATTTTTTATTATTATTATTATTATTATTTGCACATTTCTGATCTAGACATTTTGTTACAGTCCAAAAAAAAACTAATAAAAACCTCGCTTAAGCTAACAAATCTACTTTACTCAAACAAAATAAACCTTTTTTTAGTGTGTGGTAGGTATAACTTCCTTTTCATGTTCTTTTGAAAATAGACAAGCTACTTTTCTCTTTATCCCCCGTTAATAACGTATTAAATAAATGTAAGAGTAGGGTATTAGTTAGTTAATCCGATTGCCGTATCAGTTTCCGAAGATTAAAAAGGACGACTACATAAAAATGAAACAACAAAGTTAAATCTATATACCCAGGAGCTCTGCACCGTACCGCTGAAGGCTGAAATTGGATTATTCTTTACTTGGCGATCAATTTTTTATACACCTGTGAGAATTGAGAATAGAGTTGAGTAGATAATAATTAGTATTATAAAGTATAAGATAAATTAATCGATTCTCAATTATAGAGAATAAAGTAACATAAATGAAAGATTATACAAACAATAATTGATTAATCTAAACAAGTTATAAAAACGACTCCAAAATCGTGCAATGCGAATAATATTATCCTGTTCAAAATATACTTCCATTAATCTAATGCTTGAAACTTTGAAGAGGATGCTACATTTAAAGTCAAAGTGACAGATTTCTTAATTGATAAATATTTCTCCAGAAACAGTAACAAACTATAGAATTTTAGTTAGTTTTAATTGAATCTAAATTATTTATGTTTTGACTAAATTATTAGCAAACTAGCTAAATAAAGGAAATAATAATGAACATTGGAATTAAACAAATTGTTCAGCCACACGTATATTTCTATATCAAGGCATATTTGGTCCATTTTTCATATTTTGATCCAAATAATGTGTTTACTAAGTTGTGTATTTATTTAAATATTTGGGTTACCTTTTGTTTTATCTACAGTTACCTATCGCCCTTAAGGACGGCCCTGAAAATATCAACAATACAACGTAAAGATGACACTGAGCTGTTTGTCAACCACATGTGATTTATTTTCTTTATGATTTGATAAAAGGTACTGGTGCCACGGAATTAGATAAGAAAATTTGTTTTTATTCAGTTGTTTCTGATTTGGTTATAGCAGGTTAATGGGATCCCTAGATAAAAATTTAAAAAAAGTGCAATGAACTGTTGTTCAAAACGAACGTTATTATTTATATAACTTTGGTAAAAACATATTAAATTTAAGACCAAGATATTACGACAGCATTTACCGCATCACCAACGTCATAAAGTAACAAAATCCAATCAATCATTCTAGAGGCACAGCGAATAGTGACTACATGTATTTTTTTGTAATTATTACTTTCTGAGAATTTAATAATATCTAATTTTCTTTTATATCTTCAGTTTTCTTAGAAAAACGATTAAATAACCTAATAAAATAAAGCGAAAAGGGAGGATTTTACACTGCTTTGTTGAAGCACTATTATAACTCGTGAGCCACAATTTCTCACATTTGGAATCTATGTAACTTCTCCTTTTAGAAGAAAAAATCCCGCCAATTTTCAAATTAAATATATTACGGGTAGCTACATTACCGACAGAGTAATAGCGTAGATAATATTACAGGTAACTACATTACCGACAGAGTATGATTAGTTCAACAATCCGCACCCACAGGTCGCTGCAAACAAACTTGTTGCCAAATTTCTACAAAGATACGGCAACTCCTAACTATCCTTCCTCCATGTGTATTACATTTCTTAATTTTGTTTTAGAGTAGTAGTAGCAATCACAAAGCACCTATACTCTAGAGACCCCATTCCAATGTTTGATTTTTAAATCGAAGTAGCGCCACCTTGTAATTGGAGTAGGGAACTAAAATGACAATTGACAAATGGCGGTAAATTCAAATTGTAATTTTTAGTAGTGGTTAGTAGTTATTTTATTGTGTATTTATTAATTTAAGCAACATCTAGGGCTCTAGAAATAATCTCATTAAATATAACGACCTTAATAAATTAGCGCCTATTTCTATTGCTACTAAATTTTTCGTATATTTGTCTCGACATAATTTTATCATTAAATCAAAGAACAGGGCCCTCGAGCTAAAGCTTTCGGACTCTATTCAGATTATTAATGACAAAATCATGATTCGACAAATTGATATCAAAAACACTAAAAATTTAGACTATTTATCAAGGTCTCATTATGTCTTCCTTAATTATATACTTGATGCATGTTATCTACTTATTTTAGAAATATATTTATATAAGTTTAAAAACATAAATTAGGTAAAAAAAAACGAACAAAGCGCACTCAAAAAAATACTGTCTCTGTAATTGTCAGTGGAACCAAAATTACGTAATCGTTAATTTAGCGAATATTACTAATGTATTAGTGTTGATATATTTGTTTTAAAAATGATCTAACTAGGTGACAAATATTTTTGACAAGTGCCTTTTAATACCAACTTTGTTGACTTTTGAAAGGCAAAATAACAAACAATTTATGGTCACCTGAAATATCAAGTTTAGGTGAACAGATTGTTTATTAAAATTATAAAGTTTCATATATAAGTAAAATTGGAAAGAGAACCAAAATTTCACCGCTTCATCCGGTAGATCATTTCTTGCAATTTTGATGGGTTAAATTTATTCAAAAATATTAACCGGCTATATTAATAACATGTGTTGTATCCTATATTTAGAGTACTTAAGATTAATGTCTGCTTTAATAGGTGCACGATATTTGTTATAATTTCAGCACTTGGTATTAATGCATGAATTATTATTAGTTACTTGTCATTTTACGCAAACTGACCAACCTCAAGAAGATTTAGATTGTAACATATTGAATAATTAGATACATGTAGCACATGCGTCTATTATTAATTATAATTTTAAAAAAACTGAACATATATATCACAAAATCGTACTGTAAGTTTAATAAACTCTTATGAAAGTATGTCAACACGAAAAATCTAGAAAGAAGTATTGATGGAAAACTATAGACTATAGTCCAAAGGCATGGATCTGATATAGAAAGTTATCCGGGCACCTATTTTCAAAGTATGGGAACACTCATTTCTCTCAAGATTTTTATCAGAAATGTCATATGTCAATGTGGAAACACTGTTTTTAAAGGCCTCGAGGACTAAAATTCTTAGGAGAATTTTAATTAGAGAAACAATCAGTGAGTTCACACTGGCCCTAAGGGCCCTAAAAATACTGTTTTACTTTGACGTATGACATTTTTCTTGAGAGAAATGAATTCTCTCGAGAAATGTCATATGTCAACGTGGAAACGTGGTTTGGTTCCGTTGTGGTTTGTGGGTAACTGAACATGTGCCGGTCATGACCGAGGAACAAATGAAAATATTGGATTTGTAAATTAATTTAGTTTGGTTCAATTTGATGCTATACATTATTTTTTCTGGATCCTGATAAGTTAGACAAGGTAGGCGAATCATATGAACCAAGCTATACTAATTACAATTTCAGCTAATTTCTTAATTACAGATCATAGAAAAATAAAACAACTGCTTCCCAGAACATAAAATGTTATAATTTAGTTCTAGAATAGTTTGAGACACTATGTACGAATAATTTTATAAATGCAGGTTATCCCAATGAATACCTTTCACATTCAAGTTTATTATTTTGATTGACGTACTCAAAGGCCCTTCAAAATGGCTTCCGCTTTCAAATGTTCAAATCATATTCATAATTAGAGAATATTATATTATGCTGGGTTTTTCTTTGTATATAACTACGGCCAAACTCCAATTAAAAAGCAAATCTTGAAACCGAACATATGCTTTTGCCTCAAAGAATAGTGAACTGCTTTTTTTATGCCCGTGGATCAAATAATGAAAGAAATGTGGGCAGCAAACGTTTGGTGCAACACGAGAATATATTTACGGATTTACAACGGAAACAAAATAATTATAAGTAATTCTAGTAATAAGGGCCGCAGGTTTAAGAGGTCCAACAATATCTTTATAAATATGTTGGAATTGAAAATTCACTTGGGGCTGATTTGTATGTCTTGAAATCTTAGCTTTTTGTCTAGGAATATATATATATTTTTGTTTACATAACTATTCGGATATTTTATCATTAGAACCATAATTGTGGCAAAACTATTGTAACGATTGGGACACACGTTATTACCTACCTACTCAATTTAGGAACTATTGTAAATTATTCCAATTATTTATAAAAATAGTTTTCTTTTTACGGTAGATATATAAATAAAAGAGTAATCTAAATTTCTGACTACGTTTTCACATTGAGTAGGCATAATATTAAAATTAAGACAGAAAACGAAAGATGTTCTCCTCATGTTTAAGAATGACGTATTTGTAAATAAGCTGAATGATTTGGAAGCTGCTATCTATCACTCACTCATCATTTACAGTTAGACATATATATTTAAATTGTGGTTCCATAAAAGAAGATATTTTTAAATACCGTGTCAGTACGTTCCATATTTGTATTAATACTCATTATTCGGTTCAATGACGGATCTAGATATAGGGTTCCATCGGAAATTGCTTGCTACTAAAAAATTCAAAATATAAGCAAAGTGAATACAATACTTATATACAGGGTGGCTACATAAAGTTCGTTAAACGGAGAAAAAGTTGTACATTTCGAAACCCAATCTGAGGACGTTTTGAAAACCAAAATATCAGGGACGGTTTCCAGGATATTCGATAGACAACAAATTATTAATGTTTTATTTCCAAATTTGACATACAAAAAATTATAAAATATTTTGACTGTATAAATTTCATCTCTATACTATGTAGAACGGCTTCGTTTGACTGGTCCTTAATTTTTACGTCATTGCACTTTGCACATTGCAATTTTGAACTTTTTGCAATAATTAATATACTCTGAAATATTTCGAAATAAAAATAATGGTTTTGTAAGAGACAGATTAAATCTATAACCCTTATTAATAATTCTCTCAAAAATAACTAATAGCTTTTAATTGAGTCCAAATAAACGTGTCGTACCCGTTTCTTCAACTGTCTCAAAATTAATTAAAAGTAGTAATAACCTATAGGTACTGTTGTTGTACTTTTTAGTGTAGTTTGTAAAATGTTGGGATCCTGAAGAATACAATAGCCATTAAAATTCTTAATGTCAGTACAGAAGTAATCGTAGTCTATATAAATGGAAAAATTGTACAGATGAAGGATTATTGTTCCATTCATACCTAGCCCTAGAAATAAAATGTAATTACATCACACAATTAAACTGATACTATTATACCATATACTGCAGAAAAATAGCTTTAAGTGGGGGTTTCCATCAAGAAGAGGACCAACGAGGGTTTTGACCCCCTTCCCCCCGTAGCTACACCACTGGCTGAGTGACTATTAACACAGCTTATACAATACAGCTCCACAACTCCGTGTCGGCGTCTTTGATCTGGCGGTCGAGAACCAAGCAAGAGGGAATGGTGCTATCTCTGTTAGATTAAAGGGAAAAGTCGGGCCCGGATTAAGCAATTTTTTTATTATTGAAAAAATTGAAAACCTTGACGTAATAAGGTTGGTTACATGCCATGTTAAGTAAGTTTTGGGAAATTAAATTTTTAATTTGTTTTAAATCTGTCAAATATAATTAAAAAAATTTTTTAAATATAAATATTACGAAAAATAGTTTATCTTTAGTGTCATTTTCATCAGGTAAATATATTAATTGCCAAAGAGTAATGCAGTTTGGAATGTAAAATTGCTTACAAAAAATACCTACACATCATAAAACTCGGTAGTTTTACCTTCTACTCTTTTCTCATAAATAAATGAAAAAGCACCTACTACTTTTATCCACAGGGCAAGAAGACATCTTTCCTTAAATTTATCCGAATTTGAAAGAGATACTAGTTTATCTTTAGTGTCATCTTCATCAGGCAACCATATTAAATGCCAAAAAGTAATGCAGTTTGGAATGTCCAATTGCTAACAACAAATACCTACTCATCATAAAACTCGGCAGTTTGACCTTTTACTCTGTTCTCATAAATAAATAAAAAGCACTTACTACTTTTATTCACAGGGCAAGAAGACATCTTTTTCAAAATTGATCCAAATTTGACAGAGATACTAGTTTATCTTTAGTGTCATCTTCATAAGGCAACCATATTAATTGCCAGAGAGTAATGCAGCTTGGAATGTCCAATTGCTTACAACAAATACCTACACATCATAAAACTCGGCAGTTTCACCTTCTACTTTGTTTTCATGAATAAATGAAGAAGCACTTACTACTTTAATCCACAGAACAAGAAGACATATTTCCTTAAATTGATCCAAATTTGAAAGAGATACTAGTTTATCTTTAGTGTCATCTTCATCAGGCAACCATATTAATTGCCAAAAAGTAATGCAGTTTGGACTGTCCAATTGCTAACAACAAATACCTACACATCATAAAACTCGGCAGTTTGACCTTTTACTCTGTTCTCATAAATAATATCTTTCGGATTAGAGGTAAAATAATTTGTATGTGGCTAGTAAAATCCTCGTTAACAAATGTTTTGAGCTAAAACAGTCACTTCACGACAAATTGTGACTTGGATCCTTTTTACACCAAGGGCTTCAATTGTTAAAGAAATGTGTCACGCTCGTGGATGCAAATCAAGTGGTACCCCTTGTCTCTGGCAAGTGTTACTCTTCGCGCAAAGTGTTTATACCTAGATAAACGAATGCTTCGACTGAGGTCTGGGAACTCTATGGTATTTTGGAATTATAAAGAATTTGTGCTTTTATTTTAACAATATTGGTTATATTTAGATGTATTCTTATTAATTGAAATACAGATTTGTAGAAGTAATACTTTAACAGTTTTTATTAATATAATATATTCAATTTTTATCTGACCATACCGAAGTAGGGAATTTTGAAACTTTATAGTAATGTGAAATTTGAATTACAATATTACACGATATTACATAATTAGTACTTATTTTAGGTAGGTACTAAATTTGTACTTGGAGAAAGTAATATCGATTTTTACAAGAAAACTTGAAAAGTAAATTAATTTAGTTCTTATTTCTGATGTAAAACTTAAACCAAGAAAACAAATAAATTGTAGTTTGTTCAACAAGGGTGGATATGATAGCCATATCACACAGAGACGAAGTTTGAGCACGACGTCGTAGGCGGAGTACTCAATCGTCTGATTGTGATATGAACAATCCACTCGATATGGTCAGTATATTTTTTCTACGACCCACTAACGAAAATCTACAAATTTAAAAAATTATTTTAGGTTATTTAGACAAAATAACTAATTTTAAAATAATTTACGAAGTTGACTAATTTATAAAATAAAATAAACATGAAAAATTAATTAGTCCTCGGCCTAGATTCGATCCCGGGCTTTTCGCATGGAAGGCAGATGTTCTGTCCTCATCTTCACCGAAACTTTCAGGACTTTAGTTTTAATACTCGTAATTAAATTAGTATCATGTAGTTTGATTAAAATTTATTTTTTTTAAATGTGGACATAATAAAAACAAAAATGCTATTATTTATCGAGTCTACACAAAAATTTTAGTGTATATTTAATATCAATAACTAAAATATATATTGACAATTAGTTTAACAGAATTATCACTTATTTAAAAATTTTTAAATAATAGGAGTTGGGTGACCAAAATATGAACTGTGATTTGTAGATTTAATTTTGTTAAAGTGTTCTCACTACCTAAAATGGATATGAAATATATTCGTAGTTGAACGCAATAACATAATTTTTCGTTTTGTAGTATGTGCGTAGATTGGCTAATATCCATGCACAGATTACAAAACGAAAAAGTATGCTATTGCCTTCAATTGAACGAATATATTTCATATCCATTCTAGGTAGTGAGAACACTGCAAAAAAAAATAAATTCGCCAATCACCGTTCATATTTTGATCAACCGACTGCTATTATTTTTAAAATTTTAAATAAATGACAATTCTGTCAAACTAATTGTCAGTATATTTTTTAGTTATTGAGATTAAACATACAATAAAATAAGTTATTCTTTTGGAAAACGTTAGCATGGATGACTAAAGGGTATTGGGTTAATTAATTCTAAAAGTGTGGTACAAATGTTATTTTTTGTAGCCAATTCTTCAAAATTATTTTAAAATATCTTTTCAATATTGAATATTAGTTCTACAAATTCATCATTTGACAGTTGCAGATTTCCAAATGTATCTGAATTGGCGTTATCATATGCCTTTTAAAAGCAATAAAAAGAAAAATCGTCTAATTCAACGTGATCTTTGTTATATTTAAGACAGGTATCGCAGGAGTGGATCCGCAAGGCTTTTATTAAAAGGTAACCACACACATACCTGATAAAATTTTTCTGTAGCAATTCGTCTTTACAATAATTTAGGGCGTTAATAATTTCATCATAAAATAAAATACAAGGTGTTCCATTTAAAAAACATACATTTTAATTTTCCAGGCAAAAACGTGACACTCTGTATATCCAAAGATATTTTTAAAATATGTAGGTATTTTTCAAATCCATATAACTTTTATTTAAAACTTTCTTGCGTGTCTACAACAAAATAATGAACAATAACGCACTAATGAGACACCCTGTATAAATTATATTTTTAACAATGAAAATTTCTTATAATGTAGTACTTATCGGTTTGGGTCCTTGGGAAAACTAAAGAATGTTTTCTTGCAGGTATAACCCTTATTAAAACAGCTTTTGACTGCACAAACTCATTCTACTCACAGCTAAAGAGTCACCAAAATAATAACAGTACCTTTAACTCAAACAAAATCAACGAAATTATACGCACGACTCAACACCTTGCCTAAGTACGCTTCTGAACGCCAAAACCGTCTTTTCCCTTCGAAGGCGGAGCTTAAGCGATGCGCGACGAAATCGACGCAAACCGTTGCCGCCAAGAGAGTGTTTTAGCTGTATTGTTAAGCTGTGCTATTAATTTCATGCAGCACCGTTGGATTTTCTACAAAAAATATTACTTGGAAGAAGTATATTTTCAGCTGGTAATAAAATTAAAAGTAACGTGAATGAGTATTTGACGAATCCACTTATTTCAGTGAAATTATTATGGTTGTAAATCATCACATCAAAAATAAATCATCATAAATAAATTATTGATCTGAAAATCAAGGAGTTTTTAGCACTTCTTTTCTTCACGTAAATAAAACAAAACAGCTTTCGCTTATACTCAGTTAGATGTCTTAATTATCATTTACAGTTTATATAAACTAAAACTCAGTTGCGATCAATTGAAAACATTTTATTTAATAAAACTTCCACACATTATCACAAATTTAACGTTTTAGTGTTGAGTGATGAGGATAACAAACACATGTTTCCAGTTGCATCTGTTTCAACAAAATTAAGATTATAGGTATGAATATAATTAATCCTAAATTTATAAATAATATTTTATGAGTCGTAAAACTTAAATTTATTATTCCTGTAGTGTAACGTTAATAAAAAAGCTGTAAAATCCTAATATGTCAAAGTGATGTATGCCAATACATTTGATGGATGGATAGATTCCAGATGGACTCCTTAAAAAAACTCAACCGTCTAAAATATTTATTTAAGAAGAGGATGATTTCCACAAATTGTAAAAACTTTCGATGCAACAATTCTCAAGATTTATTTACAGTGTCACTCATAAAAACGGTCTTCAAGGATATTAGAATAGGTAGCACTAATATACAATGATCGAATAATGCAAATACAGGGTAAGTGTAGCTATTTTTATGAGACCCATCCATAAGAGGTAGGTACCTAAGTAGATTTTGGGAATATTTTGATATTCGATTAAAAATTTAGTGAAACTGGATTATAATAGAATCAAAATTTGATGGGACATTTACAGCACAGGTGGCTCAAACAAAATTTGTGAATTTAAAGAGGCGACAGTTAAATGGTTTGGTTTCATTAAGAATTTTACCTGTGCCGCCTGGTTTGTGGGACATATTTTAATCCCTTTTAAGACTCTGATCCCCTGGTCTTCCACCAATGCCAACATGATATAAAAAAATGCCTTTTGAGATGGCTTCCTAAAATTATAAGAAAAGTTTAATGAGAAGGGAAGGAAAGAGGACAGGAAAGGAAACAGAAAAGGAGAAAGAGAAATAAGAGAATAAAAACGACAATAAGAAAAAAAAAAGAGTAAAAACAAAAAGTAATTATTGTGTTTGCAGAAGTATATTTTTATGGCGGTATTTAACACGTTGACTGCTACGGCAATTTTGAGACATAACTTTTTTGTATGTGTTACGATACGATTGAATCACAGCTAGAAACAGGCGGTTATTTTTCTTTAGAGTGACAATGGACAGTAGTTTAATGTTGCTTTTAGGGCTAAATTCATTTTTATTCTGAGTCTTCAATAAATGCAAAAGATCTTCTTCACTTAGACATTCCGCCATCCCAGGGCGGCTCCTCAAAGAATTAATTTAAAAATGGATTACTATAGCTACAGGAGACCAAAGTTAAAATATCTAAAAAGCAAAGACTAACTTAACCTAACCAACCAACTAAAAAATAATTAAAAATACAATGTCAGCGTTTGTTTAAAATACTTGGAGGAATATTTCTTTTCCAAATAAGTAAAAACGACTGTTCTTATCAATTTAAAATACACATGATGCACACTGTAAAATTATAGTCACGGTATTCCTTTTAATTATTGTTTTAAGTAAAGACAATTACAGCGACTTTAATAACTGGTTTCGGTTTCTTGAACAGGCTTTTTGCGGTACATGTCTTGTATATTAATGATTGGAAATTACTTTTTAAATAATTTTCAGTATCGATTATAATATCTAGATAAAGAGTAAATTATTCGATAGTAAACATAGTTACGATCAAGTTTCATGGCAGCAAGTTCGTATTTCCCTTAAATATTGAAATACCTTTAACACATTTTTCTGATGATATTATCAATTGCCTCTTACAATTTCTGAGAGACACCAAGATTCGTCTATGATCTCAATCTTGTTTCCTCTGTTTGTTTACCCTCTTACAGAGACCTAATTTTGTTTGTGTATTAAAAAAAAACGTCATGATGGGTCCCTGGACGAGAAGGGAGTGTCCCCGTCATATAATGTTTTTCTTCTTCTTAAACCTCTTGCTGTTAGGAAATATTCTTGGGTAGTTCTAATTATAGACAAATCTTTGTGTGTCTGGCTAAATGGCAATATGCTTATGCCAAAAAACAAAAAACTTCTTAGCCACTTATATTCCTTCTTCATTCACAATTTTTTTAAATACCCAATTAACTCTGACCAAAAATCCGGTTTCTATTTTAAGGAAAACATCTTTATTGATTTATATTTTTCTTCTAAACTCTTGGTTTTAGGAAATAAGATGAATAAACTAGACCCTCTACGATTCTCTCTCAAGTTTCCCGCAGGCATTCTCATTTCAAGCGGGCCAGTTCACATAGAAAAATTACCCCATACACCGACGACAGGTTATTACATTTCAATATGAGAGAAGAAATGCCGTTGTCGGCATTGTCCAGAGTTTTGTTATAGAAAACGATCGAGGGAATCGAGATTTCGAATTATTTCCTTTACATTTTATGATCGTCGTAAAAAGTAATGATCCTTACATACACCCCTCAATTGATGTCCAGTTTTCTTTTGGTCTGTGTTCCGTTCTTGTCGATTTATATTTTTCAGGAGACCACAGGGTGGGCTACTAGGAGTAGGCGCATAATCAGCAGAAAGATGCAATACATACAATTTATTATAAAAATTATTATAAAATATTTATTACCTTATTCCATGTTTATTTGTTTAATGTTTTTTTTTTGGAAAATTTCACACCATATTCTTTAACCAATCAAGTAAAATTATTTTGAATCGTTACTATGACAACAAGGAAGATTTCCGGAAATATTTTTCATCCTGAATACCCTGAGCGTGATTACACTCAAACTCTTTCTATCAAATGAGCAGCTTATTTTTTTCTTATGCATCAGCACAGGGATTATTATGTGCGAACTCAACACGTTACGTATTGAATAGAGAGAGACATTACATAAGAATCGCAGTCTGTCGAACGAAGATAGGTGTCTCGACATATGCTGTATTGAAAGAAGAAAATCTCACCGCAGGGCTGGTAAGCAGATTTCTCCATTCGTTCATTTGTGCAGTGAACATCCAGTTAAATTTCATAAAAACACATTATTTTAAAATTATATAAATAACATAAAAATATAAATTTAATTTTAATATTGTTATTTTCGTACGTGTTAATCTATATTTTTTGGCACATCATTTGGCCGATCACGTCTTTGTGACACAGTATACCTAAGTATACTGTGTCTGTGGCGCATTATGATGAGTGAGACGATATGGCGAATGCATATAGCTAAAAAGAGAAGACAACACGCCAACAGATCCTTCGAACTGTTAAAGAACACATCAATTGACGTGCCGCTCACAAACAAGGTTGCCAAACCAGTGTTGCCAGTCTAGTATAATTCACAATTGTACTAGATGTAGTACATTCTGCGTGCATCAGTGTTCACGTGTAAAATATATGTATTGTGTTCCTTGTTTGGATTCGTTATCAATAACACCCATTTTAAATTGCCACGAGCCGCCACTGGTTGTAACTGTCAATTATCCATGACCAATAATTAAAAACCACTCTGGAGGAAGGTAAATACCATGAAACTATCAAAAGAAGGTATGATATTACGCAGATTGATACTATACGTCACGGTGACGTATTGTGGTGAAAGGCGTGGCTTTTACGAATTTGACGTATCAGCTAATTGAAACCAAGGCGTGAAAATAATTTTAATCTGCTTATAGCCAATCAGATAAGCATACGTCATACGCGAACTCGACGAGATTTCATTGACTAAGTAGTGGCTTTCTTCTGTAATTTTTTGTATCATCGGTAAATACTACAAAATTTTGGTTATAAATTTGATGCAAAACAGCTAATTTATGACGTCACGAATATATTACTAAATTAATGACCGAAGTCGCTTGAATGTTAATCAAGAAAATTTATTGTTTATTAAGAATATACCCTATATCGAGTATACGTTTAGTAAGTAAAAGTTACTAAAAGGAAATTAAACTTCCATTGATGTATTAAAAATACTATATTATACTACAAACTTATTATACATAGGACTTCTAGCGTATCGTCGACATCTAAACAAACACCAGAAAGCCATTGGCTGAAGCATCACTGAAAGATGCTCACTATGTCAATGTAATTGCCTCAAGTTAAAGAAGTGCATATTTTCTGACACTCCAAGATGTATTAGAGATGCCTCAACAAAATCGGTGTTAGCCTTTAAAGGAAGACCAATTGATTCTTAACTTTCAAAACCAGTAATATGTACAAATACAATGTTCGTAAGGTCGGAAGGCCTAGGGTCTACGGTTAAACGCTCCGCCAACATATACCAGGTGTCCAAATAAGAAAAGACGCCGTCTGTCTGCAGCTTGTATCTCAGAAACAATGTAAAAGTTGTCAATGAGAATCGCTAGAAATTATTTTCAAGTCTTTAACTTCACCACCAGATGGTATAATACTTATGACCAATGAACAGATGAACGAGTAGCTAGTCAAAATTTAATAAAATTTCAATTACGATTTTCATATTTTTGATAAATTTTTATTATTGGTCATGATCATAACGCTATTTAGGGGAGAAGTTAGGAACTTAAAAGTAATTTTATAGAGACTACTTTTGTGAAAAAATCTCAGATCTTTAAGATCCGTCGTCCTTTCTTATTTATACCCCCAAAATGTTTGAACATAAGATTAATTTTTGTGTGATATTCATTATTCTATATTTTTGTTAGTGAAATAGCATATTTTAAGATGTACCACTATTTTCTCTAATTATTTAAAAAATTTATATAAATCTAGTGAAAATTCAGATAATAAGGTATCAATATTTACATTTTTTTGCTTTGCACAAACCTGTATATAGAGCTTTGCTGTAAAAACTATGCTATCATACATTTTCAAATAAACTGTAGAACAATACATCTATTTTACAAATTATTCAAGATAGTAAACTTCCCCATTATTTTTTAACCTGATTTTTCTTCAGTTTATTATACCAAATAAGTAATAGATATCCAATATATTTTTTTATGTTGATGAAACGGAACAATTTAATTGTTTAACACTAATCTTGATTCTCTTTACAGAGACCCGAATCGGTAAACAAACACACAAAGGTTCGAAACATTGTTTCAATTTATATAATAGGGTATTATTCGAACAGGATAATACCGTCCTGATGGCAATCGTAGAAAATTTATGCTTTCAGCAATATATGTCGGTATCAGAATCAGGTTTACTTGGTTATAAAACGAGGGGTTGAGATCGTAAACTTATGTCATTTCGTGTGCAGTTCAGAAAAATTCAATCTTTCATAAAATTGCATCATATCGTCGTTGCTGGAATATCAAATTTTATTTTTAGTACTCGTTTATGAGTTTAATCGAAGTAAAGTTACAGGCGATTAACAATAAACCATGCAATTAATTCCATTATACAAAAAATTACAAATATGGCATTGATGTCCATATCATATTTTTTATCAATCCAATGTCGTCGACAGTAATTAATGGCATTATGTTCTTACTCAAGAAGGTTGACAAAATGTGTCGAGATTGTTTATTCTACATAAAAATTGTATTGCTCTTTTTTGCAGACAAAAAGCAATATTTAGCTGTTAGCTGGTTTAAACACTATTTCTTTAGTCCCAGTTCTGACTGCAAATTATCTAGAAGAAAGTTTTTTGTTCAGCAATTTTATATCGTCAGCCTAAGATGCAAACTTTTTTGCAAAAATACGTTTTATTATCTTAAGTACACTACATAAATATGAATTCCAAATGGCACAGTCATAAAGCTAAAACAACAATTGAAGTATAAGTATATACATATAAAAAAAAACCGAATATATAAATATCATAACTCTTCAGAAATTTTAAAATACATTTAACGTCTAAAAAACAAAGTCTAACACCATACAAGACAAGAAACAACCTAAAATTTTAAAATTCGAGCATCCTCTTAACAGATAATAACGTACAATTAAAAATATCACAGTGAGAATAGTGCTTATTATAGTTGCACAAAAGCCTATTCATGAAAGCTCTTTGTCCATAGTTTGTACGATGGGTTTTCTCAAAGAATAGTTGTGACTGTCGAGTATGCCTTAACGGAACAACGAAATTTACTTGGCATAACAATTTTTCACAAATAATGTCTCCATTAATTATTTTGTAGAGCAAAAGTAACATTGCATCCCTGCGTCTCCGTTCAAGAGTTTGCATACCACAGAGTAGCAGTCTCGTTTCATACGATAAATCCCGATATGGAAAGTGAAACTTAAATAGCAAATATTTACAAAATTTGTTTTGAACTCGTTCAATTCGGTTGACATAAATAGCTTGTGACGGAGACCAAACAGTACTGCAATACTCTAAAATACTTCGGATCAAACCACTGTACAAACATGTTATTGCTTTAGTGTCATGTATATGCTTTGTGCTTCTTTTTATGAATCCTAATAGCCTAAACGCCCTCAAAATGATAGTATCAACATGTAAAGAAAAGGATAATTCCCTGTCGAATATTACCCCTAAATCATTAAATGTGGAGACGCTCTCCAACGTAGTATTATTAATAATGTATGAGTTTTCGACGGGGTTAGAACGTCTGTAAAATGATATAACTTTACATTTTGAAATGTTTAGTTCTAAATAGTTAGAACTGCACCAAGAAACAAATTGATCTAAATCAGACTGTAGGGCGTTATAATTAGGTTCCACAATATTAAAAAATTTTAAATCGTCAGCATATAAGAGACAATGAGAATTTTTAAAACAGGACACTACATCATTTATAAATAACAAAAATAAAATAGGGCCAATATGTGAACCCTGGTGTACACCCGAAGACACTGTCACTTCCCGCGACACAGAACCATTCACTGTAACACGCTGCCGACGGTTAATAAGATAGAATTTAATCCACTTAAGGTAATTGCCTGTTATCCCAATTTCAGATAGTTTCTTTAAAAGTAACTGCTGACATACACTATCGAACGCCTTAGAGAGGTCGGTGTTAATTGTATCAACTTGGTAACCAGCTTCAAGCTTCAACCGAAGAGGTAATAAACTCCTGATAAATAGCCAGATTAGTACTTGTTGAACGGCCTCTGTAGAAGCCATGCTGCTCATCTATTATGTAATTCTTAAACGTGTAAAATAATTCATCTGTTAAGATTGATTCCAACAGCTTAGGAATTGCTGATAGCATAGAAATGCCTCGATAATTTTTTATGTCAGATTTATCCCCGGACTTAAAAATTGGAACCAAGTTAGAATATTTCCATCTGGACGGGACATATCCTCTGTCGAATGATCTCTGGAAAATTGTGCACAGTGGTGCAGATAAAGCAGGGCACTTCTTGAGAAGGTGGTATTCCATCTGGACCAGAACCTTTGGAAGGATCGAGATCCAACATTTTCTTCTTTATTTCATCTTCTTTAAAGATGTGAAATGAGAGATGGGAACCAAATTTGACTGATTCCAAGTGATTTAAGTCAAGAGTGCTGTGGTTGGTTAAAAATCTATACTGACGATTCGAAATCGCCTACCATGCCTATTTTAAATATTGGCGCCAAAAATTACATGGCACCTTTTGTCTAACTCCTTTACATTAAGGTTAGGTCTGAAAGGTTACTTAAAAGTTATATTTTAGGAGTTAGGCCATTTGCATCTTAGGCCGATGATATGGTTTACATTTCAAATAATTATTTTCTGAATTAACTCCTAAAAATTTCATTGTATTAGTCCATTCAATATTATTACTCTCTATAGGTGTAATTTCTGTGCCATAAAATCATAGTGTCATCACCAATTTAGAGTGAAAGTACTTACAATATTACGTTAAGTCATTTATATAAAGAAGGAATAAAATGGGACTCAACACAGAACCCTGTGGGACTAAAACTCTTACGATTTGGTTCCAATGTGAAAGATAAGATTTTATCAGCGCTTCGTCTTCGATTAAATTAATTTGAGAGTAAGCAAGATCAAGATAAGTCCTGAAAATTGATTTAGGCAATCTTTCATATGTCTAAGTTCGTGGGGCTATTCCGTAGCTAACAGAAGATTGGAAGAACACTGAGCTAAGTTTAAAATAATGCTGGGTGTTAAATAATTAAATAATTATTAAATATTCGCCTAATAGCAGTTCTACAGCTCTACATTTATGCACCAGCCACCACTGTCAACTAGATGTATTGGTTAAGCATATAGAGTTGTTTTATAACACAAATTAGCAAACTAAGTAAAAGTGACAGTAAACCTGAAATTAGAAATATATCACCCAATACCAACAACCAACGAGTGCATTTATATCCTGTCAGTATAATTTACGATTTCGTCTTGTAATGTATCAGGATCAGGAAGCGAGCCCATTGCGTTAATAATTTAATTGGCACAAGAGGGCAAATGGCAGAAGGGAATACAGAATTAGTACTCATTTTATTTGAAAAGAAACACGGACTTAGGGCGAGGGTTAGTTAGATTATACTATAGGGTAGCTGCGATGAACCTGGCGATCGTGCAGGGTCGGTTCGAGTTTGTCTACGAAATTCGTAAATGCCAGAATTAGAATCATTTTGATTTATTATTGACTGTTTTTTGATATCTCGTCGTAAAAATTTCAAACTGCATTGAATCTTGAAGAAATAAATTTAAAAAAGAAGGAAATATCAACTTTGAAATCTTAAATGTACTGGAAAATAGCCTTTAACTATTACTTAAATTGTTTTAAGTTTTGTTTAAAAATGTTTTGAGTATAGAATTTTATATTTAATAACTATTTAAAAAAAAAAATTGTAATGTAGATGAACCAAAAAAATGCTTGAGTTCTTTTCTTTGTAGATTTATCACTATGTTCTTGTCCCAATTTCTCTTATTTTGAGAATTATTTGAAGTTATCAGTTAATTTGCATTAATTTATCAGTTACGGATCCTTAAACATTGAAAAAATTTAGGGCCTGTATCAACCTTTATTTCTATTCGATACGGAAATATTTATACTCTACCTCGTATTATAATTAGATTCGTAATAAACCTATAAAAATCTCTTGAAATTTAAATTATTCAGATTCTGAGTAACAGCGCAACCAGGTGTTCGCATTCTTAAAGTTCTCCTCTGTAATTAAAGATTATTAATCAAGTATTTTTTTAAATTGCATGAATTGAAATTGCACGTGAGCGCCCGTCCTTATAGGAAGAAATTAGTTGTAAACCGCCCCTGTCGTATGTTGCTTTCAGCCCCACAAATTAACTAGTATAACCATGTTTCAAATAAATTGCGGTTTCAGCCACTACTCTCTTATAGATTCATGAGGTTAAGAGACTTTTTATTACATCTCAACTAGTTTTTGGGTAATGACGAAATTGCATTTGCAGGTAAGTGGTTTTTTTAATATTGTATTATAATAATGAAAACTCTAATATGGAAAGTAAAATTGTTGATTTACTCATTGTTATTCAGATTCATAATTTTCATCGGAGATATTTTTTGACAACAAAGGAAAACATAATAGCAATCGATGTGTTAAGAGTGTGTCAAATTTTATGGTCATCGCATTCTTCAATATTTACCTACCTACTTAATTACCAATTCTTAAATTTTAAAGAAAAGCAAACTTTTCACTTTTTATAAATATTTATTTGCAACTTTCATATACACTGTAATTTTGTAGGTTGAGGTCAAAAGGTGCATGCCAGTTTTGAATAAAATCAATAAAAATTTTTTAGAAATATGGTGATTTCAAACAATATAATTATTTGTCTTTATTAAAACTTTTAGACACACAAAATCTTTGAATGCAAAAATTAAATAGAGGTAGATAAAGTTTTGATGACTAATATATTAAATATTTGTAGGTATTTACACCAAAGCTATGAGACTCAAATTACCAAGGACATTGTAAACTGTCTTTCGAAAGACAAAACTTCAAAAATACAAAAGTTCTAAATAAAAAAAACTTTGAAACTACAAACGTTCGAATGACACAACTTCAAAATTACAAAAGTTCAAATGACAAAACTTCGAACATAAAAAGGTTGAATTTGAAAAAGTCGAAAATGAGAAAATATTGAAACCAAAAAAGATGGAAATAAGAACAAAGTATCGAAATCACATATTATCGAAATGGCATATAATGATTGAAATCGCATATTATAAATGTTCGTACTTCAAGTTTTAACATTTATGGCAAAATTTGTGAACGTAGATAAGCCAAACAATTAAAATGTAGATCTGAATATTAATAGTAGTAGAAAATCTAAAATTTAAAAAAATATTTTATGTTATTAATACAAAATAATTAACTTTAAAATAATTTATGACTTTATTAATTTATAAAATAAAATAAACACGAAAAAAAGATTTAATCTAATTAATTTTTAGCCCAGATTTGAACCCGGGCCTCTCGCGTGGAAAACAAACGGCGTTGCTTCACCTCCACCGCCATACTTTGTTTTAATACTCGTAATTAAATTTGTTTTATATAGTTTGATTAAAATTTAAGATTTATTTCTAAATGTGGACAAAATAAAAATGCTATTATTTATTGATTCTACAAAAGAATAACGCATTTTTACGTATATTTAATCTCAATAACTAAAAACTATACCAGCAATTGGATTAACAGAATTGTCACTCATAAAAAATTTAAAAAAATAATAGTAGCCGGGTGACCACAATATAAACTGTGATTGGTGGATTTCATATTTGTGAAGGGTTCTTACTACCTAGAATTGATATGAAATATATTCGTTCAGTTGAACGCAATAGCATACTTTTGCGTTTTGTAATCTGTGCGTAGATAAACTAATATCCTTGTGGGTGTAGAAAAATATATTATAGTCCAAGAGATAGTAACACAAATTTCATTAAATGTTTGATGTACTTTAAAATTTTGTAATTTGAAATCATTTGGATTCCGAAGCAGAAGCGGATGATTAAAACGCACCTATTAAAAATATTGCGCCAAGATGTAGGCAACACGTAATAATGGATCAAAATGGCGGAGTATTCTATTTCCTTTTAAAAGGCACTCAGAAAGCTGCGCAGTGCGACCATTTTCCGTATAGTAAAAGAAAATGAAAGTATGTGAGTCCTTTATTGAGATGAACGGCCGATACAGCTGTAGAAAAACTGTAGTAACGGCGGTGATCAGCGCTCTCACTCACACCTACAGCCATACGGAGCCTATCTCTTTCCATAGTAAATAAGACTTATTTTTATGTTGGCCGACAATTAAACCCCGGAAAAAGTGTCTGCCTTTTTAGAATTAATTTTTTTCATATTTAATTAAGACGTTATTCAAATTTCCGCGAGAATCAAACACTTCAAATCATATTTAAAAAAAAAATCAACTTTGGGGTTGATTTATTAATTATAAACCCTCTCAAAAGTGTCTGCCTAAATTACCAGTATTTTTAGATTTACCTAAACTTTCAATTGTTGTTTATTGGCCTCTGAATCAAACACTTTTTTTTTATCATATTTTACGACCCCTTTCTATTATGCGTAGTACCTGGTGTCTCGGCGTGAGTCTAGCCAACATAAGTATATCTGCTGTTTCATCCAAATGATTTCAAATTACAAAATTTCAAAGTGCATCAAACACTTAATGAAATTTGTGTTACTAGCTTTCCGACTATTATAACAAAATGTCAACAGCCGTATGCTAATTATTATGTTTTTTATTTGTTATAATTTTGGGATTGTCCTTAATATATTCTAATAGAGCTTGCTTTGGGTCCTAGACTGTTACTTTTTAAGAACTATGGTGCATTTTAATGAATAGGTAATTATATTAATATCAAATTGACATTCAAATCCTAACCCTAGATTTCTTTTGATACAATTCAATGTCTGTTGGAGTATTAGCTAAAGGAGTAGTAGGTATTTTCAGGAAAGAAACGGTCACATGGTTTTAAGATTTTATCTCTTGTTTATTTTATATCTTGGTCACATTTGAGTACGGAATTATTTTTCTTTTTTAGTTATACAGACCAATCAGCATTTATGATTTATACTTTACGAGAAAAATAAAAATTACTTGGTAAAATTCTAGCCAATCTTTCCACTAGAAATTGTAGGCCGATCTTTTCGGCAGGGGCGGTTTCTCCATTGTTTTATTTGTGCAGGGAATTTTAATATTTTTATTACTTTCATACATTAATCTTTATTTTATTGGTACACCACTGCACTCTGGCTCGTTGCGTCTCCGTCAGTGTACTATGCTGATTAAGAGTTAAAGAGTTAAAAAGAGAGGTCAACAGATCCGTAAAACAAACCATGTGACTGCTTAAAACCACGCTATTTTGTGCATCGCACATAAACAAGACGTGGCGTCACAAAGTAGGGCGGGGCATACGAACCTTTCCAATCATTAATATATAATAAAGAGGAGATGCTATGATGATAATTAAAGTGTCACTTTTATGTCATATATTAAACTCGAGCTAGTGGAGCTAGTCAGTTTTGGTGAGAATAAATGCCATTTTTTAAAATAGCGTGATTTAAATGATATACAATCTTTTTAATTCCATCAATCTTCAAATATAAAATTATTAACTTTAAATTAATCAAAATGCGTCCACTTGTCATATAGCAAAATAGTGCATATGTCGTTTCTATCTCTATCTCGATGTTTTTAATTAAACTTGAAAAGATATATTATAAATCCCCATAATACAATTTTTTGTGATTATTTAAAAATTGTTTAAATAAAATTTTGATCAATCGGAAGTATGTGTGTCAATTCAACTATTGTTATCGAAAAACGATACCGAGGTAAAGCATTTAATATTATTTTAAGCATAAAAATATTTTTGAGGTTATGTTGTTTGTTTACTTGCAATTTTAAACAATAATTTAGTTTTACGACTGCAATTTATATTTTTTTATGTTTCAGTGTTATGTGTCATGTGTTGTGTACCCAACTGTAAGTAATATGCAGTGATCCAAAAATTTGTTAATTTTTTTTGTTTCTTACAAAAGACAAACGAAGTTTCAAAAACAGAAAACTGAGTAAATGGATACAATGGCATCAGAAGAGATCTCACAGAGACAAAATTTAATTATATCTGACTGTGGGGTCTATTCTGTAACAATTCCTTTATATTTAACGGCCTTTAAAAATATTGGCGACCTTTAAAAATATGTTTGTATTCGTTAATTTACTCCTGTCATTATTTAAACAGATTTCTTTAAGATAGTCCTCTAATGTATTTTAAAGATTCGTTTAAATAATGACAGAAGTAAGGTAGAAAATATTTTTAAAGGCCGTTAAATATAAAGGAATTGTTACAGAATAGACCCCTGTGTCGGGTAAAATATAGCAACTTTAATAGGTTGATTTTTATTTAAAATGATACTCTTTTATAGGAAAATCATCCAAGTTAAGCGATGACTGGGTTTCATCAAGAAATGGGCTTTATGGCTATGCTATGAACTACCTAACTTTAAACAGATCTTAGATTGCGGTTTTCAGCCAAGAAAGATCATTGTATCAGAAGATATTTTAGAAGTATAACAATTTTATTGTTTTATTTGAACAAGGATAATTTCATGACCGTAGTATAATCACAGCTTATACAATACAGCTAAAACACTCTCTTGGCGGCAACGGTTTGCGTCGATTTCGTCGCGCATCGCTTAAGCTCCGCCTTCGAAGTGAAAAGACGGTTTTGGCGTTCAGAAGCGTACTTAGGTAAGGTGTTGAGTCGTGCGTATAATTTCGTTGATTGTATAATTTCGTGGAGCCTATAATTTCGTTGATTTTGTTTAAGTCAAAGGTACTGTTATTATTTTGGTGACTCTTTAGCTGTGAGTAGAATGAGTGAAAAAAAAAAGACATAATTCTGTTTGTGCAGTCAAAAGCTGTTTTAATAAGGGTTATACCTGCAAGAAAATATTCTTTAGTTTTCCCAAGGACCCAAACCGATAAGTACCACATTATAAGAAATTTTCATTGTTAAAAATATAATTTATACAGGGTATCCCATTAGTGCGTTATTGTTCATTATTTTGTTGTAGACACGCAAGAAAGTTTTAAATAAAAGTTATATGGATTTGAAAAATATCTACATATTTTAAAAATATCTTTGGATATACAGGGTGTCACGTTTTTGCCTGGCAAATTAAAATGTACGTTTTTTAAATGGAACACCTTGTATTTTATTTTATGATAAAATTATTAACACCCTAAATTATTGTAAAGACGAATTGATACAGAAAAATTTTATCAGGTATGTGTGTGGTTACCTTTTAATAAAAGCCTTGCGGATCCACTCCTCTGCGATACCTGTCTTAAATATAACAAAGATCACGTCGAATTAGATGATTTTTCTTTTTATTGCTTTTTAAAGGCATATGATAATGCCAATCCAGATACATTTGGAAATCTGTAACTGTCAAATGATGAATTTGTAGAACTAATATTCAATATTGAAAAGATATTTCAAAATCATTTTGAAGAATTGGCTACAAAAAATAACATTTGTACCACACTTTTAGAATTAATTAACCCAATACCCTTTAGTCATCCATGCTAACGTTTTCCAAAAGAATAACTTATTTTATTGTATGTTTAATCTCAATAACTAAAAAATATACTGACAATTAGTTTGACAGAATTGCCATTTATTTAAAATTTTAAAAATAATAGCAGTCGGTTGATTAAAATATGAACGGTGATTGGCGAATTTATTTTTTTTTGCAGTGTTCTCACTACCTAGAATGGATATGAAATATATTCGTTCAATTGAAGGCAATAACATACTTTTTCGTTTTGTAATCTGTGCATGGATATTAGCCAATCTACGCACATACTACAAAACGAAAAAGTATGCTATTGCGTTCAACTACGTATATATTTCATATCCATTTTAGGTAGTGAGAACACTTTAACAAAATTAAATCTACAAATCACAGTTCATATTTTGGTCACCCAACTCCTATTATTTAAAATTTTTTAAATAAGTGACAATTCTGTTAAACTAATTGTCAATATATATTTTAGTTATTGATATTAAATATACATTAAAATTTTTGTGTAGACTCGATAAATAATAGCATTTTTGTTTTTATTGTGTCCACATTTAAAAAAAAATAAATTTTAATCAAACTACATGATACTAATTTAATTACGAGTATTAAAACTAAAGTCCTGAAAGTTTCGGTGAAGATGAAGACAGAGCATCTGCCTTCCACGCGAAAAGCCCGGGATCGAATCTAGGCCGAGGACTAATTAATTTTTCATGTTTATTTTATTTTATAAATTAGTCAACTTCGTAAATTATTTTAAAATTAGTTATTTTGTCTAAATAACCTAAAATAATTTTTTAAATTTGTAGATTTTCGTTAGTGGGTCGTAGAAAAAATATACTGACCATATCGAGTGGATTGTTCATATCACAATCAGACGATTGAGTACTCTGCCTACGACGTCGTGCTCAAACTTCGTCTTTGTGTGATATTGCTATCATATCCACCCTTGTTGAACAAACTATAATTGATTTGTTTTCTTGGTTTAAACCAAAACTTAAGTTTTACATCAGAAATAGGAACTAAATTAATTTACTTTTCAAGTTTTCTTGTAAAAATCGATATTACTTTCTCCAAGTACAAATTTAGTACCTACCTAAAATAAGTACTAATTATGTAATATCGTGTAATATTGTAATTCAAATTTCACATTACTATAAAGTTTCAAAATTCCCTACTTCGGTATGGTCAGATAAAAATTGAATATATTATATTAATAAAAACTGTCAAAGTATTACTTCTACAAATCTGTATTTTAATTAATAAGAATACATCTAAATATAACCAATATTGTTAAAATAAAAGCACAAATTCTTTATAATTCCAAAATACCATAGAGTTCCCAGACCTCAGTCGAAGCATTCGTTTATCTAGGTATAAACCCTTTGCGCGAAGAGTAACACTTGCCAGAGACACGGGGTACCACTTGATTTGCATCCACATACAAATTATTTTACCTCTAATCCGAAAGATGTGCTATTTTTCGTAATATTTATATTTAAATAATGTTTCTAATTATATTTGACAGATTTAAAACAAATTAAAAATTTAATTTCCCAAAACTTACTTAATATGGCATGTAACCAACCTTATTACGCCAAGGTTTTCAATTTTTCAATAATAAAAAAATTGTTTAATCCGGGCCCGACTTTTCCCTCGAATCTAACAGAGATAGCACCATTCCGTCTTGCTTGGTTCTCGACCGCCAGATCAAAGACGCCGACACGGAGTTGTGGAGCTGTATTGTATAAGCTGTGGTATAATTTTAAATGAATAATTGTTTCATTTTGTAGGTTGTCCCTAATTAAATTTAAGTTGTTTTAGATTAATCGATTAATTTAGAGTAATCGATTATTTTTGATTAACCCTTTCAATGTGGAAACCGACTATTGCGGGAAACGATTTTTTACGTGATATATAAAATAATCGTTTGCCTCAGCAAACTAGTAAACAAGGAGTTTGAATATAGTCGTTTCCCGCAATGCTATCTATTCATTTTCAAAAAAAGTCGGTTCCTGCAGTAAAAGGATTAATCGATTTTTTTTATTAATCGATTATATAATATTAGAGTACAGCAAGTTAGCTAATAGTTGCAGTGTTTAAAAATAGTATAATATTGATGATAATAATAACTACACTTAATAGGTATAATAAACCCAATTAAAAAAACGGTGATATTAACGCTTTGCAAAGTTTTGAACCGAATTTTCAAATATTAAAATTGAAAAAAATTGAACACCCATTTTTAATTATCACAAATCGACACTACAATACACCTACCCTATTAGTTATTGAAACTTGGTATACTTCACATATTTTCTTTGAGGACGACAGTTGTACAAATGAATCACCATGTATAAAGGAAACGATTTTAAAATTACCTTTGTTTTTACCAAAAATAGCATAAAACGAAATAAAATGCCAAGAGATTAATTATCAGCGTACTCACATATTAATTACCGAACTCCTAAATGGAAATCGTGCGTGTAATTTGTTTTCATCTTTTTAATTCATATTGAAGTCTTGCTGAAAGAATAACAGTTGTTTATTATGTATACGCACCTGCGAGTCTTCATCGTGAAAGTCAGTTTTGAACGAAGAGAATAATTATAAATCCATTAATATTTTTCAATGAAGTTGTCCGCTCCTTATTTAACTAGCAGAAGTAGGTACTTTAGGTACTCACCTGTAATGAAAGAATTTTGATTCAGTTAAAGATTCTTTATTATTCAAGGTGATTTTTGGTTTCGATTAATTAATGTTGAAGCATTAATTAACGATACATTTAAAATAAAATAAGACCACACAAACGGGTGATTTGGTGGGTCATAATTCACCACAATACATAACGTAAATAATTAGAGTGTGGATTGAAACGAAAGTAATTTTGATTCTGGTGAATAGTGGTGTTACTTCATCTTAAATCTACATTAAAAGATTCATAATTTATCTACAATAATGAATATCACAGTTATCCAACGAGACAAAACCATCTTCTTCATTTGCCCTTAGCCAGGGGGAAAGTAACCTATTTTGTTTGTGTGTCATCGGCTTCAACTGCTAAGGTTATTTCGCCTCGTGTTCTGTGTAGGCTTTGTTACTCTTTCCCAGCGCCACTTTAGGAACAGCACTATTAATTAGAACCCAACAGGTTCGTCAAATTATATAGGTCCAAGAATTTATAACAAATTACCTCAAGTTATAAAGGCATGTATAAGAATTAAACAATTTAAAAGTCATCTTAAAGAATTACTGGTAACTAATGCTTTTTATACACTCGACGAATTTTTTGCATTATGAAGACAGGATCTTTAATAATTTTTTTGTTATTTTATCATTCAGCTATAGGTAGCTTTTACATATAGTTTATTTTTATGACTATATTCCAATACAATTAAAATTGTCTCATAGAAGTGTAAATATAAATAAACAAAGAAAATTTAAGAAAAATTAAGAAAAATAAAAAAAAATTAAGAAAAATTAAGAAAAATTAAGAAAAATTAAGAAAAATTAAGAAAAATTAAGAAAAATTAAGAAAAATTAAGAAAAATTAAGAAAAATTAAGAAAAATTAAGAAAAATTAAGAAAAATTAAGAAAAATTAAGAAAAATTAAGAAAAATTAAGAAAAATTAAGAAAAATTAAGAAAAATTAAGAAAAATTAAGAAAAATTAAGAAAAATTAAGAAAAATCAAGAAAAACTAAAAAAAATTAATATTGTCTAATGGAAATGTATATATAAATAAATAACAATACAAAATGTATTTAAAAATAAAACTTCTATAATTTCTAAAAAGAATAAAATAAAAAGTTACATAAATACAACATACATAGATATATAAACATAAAAAAATATTAGTAGTAATCAATTAATTGAAGAACAGAAGTTTAAACAGTTTATGAATTTAATTTATATTCACTATTTACACTAATACATTTTATAACTAATTTATTTCTACTTAATACTTCTAATTTATATATCACATTTACTAATTCATATGGGCATTTACTTATATACTTAGTTATAATAACAATATTAATTTGATCACAGCGATATATCAGCTTGAACTGCCCATAAGAGCAAACGTGGCCTATTTATATATACCCAAATGTTACACTCCAGACAACACCAGACCTGTCTCGAAGACTCTAGACCAGTGGTCCTCAATGTGACCGATAGCGCCCCCATGCGGACGCTGGAGGTCTTCAGGGGTCGGTAGAAGACTCAGGGGAAAATGGGGAGCGTTAGGCTGGTCTAGGAGGCGGTGACATATAATGAAAAAAAAAAAAAATGTTTTAATACGTATTTTGGCAACTCTATAAATATTATTATTTCGATACCTGCTTTGCTTATAGAATCCCGTCTGGTAAATTCTCGAATGTCTCGTAGTAAACTGAATGACGCCATAGATCGGCGATAGGGCTGGACCAGAGACCGGACTGATCGAAAATGGTTCGCACAATAATATAATATTTAATATGTCAGGTAAAAATTTTTTTAAAATATTGTATACAAACATTAGAGCTCAAAATGTTTAACCCATAAGTGTTATCTGCATTAATATTACACTGACTTATAATGTTGACGTCAAATTTTGTTTGACATCCGACATGCCCCTGGCGACGGGTGACATATGTCATATCAATATCAACATCAACAGGTGACAGACACTTGATACTTGTCATCAATGTAATCACTACCTTGCATTGATGAGGAAATGGCTAGACAAAAATTTAAATAAATAATTAAAAATGGTTATTTAGCATATTGGCATTCTCCAATATTTTATTATTAGACAAACGATAACAATCGATAATATTGAATGCCTTTTGTTTGACAGTATGTATCGACAAGTTTTTGCCTTTTATTTTTTAAGGTTTCAATTATATTCACACTTTTCATTTTAATCTGTCTTCCTAATGTAAATACAATTCATGTTGACAGCATTAGTTTGGTCATAATTCGTTTCCACACACAAACCTAGTTTTTGGATTCCTCTATTAAGAAAGTTAAGGGGGCCTGTCTTGATCAGTACTATTAGCTTGATTTTTTTGTAATTAGTCATTACACACTTGTAAAAGATTGGCAAGGGTTTTGGTAACACCTTGTATAATCCAAATCCATCACAGTATAGTTTCAATAATTTTTAGAAATCTCAACTTCATTGTTTAAAAAAATCTTTCTTTCGCATAATACAGTTGTTGTAGGTCTAAACTTCATTGTTCTAAAAAATCTTTTTTTCGCATAATAGGAACAGTTGTTTTTTTTTTAAAGGAAAGTGCATAATACACGCATATTGTCGTTATATCCTTTTCAAAATAATAACTAAAAATTATGTCATAAGTATCCCAGAAAACCGTGTCTCCGATGCATGTTCGCTATACATAACACACAACTTATTGTTTTGATTTTTCTTTGTTTCACGCAATGAATGCATATTTTACCAACTACAATAAAACGAGAAACGAGGCCAAAACTCTTTTAGATTTGGTAGAGGGGTTTCAATTTTTGATCAAGTCGAGAACATAGTTCGGAAACCGAAGTGTGTAGGTTTTCACTTTTTCTTTCACTATTTATTAACTTTTTCCCTAGGTTAAAAAAGTATGCACCCTGTAATATGTTTTAAAAACATACAGCATTCCCAAAGCATTCTAAAACTGAAATAAAATACAGGGTGTTCTATATAAAAAAATATACATTTTTTATTTGCCAGAAAAAAACGCAATACCCATTATATCCATAAAAAAATTTTAAAATCCATATAACTTTTATTTTAAATTTGTTTGCGTGTATACAACAGAAAGTAACATATTGTTACGCACTAACGGGACACCCTGTATAACTGAAAAGGAAACAACTATGAAAACTACTGGTTAGTCTTACAAAGTAAATACCAACCTAACTATATAACGTGATGCTAAATTAGCTACCAATCTTCCGCAAATTCAATATTTACTTAGCATTGTTAGTTCATAATTAGAATTGTGATGATTCATGACTTTACATCAATTAAGAAATTTCTGTATATAGGTAGCTAATTGGCATGATTAAATATCTTATTAAAAACAAATAAATTAGAAATAAAAATGCGTCGATACAACACAATTTTGTGTATTCATACGCTTATTTAATAACGATTTATTTGGAAAGATTAGTAGAAAAACAGAATTAGAGGGTTTAAGGATTGGAATAAAATTGACAAAACGGTATTTGTTTGTGAGTGAAAGAAAAAATTAAAGTTAAATTAACTTCACATATAATTAGTAGGTAAATATTTTTGTTTTATTATTTTGCTAAATTATGATGGAAAAAATTACAAAGATCCAATGTTATTTTCGCAGATGATGCTACATTTTTTCTAAACGGTCGTGTAAATCATCAGACGTATCAGTATTGGATTACGGATAATCAACATTGGAATCCGAAGTATCATACTCAATATCCGGAGAAATAAAATATAAGGACGGGAATGGCATATAATAGGATTAATATAGGAGGATGCGTCAGGATTCATTTTCAACATAAAAGATTTAAAATGCAAGGAAGAGAAAAATTCAAACAAACATAGGTTTAATTTTAGTTTCAAACTGAGACTTATAGGGAAAAATGATTTTTTCGAATACACCTTCACACGATGAAAGAAAAAGATGGGGTTCTGTTATATTAAACATTTTTAAACTGTTTGTAATCGGCCCCTTGGGTTTTTCTTAAATTTTAACTTTTGATTGCACTCGAAGATGGAAACAAATTAATTTCCGAAATATATGTAGTGCTAACCGATTAAAAATAAAAACAATGACCGATTAAACCAAAGAAATTTTTACTAATATTTTATTAATTGCAATGTATAAGTTATGGTACTATTTGCTCATAAATGTAAAAACGCACAATATGGCTGGTAATTTGATTTTAAGATTTCACTTTCTCGATTTTTTTTTAGCCAGTAACATTTATCATGGAAAAATGGTACAAGATTTTCAGATTTGTTTTCTAATCTATCAATAGCTCGCGGGAGTGCACATCGTACTGAAACACCCTATATAAATATATACGTAAAAAACATTATTATTTAACGTGTCAAAAAACTAACATCCAGAGAAATTAAAACAGCATTAATAACAATATTTATTAATTCAAATTCGGGATCGACTTGTTGGCCTATATACTATATACCAGGAGCGGCCAAAAAGTCGATCGCGATTTACCGGTCGATCGCGAGGCCAATTTTGAAGCGATTGTAGAAGACAAAACTTCCTAGCAATAGTTTAATGAATTCAAGGAATTTGCCAAGTCATAAATTCCTAGAATTCTGCCAGTCTGACACTGTGATCTCCACCCACCCAGCATAATACATTTTGTGTTACATAGTGTTGCCAACCAATTTTAACAGAAAAAAAATTTACATTTTGTTTTATAAAAACGCATTTAAACTTGAAAATAACAGAATAAACATTAAATAAACAACAGCAAAATAAAAATACCTACCTAATCTGGTAAAAAAAATGGCAAAATGAAAATGCTACTTGGTAAAAAAAGTTGTAAAAAAAATAAAAGTACTTCTTCAAAATTTTAAAACAAAAAATCAGTCAGTTCTCTAAACGAATACATACTTTTTAAATAGTTTCTTCTTTCTTGATTTTAAATGTAACACAAGTACTAGCACTGTTTTGTAAGAAAATCTCATAATTTTCCTATAAATTTTCCTATTGATAGATTAGCAAAAAATAGGTAATATTATTCTTTCATGATAAATTTTCCTGGCCCAAAAAATAACACGAAAATGAAATATTGAAATCAAATTATCAGCCATACTGTGCATTTTTATAACAACTTTTTCATATTTAGAACAAATAGTACAACAACTTATATATTGCAGTTGTTAAAACACTTATATTTCATTTTAAATTAGTAAAATCTATGTTGCAAAAGTGTCGGAAAATCGAATGTTTTGGGTACCTCATGTACGGAATGCTGCTATCAAGTTGGGTGTGGAAATTTATTTTGTTCATGAGTCTATATCTCGAAAATTTAATAATTGAGTTAAAACATAAAAAAAATAGTTTTGAACATTTATATTTTACTTATCTACTCATACCTCGATGGAATGCACCATATACTGAAACACATTGTATGTATTTCAAACCCCTTCTTTCCCATTAGAGTACATCTATGACAACAAGTAGATCGCGATACACTTTTAAGATAAAAAATCTGATGTGTCCAACACATGACTTTCCTATCTAGTTATTGTAGGCTTTTTCCGGTTATTTTGTACAACCTATTACAGCATCTCTATAAATGTTTAGAGGATAAACTAAATATATACATTGTCCACATACATCTACCTCGAAACATTTTTCTATAGATATTCATGGAAAACGAAAATACTGAAAAATTTAAATTTCCTACAATTTTTTCATTACGGTCCATTTTAGAAAAATCATGCATAAACAAAAATTATAGAGATCGATATCGCAAACAACTTTTATTTTAAAAACTTTCATAAAAATCAGAATTTTGCACATTTTGTCAAATTTCTCGAATACGGACCATTTCAGGAAATTTTTACAAAAAACAAAAATTATAGATAATAATATTAGAAGTAACTTTTATTTGAACAATTTTTTTCTCCAAACATTAATAACAGATATATTCCATAAAATATAAAAGTGGCCTCCCATAAAGTACCCCCCCAGATGTTCCGAATATGTCCAAAATCTAATCATTTCACGTCAGGCCGAAATAAACCTTAAGTTTAAAATTTAATGTTTTTTCTTTATCCGTTTTTGAGTTTTCTTCAAAATTCGAAATTTACACATTTTCTCAAATATCTCGAATACGGTCCATTTTAGAGAAATTATCTATAGAATAAAAATTATAGAGAATTATATTACAAACAACTTTTATTTGAACAATTTTTATAAAAAATTATTTTTTTTATATTTTGTCAAATTTCTCGAATACGGACCATTTTAGGAAAATTTTGTATATAACAAAAATTATAGATAATTATATTAGAAGTAACTTTTATTTGAAGAATTTTCTTCTCCAAACGTAAATAACAGATATATTCCATAAAATATAAAAATGACCACCTATAAAGTACCCCCCCAGATGTTCCGACTCTGCCCAAAATCTAATCAGCTCATTGGACGCTGAAACAAAGCTTAAGTTTAAAATTTGGTGTTTTTCTGTGTATCGGTTCATGAGTTATGCGTTATACAGACACACACACACACAGACACACACACACACACACACACACACACACACCCACAGACAGACATCATCGCGAAAATAGTCAAAACGGATTCAGGGGACCTCAAAACGTACAAATCCGTCGAAAACTCGAGGTCGAAAAAAATCATGATTCCTATACTTTCCTTATATCTGTATACAGATAGGAAAGTAAAAATAGATTTTATATACAGACAAGTATCAAAAGTAATTTTAAAAAACCTACTTCAAAATTGTGCAGATGCCATCACCATATCATGACCAAATTTATATGGGACCTCCCCTGAGGTACCCCCTTTTAAACAAAAAAAGAATCGTAGAAATTGGACACCGTGTAATAGAATTATCGCTAAACATACATAAAAAAATATTACGACGAATTGAGAACCTCCTCCTTTTTTTGAAAAATTTGATTTTCCTAAACTAATTTTCGTTTTTAAATTCCTAAGTGAACTTTTTTAACCCCTAATGAGGTATCGTTAGACCAAAACACTGCGGTAAGAGGGTCGCAAATAAATTAACAAGGGTAGATGTGTCGATTACTATGAGGGAGGATTTCGAAGTTAATAAAGTGAATGTTTTGAAATAACCAGTTTTGTTTTGTTCATTTTGAACCTGAATAGAGGTGGTAATTTAGATAACCTTTACTTCGTTATAATAAGTAGGTAGATGTTCTCACGCCTATTGTGCGGCTGAAGAGAATTTATTAAGATGAGCTTGTTATAAAAAGTAAATCGGAAGTAATTTAAAGATTAGAGAAAATTTAAATTAGGAATTTGGATATTGTAAAATTACTATGTTGTTGATAAAAATTATATTTTGAAAATTCAAGTATTTTTCTGGTTACACCGAATATATAAGTAATAATGTACAATATTTTTATTTACAGGACATCTCAAATAGCAAAAAAAAAGAAAAAATGCTTGTAAGTTATAATATATTATATACGTATATTTTAAGAATAAAAAAAAAGAAAATAAACTCAAATATGACTAAGATGCAAAATAAACAAATACAAGAAAATCTTAAAGCCATGTGCCACAAAATAATTTTGTGACACACATCTAGAATCGAGGATTTCTTCGTGTCAAACTGACTATTGACCTTAATGGTAAATCTACATCTTAAATGTCTTATATAAGATCAGAATATTGTCCCCTATTGTCTTCTCCAGTCAGTGAGGTTATACATCCAAGAATGTAGAGAGTTTCTGGGGGTCTAATGAAATCTACTTCATCTCTATGTTTCAAATCAAGTAGTCAAACTCCAAAAATACTATAAATGTTGAAATGTAGACAATAAATTTTATTTTAAGTATACAGGAAACGCAGTTCGGTATTTCTGAGGCGTTTATTTAATAAAAGTATACAAATACATCATTTAACCCATCAATCCATCCAAATCTTACAAATTGATTTATTGCATTCATAAATGTATTTTACAAATTCGAAATAAATCAAATGCAAATAATCCTAATTCCTAAAATAAAACAAAACATTTCATTTCTATAAAGTCACTTTTTCGAGTGGTTTATATTTAGTTTTTTAAGATCACAGACATTATAATTAGATAAACAGTTATAATGACATATATTAATTTTTGTTACAGTATTCATGGTTTTAAAAACATGAATAATCCGTCTATTATAATATTCCCAGAATTAATTCCGTTTTATTTTTTTGATTCCGAATATTATGTCCATTTCGTCATGACATGTCATAATACATAGAGAGATCTATTGTTTTATATTCACGATCACGAAACTGAAACCTATAAAACATAGTCGTTATTCGTAATTGAGTATTATAATACTTCAGTAGAAAATTCTTGTCTGTATTTTATTAAAATGTCTTTGTATACAAGGTAGTGTAATATTTTGAGTAAATTTGTAAATGTTTCGTTTCATAATGACGTTTAGTGTTATATTCTTTGAGCACGGCTATGGTTTGGAGACCCTTGCCCTAGATAATGTCACAAAAAATAAAATGTAAAAATTTTATTTCCTTATTGGATTGGATTATCTATTCATCTCCCTCAAAGCTCCTTCTTCTACTTCATTTTTTTAAAGAATCTATCATATTCATTATTTATTAAACTTCTATATTAATGTTTCCACCTAATTTTAATAATCTAATTATTTTTAACACATCCGAATAAAATACATTTTATATTCTTCAATGTAGATATATTTTCTCAAACAATTTTTTTCGAAAGCCTCTGCATTTCTGGTCAGTAAATACTTTAATAAACAGAATAAAAGCAACTCGCCCCTAAATTTTATCATAAACCATTCCGTTATGGAAGATGGTGCGTGTTTTTGGACTATTGATCATGATGATACGTATCGAATTAATTACATTTTAAGTAATAAAATACACCCACACGCCTTGTTGAAACGTTTACTGCTTCGATATCAAAAACGCATCAGCTGCATTTTACAAGTTGCCTCTTTATAAGGTCTATTAAATGGAAGATGACTGTTTAGTAAATGAGTTAAAAAATTGAAAGTGGTTTATTTGCATAAATACCCATGTATGAAGAAAAGTAGAAAAATTATAATATCAGCAATAAAGGTAGGTAATTTGGTTCCAGAATGAATATTAAAATTTAGAAATGTATAATTATAGATAAAAGGATTATTGCTAGTTATTGAATTGTACTGATTTTTGGATATATGTAATAGAGAAAGATTGAAAAGTTGTAAAGAAGGTAGATAAATTTTATACAGAGAGAAATAAAATAGAAAACAGAAATAAGTAGAAACGGTAGAGAATATAGCACACAAGTAGAGATAAGCAGACAAATAGAGACAGGCAAACAGAAACGGTAGAGATAGGCAAGGTTTCCATATCAATATATTTTAATTTCCCGGCTTTCTTCTTCTTTTTTGAAGAAAATTTTTTAAAATGGCATGTAAAGAAAAAGGCCACTATTAAAGTCTAACATTTACCAGCACCATCATCTACTTACATCTTCCAGTAGAATCGCCAAGTCATTTCTGGATGAACAACAAAATTGCATTGAATTACTAATCTCATTCGTTGTATTTCTTTATAGGCAAAAAATGTTCGATTGAAGTACATTTGCACCAATACACTGCATATTATAGTCAAAGATATCGGATAATAAATACGTCTTGTATACATTACAATTGTCTGCAACATCTTTTTGACGGTACGCTCTTCCTATGTTGTCAAATATCTTTTATAAAATAGCAAATTTTTATTAAAAAATTACTATTCCCTTTAATCCAATCTAATAAAAAAAGTAAATAAAGAATCAATATGAGTTTTTTATTAATTACAATCACTTTAATCTTTTATTTAGCTATTTTTACATGTGTATTATATGGGAATATTAAACATTCTGGTATATATCCTTTAAGTTTGGCAACCTAAGACATTTTGCTGATGTTGTCAAAGTGACAGATCAAGTTTTATTGTGATTTTTTGGGTTTTTTGTAGTTTTCAAGAATAATTTCAACTCTAAACTTTTAATAAGGACTTTTATGATGGGGAGGAAATGTGTAGCGTGCCAAAATACGTAGAATAACAATGTTATTTGGTCACTTCATAAGTAAGATTTTGTTAGCATAGATGTAGGTATGTACAGGAAATAAGGTGTAATTTATTTAACAGTGTAAAGGCATTTAGCACTAGCATTTTTTATTTAAATAATAATGTTCTATATTTTCTGATCAGATCTCCTAGAGAAATTATTCAACGTAGAATTTGGCAGCAAAATCTATGGTTGGTGGAGGAAGGTATTATAAAAATGAAAGAAGCCTTAGTATGTTCTGACTATTTTTATATTAGAGATATTTATGAAAATTTAAGTGTTAGACACATCTTTAAACATAATGCTATACCTATCAAGTAAGTACAATATTTATTATGGGTATTTTTATAATATGTAAGCTCTAAAATTATACAGAAATCATCACATTTTACAGAATTTTGGGAGATGTAGTTAAAGAGGCAAAAAATGAAGAAGAAAAAATGCCTGCATTACCAAAAAGGTAACTTAATCATTTATATTGAGAGAAGCATACAATTATACAAAAAAATAGTTTTTTGAAGAACAATGAAGATCTGTGCTCGTCTAGTACTCTTGCAGGTCCTAGTGTATCTAGACCACCACTTCCTAAAAGGTAACATTGTAATTGTGTATGTTATATAAATTATTGGATTGTTTTTTAAGTAAATAACTTATTTGAGAAAATTATCACTGCTTAAATCAATGCTGAATTAAATATAAAATACTTTAGGTATTCAAATCTTTTGTTTATTTCAGAATCAGTAATTTTTAATTTAATTATTTGTTATCATAATTTTTTGTCTATTTTTAAGTACCTGGTTCCATAAAATGCTCTTATTCTTTTTCTTTATATAAAATATTTTAATACATGTCCATCTACTAACAGTATATTGTGTCCAGACGATACTAATTTTATCATTGAAGACAATAGTTTATAGTAACTGCATTGAACAAAAGTAAAGAGATATTCAAAAGATTCACAGGTTATTGTTCGGATAATGGCCTAGTAACTAATCCCTAAAAAAATTTTTTTCTACGCATACGGTCACTATCCAAAGTAGACTTTTGAAGATTCAAATCTAATTAGAAAGTTGAGGTTTTTGCCGAATTGTCATAATTTGACATTATTGTGGCGCAAACGTGCTTCAAAGTAACTTTGGCATACGCTTGTCTGTTTTCATATGAATGAAATAAATGAAAGCTAATCGGTATTTAAAAAAAAGGTGTTTTCTGTAAATAATTAAATGGATACATCATAAATAATTATGGACACATAAGTACTTAAAACTTTTCTCTTCAACAGAATGCATCGCTCTGCTAACGCGTCGCCAGGCAACTTTCTGTCTCAACTGTCAAAGGTGATATTTTCTGTTCTAAATACACAAATAGCTATTTTGTCTTTTATCCCAAAATATGCTTTACAAAATATCAGTTATCTTATAACACTAAATAAATCAATTGAGCAGGTTCTTCACCAAGATTTTGTAGGAGTAACCATTGATAGTAAAATGACATTCGAAATGACACAAAAGAAGCTTCCTTCGGTTTTTTTTTCTATTCCGACAAATTACAAATACAGTCTCTCTTGACAATCTTAAGTTAAAATGTATTTTAACCTTGTCCAGACATTATAAAATCGTTGCTGATTACTCTCCTAAATGAGTTATTATACCATTATACAAATAATGCTTAAAATAGGTGTCGTGACATGCAACCCAAATGGTATGTAGTGAAAAGATCCTATTTGTATATTTATGTGTCTGAAATAAAATTGTTCTATGGTTTTTAATAAGTTTCATAAAAAAGGTAGTCCGTAATATAATTATTCTTTTTTTGACCTGTAGAAAAGGATTTCTGACAATACCCATTAAAAATAATAATAAATGGCTTTACATTTTTATTTGCTCTTCATGTATTTAAAAAAAAAAAGATATAATAAAATACTAACAAAAATGTTCTTCCACTTTGAGCTACCTAATATTTTAATCTATAAGAAAATATATAAAACGACTTTTCGAATGCCCTGTATAAATTGAATATGTATTCTTTAAATTTACCTTTGATTCCGAAAACCCATAGGTAATTGACTTAGTCATTAAATAATCTTTATTAAAAATATATGTATGTGTATTGATTATACAGTGAGAAGGGCGAGTCTATCTTGGATAATATGATGTCTATGATTATAGTGCAATGCCTGTTGTGGTATTAGCCAAAGAAGTAGTTGTTTTTAGAAGGGAAACGGTCGCTTGGCATTTCTGTGATACGGACTTTCTTTTTTCTTTGTTTTTATTTATAAACTGGTCACATTTGAGAATTGGAATTTATTTTTTATAATTGCCAGTCTGGTTATTATTCCGCAATGTTCCAGAGTACTGGGTACCACAGAGAGTCATGATTTTGCTTCCCAAGTGCAGATGGCGTTACCATTTTTACTCGATGATTACCTACACTCTCTCAACGATCATCAATACATGCGAGTGAAGATAACTAGACTTGTAATTTCTTATTCACTCAGCTGATTCGTTCAATCTCGTTCGCTGAATGAAGTGAACTTGTTGGTTCAAATCGTTCAATAGTTCAGATGAATCTTTTAACAACAGAATGAGTGATGACTCGATGAGTGATGACTCGATGAGTGATACGAGAATGTGAGTTATAAATATATAAAAATAAATAAATGAAATTTACAAAAACATTTAAAATTATTTTATTTACCTAATAATTGAAACAAACTTTAAAAAATAACCAAAAAAATAACTAATGAAATTGGCAGTATCCTGAATCCTGACTAGACTGCTCAGCATTAGAAAAAATTATTTAGCAAAGCACAGAGATGGGCAATAATCAAAATGAACACAAGGTCATACGATTCATAAGAAACTGTGTATCTATAACATTTTCGTTCGTTCGGTTCAACTGAACTAATGAGCTATGTGATCGAGTCGTTCTGAACTAGTTCAATTAGTTCAATAAAGAGATATGCTTCTTTGAACTAGTTCATTCGTGAACTACCCAAGCCTAAAGGTAACACATCTGACAAGCTCTATTAGAGACTATAGTCCAGATTGTCTATTTTCCAATGATGCATTCTAATAAGGACGAAACCGGTAAAAGAATGTCGTTCTCTATAGGAAGCAAAATCAAAGGAGTGTTAAAAATTATTATTCTCTGCTATTTTCGTTTTTATATAATGCGATGCCTGTAGCGGTATTAGCCAAATGAAAAGTTGTTTTCAATAGAGAAACAGCCTCTGTTACGTATTGTAAAGTTTGACACTTAATTTGAAAGCTAATTTTACTAATTATACTCTGTATGTCGCATTTACCTAAGATTTCATTAGAAAAGTTTTAAATAGGTGCTTAAAGATAAATAATTAATTTATTATTACGGTTCAAGCGCATCGCATCGCAGTGGCCAAGCACTATACGAAAATCGGTTGTTTGAAACAACAACAGTTATTACCAACTACTGTATTATTAAATATCATGAGTCACTGAGGAAATACAGGTGAGCGGAAAGCGTTTTCCGAGGGAAAACTCACCTTTAACGATGTCGTGTCACGGACTTTACTGCGAAAATTTCCAAACTAGGGGTCTTTATACGATTCATCACCTTTTTCTTCGTAGACGGTGGTCATAACTTTTTTTATGGCAGACTGACGGGATGCGCTTGCCTTAGACAGGGTAGTTTACAGGCTATTATTTCAGATTACTGACATGGTGCATCAGAATGATGGAATTGAGGGTGAGATGGACCTTAGTTGCAGTGGCGGAACAATATAATTATAACTGAAAAACAATGTAATCCAACTTTAACAAGTTAACAATTTTAGAGTATTATTATCAGAGCGAATTAAGTGATATAATAAATCTTAATCCCAGCTTGCAACATAACGTTGCCAAGCCGTTCGGCGATGTTGTTTTAGAGGGAAGTAACAACATTCATAGAAGCAACATTTATGAGAGGTTGTTGAGGGATATCAAAACCTCGCAAAAATTTCTATTTGTTACTTACCTATTTAACCGAAAGGGTTAGAAAGGGTAAAGGTAGCATAGAAATCATTTGCCGCTGCGCGAATTTTGCCAAAACCGAAAAAGTCGGTGAAAGGAGAAGGAATATGTTCTGGGCCGGACATACAACATTTGTATTATAGTGCCTACAATTTTGGTAACTTTTAAAAGATGACAGTTGACAGGAATCATTTTTGATGAGGGCAATAACACTTTATAGTTAATAAAATTATAGTAACAAAAATATCTTATTGTATCTTAATTCACAAAATTTTGCATTATAATAACATTAAAATTAATGTTAATGTACACTTTATTTTTATTAACAACCATATTATTGGTAATATATCTTCGTTCTTTTAGATAGCAATATATCGATTTCATTCTTCTTTGCGAAAATTAGTTTGATCAAATTATAAAAATATCACAAAGAAATAAAAAAAAACGTAAATATGCATTTTCAACACAATCGAATGGTATCAAGTATTAGAGCTAGTAGACTTCACCTTTTTTTGACTATAGTTTATTTAAAAATAAATGATAGCAAAATTTTTATGACTTAGGAGATAAACTCCAATATATTTGTTCCAAAATAAATCTTTGGTTTTCTTCCTAAAATTGTTAAAAATACCAATTTATTTCAATTCTTGTCTTAAATTTTCTGACAGAAATATGACATATGAAAACAAAAATTGTACTAGCGAAAATAAAAGCATCAATTTATTTAAAATAAATATTAATTTACTACTTGATTTACAAAAATACATGGAAAGTACCTATCAAGTTGACTTAATCAACAAGCAATTTAACTTGCTTCTTTACTATAGTTTATTTGAAAATGAATGATAGCAAAAATTTTATGTCCCAGAAGATAAACTCCAATAAACACCATAAATCAGAGATTTACATTTCTTATTGTATAGTCCTGTGATTGTAACACGCAGAATTGTTAGTTCTGTAATAATAGGTGATAAAAACTGATATTGATCAAGTGAATTTGTACAATAAAAATGGCACAAACGACTAATTCTACTCCTGTAAAATTAAAGTGCAATTTAACCGTGCCTATGAAAACTTTAGTATTAAATATACATGACGCTCTTATACATGAACATTTTAATAGTACTGTTCGGAGTATAGTTTCTAAGTGTTCAAATATGACCGGAGTTGGAGAAGCAACCATTTATAGATTTTTGAAGCAACGAAAGGATGGACGTATTACAGTAGCACCTAAAACGACAACTGGGAGAAAACCCATTCAAATAGATGGTACTATGAAATAACTGATCCGTGTGCATTCGTTTTATTTACAAAAAAAGTTACCTACTTTGGATAAACTTTTAGTAAACATTAATGGAGACGAAACTTTGCCAAACGTTAAAAGAGACAAATTGTGGGAAACTTTACATGAATTAGACTTTAAAAAATTGCGCTTATAGAGAAAGATAAAATTATTTTTTGTTGGAGGCAATATTTAAGGAAAATTAGAAAATTAAGAAGAGAAGACAAAAATATTTTTATTTGGATGAAACATGGATATTTTTTTGTTAATTTGCATTGCACCTAGGTATATTTCATCCAATCAGCAATTTGTCTTCATAACAAACAAGAGGCTTAAAACTAAGAGTTCACCCAATGATATGTTCTCCTTTCTGTTCTGATAACTATACAGTGCACACTCGCACTGTGCTCTGCTTTAACACACCACTAATTCAAACGGTTTGATCCTTTTGAGCCTTCTCATTAGATATCGGTTGTCCAGGAACTGTAGAACTTCAATGTTGACGTGATCATGTAGTCTTTTTTCAGGTTTTTTTGCGAAGGTTTTCCTCTTTTCTTCGATTGTAGGCATTCTTAGATATCTGTGTAGGTCTGAGTTTCTAACATACCAAGGGGCGTTTACTATTGCCCTTAATATATTGTTTTGGAAACGTTGTATTATATTTATATTAGTTTGACTGGCGATGTGCCAGAGTTGTATGCCGTAAGTCCATACTGGCTTTAGTACTTGTTTATATATTAAAAGTTTATTTTCCATTGCTTTGATTTTCTATTCATCAACCAGTATAATTTTTTATATTTAATACGCTGTTGCTAGGTACACGCTAAAGTGTAGACAAATTAAAAAATTATATACACGCGAAACGTCATATTGATGTGGTGGGAGGTGTTTGTGTGAATTCGTCTTGTTTGTTTTCATTTAGCAGTAGTATTTTATAAACCATAGAAGCAAATTTCACATACATGAACAAATAATAATAATAATGCCGTGACAACAAGAAAACGAAGCAACGACTTCTCGTAGGGTGGCGGCTTTCAATCTATACCTAGCTACGCCTACCGGCATTAACACCAATGGCCTGCACACAGCTCACCTACTCTGACAAGACGTTTCGCATGTATATAACTTCTTGAATTGCGTACAAGTTAGCGTGTACCTAGACACTGTGTATTTAATACCCAACTCTTCCCGTTTTTTCTTTATGTGTTCTTTTCACTTTAATTTAATATCTAGGTTCATTCCTAAGTATTTCGCCGAATTAGAACATGGTATTTTAGTATTATTTAATGTCACTGGTAGGTATTCTATTGATCTTTTATTAGTGAAGTTAACCTGAATTGTTTTATTTCCGTTGAGCTTAATGCGCCATAAATTTTCCACTCATAGATTTTATTAGTTGCATGTTAAAGTTTTCTGATCGATCATTCTATGGATTTACCGATGGCAAGTAAGGCCGTGTCGTCGGCAGATGTGGCTATTTACGTATTTTGTGTTTGTGGTATGTCGGAGGTAAACAACAGGTAAATAACTGGTCCCAGAACACTTCCTTAAGTTATCCCTGCTTTAGTTTCTTTAAGCTTGGAATATTTTTTTCTTCTTGTTTTACTAGGAAGATTCTATCAGTCAAGTAATATTTTAAGTTGTTACAATATTGTTTAACGCGTTAAGCCCCATGCGCACAACACTGGTGCACAGTATATTTTCACCTCGGACCACACGCACAAATTTGTCCACAATGTATTATCGAGTTCAAGCAACTGTGGCCGTACGAGGGACATAATTTCTGTGGTGTTATATGGTGATTTAGATAGCTCTGGCCTATATAAAAAAGAAATTTGCCTTATTCCTAGAAAATCGTTATTCAATTTTTGTAGGCTAGGATATTTGTTGACGTCTGTATTTCGCGGGGTCGAAGTTATGTGCAACAATTTTATTCACTATTTGTGGTACAAAAGTGTTGATAAGTTATAAAAATATCCAAAAAAGGGCAATTGGTAATGAAAAATGCTAAAAAAGTACATACATATTGCCCAGGCTGCCTGCCCCTCAACTGTTTTTATGTGCATAGACTGTTTTTTTTTTTTTAGATACCCACACTTGTAATGTTAAGAAATAATTACGCATTTTACCGTCCTCTCAAATATAGCCTGTTGGCATCATAGAATCTTAGTTCTTTAGTTTTGTTTATCATTGTTAGAGTGTAGTTTATATTGTTTAGTTTATATATCAAATATTAAAATATCTAATATACGTTGCAATATATTGTTTTATACATTCTGGTGTGTGTGGATCAATCTGGTGCACATGGTCTAAACTAATAAGAAGCAAAAAAAAAATTATAGACCATGTGCAGCTGACGTGGCCACACTATTTTTTTCCTAAAAAATATGTCAACACCTCAAAAAAAAATGGTCTGGTCAGAGATGAAAGTCGCGCTTTTATACCCTGGGGCTTAACGTGCTAGGTAGAAGTTTATTTATTTTATATTCAAGGCCATCTAACCATACTTTATCGAAAGCCTAAGCTACATCTAGAAAGAGTAAGGTGCACCAAGAGAAGGAAGCTCGACAAGCTTCGACAACCCACCTTGGCTGGGGAAACCATTCCTTTTGCGGAGGAGGTGAAATATCTGGGAATCATCCTAGATAAAAAACTCACCTGGAACCCCCAATTGGATAAAACCATTAACAAAGCCAGATTATCCCTCTGGACTCTCAGAGGGATATGCGGCAAAGCATGGGGGCTCAGTCCTCAACTAATCTATTGGATCTACTAAACAGTGGTAAAACCCATGGTTACCGGACTGATGACAGGACACTGCCGTCTGGGCAACCACATGAGAAGGATAGGTCTGCAACAAACATCGGACTGTCGATTCTGCAGCGTGGAGGACGAGTCTGCAGAGCACATTTTATGTACCTGCTCCGCTCTGGAAAGAACCAGGTTCCAGATCTTCGGATTTACCCGACTGGAGCCTACCGACTTTAAAGAAGTCTCACCCAATTCAACCATGACCTTTATCAAAAGGTGTGGCTTGTAAGTTAGTCATGAGCCACAATAGACCCATCTGGGTCGCAGTGGAAGGCGATGAGATCATCCCACTCATTTTCAACCTAACCTAAGGTGCAGATCTTTTCTTCCAGTGTTTTATTCTATTTTATTCGTTATTCTATGGACTTGGTCAATAGTGTATTGCTTGTTCCTAAATCCAAATTGGTGGTTAGGTATTATATTTCTACCGTCTATAACTGGTTTCAATCTTTTTAGTAAAAGTTTTTCGAAAAGTTTAGATAACACTGGTAACAGGGATATAGATTTATAGGACGTCACTTCATTTGGTGGTTTTCCTGGTTTGGGTATCATTATAATTTCAGCGACTTTCCAGATACTAGGTATATGCTCTAGTCGAAATACAGCGCTTATTATATTAGTAAATTTAACCGCAGCTTATCTAGATGTTTGGGGGAAGGTGGCCTCCTCTAAACTGGTAATTATGTCTAGAATTGTATTAAGCATAATCATTATTTGGTTCGTTGAAGATTCGTTTTCAGTCAAATTTGTCATTCTTTGTGCATTATTAATGATAGGTAGTCTAGATTGGGTATTATTTCTATTTTGTTAAGTTTTGCTTACCTGGTCTCTTCTCTATTGTATCTACTTTGCCACTTCACATCCTCTATAGCTTGCTGGATGTGCTTGATTGCAATTTGCGCATTTTGATGGTACATTCGCCGGTTTATCACACTCTCCTGTAAGATGGCTTTTGGCACATTTAACACACACTGGTTGCCTATTACAAAAATGTATAGTATGCCCATATCTTTCGCACCGTTTGCATTTTTTATTTGGATAAAACATGGATAAATGAAGAACATTTTGTAAAAAAAGTTTGGCAAGATAAACATGTCACAAATGCTCAACAGGCGTTTATAGAAGGTTTGTTCACTGGCTTAAAATTTCCAAATGGTAAAAGTCACCGTTTAATTATCACTTATATTAGAGAAGATAAAGGATTTGTTGATAGAGGCTTGTTAGAATTTGTTTCAAATTCTATCAAATAGTTATATTATGGACAATGCCAGTTTTCATTCAAGATTAAAGAAATCGTTACCTAACACTAAATAGAAAAAGCAAGAACTCTCCGATTGGCTAATGACCAAAGAAATAGTGGCAGAAAAGGGATTACTCAAAATATATCTATTGCAGTTATGTAAACAACATTCACCAAAATTTAAGAAGTACAGTGTAGATGAAATAACAAAAGAACATGGAGTTAAAGTGTTGCGGTTACAACTTTATGACAGTGAACTTAACCTTATTGAACTAATATGGGCTCAAATAAAGGGATATGTCGCGAGAAACAATACAACATTTAAACTTCAAGATTTTCGTCAACTATTATGTGACTCCATATCAAAAATTTCACTGGAAAATTGGCAAAACGCTATAAGATATGCCATAGCAGAGGAAAAAAATCTGGAAACTTGATATGTTAATAGAGGAAACAATAGAACCTAATAATTGGTTCTATTGGAAAGTGAGGAAACTGATGATAACTCCTTATCGGGAGAAAACAACGTATTTATTTAGGTATGTAACTCTTTATTTATATTAATTATAATAAGTTTATATGACGCTAGCACCCGAAATACAAACAAATTTATAAAAACGAAATATATTATGAATGTTTTATGAGAGAAGATTTTTTTGCAAAGATTTTTTTTATAGTAATTACATGAATTTGGTTGTGTGTATATTTATTATTAAATATTAAGGAAATAGTATACTATTTTTATAAAAATAAATGCGAGTACTTAATATTAACACTCTACTATTTTTTATATTAAAATAATTTCGTGTTCCCCGTCACTAAGGTATAGAATTAATGGTTATTTTCTTAGGGTTCGATGTTTTTTGGGATAATTATACTAAAATCTAGTGAATATTCAGATAAGGTAAGTATTAATATTTACTTTTCCTACGACCACTTAGGAAAGTGACACATATCACACTATATAGTCCTATGGAAAGTGTCCTATATCACACGCGTATGACTAAGAATTTACTTTCCACCCAAGTGAGAATATGTTACTTTCCGCAGTAGTTGTCAAAAAATGTCAAACGCCTAATTTCTATTTTGATCTATGTAATGTCCATATTAATACTAAAATCGATATGATTGTTAAATTATTGAAATTGTTTTAAATTAGATCCTAGATATTTATCTTTAACAATTATTATTAAAATAATTTTAAAATAACTAAGATTATGTTTGCTCTTTAATTTGGGTAAATACATAACCGATTAGATCATTTAATTGACGTAAGGCCCATTAGCTCAGTTGGTTTAGACGTCGAACTTATCAACTTTGCCATTTTTTGACCGCGTTCAATCTATGGTTCAAATCCTGGCGGAGCCGAATTTTTTTTTTATTTTTTTTTTATTTTTTTTTAGTTTTTTTTGTTTAGAAAATATGAAAATTGAATAAATACGATTATTGTTGATTATTTTTTTAAATACATTTTAATTATTATAGTAATAATAACCTTGGTTTTACATTTTTTTGATGACATTATTTTGTGGTCGTAGGAAAAATATTGTACATCACTTGTGTGAAAAGTGATTTTCCACACTCGTAATGTAATATACTATTCTCTCTGCTTTGAACAATCCTGTATATAGACCTTTGGCATAAAAACTCAAAAAACTGTACTATCATGCATTTTTAAATAAACTATAGTTGGGGAAGTGGGCTAGATCCTCAGATTTTAGCCTAATGAATTTTTGCTAGCATTCTGTACAGATCTTACAAAGGTATATAAAAAATGTAATAAATAATACATTATTATTATTTATTAATAATTATTAATAATAAAATAGTATACTATTTTATTATTTATTATTATATTATTATTAATTTAACGTTTATTGACGTTTTACGTAACCTTTTTTAAACAAAATTTAAAACAACAAAACTACAAAAAGATACATTTATTGGCCTCAATGGCTCGCTATGTAATAAAATATGTTCTCAAAGAGATACCATTTGGCTTATGCTGTGTGTAATAAAATAAGTGATTACTGCAATCCCAATTCAGTAGACACCCATAAATTAATGCTATTAGCATCCGAAAATTCCAAAACGAGTGCGTAAACGTTGTTCTCTCGTTCTTTCTCTCTCATGCTTCAAACAAGATAACATAAATAATCTTGGTGTTGATGTTCCGTGCAGACCGATCGGCAGGTAGGGTAGGTATATCTATAGTGTGATTTTGTTTCCACAGTCTCTGTCGGCAGATATTTAAGACTCTCTCCACAAAGTTATAACAAGCCATGAAAGCCGCCTTCTGCTTTCTACAACAAAAGCTGCTTCAGAATGTACATTGTACATGCCGAAAGCCAATTTGGTATTTAGTGGTTTTTGTGGGGCCAACGCACAGGGGCGGGTCCCGTTCTTATTTGTAAAACCTTTTTTTGTTAATAAATGATGATCATGTGGCCTTCTAAGAAACAAGATGTTCAATTAAAACGTTATGTTTTTTATTTATTATTTAATAACAAAGATATATGAAACTGTAGACAATTCAATAAAATTGGTTTCTTTAGAATGAAATGAGTATTTAATTGTGTACTTAATATGTTTTTGATGCAATATGAAAATACTATTTATTCTTCCCCTCAATTTTGCTTTTAGTAAAAGTTATGTAAGATATTGCACATATGTTTCCGAGTAGTAAATTGCAAGATCTATCAAAATCAAGAAAACAAAATTGGAGTTACTATTTAAAAAATTGTCAATGACGTTACTGCCCAAAAATGGGAAGTGGGGGAACTTCCTTTCCTTTGCACCATACTGTATACATTTTACAAATAAATAATAATCAAATACCTTACGTTGATACAGCAAAATATTTGGGTAGGTATAACATTCGACGCAAGGCTGCACTGGAAAGTCCACGGAATAAAAAAAGAAGAGCTAAGAACAAAGCTCAAGGAAATGAATTGATTGATCAGAAGGCATTTAGACTTATCAAATTACAATACATTACTCCTCTATAAATAAGTAATCAAACCAGTGTGGATATTATATCCAGCTGTGGGGATGTGCCAGAAATAATACAACGCTACCAGAATAATGTACTCAGGAACATAGTTAATGCCCTTTGGTACTTTAGAAACCGTGGCCTTCATAGAGAGTTGGAGACGGACATCATTAACCAGACCATCAGGAACTTTGCTGAGTCATGAATAACAACTCCACAACCACGTTAATGTTGAAGTCATCCAGATCCTCAAGTAAATTAAATAAGATAAAGTAAATACACATATGTTAATCTTAGTGTAAATAAGTTATTAAAGTCTGAGGATTATTATTCAGTAAGGACTTAGTTTTTAATTTTTTAAATGTCGTAATTTAAGTTAGAATAAAATTACTCAATGATCATCAATCTGTAAAAATGAAATATAGTTAAATAGGATCTGACGGTATCTATCCAGTTCTACTTCAGTGTGATCTGGAAGAACTCACACAGCACCTGGTAGGTCCTTCTCGTAGATCCTCGTTGGCTCTGAGTTATATTCCAAAAAAATTAAGAGATGTAAAAGTGAACTTTATACCCAAATCTAGAAGGATGAATTATACTAGTCCAGAAACCTCCAAAGCCCCTAAACAAAACTAAACTTTGCAGCAGAGGTCTCACCTTTGACAGTAAATTAACATGGGACACATACCTATGTCTGAATAAAAGAGAAGTGTAATAAAAGTGGGGATATAACGGCTAATTCCATAGGCGTATTTTGCAAAATAAGTTTCTAAAATATAAATAAGGTTATGGTATATACGAATGAAAAAAGTTATATTATTTACAAAAAATAAATTGTTGAACTTTAATATTGAACGAATTAAGTTTAACCAATAAATAAAAATGTTGTTAATGGGATTAAACTTTTTTTAATATCTCAGTAAAAGCAATACTTCAGTACCTTAAATCAAAGATTAAAAAAAATAAAAAGTTCAAGAACTATCTTTAAAAGTCACTGTCTTTACTACTGGTATTATTATTATTATTATTATTATTATCATCATTGTCTTTTCAGAGATTTATTATTAAAGGGTCTAATTAAGTTTTCCGTTGCTATATCCACTTTCTAAAATGAATTTTCCACTATTTTAACATGATCATTGCATTTTCTCCAATGTTCTTCATATACACCTGAAACTACTACTTTCAAAAACAAATTTCGCACATCTGGTAATTTCTTAGATTATAGAAACAACAGATACATTTATTTACCTTTAAACCTGGTCATATATTGCACAGAAACGTAGCGCGTAGGATTTCGTAAAAGAACCGACATGCGCTGCCTGGTGCGCTGTTGCCAGGATATGTAATTTATCCCTTTCATTTTTAAAAATAGTTTTTACCTATAACTCACTAATAGCGATAAGTTTTATTAATTTTTAACTACAAATAAGCATTGAAGGATGAGGTACAAATAAAATATCTACCTCTTGAACCTGTAGTGCACTCTTTTCTTCTCTACGCCTCTGCTGGTATCGTATTAACAGGTAGGCAAGATAGTTTGATAACTTTACCCTACTAAGTACGTCTGAGAAAGCGATACCGACTCACCACTATTGAGGATAATAACAATCAACAATAAACTAGTGGTAGAGCCCCGAAGATTCTTAAATATCATTCATCCATTGTTATCTCATTCTTGGTTGGGTGAGCGTACTTAGTAACGAGAAAATAATGATGGTTTTTTAGTTATCAACTTTAATTTTTTAATATAGTTAATGTTGTGGAAAATGCGGTAATATTCCAATCTTTTTATCAAGATACCTACACGTATTATCAATAAAGTTACCTACCGGAGAATTTCGGATATATTTTTGTAACAGGAAGAAACAAAGAAGAAAAGCATATTTATTGAAAAAAAAAAAAAAAAAATTTAACATAAAAGGTATCCTTTATTATTACAATCTATATATTTAATTGCAAATAATAAGCAAGATTATTTTATATAAATATTTTCCATATTTTTACGAAGTCGTTTGTGCTTTATATAACTGTATGTGAACCGATCTTTCATAGCAATAGGCAATTGCTGAGTCAGTAACATTCTCTAAGATACATACCACCATTTATTCCACCTCATCTTCTCAGATCCCTGATCCCTCCAGTGCGGCTGAAGAGTTTAGGGAAGCCTATAACGACTCACTAACCGGTAGAATGAAATACACATCCTTTACCTGTTTGTCACCACATGATTGAACATGGGATTGAACTAAAATGTGGAAAATGAGTCAAGGAATATGATGGGACAATATCGTCTAAATATGAGATATTGATGTGACTAGTGTTACCTCTAATTTTGCTTACAATAGAGAAAAGTTTGTTTGTAAAAGTTGTGTTTTATTTTATATCATAAATCAAACCAAGGGTCTCATGATAACATTTACTACAGACCCGCGCTGGCTTAATGCGGCACTGCTTCAATGCATAAAAAAAACATTTACACTAGATAAATATAAGACTTTTTCACAAAAATGATAAACATTTAGTAATCGTATATTAATTCGTAGAATTCGCTATGAATACAATAGAAAAAAAAATACTACAAAAAAAGTAGAAGAATTTACAAAGAAAATATCAAAATTGTATATAATAATTTCTAGTAAAAGCTCTCAGGCATTGCGATTTGTCAACAAACATAAAGTGGCCGACTTATTTTCTTATTTATGCTCTAACGACGGTACGGTTTATTTTTTCGAACTACAAAAATTTTTATTAGATATCCATAATTAGACAGGTCAATGCACAGACTTGAAAATGCTTTGCCAGACTGCATGCTGCAGCTATTGTTAAAATCCACTTAATGAGTCTTAACACCTAGCTTTGAAACAATATTTTACGACGTTAATTATATATTTGACAAATGGTCGAGTTCAGTATTATTTGTATAACTGTACAGAGTGGGTACAGGTGATTCGGAAATGTTAAATATTTGTTAAAGAACTAATCAGTTTGTCATCGTAAATATAAGCGAGGTGGGATATTCTTCAAAATTGAAAACTAGATAATATATAACAAAAGGAGAGTAGACAGATCTTAAAAGAAAATGAAAATATAAGTATACAGTATGAGTATACAGGCCTCACTACCAGAGTGAGTGGTTAAATGATTTAGTATTACGATGTCATCCGACGAATACGAACGCAAACTTGAAGAATTTTGTGAAAATATTCGTAAATTAAATAAACAAATAGCTTTGTACGAAGATAATAAAATAATCGTAGCATAACTAGCAAATCTAAGTGTGTGGGATAAAGTATTTCTGAATTACAAGACGCCAGCAGCTCAATATCCACTAAGAAGGATTCGGCCTACAAGATGTTACAAGTAGCAGAATCATTCATCATCCTAACGGCTATTTTTAATAATGTCTTATATACAAACGTCCCCAATAACGTCAAGAATTTGGCAATTTGTTTTAATGATTTAAAAAGTGATTGTAATCGAACTGAATGGACTTTGATGGATTATAAAGTAGTAAATAAAGGGCAACTTCCAGTATTCTTCAAAGAAATACAGCCAAGACAATTCTACAAGATAAAGCTTATATTTCCTGATATCACGGAGAGCGATTCAAGATGGTACGAGACCGATGAAATAACCCAATATGATACATCAGTTATACTTTTATATATTATACTTTTTGGAATAATAATAATATTGTTAAAAATTGTTGTAAAAATTGTAAATCGCAAATGGGAATCATCCTGCATTAAAATTAATATTTAAAAAGGAAAGGCGTTTCAATAAAACCCAAATCATACGTTAAAGAATTAAAATTTATTTAAAAAAACTACCCATTACATAGGTATATATATATTACATTTATAAGCCATTGGCATAGACGTTCCACATTTCGTTGGGTGCAAGAAAATTGTCCAGTGGCATGACATGGGTTGATATCAGTTGCAAAATTCCCAGTTGCACAGGGCGTACCATCATACTTGCAAACGTCAATAATGTTGAGAAAAACGCCTAAAATGTTGTATTTCTTAAGTAAAAATTCTGCTTTCTGTTCTCCTCGAATATAAATATAGTCTGCAGCAAGCAACAACTTATTCTCAAGTATTTTATTCAACTTGGAATATTCTACGTTGCCCGAAGAGTATTTAATACCATGTAAATTCTTCTCTAAATACGATGCAGTTTTTTTGTCTTTATTACTTAATGTAGCAAATGGCTGCGGAGGCGTAAAGATGTAATGGCTCGTCTTGAAACCAATTTTGATACTTAATTCTTTAGATACAAATAAGTCATCAACGATGAAGCCTTGAATGTCGACAAATGCGATTCTCATGATGTCTGTTTTGGATCTGAGGATAACGTTTTTTACGAGATGTTTTTAATAACTTCGGTGAGGGGGAAGTACTCTATTAAGCAATCGTGAATAATTATACAGTAGGCTTTAGTGTTGCCCGGGAATCCAGTATCGGCTTCGATATCCAATCTCACATCGACAGTAGATGATTTCATGGTTTCCTATTGCTTTGAACAATCAATAACGAACAAAGCACGATTTTTAAATGCAGAATAATCCAAAATCCAAAATATAATTTGCCTGTAGATGGGCTTTTAAATAATGCAACAATCAAATTTATGCGCCGACCACGTTGTCAGCATGGCGATACAGAATTTACGGTGGGTTTTCCATGGCAAAAACACCATCTACGATGGTATTTTCCTCAAACAACACCTGCAGCTCGGACCGATGCACAAACGGCTTTCCAAATGTGGCAAAATACTTCAACATTAACGTTTGAAATGGTTATCCCTAGTATAACACCTCCTGATATTACTATAACTATGGTTCGCAAAACTCATTATTTTAGAACAAATTGTATGGGTAATGAGGTATGCACGTTGACCCTTGACGGACCTCATGGCGTCTTAGGACATTCATTTTTCCCGTTAAATCCTTTTTTGAGAATGTGGGCGTAGAAAAAGTATAGTACGTTACACGAGTTGTAAGCCTATTACGCACTCAAGAAATATTTCAAATATGCTACAGAAAAACAGTTAGCCGACCTAGCCCAATAAAGCAAGATTAAATATCGAGGAGCTCTAATTTCGAACTGTTCTTTTTTTAGGTATAATTTACTTTTTAAAGTAATAATTAGTTTTTTCTGTTGTAAAATGCTTATAAAATTAGAATACTCACAGTTTTAATTGATTAACTTATAAAAAATAATAATTACTGATTAAGTTCACTCACATAACAGCAGCTATTAAGAATATATTATCTAGGCACTCTTACAGTTCACGGTCAGTTGGGTTATAAGGAATTTTTAATAAAATAATTTCAAAATTAATTTTTTTTAATTTTTTAAGCATATTCGAATAAAAAATAATGTATGAACCACGGAACATTTGTTTTAGGACTCCTAGTAGTCGTCCTAAAAACTAAACTTCTCGTCCTTGGTACATAAACTATTATTATATACCTTTTATTCAAAACCAAATTTCTAACTGACCAAAGTTGCTAAAGCCAATTATAATTAGAAAATTGCTAATATTTTTAATAGAACCATCAAAATCTTGAGAAAAAATGCGTTTGGGTACATGGAAATTGTTACCAAACTTTACTTCTCTTGTCCAACCCCTTTATTTCTGTTAACATACGTTGAGAACTTAATTTCATAATAGTTGAAATGAAGATGAAGCGGTCCTTTTTATTGGATATACCTATTAATTTAGGAACATACTTTCGACGCAGGTATATAAAACATTATGAATATGTACGTACTTAGTTATAATTATCAACATATTTTTCTTAGAAAGAATACAAGATTACTTAACGATAACAACAGCAATTTAATATTATAATGGCTTCATATAATAACATTATAACGTGTGAAAAATTAATACCTACAGGATAAGATCAATTTCGTAATAATATAGATTATAATCTTTAACTACTTCAGAAACCTATTAAAAGCTTTAAACGCTTAACTCAGTTTCGACAGATTTCCTGATTTACACAACAATTTTAATTATTATACAATTAAAGTTTTCTCGGAAAAAAAAATTAATATCCTGTTCCTGTTAAACTGAAATTTAATTTTTACATTTATTATACCTTATTTTTTTTAGAAAATCATAACTGTTGCCCTATTCCACAAATAAGGTCGTATTAATTTTTTTATATTTCAATTCAATCATAGGCGTTTTTTGCACATTTGATTGTTTCTAGTTCTATCTATTAATTTGTTCTTCAATATCGTGTACAATAGGTACATACAATTAATTGCATTCGTTAGATTTATTGATGAAAATGATATAATTCAATTTTTATGTTGTCGGGAGAAATATGGAAAGCAGAAGAAATGCCACTAAATTGGAGGAAAGCGGTAATACTGCCAATATATAAGAAAGGGGACCCATCAGACTATGGAAACTATCCAGGTATAGCTTTGCTGGACGTTACATATACGGTACTAGCCACGTTAATAAAAAGAATAGAAGTAGAATGAGAAAAAATTATCGGAGAATACCAATGTGGCTTTAGAAAAGGCAGATCAACGACTGACCAAATCTTTATTTTAAAACAGGTATTCACATGTTGCTACGAATACAAAATACCGACCCATATTATGTTTATTGATTTTAAAAACGCATATGATACAGTAAATCAACGACAATTGATAAATTCTTTGAAAGAACTAAAAATACCTCTTAATACTGTAAAACTGACGAACATTACCCTAGAAAATACAAGGTGTGCAATAAGAGTAAGAGGTGGGGAAACCGAAGAACCAAAACGGGCTTAGGCAGGGAGACCCATTATCCACCCTTCTTTTTAATTAAACCCTTGAAATAGTCATCAGAAACAGCGGAATAAACATATATGGAACCCTGATCAAGAGATCCCACCAAGCATCAGCATACGCAAATGATGTTGTACTGTTAGCGAGAAGTCAAAAAGAACTTAAAAACATAACAGAATAGCTATTAGACGCGGCAGGAACAATGGGGCTAAGAATAAATGAAAAGAAGAGTCAGTACATGCAACTCAAAAAACTTATGTGAAGCAACAAAAAAAAGGTTGAGAATCACTGATCTAGATACTAATTGAAGATACTGGTGCAAAAAAGGGGTGCTCCATTTTTATAAATTTTTCAGGACAAGGTAAAACCAATTTAATTTAAAAATATTTATTCTGAAATGTGTCAACTCCTAAACTAATACACTTTTTAAATAAAAAAAAAACCCTTAATTTTACAAATACATTTAGATAAGAATAACACAGCAGTATACTTTTTTATTATAGTCAATTTATGCTCCTAAAACCACATACAATCAGCAGGGACGGATTTTGTTGCTAGTTCTTTTACATACAGGCAGAGTCAGATTTACTCCAGCAAATTAATCCTAAATACAGACGTTACATTCAACACGGAAAAAAAGCAGTAGATGACAAGTAACATCGACGTAATGACTAATAAAAATATCAACCTGTCTCAAAGCGGCAAAAATTTGAATTGATTTGGTGCATAAACGAGGTAGCTCCGGAATTGTCTCCTTTTCGCATCGAATTGAAGTAGGGGACGTTAAGGTGATTACAGCACCCCCTCATAATTTTCGGACAAGGATATCTCAAAAAGTAATTTTTTTAAAAAATTAAAATTTTGGCAAAATATATAAGGCAATAATGTCTAGAATATACATATATTTTAAAGTTTTAATTTCTTTTAGTTTCCAAGAAAAAAAATCAAAGGGCCTTAAATTTTGAAATATCATAATGAAAATAAAAGCATTCCTCAACATCAGTATTCTTAATATAATTCCCAAATTTAAGCTCTTAATATCTTGTTAATTATTTTTTAAAATTCGCCGAAATTAGTGGCTAAAACACCTCGTTAAGTGCTGCTTTCTGGTGTAATGCGTCTGTAACTATCGTATCGTACACTCTGAGTCATCATTCGTTTCTTGCAACGATTTACACCAGTTTAAACCAGAAAATAGCACTTAACGAGGCATTTTAGCCACTAATTTCGGCGAATTTTAAAAAATCATTAACAAGAGATTAAGAGCTTAACTTTTGGGATTATATTAAGAATACTGCTGTTGAGGAATGCATTTATTTTCATTATGATATTTTAAAATTTAAAGCCCTTTGATTTTTTTTCTCGGAAACTGGAATGAATTGAAACTTTAAAATATATGTGTATTTTAGATATTATTGCCTAATATATTTTGCCAAAATTTTAATTTTTTAAAAAAATTACTTTTTGAGATATCCTTGTCCGAAATTTATAAGGGGGTGCTGTAATTACCTTAATATATTCCACATAACATCAGTACAAATCAACTGAGCTGCCTCGTTCTTGCACAAATCGGTAGAGCGACTTTTTATTAGTATATTCCTCTATAAAACAGAAATTGCTATAAAAATGGAGCTGCCATCTTATTGCACCAGTGTGTTCAATTTCCCTTTATCTGTTCACGTAATAGTATATTACGTAACAAGAGTTGTAAGTAACCCATTACGTACGAAGTGAAAAAGTTATGACTAAAACGAATAATATCCAACTTGTGTCACTTTAGTTCTAAAGATGTGAAGCACTTCACACGTGTTCATACATTTTATCTACGACCACACTCAAATGATTTATAATTAAACTTTAATCTTGAACATATACACATGAGTAATATGTAAACGATTCGTTGATGTGCACCCCTGGTTCTCTAAAAGTACCCTTATTTTAAAATGCACAAAAAATACCACGATTTGTCGACCTTTAGATGGGTTTCTTTGGATCAAATCGAAACACTAAACACAAGAAAATAACAATGACAGGAAACGCAATAAGTAAAATGCTTACTACTCTACTGAATGCAATTGTGCAGTATTATAAATTCAATCTTGTTTCTGCGCATTGTACGGTAATGTACTCTACGGATAATAATCAAGCTCTACAAAACTACAAATAAGCAGATCTAATTGATTTTCATAATTCTTCCATAAAACAATCCTATTTTCAACTTAATTTCTCTGAAAATAAAAATGTTTTGTTTCCTTATTGTTATCAGTAGCTCTAGCTTTAAAACATCTTGTTAATTACAGGTAAAACTCATGAACTGTAATAGAGAGTCGTCTTGAATTATTTACGAATCAAAAAACCAACTTTATGACAAAGAGGACTTCTATACAGGGAAAGTGCAACCAACTTAACAAAATAAAATTGACAGTAATGACATAATAAATTGGGTCACATAAAGAGGGTGTCTTTTTGTTCAATTGTGAAAACAATCAAATATATGTAATTTGCTTTAAAAGAGTATACATTTGGTCAGTTCCTCTTTTATGGACCACCCTGTATATTTAAGAATAAGAAATTTGAAAGATCCTCCGGTTGAATATACAATATTAAGTTTAGCGAATTTGAGAAGTGTTTCCTCTTTTTTTGACTGTTTCGCAACCAGCCCTTTTAGGCAGTATTAACTGATTATTTCTAATACACTGGTCATGCTCTAAGCCTTTAGCCTCTGCCTTGTTTGGGCCTTTTTACGACCCCACTTGTCCTTAAAACCAGGAATATTTGATGAAGGGGATAAACCTCTTTTACCCAACTATAGGGACGCCTAAGCTCACAGATAGCCAGTATAAATTATTTATTCGGGAATGTACCCAACCTTTATAGAAGTAAATTCGAGAAATTGCAGGAGATACCTGTCTAATAAATGGCGGGAACAAGAATAATCTATCGTATACACCAATTTTTATATAAATGTGCTGTGTTGCACAGGAAGTCAGTCAGTTGAAGTCGAGTAATAGCTGTGAGAATATTTATAAAGTAAATGTGATATAAATTAGTATAAGTAAATTCTTTTTTGGATTCGCGTAATTCTAAACATATTTATGTCCCCAACCAAATTTTCTGTCCTGCAAATACTTCTTGTACTCTTTTTTTGTTAACGACTTTATTTTTTTTTATTTAAAGGGTAATATACATAGTAAGGTTCGAAGAAAATAGGGTTAGATCTAGGCCAGATGCCGCGGGCTCTGAATAGAATTACTTCTATGTACTTCTTTATTGCATGTGTTGTTTATAAAAACTTTTACTAAGTTATTAAAGGTACTTTTCCAGCTCTTTATTGTTTTAGCTAAATTAAAATTTTATATTGCACCTTACTAAATGTATATAGTTTGTTAATTTTTGACTGCATATACTTATTATTATTTAATAAATATTTTTTACAAAACAACTCTGTGTTCCAATCAAATACCAGTAGTAAAAACGAGACAAATAAAGCTGTAAAAAAATAAATCAACAATAAATAAAATGAACGAAGGAGCTGAACTTCATTAAATTCACTAATAAAGATGACTTCGTTTAGATAAGCTTGTTGATTTCCAAGTTAGAGATATAGTCAATTTGTATTTAAGCTTGAATTATTATTCCGTCTTCTCTTTTCGTTGTTCATTCAAGAGGCAATTACATTTTCCTATTTTACTCAGAAAAAAAAATTATTACGAGTTATTTGACTTTTTGTATAGGATGAACATTGAACATTCGTCTCGGAAATTCTACAATAATATTAACAGGGTTTATAGAAAAAAAAAAACACAAACTTTTCACGCGATTGTAATTGATTAATCGTTGGGTGATCATGAAATAAGCTTTCGAAATCTATCTAACAAAAATTATAATCTTTTATTTTGCTCCCCAGCAGGGCGGGCATGGAAAATGAAAATAAACTGATAAAAAAAATTAAGTTGCAGGCTTTTATAAAATGCACTAAAAAGGTAAAGAATATTTTTTTATCATTCTGATATCATATCAATAAATTATTTTTCATAATATTGCATTGTCATCGGACCCTTGTAAGTATACCAAATTGAGCAAGTTCAAAAGGCCAAGTATTATTTCGTGATTCTTGACTGTACTCTTGATGCAAGTAAAGTAGAACAGATGACATTTATGGTAAGATTTGTCTCCATACAGGAATCAAAGTCTGAAGTTCAAGTTAATATCAACGAACATTTTTTGGATTTTCTACCCATTGAGAGATCAACAGCTAAGGAATTGTCGGAGGTTTTAATAGAAAAGCTAGAGAAAAATAGGCTTAAAGTAGAAAACATGCGCGGTCAAGGGTAGGACAATGATTCCAATATGAGAGGAGAAAAATCGGGAGTACAAACAAGAATCAGAAATATAAACCCCAGAGTACAAAATTTTGAGTCATATTAACCCCATCAGTAAATTTTTGCAAACTGTAAATTTTAATATGTCAAAAGCTATTGATATGCTTAGCAACTGCAAACTCTTCTTTGAAAACCTGAGATCAGATGAAGCTTTTGAAAGCATTATTTTAGAAGCAACCAAGCTTGCTTCAGAGATTGACATGGAAGCTAATTTCGAAACCACCATACCACGTCATCGGGTCAGAAGCAAAACAAGAACGTTTTTGTATGTGGGCCCGGATGAACCTGTTCAAGACCTCAAACAAAAATATAGAATATATTTTTTTATCACACTATAGATTAAGCAATAAACCCAGACAACACACCAAATCCCAGAGATATCCACAGAATATATTTTGTGGATATCCAATATATCCACAGGATATCAGAAATATTCCGTGGAACTAATATGGATATCCAAATGTCCGTCTATATCCAGAATATAGAAGATATCCTATGAATATTCAGCAAAATATCTAATGAGTATCTCCAGACAATACAAGAAATCCCAGATATATCCATAGAATATATTTTGTGGATATCCAACCAAATGTCCGTCTATATCCCAGGATATAGAAATTCAGATAAATATTTTATAATTATTTTTAGTAGAGCTTCATAAGTAACCAATGGTTATTGAATAACGTCGAAAGAAAATAGAGGTAAAAAATATTCCCAACAATCTGCCTTTGATTTTGCCTACTAAGGAGAAAATCATCCTTATTAGGAATCTTCAGCAATAAATGGAACTTCTCGACTTCAGTCTCTAATGAAGTCTCTTTGTGAAACAATGTCGATCAAACTCAATTACGGCGGGTTAAGCATGAGTAGATACGAAAGTGGTATCGCCATCTATACTTAGGAAGCAAAATCAAAAATTACATCTAGTAGATATCCACGATGGTTTGCGTCCGCGCTTAGACTTTGATATATTTATATTTATAGTGGATGTCCATGGGATATTGAATACACCTTAAAAAAATTAATTTTAAATATCTCAACGGTACTATTAGCCACAATGGCGAGTACAATGGCGTAATTTTTTTAATAATTTGCTATATAATTACAATTATTTATGGACATTTGCATGTCTATAAATTACATTTCATGGATATAAAATAGATATCCACCATGGACTGGACATTCAGTGGATATTGGGATGTTCAGTAGATATCCAAAGGATTTGGTGTGCTGTCTGGGAATGCCTTTATAATCAGATATAATTTGTTAAATACTCACAGTAATTATTTCAGCTTTTTGTATATTATTTTTGGTCTAAAAGACATGTCCAGAAATGAGTTACTGGCTCATTGCAAAGATTTGGAAGTAGTTTTAACTGATGGAAATTCAAGCGATCTTAACGCCCTGGAACTAGCCTATGAAATAAGCATTGTTTCGTCATTATTAATAAAAAAGGAAACCCCTGTTGAAGTTCTCAAGTTTATCGTTACACTTAAATTCGCATAGCATTAAGCATTAAGAATCCTACTTACATTGTCAGTCACTGTGGCTTCAGGGGAAAGAAGCTTTTCAAAACTAAAAATAATAAAAAATAATCTCAGAACGATGCAGACGCAAAATCGTCTCAATGGATTGGCAATGATAGCTATAGAACACCAAATTAGTGACAAATTAGACTTAAAATCACTGGTTCGTGAGTTTGCCGAAAGAAAAGTTAGAAAAAAGGCATTTTAATTACTTTGGTTAGTTAGAATTTATTTATAATATGGGATATTAGTTTATTTAGCATTACTACATTTTAATTTTTGTTATTTTGCCTTAAGTTCTAAATTGTTTTTAATAATTTTTTTTTTCAATGTTTTCTTGACTTTCTGATATGGTCGCATGATATTTACTTAAAAAAACGGGGGGGGGGGGGGCGCAAAATTAAGGTTTTCTTCGGAGCGCCAAAATGTCTAGGGCCGTCCCTGTCCCCAGAAATATCCATATATCCACATACACACATTTCATTTTTTTTATTATGCATACGAACGAATAATATTTATTCAGGAAGCAGAATCCATATACATAAAATTGAAACACAAGAAGTTTTAACAAAAATACAATAATTATCTACTATACTGAAAAGGAATCGTAGCCTATCAGAAGACAGACTAAAACGGTTTTTAATACGAACACACAATAAATCACCATTACGCATTTGAAATGATAATTATGAAAATGTGAATTTTTACTGCAACTTCACCAAAAACAACAGTTTCTAAGTAGGTCTTAGAAAAATTCATGCATGTCGGAGCGTTCAATTATTTTTCTTCCTCTGTGGGAGGGTATTTGGAGGAAAGAAAAATTATGTTTTGTAGGAGAGACGTACGAATATTGAGGTCTAAGAGTTTACTACAAACCGAATATAAAACATCTAGAAAGATGGTAAGATGACAAAATAGTTAAAAATATAGGATGGAGAAACTCAGAAGAAAGAAGACTTACCGAGAAAAAGATTATGTAATTCTTCTTCTTTCTCATCCCTATATTTTTTTTATTAATAAAATTTGAACCATTATCATTGTATATTTAATAAATTGATTTTTTATGAAAAGTAGATAATTTATATGTATTAAAAATTTACCTAGTTCGATTTAAATTACCAAAAAGGTTAAAAAAATGTACTAAATTACTCAAGAGTTCTTGCATTATCATAAAACCATTCTTGTTTGAATTTGATGTTAGAGTTAGTCATTAGAGCAATTTGTTAGAAGAGCGAAGTGAAGAGTGCATTGTATTGAATCCATGTGTTTTTCATTTTAAGGTACTTTGAAATCTCACAGTCGTAATGTACTTTCTATAGTCTCAAAATTATATAGTCAAATATTTGTTTATTTACTTTGAATTAACATAAGTGCACAAGATTAGGAATGCCTGAAATATTCTGCTCGGTGACTTATCTGTTTGTGAAGCAAGAGAAATATTACTAATGCGTATGTTTTATTTTAATATTTTTGCTTTTACACCAGTATGTTCGCATCATCAGTACGACAGTTGACTCCATGATACTATAAAAAGACGGTATGATGTTACGCAGATTGATACTAGACGTCACGGTGACGTAATGTGGCGAAAGGCGTGATTTTTATGAATTTGACGTATCAGCTGATCGAAAACAGCGCCAATCAGATAACCATATTCTACACCACAATACGTCATGCGAAAATTCGACGAGATTTCGTCGGCTAAATATCATACCTCTGTTTTTTGTATCATGAGTTGACCCCATGCAGAGTATCATTGTTATATTTAACGAAAAAATCATTATGTTGGTTAAATTAATTGATAGTCATGTATTTTTCTAAAAATAGAACCAATTAAGCAAAGAGCGGTAATAAAATATTTGCAGAAAAAAGGTAAAACGTTTATTGCAATTCAAGATATGATATGAACATTAAGTGAGTCACTAATGAAACTCTGGTGCCTTGAATTCAAGTGTAAAAGAACTCTTCATGGTGGAGGATCGCTAATCACGGTAAATATGGATGAACATATAAAAACAAAACAGGAAGTCTAAGATCAGGTAATGTTTTAAATTATTTTTCACACATAGATATTATTTGAAACTCTTCAACATCTTTCCATCTTTAAACCAAAAACAAATGTTAGAAAACGCTTGTAAAGATATCTATTAGGTTTTGAGACACCCCATGTATAGTCAATTGGTATTTTTATTTGTTATGATCAAATTATTCACCTCAGCAAAGGAGATATCAAGTTACAATATCGAAAAGTCATATCATAACTAAATGTAATAAAACTGTTAGAAATTATCATTAAGAATTATATTTATTGTTATGGTAATAGGAAATGATTTACAAAATTAAATGCGATGCTTTCAATAAAGAACAATGAACAAATTTAAAAAAAGGTAATAGCAGAGGCGTAACTAGGGGGGTGAGACATAGAGGGCATGTGGGCCTTTGGGACATCAAAGTACTTTCCTACTATTAGAAATCGGCAACTATAGTAAAATCGCAATCAATGGGAGTTTTACAGCACAGGTGGGTGGTTACTTTTAATTCATTAACCATATTCTCAATTATTTGTTGGTTTCTATTATTTACCTCGTTATTTGTGAAGTTTGATTGAAAATAGACTCGGTGTCTTTTATCTACTATAAATTTCACTAAGATGTGACAGTGTATCTAACAATTTTTCTGTTCCTTGAATCAAATACTTATTGTACCTATACAGGGTGTCATTGAAATAGTGTAAATAAATTCGGGAGGTGATAATACTCCTAAAACTAGTAAAAAAAGTTCCTATAACTATGGGTCGTTAAATGCATATTATTTGATTTAGGGGAATCAAAAGGGCAAACTTGGAAAAAGGTTTTTTTTGAAATTGTAAGCTTAAAAAATACGATAAAACTTCGAAAAAAATCACTGCTGACATAAAATTTATTGCTCAATCTAATGGTAATATCGAAAAATTACTTATTTAATCAGAAAGCGTACTTCTTGCAAGAGTAAGGGGTCGATTTATGATTAACTTTTTAGGGGTTGATTTTTTTACAACATGGGTCTATTTTTTAAAAACTACTACCTTTTTTCCATAAAAAAGGTACTCTTATTGCAAGTCGCTTAAAGCAATAAGTATCATAAATCGACCCCTTACCCTTGCAAGAACTACCCTTTCTGATTAAATAAGTAATTTTTCGATATTACCATTGGATTCAGCAGTAAATTTTATGTTAGGGATTTTTTTCGAAGTTTTATCGTGTTTTTTAAGCTTACAATTTCAAAAAAAACACTTTCCAAGTTTGCCCTTAATATGTATTTAACGACCCATAGTTATAGGAACTTTTTTTACTAGTTTTAGGAGTACTATCACCTCCCGAATTTTTTCACACTATTTCAATGACACCCTGTATAAAAAAGTAGGTACCTAATAAGGTACTTCGACTATATTCTAACGTGTACCGCACTGTAAACGAACGAAACCTTAACTTTTTCTTGACCGTGAAGTATTTAGCTCAGTGATTATATATCCCATTTTTAAACACAATAACAATGGTATGTATACCTTTTCAGTTCGGACTTAACAAACGCTCGTCTGTGGATAATTTTCTTTTCAAAACCTCGTTATAAATCAGATAACTCAGCCAATAATCAATTGGATATGGTAGCTGTAAATGCGTACTCCATTCTTATTTATTGGCAGCCCTGTTCATCAACATAGTGGGTTATTATATGAGGATGGGCTGAATATTCCGTTTGACGACAATGAAAATTAACTTTATAGGTTTGTAAGTCACTAAATTGAAAAAAAAATTCAATTTATTTTGACCAATCGTAATCCAAAGTCGTAGGTTTCATTGAATATTTTTATATTTTAAGTGTACAGAAGGGAAAATAATATTAATATAAGTCCCTTTATTTATTTTATGAGTACAAACGAATTATCAAAAACAATTTTTGCTTAACACTTACTCGTTAAAAAGAACATCATTGAGAATGGAACTTCAGGAACCAACAAATTGATCCACAAGTTTGTTGATTAAAAACTTCAAAATCTGCTAGCAAAACATTGTAAAACTTAACCATGTGTAGAAGAAAAGGTGCGCCAGAAAACAATAGAACATCAAACAACATCGGGGAGATTTCGTGAACAAGTTCACCTCTAGTCCTGATAAATTTCCAACATTTATTTTGAAGGATTGTATCAGAATTTTAGTCTATCCGTTAAAAACTTTTTAATTTAAAAAGTAGCCAAAGTTTGTCCCATGCACAAGTCTGAAGATCGTAAGATCATCAATAAAGATAGGCCCATATCGATTCTCAATAATGCAGCAAATATCTTGGACTCAATTTTATACAACCGTATTTATCTAGCTCGAGATCCACAATAAGTAACTTAGCATTATTTAGTCAATACTTGTATGAATCGTTAGATAGAAGGGGTCAGGTAGATGCGATATATAGAGATTTCTCCAAGGCCTTTGACAAAATTAGTCATGAGATACTTCTTAAAAAACGTTCTTGCCTTTGCTTCAACGACTTATACCTTTGCTTCTTTAAATCATATGTGCATCAAAAAAAGCTATATTTTCATCTGAATGGATTCTCCTCGAATATTTATGTTGCAACCAGTGGGGTCCCCCAGGGTTCCAATCTAGGTCCCCTGTTATTTTTTATTATCTAAGGATTCACCTTTTAATCCAATACCTATATTACATTTATCCTCAGGTAAAAAGACATTTATAAAATATAACTTTAGTGTTAATAAAATGTAATATCCCAGTCTCTACTTCACATTTAAAAATATCGATATTTTAAAGATTTTAGATTGTATACCTATTTGCCCCAAGTAAGTATTCGTTAAATATGCATTATTATTTGTATTTATTTTATTCTAATAATATTTATTTAAGTTATTAATAAACATATTTTAAGAATGTTTTATTTATTATTTATTGATATATCTTATATTTATTTAATAATAATATGAAAAACCAACTAGATTCATCCCTTAAATTGGGCATATCGACCTATTTTATTTTGTACTATAGTCTATTTTTATGTATGAGAGTAATAAAACAGCATTTCTAATGCAAAACTTAGTACGGTCATTTTAAATATTTTTATAGAATAATCTAAATATTTCCTAAAATTGCAATAAATGTACCTGAGCTATTACAAGTTTTGGGTCTTTTTTTGTTCCTTTATAAACATAAGCTGTACAGAACAATAGAAAAAGGTTTGGACAGGCCAAAAGCCCTGTGTATTAAAGATTACATAGCCATCTTAAGATTATTTTCAATAAATACCTATTTGCCAATTTGTTTTATTTTAATTCCAAAAATTTCTTACAGTAATCGAATTATAAGTAGATAAATACCTTCCCAACAAATTTCACCGAAAATGCGATTATAGGTTTTCCATTTAGTAAGTAGGTCCAAGTTGTGTATTCTTGACAGTTTATTAAATGTCGTTTAGTTGCAACTTGCAAGGTGCAGTGTGAATTCTAGTGTGATCATAGAAAATTTGGAAGGGCCGCGTAAACGACAAAAAATCGGTCCTTTAACAGTTAATGAAAAAACATTAATATTTAATTGTTTTAAATCATTTACAGACAAACATTTATGTAAAAGTGTTGATGACACAGTGGAATTAGTTAGTAGTACGCTTGGTGTTGGGAAATCTACGATTTACAGAGTTGTTAAAGAAGAGAAATGTGGCGAGTTTCAAACAGCACGTAAAGCTCCAGGAAAACCAAAATTTCAATTAGAAAATCTTTTGAAAGAAAGACTTCGAAGGAAAGTGCATGCATGCGTTCTTCTTTAGAAAAGAATTTCTGACAGTAGACAAAGTTCTTGCCACGGTTCGAGATGATAAGGATTACCCTGAAATGAGTCGAAGCACACTATGGAAACTTTAAAAGAAATCGTGGGATGACGGTGTTAGATCACCACCATATCATTGCGAAGTAAACCCGATTGAACTGATATGGGCACATATAAAGGGAGAAGTTTCAAGAAAAAATAATTCTTTTAAAATGAGTGATGTTAAACAGTTGTTTTTAGACGCTGTAAATAATGTGAAGCCTGAAAACTGGGAAAAGGCAGTAAATCATACGATTAAAGAAGAAGAGAAAATGTGGAAGTTGGACAATATTACTGATGAAATGATCGAGCCACTCATTGTAAATATTGGTTGCGACAGTTCATCTTCTGATTTGGATTTGTAGGTAAGAAGTAGTTTTTATATTAAAATTATTATTTATGAACGTAACGTTGTTTAAAAGTCAAAGTTTAAACCCTTATACCTACATAATCCGTTTACCACAATGTTCTTAACATACCTTGTGAAAAAATAAAATATTTTAGAAAAAATTACACTTTTTTACCTTCAGCTGTTTAGAAGTTATAAGCAGGTTAATTAGGTGAAAATATAAGTGTATACTCGAGGAATAACTTCAAAAAATATTTTAACTGTCTACTAAAAGAAGTGGTACGCCTATGGATTACGAACGCTTTAATATTTTAATACCCTCTCATAAATAAAAATAGACTATAGTTCCATACTTTATTTTATAAAATCATTTATGTGGAAATCATTTAAAATTTAATTTAGAACTACTACCTACTACTAAAAATTATAATTTGAATTTACCGCCATCTGTCAATTGTCATTTTAGTTCCTGCTCCAAACACAAGGTGGCGCTAATTTGGTTTAAAAGTCTAACATTTACGTGAGGTCTAGAGGATACGTGCTTTGTGGCGACTCACCCAAGTCCGACTCAGCCGAGTTCTGTTTATAAATGCGGACTTAAGTTGCATTAACCCTCATTAATGCAAAAAAAAATCGACTACAATAATATTCTAGTTACTTTCGAACACTACAAAATGATCCAGCGTTTCTGTTTTTAAAATAGTAAAACACAGAACGGTTTGATCGCGATCAATAAAATTTATTCCAGATGCCATTCCTGATTGAAAGTCATAAAATGCAAAACAAACCCATGGGTATAAAGTAATCTCGAAAAACAGTGGTCCATCGTCAATGCCTTTAAAACCAAACGTTTGACCCAGGACAAATATCTGACAAGACATTCCACTTAGTCTTCGAGCAGACTTGATATATAAATATTTGTTAATCATTGGTTGCTGGAACCAGGTGTGTGCGATCTGAGCCGGACTAAGCCAACGGGTATGTGAATGGAAAAATATAGAGAAATCAACAAATCATTTGTTGACAGTAGTTTATTTAATTGTTACAAAAGGGTAAGGCAATTAATATACAGCGTGATCTATGTATTCCGGTACAAAAAAAAACATTTAATAGCTATAGTTTATTTGAAAATTTGTATGACCCAGGGGATAAACCCCAATATAACATCATAAAACAATGACGGAGAATTTCTAAAATAAAATGTTTAGCATCTAAATCGTATAATAAAAAAAAGTAAAACTAATTATGTAAACAAACTTATAAGAGAAAAATTATCTTCAAAAAATCTATGGTTGTGTAAATAATATGTGGTAAAAAGCAAATGGTAACAAAAATATCTGAAATATTATCAAAAAACAATTATTTAATTCTAACTGATTTTCAGAGCGTCAACAAATTAAAAATTTTTTTTAGCGACTTGGGAGAACAATATACTGAAAAAATTAAAGAACCGGTTAATTTCGAAGACAAAATCTTAAAACTTAAAGAAGCATGTTTTTGTCACACACCAATGAAGAAGAAATTATAAAAACTGTTAAATCAAGGAAAGCGCCTGTATTAGATGATATAGAAGCCGAAACTCTAAAAGAGGTTGCAGATCGTATTGCAAGTCCCTTAAAAATTATAATCAATAAATGTTTTGATAATGGCTATTTTCATAAATCGCTAAAAGTTGGATTGATTAAGCCTCTATTTAAATCTGGAAATAAACTAGAAGTCGGTAATTATCGACCAATATATTTTCTATTCACTTTATCTATAACAATAGAAAAACTTTTCAAAGAGTTTCTAAATAAACATAAAATTATTTCAGATCATCAACATGGCTTTAGAGCGAGTAAATCAACTATTTGTGCATTAACATCTTTAATTTATGAAACAAGTTTATATGACACTAGTACCCGAAATACAAATAAATTTATATGGAATCACCCCGTATAACGAAATATGAGTGTGTTATGAGAAACTATTTTTTTTGCAAATATATTTTTTTAGTATACCATATAAATTTAGTTGTGTGTATGTTTATTATTAAATTTTCAAGCTGCACATCTTCATCAACCACATCCGTCATATCAACATCTGATTTTTCAGTTTCCTCTTCACTTTCAACTTTCTTTATTTTCGTTTTTTCTCTACTTTTTTTGGGTTGACATTAGTTTTTCTTGAAGCTGTTTTCGGCGCTTTCAACTCCTTTTTTTTCTTTTCTTCAGTAAGTTGATTTTTTAAAGGGGTGCTTGTTAAAATTTGGGAATGTTGTTTATTAGTTCCTCTTTTTATTATTTTTCGAAATCCTTTTTTTGGGATTGGAGCTACATCTTCAATGCTTACAACTGAGGAATTTAAATTGGACGAGTTTTGTATTTTGGAACTTGGATTTGGTGTACTTGGGCCTGCTAGTACTAACGTCTCTACTGGGTTTGCTGATGCTGATGTGCTTGCTATGGGTTCCAGTTGATTATTATCTTTCAATTCACATTCAAAACTTACGATTCTAAACTCCTCAGCTGTAAATATGTCTCCATTTAGGGAAAATCCTGCTACTCCTTTTTCCATTGTGGCCACCTTAACGTAAGCTTTATTAAACAAACTGGCAAGTTCAAACATGTTTATCTTTTCATGAGCTGTTACCATTAAATGGACATCGCACTCACGATAATACGCCTTTTTCAAGGGACCAAAAAAGACATATCCAGTGGTTGTGTCTTGTGGAAGCGATACAACATGAATGTTTACAAAACTTATACATCTCTAAGGAAATATGGCTTCTATGGTTGTTGCAAATCAGTAAAATGGGATCGCCTACAGAAGGTTTTACATGTTTGTTGAAATGTGTTAAACATTCTGCAAATAAATCTTGGTTCATCCACCCATTGTCGGAACATCCGTATTCAGCGTCCAAAGGGCCGCTAATCTCCAAGGTAACACTCATTCGTTTTCGAGGAAAAATGAAGAATGGAGGTATGTATCCTCTTGCAGCATTCATGCAACAATAACTGTAACATTTTTCCCTCTTTCACCAGACTTGGCAACTCCGACCTGCTTCATACCCCGAGCTGCATAAATTTTTCCACATTTATTTGGAACATTCGTGATTCCCGTTTCATCACACTAACCCTATTTGCTGCGAAATGAAATTTAGAATAAACTGTCACTAAATTGGAAAATAAGAGTTTAACTTCGTCAACATTAAAAGAAATAATCTGGTTGAGGCTTGTGCCATCTAAGACTTATTTGAGGGTTTCTTTTGAGAAAAAAATATAGTCAATCTTTCCCAGCAAGTTGTTTTCATGGTTAAACACATTTTAAATTCCATTTATTATTGCAAAATCAAAATCATAAGCCATTTTTCTAAGAGAAAGAAGAGTCACTCCATAAAATAGTTTAACTAACTTTATTACATGTTTAACTAGTTTCTGTTCTTGATGGGGAGTAAATGTGGCTTTTCTACCTAAATGTGCATCACCGACTGGATCCACATTTTTTAATCTATCTGGCAGGGTCGATTCTGGAATACTATAAGCCACTCTAGTGGCTATTAGAAGACTGTAGAGTCATTTAAACGAAGAAAAAAGTTGAATCACAAAAGGGCAGAATTTTAAATCAGGATGCATTGGAAAATAAATTTGGGGACATCAGGTCGTTTTTGGATTTTAGAGACAGATCAATCTCAAAAAAAGTCAATTTATCCTGCAGAACAACCAGTAGTTTAAGTAGGATCTGATATACCTTTATTAGAAGATTTCCTTGATAAAAAATTGTCATATACCAATTGTTTAAAATAAAATTGAAAAAGTTAAAATTAGATTTTTCATGGGTACAATGTTATATTCATTCAAACATCGTAAGGAAATCTATAATTAAGGGAGTATGGAAAATAGGTATACCCTGGTAAGGGACAACGACAAAAAAATTACAAAAATGTATTCATCTTTAAAAAGTGTTTATTATTAATAATATTATTTGCTATGTTTGAAAAGTACCTCCTGCTGCAGAGCAGATCGAATAGATTAGACGACTAGTTGGAGAAGGTCCACCTAGTCACCAAATTAGGAGACTAGGAAAACTTTTACATGACTGGGGACACAACAGGAATGCACACGCACAAGATACACAAACAGACGACATAACAGGGGTAAGTCTTTAGCAACGTCCTGTTAGAAGGCATGGCATATAAATCTATTGATCTTGATGACCCTAAGAAGAGTTAGTAGGGGGGTGTACGGAATGGGTCTAGCAGGTTTCGATCCAGTTTACAGGATGGAAACTTACTCTACTCGGGCCTTTTACATTTGTGTGAGTGTATGTGTGTGTTTGTTTCGTTTCCATGGTTTCTATTAAAATAAACAGTCATAACATACTGATACCTTTTTGCCAGACTAACGTAAACGACATTTGTTCAAATGGCACTTATAGTCTGGCAAAAAGGTATCGATATACTCTATACTTTATAAAATATTTGTTACATTATTTTTTAAATATATTATGAATATATAACAACTGTGACTTTCTTTGTAATTTGTCACAAAATGATACGAGGTACTTTCTAAACATAGCAATTGTAGTTTGTTTTTTTGTACCTTACAAAAATATAAATTATAGAAAAAGAGTTTGGTGTATTATTTTTCCAAGTTAAAATATTTAATATTCAATAGAATTTTCAAGTTTTTTTAGCGAAATTTACAAGAGTAATAAAAACTATGTTCACTGCTTATATTAAACTGATTAAAACTTCCTTTATTAAAAATATTATTTATATGATAAAAAATTTGATGTTATTGGAAGCTTTTATATTTTTTTAATATACAGTGAAACAATAGTTTTTGTTTCTCCTGTAAATTTGCATAGAAAAACTATTTATTTCTGAATTTACGTTTGAATTTCCCGCTCTAAAGCATTTTTAATTTTCCCGCTATTTACTAGTGGCGCCATCATAGACTGGTTGTGGTTACAATTACAAAAAAAATACATTGAGTTACACGTCTCGCTAGGTTGTCTCTGATATAGGTTAATCTTCTTTTTAACATTTATTCAACCAGAAACATCTTTATTAATTAAAGAAAATGAAACGACTAACTTAAATGTGTGGAATATATATTTAAGACGGTCCTGGAACTAAAACCAAACAAAGACTTGAAGAATACGTAGGTTTTTGAGCTGATGAATGGGTAACTTAGAAGAAATAAATGATTAGAAAGCTCGAAAGAAATAATTAATTACTAGATAATTATGAGGTAGGTACCTACAAAAAAAAAGGGAAAATTGCTACTATCTTATTGGTTGAAAGAATGATAAGATTTATAAAGTTTTACAGAATACTATTATCTTCTTTATTTCATTTTATGATTTGTATTTAAAAATATGAATACGAGTAGAACAAAAATGTTCAAAAGGTTTTTTTTGTGACAAATAATAGGCCAATCATTTAAGATAATCAATTCACATTAATTACAAAGTTTTCAAACGTTTCAAAATTGCAAACGTGCTGCAAATTTGAACTAACATCAGTTTGGATGTTTTCAATATTCCATCAAATTTGCAACTTTTTTGACTATATTTTGTTTTTATTGTTAAAATAGTTACATTATCATGTTTTCTCTTTGCTTTACCACTTATATATTTATGATATACATTTGTTACCTATTGAAAAAAAAAAAAGTCATTAGTTTATACATTGAATGTCAACAACCTTTTAAAATAAAGAAGTTCATTTAAATTTGTATTCATTGAGTATTCGTCTTTTTAGTGTAACTTCAACAATTATCATGGTGGAAAAAGTGCTGCAAAATGTTGATATAACTCGTACACATTTTTGGAACAGCTATTCCAATTTACAACCTTCTATTTTGAACTCTAATATTTTGTTGATAAAAAGTGGTAAAACAACTTGACGCCCAAAAAATATTGTGGGCCCCTGTTATCTCTGGTGGGGCCCCTTATGATATTTTTACGGCACAATTTTTTACAAGTAACAAAAAATAAGTACTAAAGTTTAGATTAGATTTAATTAGGACTAGGACTAGGATATACCTTAATCGTTGTTTGGAATACCTTACTGAAAGGGTTAATATTAATGTATTTATAACACGTAATTTTCTAACTTCACTTTACAACTGCCGATACAACCCCTAATACATACGTTTTTTTTAAATCTAAACAAAAGATCGCTGATTTTTAAAATTCGTAATTTTGGCGGAGGAGTTCCTCACTAATCGATTTTTCACTAAAGCCATCAGATTTATCGACAATGAAAATAAGAGTAGCTTCTTTCGTACAGCACTGTCTAGAGGCTTTTTTAGTCTTACTTAAATTACCAATAGTGATCACAAACGAAAACCTGTGAATTGGAAATAAACTTGAACAGATTGAAATTTTATTAAACAATTATCCTTTCGATTTCTTTCAAGTTTCGGAACATTGGCAAAATGAAAGTAATCTTACTTACATCGATATTCCTGGCAATATACTAGAAAGTTTTGATTGAAGAAATCAAAATATTGAGCATGGAGGAGTTGCTATCTTCTCTAGAAATAAATTCAGAACAAAATGTCTAAATCTTGATAAATATAATGAAAAGGGTATTTCAGAATTTTGTGGTATTACTCTATATCAATTAAAAATTAATATAATAACAGTATACAGACCGAGCGGTGGAAATGAGAGAGTTTTTCTACGAAATTTTGAATGTCTTTTGGATGATTTTGTAAATTACTCACAGATTATGCCTTTCTGAATGATTTAAAGTGTTGAGTTCTTACGGACTTTCAATAACTATTGATGAATATACTAGGATCATATTTACACATCTAGTTTTTGTCAGTGAAATATCAAATTATCTGCTTTTTTTATATTAAGGTTTATCAAGATTAGAAAATGGTTACGTTCTCTTATTATCTTTAGAAAATATTATGTTTTATATATAATTAGTAGAATATTTATTTCGTTTTCAATATCCAAATGCCCCTGGATTCTATAAAATATCCTAAACAACCTCACCAATGGTAATTCAAAAGACGAGGAAGACATCGACAGCAAATCATCGCCCATGAGTTACAAAGAGAGACGAAGAGAAGCCCACACACAAGCAGAACAAAAAAGACGAATGCAATAAAAAAAGGTTATAACACATTGCAAGAACTGGTTTCCACTTGTCAACAACCAGATGTATCAGGCTATAAACTAAGTAAAGCAACTGTTCTTCAAAAATCAATTGATTACATACAGTACTTACAAATGCAAAAAAAGAAGAAGAACGCAATGCCCTAAGAAAGGAGGTGGTGGCTCTTAGAATTATGCAGACCAACTATGAACAAATTGTCAAGGCGCAACCATCTCAACCAGGTCATACAGAGACTCGAAGTTCTGATGAAGTAAAATTTTCAGTGTTTCAAGCCATAATGGATGAACTGTTTTCCACATTTAGCGGTGTCCCTGTCAACAATAATTTCTCTGAATTATCGGCTGGCGTTTTTAGTTGGTTGGAAAAATGCTTAAACCTCAAACTCTAAAAGATACTGTGTTCCAAGTTTTACGAAGGCATCATATTCAAATGAGAGGATAGCATCAGTTGTCCTTAGTTTAATTACCTAAGGTACCCACGTTTATTTCTTGATAAAAAGAGCGATTGCTTTGTATAGTTTTTCAAAATAGCAGCAATTTATTGTTCTTGAATATTTATAATTTTTTGTTTAAAATTATGATTTATTGTACTATCTCTGTTTTATTGTTTTGTTAATAAAATGGTGTTAATAAAATAGTTGCTTGGATAATATTATGACAAATTTAAATGAGGGTTTTTATAAAGTTGGGGTATATGACCCTCTGTTTTCTGATCATTCAGGGCAGTATTTGTTTCTAAAAACTGCAGTTATAACTAAGCCCCAAGAATTAACTTTAACTAGGTCTATTTCAAACTCTGGCATACGGAAATTATCTTTTTCTCTTTTGAAAATTGATTGGAGATTCTTTAAAATAAGTCAAAATGTTGACCTTTCATCTTCTTTTTTGGTAACTTCATTTACAGATCTTATTGAAAGGCATTTTTTGCTACAGAACAGTAGACGTATTTTATATCAGCCTGTTTGTTGGTTTACCAAAGAATTTACAGAGCAAAGAGATTTTTTGTCAATGTTAAAAACTATTTGTGATGTTACTAACGACCCAGTTGTTGTTAATAACTTTAAAAACTATAATATTGAACGAATGCATAAGACAATTATGTAGCCATGGCAGATAACAAATCCAAAGCAAGTTGGTATTTGGTAAACTTTGTAAGAAATAAATCAAAACAAAAAAACTGTATTGAAAGTCTAACGCCAAATGACTTTAACTATTTCTTTTCAAATGTGGCGGAGAATAATTATTAAGTCTTTACCGGTTTTACCAATTAATAATTTATTAAGGTTTAAATAATGTCCAGCTCGTTGCTCATCATTTTTCTTTTTCCAGTTACAAAAGAAGAAGTTTTTGAAAATGGCGTTCTTGAAAATTCGTCATGTGCAGATATTCATGGGATTAATGCCAAACTAGACCCTCTGACAATGTTAATCAATAACATTTTTCTCACTGGTATTTTTCCAGATATATTTAAATTTGCAAAAGTTATTCCTCTAAACAAAAAAGGTGAAGAATCAGCCATTGATAACTACTGTCCTATTTTAAATACATTTTCAAAAATTATTGAAAAATTTATTAAAATTACCTATAAGTAATTTAAAGACTTCCTAAGCGGATACTATCAAATTTTTGGATAGTTCCCAAATTTGTCCTTTTTGTACTATTTGTGTTTTTTGTTTATTTAGTGTTTTAAAATTTGAGACGTTAATTCAAAAGATTTTCTATCGATTCTTGTCCGTATTAACTTAATTGTTTGAAGTTTTTTTCAGTAAAATAGGGCTTTACATTACAGACATTATGATAATCATTATTATTATATTCTTTTTATATTTATACAATTTTATTAATTTTTGGGGGAGAGTGTTCTCTCAGTTCCCCTCCATAGATCCGCGCCTGAGGTAGGTAGATATCTTTACACTAGGTTTCTTAATTTATTTGAAAATGGTAAAAAAAACCGTTAAAAGTAACGGAAAGCTATCCAAATGTCAATTTAAATGAGTAAAATTACAAAAACGATAAAAATTATGTTAGCAACAAAATCGTCCAAAACGTTAAACAATGTCAAAAAAAACTATACTATACCGACGAAAACAGGAACAAAATTACTCAAAAAATTATAAAAACTTCAATATAACGAAATAGCAAAAAATACAAAAGAATCAACAACAAACATTACTGAGAATCCATGTTTTCATTATGATTTCGTAAGATATTTCCCTGTCATAACAAATTAAAAAATAAAACAAAATATAAGTACTACTTTAAAAAAATGTAAAAATACTTTATATAAAAAGTGTCAAAAAAATGTAATTTAAACCTAAACAAAATTAAAAATAAAAAACCTTTTATTCCTGTTTGTTAAAAATCCAGTTGTGCTTCTAAAATTGTACTCTGTGAAACTTATTTAATAAAAAGTCTATGCTGTAGGTACTAGAATATTCAAAAAATACATTTATCCCCGGATGAGATGGACCGAAAAGGAGAAAAAACTTTTTTTTTTCAACTTTTAGAAAAAATGTTTTTGCTTGTTTCACAAATAAAATTAATTCAAACAATTTCAAACATTCTTGTCATTATTTCACTAAAGCAAAAATATATTTAGCTTCTATTTCGATTATTATTAGTTTTGAAAAGGTGAAATTAAAAAAGTTTTTTCTTCCTTTTTTTTTCGTAGATTAAAAATTCTTAAAATATATTTTGTATTTTCAGAGATAGTTTTTAGAATATGCATAAAATATTTCGGTAGGTATATGCTTACAATATGCATAAAAGATTATTAGATACAGGGGTTGTATGTTTTCTATACTTTTTGATAGAAATGATCCTATAACATGCTGAGCACTATGCACGAAGTCGTTCTAAAGCAGACTTACCACCAATCGGCATCCGTGTGCTGAAGAAAAAGCGTCCATAGAGCGACGGAAGCAACAAACTCGGCGCCGCGACGCTGCATGCCGCGGCTTTCACCACCAGAGACGGACGCACTCTCGAACTTATCACAACTCGCTTGCACTCGAACCAGCTCGGAACTGACCACGAGTGCACTTCGAACGCACAACAGGAGGCGAGGGCGGACGCACAAGTGGCATCGCGGCGTCTCATTGGGCGCATACGGATCCGTCACGCCTTTTGGACCATGCATGGAACGTTAGCACGTGCAACTTCAAGAAGTTAATCAATTTGCAAGGAAGAAAGTGTCCCATCTAGAAGAGAGTTGAGGACCACTTTGAAAAAGAAACGCGCGGGTTTGTAGTGATTGTGCCAGAGTCAATGTCCTTACAAATTTTGGTTTATTTTTCATAAATTAGAGAAATTACTTAATTTGGCAAATTAATATTTTTTTAGGTATCTACCTATCTTATTTTATGCGCGGAAAACTAATATATTTCGAGTACGAGATGCAAACGATACTTTTTCTAAAACAACAGTGTGTTTTAATATAAATAAGTATTATTAAAAATAATTAATTTCAATATAGGCACATTTGCTAAAGTTTTTACAAAATCACTAATAATATATGGAACAATTGACCGATGTGAAGTTAGCAGTAACTTTTAGCAGTAAAAATAACCGAAAACACTCGATCGAGAAAACAGTGACGTCCGGCATACTACTATTTTAATAATCTTGTCAATATGTATTTTACACATTAATATCAACAAATAATTAATATGCAGTTGAAAATAACCCGTAAAATTGATAAAAATATTTATCCTACGAAGGAAATCAGATCCCAATTTAATTTTACATTTAAAAAATCATAAATACACTAACATACGCTTTAGGTAAACATTTCCTCGGGTCCGTTGAACAGGGTAAAATTACTCCATAAAATAATTATCCTGTAAAGTGTTTAATATTTAAAAAATCAATAGTAGACTTACTAACATACAGTTTAAGCAAAAATCCCTTCGGACTCGTCAGACAGGGTAAAATAAACCATTAAAAATATAAAAAATAATTACCCTATGAATGCGATACATTTTCTACTTACTTTTACATTAAAAAATAATAAATGAACTTACCAAAAAAGGATGAAAGCAAAAAGCCCCTCGGACTCGTCTAACAAGATGAAATTCACTTTTAAAAATAAAAATAAATACTTAACCTAGGAAGGGTATCAAATTTCAACTTAATCTTACATTCATAAAATAAAAAATATACTAAAATAAAAAGTAAAAAAAATCCCTTCGGGTCCGTCAAACAGGGTGACACTTATAATTAAAAATAAATATTTACCCCATGAAGTGAAAATCCCTTCGGACCAACTTTCTTTCACAATCAAACAAATAAATTTAATATAACACACTGTAAGCGAAAATCCCGTTGGACCCGTCGAAGAGGGCGAAATTAACCCTTAAAAACCCCAAAAAATAATTATCCTATAAAGCCGATCAAATTATTACTTGCTTTTACATTGAAAAAATCATAAATACATTCACCAAAGTACATTATAAAGTAAAATCCCTTTAGACTAGTCGAACAGGGTGAAATTACCCCTTTAACTTCAAAATAAATAATTACCCAATGAAGACGATTAGACTCCAACTTGGTTTTACATTTAAAAAATCATAAATACCCGAACCAAAGTACCCTGTAAACTAAAATCCATTAGGACCCGTTAAATAGGGTGAAATTAACCCTTAAACTTTAAAATAAATAATAATCCTATGAAGACGATCAGATCTCAACTGAGTTTCACATTTCAAAAATCATAAATACACTTACTAAAATACGCTATAAGAGATAATCCCTTCCGACTCGTCAAACAGAGTGAAATTAATCCTTAAACTTCAAATTAAATAATTACTTAATGAAGACAATCAGATCCCAACTTGGTTTTACAGTTCATCAAATTTCTAGAGGTGTTCGACGCCCAGACAGAGAACGCGCTACGTGTGACTTAGATAGCTATTGTACAGTCTGCTAAACAAGTTATTTTAAATAGTTTTTAATATTTTTAGGTAATTAAATTTTAAAAGTGTGGAATAGTTTAGGGATTAAATTGGTCTGATTGGACTTTTTTAGAACGTTTTTAAAAGCATCTAAAGATAGTATGTAGAATTGAAAATAATTATTATGCCATAAAAGGTGTTTTGGAATTCCTTCAACCTTTTGAAATTGAGTCAGAAAATATAAATTTTATAGGATAGCGGAAAATACCTATAATTTTTTTGTAGGCCTTTGTAAATTGTGGAAATAGTTTATATTTTATTTCTACCTTATTAAGGAAAATGGTACCTATTATTAATAACGGTTGTTTCTGAAACATTACTAAAATTTTCGAAATTTTGTTTTTCTACAAAATAATAAACTATACTATTTAGAAAAAAAAATTATTTCTCTTATAATTTTATAAAAAATAACAGGGAAATATTTACATTTCTTGATCTATTAAACAAAACGATAAATTATCTCGACGAATGACACCATGTTCTAGTACGTACATTTTTGTTGGTGGTTTCATGGGTTTCATATCAATTTTTTGTAATTGTAGTTTACACGTACATATACCTCTTAACACTTGTTTGCTTTATTAAAAAAGTGTGTTGTTGTGATTTACGTCGAAATAAGTCAAAAACAACTTGAAACCCCATATAAAATCAAAAAGGAGAAACGGAAAAAAATTGAGCCTGTAAATGAACACAACTCAGAAACAAAAATAGCTATCTAATAATAAAAAAGTAAAATTTGATTCTTGTGCAGCTTCATCTATATCATTAACTGTTTTTGGTTTTTTAATGGTTTTTCTTGGTGATGAAAATTCCGATATCTCACGGTTATCGATTCTTTTTTTCTCTCCAGAAATGCGGACGACAGTGTTTTTAGATACTCCTGTGGCTGCAGCAACACGATCATTTACATTTTTAAATGGTATTGAAGGTAAATTAAAGTTTCCTTCTCTTCTCATAAACTCTATAACATTGGCTATTATTTCGCGAGATTGACTGTTAATCACGCGGCCTCTTAATTTGCTATTAAACTCAATACTTAGGTTCTATTAAACTGTAATGAGCAAAAAACACAAACGAAAATAAAAGAAATGTTTTAGCGAAATTTACATCTGACATTTACGACTGAATGAAATAGTGAAATACTTGATGCGCAGAGTGTACTTTCATTGCGTAAATCCGTCGGGATGCCTGTCAGTAGTGCTTTCTCTGTCTAGCCGTCGAAAGCCTCTAGAAATTTGATGAACTGTACATTAAAAAAAGGCATAAATACACTCATCAAAGTACACTGTAGGCGAAAATCTATTCCGACCTGTCAAACAGGGTAAAATTAACCCTTAAACTTTAAATTCAATAATTACTCTATAAAGACGATTAAATCCCAACTTGATTTTTTTTTTTTTTTTTTTTTTTAGAAATATTTCACGAAATATGGACCTGATTATATAAAAATGCTTGGTATTTAAACCTAATGCTATGTCGTCACGGTTGTCACGCTTTTCACTTTTGGATATCTGAAAACCCTAGGCCCGAATGATAATAGGGGAAGGTTGGGAAAGTGACCACGCTAAGGAAAAATAATTTTTTGCGATAAGAAAATATCGAAATTAGCAAATGGAACTTGGGCATTGGTTAGTTTGGGTTATTTAGCTATATACAAGAAAAATCCTGATATCTCATTACATATGGATTAATAGGAAACAAAATTTTAATTCTCTGAATTTATTGGTACAACTAACTTCATACAGAAAGCGGATAAATTTCAATCAACCTTAAATCAATTCGATTTCACAAAGAGACATAAACCGAGCGTTAAGTTTATTCAAATCGCCTTCGAATATTTTTATCTTCTGCTCTTTGTGGTGGATAAAATGTATTACTCTGTAATGTACAATATGTAAATACCAAGTTGTATAACACCAAATAAAATGAAAAATATAAGAAAATATATAAAGTGAAAACGATTGATGTTTATCACCCAAATAGCACAAGATATTCTGAGAATATGCCCTTGTAGCATGTATATATTCCGAATATACTGAGAATGTGATTAGAATATACCAGCGTTTGTGGAATATTCTATGAATATTATTTGAAGAATATTCAGGGAATACTTTTTAATAATATACCAAAAATATTCTTTTGGGAATATTCAAAAAAACTCATGCTAGGAATATTATAAAGATATTGAATAAAAGTATACTGAAAAATTTTATAAAATATCAAATTATTTAGAGGCACTTTTTATGAAATATATAATATTTATTTTCTATTTTGCATCATAGAAATAATGTAATAAAACCTTTTCTAGTAACCTTAAAAGAAGGTGATATCAGATATCATAAGGTAAAGAAGAAGAAAAAGACAAATGACAAATGAGCTGTTTCGGGTTTTTTTTAGGTTATTTGCCATTTTGCCGTTAATATCCCGGTTATGCTTTATTTGGCTTTATTTTTAGATTTTTTAGTGATATAGGTAGTTGTCTTTATTACAGAAGTAAGTATTTGAGTTAATTGTGGTATTTGATGTAGGAATTTTGCTCTTTTTTAGGTAAGCAATTGCATTTTCTACATAAAATGAAAAGACAAAGAAATAGTACCTGGTACCGACATCTCGACAAAGATGTCCAAGATTTTAAGAGTTCTGCTTCTGTAACGAGTACTGATGTTTCCACCTGTAAAGATTTTGATCACTTAGCAGCTACATCAAAATCTTGTGCTAGTCCCTGTAAATCAAAATATTCATCTAGTCCATGTAAATTTTCAAGTCCCTCCAAATCTTTTTCAAGTTATTCTAGCTCTTGTTCTAGTTCTTTTATACAAGTTTCGGATTTAGAATTTAACAATGAATTGAACAGCAATCCAGTAGTAGACATTAAAGAACAGAAGGGTGAATGTAAATCCCGAAAATTAAGTGTAACAGACCAACTTAGTACTTGGGCTATTGATAATAAAATCACCCATTCAGCCTTGCATGGTTTATTAAAAATTCTTTCTGAATCAAGTGAAACTGACATTAAAAATTGTCAGTCATTACCTAGAGATCCAAGAACCTTTTTAAACACCCCCCGAAATATTTGCCTACGGGAGGTTGCACCAGGTCAGTAGTTAATTTAGTTGTTTTTTTTTCTTCAGTTGTCAATACATGACGTTTTAGCTTTGTATTTTTTTAAAGTTTTAATTTGTTTATTTCTATAATATATTAATATTATTTTGTACATACGAATTTTATTCAAATTTAGTATATTTTTAGGTTTTAAATGATGTTTACATACAGTAATCCACAGGTAATTTCTATTTCTAAAGGTGAAACTATATTATATCGTTTTTGGAAATCTATTTATGGAGTTACAAAGTGCAAAAAAATAAAGGGAATAGGAATACAGGGCGGGTCATTTAAAAAATAAACAGCCATTTTTTGGTTTGCATGTTATGTCAACTAATTTTAAATTGTATCCTTACATAAACAGATTTCACAATAATTATTGATATAATATAGTTCATCTCAAGAAATAGAGGTATTATTGTCCTATACTACCTAAAAATATTCTAGATAATAAACCTGCCTAGAATATCCTTTAAACCTACCTAGAATATCCTTTAAACCTACCTAGAATAGGTATTCATAAACCTACCTAGAATATCCTTTTTTGAAGCATCTTGGTTATTCCTAAGACATTCTGAGAATAATATAAGTATATCCTAGATATTACCAGAATATTTTTTTATTATTCTCAGAATATTTTAAAGATAACCTATGAATATCCTATATATTCCTAAATAATATTCTCAGAATATCTGAGATTTTCCCATTCACAGGGCCGACTAGAGGGGGGGGGTAGCCGGGACTAATTCCCGGGGCCCGGGCTTAAATAGGGGCCCGGCAGCGCTGTAAGGGGGGCCCGGCAACAGGTTGTTTGTTCTGCATGAGAAATTCGACACAAGATGAGAGAGGGAAGGTAAGTTTAAAATAAAATTAAATACAAGTAGAGGAACAGTTTTAGCCTACTGAAGTTTTTTTTCCGAAGAAGAAGCAGTAGAAGTAGTGAGAATAGTTTTTTGATGTGAGGACCTTTTTTTTCAATGAAGAAGTGAGAATAGTTTTTATGACCTTTTTTTTAGAAAAGTCCATTTCAGCCGAAGAGGAACAATTTTTGGTTAAGATTTTTTTACCACGGGGCCCGATCTAGAGAATTGTCCTGGGGCCCGGCCTGGCTCTCGGCGGCCCTGCCCATTCATATATTCTAAGAATATTCCCGGTGGATTTTGGATATCTAGAGGATATTCTCAGAGCCATTCATTATTCCAAAAAGCATATTCATGGTATATGCGACGTATATCCAGTGCTATTTGGGCATTTACCTGTAAAACGTAATATCTGCTTATTTCTTGCCGCTATAACTTTAATACTGATATGCCACACAATAAACCATTGTAATAAACCAATTATTAAATGTCATTTAATTCAAAAATCAGAAATAAACACGAACAAATACTTTGGTGTCACCGAAATGATTAGCATCAAAATAATGGCGGCCAATAGATAATCGGCACAGAATACTACGTGTGCTCGATATACTTGTTACGCGTCCTCTCTTTATTACCTAGTCTAAGTTGATGCCCTACAACGCAAGGGTGCTTCCAGGCCCTTTCTAGCATATTTATTTTAATAAAAGTTACATGGTTTATAAAAATGTTAATGTGGCAAAGGAGCGGGGGGCTGGTATAGTCGCCCTTGACGTTTTTTTAATCGTAATATTAAAAAAATCCATATAGATCCAACTTTATGGTACACACTGTATGTGCTAAATTTCATTGTAGTATCTCTAGTCTAGATACGACTCTGAAAAACAACAAATAAATAATTTGGAAAACACGCAGGGCGCCGCGCCGTTCATCGTCGAGTGTAAACATCTTAGCTTACGCAAATAAAGCATTTTTACGTTATTCAAACAGAAGAATTTCAAAAGTACCGGCGAAGACAGAAATAGTTTGGCACTTTTAGAACTTCACACTCCTATGTTCGAAGGGCTAAATACACAGTCGGGCCGAAGCGGTCCTTTTGAACTTTGCGCCGTGTTATTGGAAGTGTTTTTAAAGAGGTTCCTCACAAAGAGAAGATAAAAATACTCGACGGCGATTTGAATAAACTAAACGCTCGGTTTATGTCTCTTTGTGAAATCGAATTGATTTAAGGTTGATTGAAATGTATCCGCTTTCTGTATGAAGTTAGTTAATCTGTAGGAAAAAGTAATTAAAAATGATCTGTAACAGTCAAATTTTTTTAATGATACATGAGAATTATTTTACCATTTACAAAGTAGGTACTTTATCAAAATTTTACTATTTAGATATGACTGGTGACCGAAGAAATAATTATTTTATGCTTTTCATTGATATTTAAGCAATTAATGATATTAAAATGGCCAAACATGTAATTTTTTTCAGTGGCGTGTCGTACAATTATAAATATTAACTTTTATTAAATCCTAATTTACTTTAGCTTCTTATTTAATTGCAGCAATGTTTATTTGTTGTTTTATTTTAGATTTCCTATGGATCCAGCAAAAAAATCTTTGGATTCAGGCAACGAAAATTGTAAATTGGATGCCTACGTCAAATGATAAATAGTGTTCAAAACATTTTTTTAAGAACTTTGATTTGTCTTGTTTTTTCTTTATTCTTTTCTACCTGTTGTAAAAAATAAGTTGTAAAAAAAATCGAGCAGTTCCCACTATATTTCCTAAATTCTCTAAATACATGCAGCCGAAGAAGGTGCGTATACTAATAAACATAATTATACACATATATTTTTTTAATTACTTTTCAATATTATGTTATGAACTTTTAAGAATTTAGCAACTCTTTTGTGTATAATTCAAAACACTACCGTAATAATTCATTGTTTGTAGTATTTAAAAAGAAGAGCATCGCATTTGAAAGCTGAGCCAGGCCCTTCAAATAAGGAATTTATCATAGAACGCTCTAGCATAAAACGGCTTAGAAGACAACTTTTACAACAGGTAGAAAAGAATAAAGAAAAAACAAGACAAATCAAAGTTCTTAAACAAAAACTTAAGATATAAAAAAAGAGTTATTCGCTAAAACTTCTTGTTGTATCAAATTACTATTATTTAAGAGTCAGTAATAAATTTATCTTCATTTATGTATGTTTCTTACTAGCTTAATTTAATAAAATCCAGATAGCACACTGCAATCCAGGATGCACTGACAAACAAAGAAACGGTCGTGTGTGCCCAGACAGCACACCAAATCCTTTGGATATCTACTGCACATCCCAATATCCACTGAATGTCCAGTCCATGGTGGATATCTATTTTATATCCATGATATGTAATTTATAGACATGCACATGTCCATAAATAATAGTAATTATATAGCAAATTATTAAAAAATTACGCCATTGTGGCTAATAGTACCGTTCAGATATTTAAAATTAATTTTTTTAAGGTGTATTCAATATCCCATGAACATCCACTAAATATATCAAAGTCTAGGCGCGAACGCAAACCATCGTGGATATCCACTAGATGTTATTTGATTTTGCTTACTAAGTATAGATGGCGATACCACTTTCGCTTCTACTCATGCTTGACCCGCCATAATACAGTTCGACCGAAATTTTTGTTTTATTCAGACTTCACTAGAGACTGGAGTCGAGAATTTCCATTTATTGTTGAAGAGTCCTAATAAGAATGACTTTCTCCTTAGTGGGCAAAATCAAAGGCAGAGTGTTGAAAATATTTTTTCTTTGCTATTTTCTTTCGACGTTATTCAATAATCATTGGTTACTTATGAAACTCTACTAAAGATACCCATAAAATATTTTGCTGAATATCCGAATATCTTCTATATCCTGGGATATAGACGGACATTTGGTTGGATATATCCATATTGGATATATTGAATATCCACAAAATATATTCTGTGGATATCTCTGGAATTTCTTGTATTTTCTGGTAGATACCCATTAGATATTTTGCTGAATATCCATTAGGATATCTTCTATACTCTGGATATAGACGGACATTTGGATATCCATATTAGATCCACGGAATATTTCTGATATCCTGTGGATATATTGGATATCCACAAAAGATATTCTGTGGATATCTCTGGGATTTGGTGTGTTGTCTGGGTGCCTTTCTAGACATAGAAGGAGCTTTTGACAACACGCCACACGAATCTGTAAAAAGAGCACTTGCATACAGAGGAGTAGATAACATCACATCCAGATGGATGGCTCAGCTGTTATCTTCGAGAACTGCAGAGACACAGATAGGGCAGGACACCATCTCCATCTGCACAACCAGAGGATGTCCACAAGGAGGAGTTCTATCCCCACTAATGTGGAGCCTAATCGTAGACGAACTTCTATGCAGATTGATTGACCTCGGCATACCCTGTCAAGGTTATGCCGACGACATAGTCATATTTGCTAGTGGCAAGTTTAGTAATATCCTGTGTGATATAGTCCAAAGAGGACTAGAACATACCAAAAGATGGTGCCGTGAAGTGGGACTTGGTATAAACCCTACAAAAACAACACTAGTAGCCTTTTCAAGGAAAAGAAAACTTAATCTCAAAACCGTTAAATTAGACGGGATAGATATAGAATGGAAAAATGAAGTTAAATATCTAGGCCTAACCCTGGACAACAAACTTTTCTGGAACACACATGAGAAGGAAGTAGTAAATAAGGCCACAAAAGCCCTAATGGTATGCAGAAACATGGCGGGTAAACGATGGGGATGTAACCCAAACATACTGCGATGGATGTATACTGCAATAGTGAGACCAATCATCACTTACGGGGCTATAGCCTGGAGTAACAGAACTAGTTTAGTTACTACGAGAGCTAATATCTCAAAAGTACAAAGACTAGCCTGTGTTTGCATTACTGGTGCAATGAGAACCTGTCCTACGGCCGCAATGGAGGTGATCTTAAACCTCACCCCTCTACATTTGATGATAGAGAATGTGGCAAAAAGGAAACGATATAGAATGATCAGGAGTGGAGTAATCAGACGAAAGTCTACTTGCTTCAGGACTAAAGATACCTGGGACATGCCCCAGGATGAAATGCAAAAGAAGTACAGTTTTGTGAAAAACTTCAAAACCACAGAGCTGGGCTGCAAGAAAGAATGGAGCCAAGAATCCATCGCGCTTGCAACCGAAAGACGTGCTATTCAGTGGTACACGGACGGTTCCAAAACCATAGAAGGAACTGGAATAGGAGTGTATGGGCCGAGAACCAAGCACTCCGAAAGCTTGGGAAAATACCCAAGCATCTTCCAGGCGGAAATTCACGCCATCGAGAAGTGTATCCAGTTTAACATCGAGAGAAACTATCATAGACAAGAGATTATCATCATGTCCGATAGTCAAGCAGCCATCAAAGCGCTGAGTTCTTACGTAATCAGCTCAAAAATGGTATGGAGATGCCTAGAACAATTGAATGAGCTAGGCGAGAAAAATAGAGTTACTCTCACTTGGGTCCCGGGACATAACGGGGTACAGGGTAACGAGATTGCAGATAGTCTTGCAAGGAAAGGGGCTCAAACACCCTTTGTAGGACCTGAGCCGTTCTGCGGTATCAGCAGTAACATAATATTAGAAGAGATTAAAAAAGAATTGGGTAGTAGAAGAACCGATAATTGAAACAATCTCTTGGGGCTGAGACAGGCCAAGATACTTCTGGGTGAATATAACCAAAAAAGATCGGAAGCCTGCATCTGCCTGAGCAAGAACAGGCTACGTATTGTAACAGGGATCCTTACCGGGCACTGCCGACTAAAAGGACACCTAAGTAAACTGAGAGTAGTAGAGGATAGTGAGTGCAGATTCTGTGAGGAGGAGGACGAAACCTCCATTCACATCCTAACTGAATGTGTAGCACTCCAGAATCCAAGGGCACTATATCTAGGAGGATATCAAATAGAAGAGGGAGACTTACCTAACTTGAAGCCACTTCAAATCCTACACTTCCTTGAGAAAATAGGATTGGAAGGGTCGCTATAGGCATTGAGACATTTCCTTAGTGCAGTGGCGACAGAAGGGGGCACAATAGATCTTTTAGGTCGCAGTGTATTAACACCCCATTATCAACATAACATATAACAGCACACTGCATCTTAAAGACGTCCAGTTCATGTCTTACTTTCGTCCAAATGTTCTGGTACGTAAAACGGACGGTTTTAAGACGCCCTGTTCAGGACATGTTTAAAACGTCTTTGTTGGGATGTTTTTAGGACATTTTTAATGTGTCAGTAATGTGGACGTTCAACTCTTTTCGTTATATTTGAATATGGCGCCACGACAGTGTTCTTGGCGCTGCTTGCAGCGCATGTAGATCGTCATTCGTCATTGGCTGATTGGAAGAGAAAAAAAAAAGATAACAATTTTATACTTAAGAGCGAAATTATATTTTTCTTTTGTTTAAAATTATTTATTTTTTGTGTAATTTGTCAAATGTAAATTACGAGTAAAGAGAAATATAAGTGAAAAATATCACTTTATGAGACAATCTGCAATTGCCGGTATTTTATTAATAATGAGATGAGAGAGAGGTAAATAAGTACAATTCCCGAAACACACAAATAATTAAATAAACGAGTCAAATCAACTGAGTTTTTAAAGGAAAATTTTACCTTTAAATTTTTTATAAGTATGATAGTGGATAGTGAATAAAGTGAAACAAATTCGACCTGAGCTGTTCAATCCACTTTATCACCTGTACGAGCAAAAAATCAATTTGAATAGATAAGAATAGAGAACAAAAAACTTTAATTTCGAATTAATTAAATAAATTTCTTCAAGAGAAGAGAATAATTTTGTGTTAAATAAAAATTATTAAATCCCAAGATCTATCAATAATAATTATCCCAAAATATCAAATTATAATTATTCATCCAGTAGAATCCGAGATCGAAGACCAATGAATAGGTTATGGTTAAGCTAACGGAGGTATGTCACGCGCGTAAGAAAATTTAAAGCTTCGCCATTCAGGTCCTACCTTTAATTTCCTTGGCGTCCTGACGCAGACTTCTCTTCTTGGCGCGTGGGTCGTGGACTGTATCAGGGCTGTTATTTGAATGTTCGGGAATGTAATTTGCGAGTTTGTATCGAATTATCACAAAGCTCGAATACACGACTGTACCCTCCGAAATTTGCGGCGATACTAAGTTCGCCCGGTTGAATAAAAGGTACCATTTCGGTAGGCGCGACAGACGACAAGCGACCACTGAACCGACCCCAAGGTCGAGTAGGACAACAGGTGCACAAATTTTACGCTTCGTATATTTGGCAAGCTTGAAGTGTCGCGCGACATTTACAGGAATAATCATTCGAGGGAACAATCAGCGTTGCCAGACCTACTATTTTCACGTAGATCTACTGTTTTTGTCTCTAGAAAATTTTGTTCTTAATTTATTAAGTTTGCCTCATTCTTCAGCAAATGGGTAAAGAATATTTTCTCTAGTAAATTTTCTGCAGTAAAAACAGCGTAATAAGCATCCACTACTGTAGGTTGGCTCCATAAAAAAAAAAACATCAAGATAATCATTGTTTTTATTTAAAATGAAACAAAGAATGAATAGGGCATCATAAAAAGAACATGCATATGCCAAACTCTACGATTTTGAATTATCTAATTCAGACTGATCTAAAAGAAGTAGGTACCGTAGAATGGGGTGAATAGGATCAATTTTAAATTTTAAAATAGCGTATCTCTCAGAGTGATATAGTGAGATATATCCTGTATATATCAAAAAATATGAGTTTATATCTGCTCTATTCATTTTTGATTCAAAAATTTTTTTTCAACGATTCGTTACCCGCATATATAGTTTTTTGTTTGCTGATCCTATTCACCTGCCATTGTGGTGAATAGGATCGACCATGCTTTTTTAATGTTTAAACGCATACTCCCTTCTGTGGTGTGTTTAGGATCACTTAACTTTTAAGTGTGAGTCCATCTAGAAATTAAAAACCCGATGGCAACGCGGCCAGTCGGAAAGGTATATTTCATAAATAGTAATTAAAAGTAGTTTCTGTTTGTAACTTTTATTTTAATAAGTACATATGTGACAGTAAAAGCTATTTTAATTATTGTTTGTTGTTGTATTCACTCACACGAATTTCAAATCTGAGAAGACCTCTTCCATATGTTACTGGAGGATTTAATTTACCAACAATATGTTGAAAAGTAAACTCATAATCGTCTTTCACATCCGGGAAAGTGTAATTAATTTCTCAAGTTGGGCTATATAATGTCTACTAAAGGTCTTGGATGTACTCTGTGCTTTGTCACCGTAGGTTTATAATCCCTAGGCATTATGACGTAGGTACCTCTTGATCCTATTCACCCCTGCTTTTGATCCTATTCACCTCAGCGATCCTATTCATCCCATTCTACGGTACTTATTATTTTTCATTGGTTTTTTTCCCGTACATTAAGTATATATTAAAAATGTTTTTATTCTTTGTTTACTTTCTAATTTGGATAGAAAAAAGTTTATTTTTCGTTTCTTATATACTTGTTTTTTTTTTTATTTACTACACTGCAAATTATAATTATTTTCCCCTTTATTAAAATCTACTGTTCAGATCTACGGTTTTTTTTTACCCATACTGTTTTAAAATCTGGCAACGCTGCCTAGATCGAAAGAAATTTCCGACCGAATCAGTCCCCAAAAAAAAGCGATGCCGAGGACAGTGATATCGAGTGCGATACGCAGCAAAGTTTTGCACCGAGAAGTGTCTTCACGACACTTCTCGGTCGTGTCGCGCCGTGCGAAATGTGTTTTATATAATTGTATGTATTTTAGATGTGAAGCGACACTTCTCGGTCGTGTCGGCGGTCGTATGTCGCGTCGGCGGTCGTCTGTCGCGCCTACCGAAATGGTACCTTTAGTAATGTTCTTTGCTACGCGGATGTGGTCTTTTACCAATTAGGGCAATACCGTCTTGGCGAAGTATAAGTAATGAGAATAATATACCGGGTCATTCTATATTGGCGGAACACTTGATTTATGGTTTAACTATGACTTATACGATAATTTGACTTTCATAAAAGTTTTTGTACATTTTATGTACTATTTATTGACGTTTACAGATTTCTTGCATACGTAATGATTTCCAAGATATGACGTTAACGGGCAATATTTTAAATTAATCACCCTGTATTTATATTTTTTTTTTCGAGTTCGTATGATCCGTCTGATTTCATCAATGGTACATTCAGTGGGTCCCAGACTTGTTTACAATATTGCCCGATGACGTCATATCTTGAAAACCATTACGTATGTGGGAAATCTGTAAACGTCAATAAATAGTACATAAAATGTACAAAAACTTTTATCTAAGTCAAATTATCGTACAAGTCATAGTTAAGCCATAAATCAAGTGTTCCGCCCATATAGAATGACCCGTTCCGCCCATATAAAATGACCCTGTATATGTGAAATATTACGTTTCATACTGGATGATAATTTTCAATATAAACTTACATATACTAAATAAGTGAAGACTTAACACCCTATTTGATATTGCATCTCTTTAGGACAGGTTAAAGTGGTATTTGTACCTAACTTACGCTAGAAAAAAAAAATATGTTTATATATTCCCATAAATACATTGTACATATGGGAAATGCCGTTCTGCTTTATTTACCTTCACAACAGAATGAGAGTGCGAATTTGCATTTTTACTTTAATATTATTTCAATATTGTGATGTTTGTTTATTTTAAAACAACAGTTTATTTATTAATAATTTATTTAAACACTTATTTATTTTATAACACAACTATTCTAATTTATATATACTTCGAATGTCTTTAAACTGATCACTATTTATATTCACCACTGTCTATCTACTAATTACTATTTATCTTCACTGTCCATATGATCCTGAACTGATGGCTCATCCACCAATATTTATATACAAATTTCTAAACTTTGGTGGAGTCTCGAAGCTTCTCCACCAAACTAGAATTAATTGGAACAGTCCAGAAATATTATCCCGTCTTTTCTCGAATAGTCATCGAAATCACCTCTGCCAGAGTCGTCCCATAGGTTTGGTCTTAAGGGGTTTAATTATGTATAATAATCGGACAAGTTGAGCCTCAAAGGCCAAATAAGACTTGTAGGGTTAGAGCATGACTGAATAATGAAATGGCTCACATAACAATATAATTAAGTTCATATTTAGCCTTGTAGTATAGTAGAACTCAAAAACATTGTTATTTTTGAAAAATAAAGTTTTTTTTTTTAAAAAGACTTCGTAATCTTACAATCATTTAACTTACTTGGTGTATGGTGCCACACGTGGAAAATCTGCTGAATCGCTGCGATTATAAATTTTGAATTTTATGAATATTAAATTAGATTAAATACACTAGTGGAAAAAGTTAAGGGATCAAAAAAAATCTCGATTTTTTGCGATTTTTCGAGTGGTTCTATCTTTGGTAACAATGGTCGTATGTGAATGAAAAAAAAAGAAATTTGAAGCTTGAAGTGTCTAGTTTATAGATCTTGCGGTAAAAAAATTTTACAACCAACAATTAGCACAAAATCCTGAATAATATTAAAGATAAAAAAAATTTGAATTTTTTTTTAATTTTCAGTGTACATACTTGAAAAAATGTTTTTTGACATAACCACTATATGCATTGGATAGGTAGTTCAGTTAGCTTCAATAGATGATTTCAACGGAAGACATCTTGAAGTTGCAAGGTCATTGGAAGATCTTGGCGCCATCTATAATTTTACATAACAACTAATAAAATAAAAAAGAAAACTAAAATATTATTTTGGCAATCTGTTTAAGGTTACGGCGTCGGTATTCATTTTTTTCTTTTTTTTGTCTTCTTCATTAGTTGTATGAGCTCAGTTTTTCACCATCTCTATCTACTTAGTGCCAGGTCCCAGAGTCTTCTTTTTCTTAGTCATGTGTCATGTCAATATTTGTAAAAACAAAACAAATTGAGGTTACAATCTCTGGTTTTGTTTTTGAATTATTTTTTGCATTTATTTTCAAAATACTAGCTTAGAAACACAAAGAAAATGATGAAAAGTAAAGTTAAAAGGTAGGTGTGCACCTTTTGTTTACTACTTTAAATTTGAAAGTGAATAGATGTATTTATCATTGTTGGGTAATGCAGCCGACACCCATTAAAAAAGGTTTAATTAAACAAAAATCAGCCATAGAGACCCAACGCGCGCTTAGCAAGACATGTAGATCTAGATTTCAGATCTTGGCGATAGTGAGAGTGAAAACTGAACTGAAGAATGTAATGAAGTCAATTTTCATTACTATATTTCAGCCTATTCCGGATATAAATTTTAATTTTTATTTTAACTTCATGGGTAGACCCTGTATATCAAATTTTGTTTCATTTTCTTTTTTTTTTGTTGTATTTTAAAATTCTAAATTCTTTGTTTTTGTTTCTATAGTATATACTTAGATACAATTTAAACAGCATTTATAAAACGTAAAAAAAAACTAATATAAAGATTCCGCACACAAACTTTGTTTAGGCGGGTCTTAAAAAATTGTTAAAAAAATGTAAATTATTTTAATGAATAAATTTGATTTGATTTGAATAAATTTGATTTGATTTAAATTCGCTTATTATACCTGAGTAACGATAGCGCGCGCGATTCGCGCACATCGAGTGGGGAACCAGCCTGCTTGGGCATAGAGACTCGGATTCAGAATTCAGTATTAAAATAATTCATTCAAAATCATTAGACTAGCTTGAATTCATTTTTCCGACCTCGTAAAGTCTGCTTCGATATACGCTGTAAAATCATTGCCGAGACCGTAGTTAGGTACACCGAATTAAAGTTTACGTTTTTTTTTGTCGACGGTTCTTGAGCTAAACGTTCGAATACCAGTTTTATTAGATTACATTATTCCGTTTTCGATTTTATTTAATAGAAATAATAATTGACTTTAGATTTTCGTTAAAATATTTTGATTTTCAGATAAATTATTTAGTTTTGATTTTATTTAGAAACATTGGAAATTAGTTTTGGTTATTAGGCAGTAGAAATTTTGTTTCTATTTCATTAATTACTTAATTTTTATTGCGACCGTGGATTGTGTTTCTATTTTAGAGTAATAGTAAACCTAAATTTAAATTAAATTCCGTATACAGTTAATTACTTAATTTTCATTGCGACCGTGGATGTTGTTTCTATTTTTAAGTAATAATAAATTTAAATTAAATTCCGTATATAGTTAATTACTTAACTTTTACTACGACCATAAATTTTGTTTCGATTTATTCACAATCTGGTTTAACTTTTTTTTTGCATTTATGTTTCTTTACTTGGGAATAGAATTAGTTCGAAAGTTGAAATAGTATCATTTTTCATGTTGAGTGGACTGGTTTTGGCGAGTACACTCAGTAGGCGAGTTCGGATAGTCAGGGGCTGGAGCGGGACAAATTTTAGGGTGCTTTTAAATGACATTTAAGCGTGTTAAACTGTCACTAATCGGACTAAACCGAACGCTAAAAGAGTCGTTTGGAGTTAAAAGTGTTAAAGGAACGTGGCAAACCGAACGCAATGATCATAGGATAAATACTGACCCGGTTTAATATTTTTTCTTATGTTTGAGCGGGCTGGTTTTGGCGAGTACACTCATCATAGGATTGAATACTAACCCGGTTTTTGATTATTTTCTTTTAGTTACCTCCGCGCCGTGATTAAAATGATAGTATCATTTTTATGTTGAGCGGGCTGGTTCTGGCGAGTGCACTCCTCATAGGATTGATACTATCCCGTTTTCTTACCACATTTATCTATTCCCTATTCACTAACACAAGGAGGTTTGTTTCAGTTTCAATTCCGACTAGATAGTTGACCAGATAACTTTTTCTACGACCGTGATTTTATTTCTGCTTCTACGAAACAAAATATTTAAGTTCAATCTTTTTGTCGATTTAACAGTTAACTAGCTAACTTTTGCTACGACCGAAATTATTTGCCATTTTTCTTCTTTAACTGAAATAGTAATTTTGTTTTGGCTCAACCACCGAACCGACAATTTATTAATTAGTTACCGAGCATCTTTCTTTTAATTTTAATTATACCGTCTGATTGAGACTAATCAAAGTTCACTACTGGCCGATCTGTTTGTTTTTCTTTTTGTTCACGGTTTTAAAAATACGAGCGAGGGTGGGCGTTGAAATATTAGTTACAAATTATTTATTGTAAATAGTTAAAATTCAATATATGTGTCAACGTTACCTTGACTGTTACTGATCCCTAATTTACTTCCCCTTTATTTCAGCAGTGAGAAATTCTTTATCACCACAAGTCACGATTAAAGCCCGTTACTTGTGGTTACTTATTACCTGTGTCTGAGTGACCAACGACCCCTGGAATTTGTGCCCGAGTACTTTCGACGCCGTTTCGAAAGTTTGTGGAGTAAACCACACATAAAATCTGGCGCCCGAGAGCCGTCCCGTCAACAGGCGTCATTTGTAACGCCCGTATGCACCGTACATGTTTAATCCAGATCAAGGGTTTAATCGCGTTTAGTACCACAGCTGAAAATGGTACTAAACGCGATTAAACCCTTGATCTGGATTAAACGTGTACGGTGCATACGGGCGTAAGTAATCGTTTTCTCTGAGGCGAGAAAACCCCTTACAAGAAGAAGGCACGAAAAAAAAAGAAGAAATTTATGCTAACGCCGCCGTAACTTTAGACAGCTTACCAAAATAATAATTTACAGTTTTCTCTATTATTTTATTAGTTGTTATGTAAACTTATAGATGGCGCAAAGATCATCCAATGACCTTGCAACTTTAAGATGTCTTCCGTTGAAATCATCTATTCCTTTTTTTTGATGGCCTCGAGATGACCCTTCCTTGCTGAGTTATCAGAAAATGAACGAAAATGCGTCATTTCCTTCTCTCGTCAATATCTCAGGAACCAATGGCCGCTCAGAAAATGGAAGGGATGTTTCAGAAACTTGTTCATTTTCTACAAGGTTCTGGCATGTTCTTTTGTACGAGAAATTTTTTTTTCATCCCTAGCATGACTTTGAAGAATTTCGGAAAACAGGTCTTTTTGAGGTTTTTTTAGAAAATCACGTGCCACATTGAGAATATTGGGAAAATGAATAATGTTAAGCGTGCATCTTACAGGCCATTGTTCCCCCGAAAGCTCTACAAAATTTCAACCTGATCCATCAAGCCGTTTCATTGTCTCATGCGAGTGAATTTTTGAAGAAATTGAAGGATCGCGTTTTTCTATCCATGATATTCACATCAGGATTTTGTGCTAATTGTTCGTTGGAAAATTTTTTTATCGCAAGATCCATAAACTAGACATTTCAAGCTTCAAAGTGCTTTTTTTTCATTCACGTTACGACTATTTTTACCAAAGATACAGCCACTCGAAAAATCGCAAAAAATCGAGATTTTTTTTGATCCTTTAATTTTTTCCACTAGTGCATTAATCTGTTAAAAATAAAAACTCAACATAAAGAACATCTTGTACATTCAATGATTTTGTTCATACTGTGTATTATAGCTGAAAAGTGTACTAAAAAATAATTCAAAATAACTATTTTATACTTTTTATTATATTTATAACTGGTGTTCTCAACAAACAAATTTTGTTTAAACAACATGTTTGTACCAATAAAATTCTTTCGATTTCTTTAATCATTCAAAATAAATAAATTCTAATTTCAAAATTATCTTCTATCTGTTTTGCCGACTCCCCTCTTTCCAGAGAACAAATGTTTAGGCATCTTGGTCCCGATAAACCTATCGGCTTCACCTTTCAATCCCATCTTTTTGACTTTCTTGCTAATAGCTCTGTGGGCAATCTTTGCGAGTTTCTTCTTCATGGCGACATCTTTAACGCCCATCTCGTTCCTAGGTGGTTTTGACATTGATCTAGACCGGTTAATGGATACTGTACGATCGCTGTCCTCCGTCCTCATTTTTTTAGTTGGAGGACCCAAAGACCTGCTTCTTTGTTTCGTGTTCATGAAATGAGACTCTTCGTTATCTGATAAGTCTACTCCTAGTTCTGCCATACTGTCACGAAGACGTGATACAGAACGGTCTCTGACCTGTAAAAATAAAAACATAGCTAATTGATTTTTCTGATTTATTTTTATTTATGTTAATTTATTTTAATTTATTTATTTCTATTTATTTATATTTATGTTTATTTATTTTATTTTTATTTATTTTTAATATATTTATTTATTTTTTATTTTGTTAATTTATATTTATTTACTTTTATCTTTTTATTTTATTAATTTTTATTTTCATTCATTTTCGTTTATTTATTTTTATTTTTTATTCATTTTTATTTTTTATATATTTTATTTTCTATATATTTTATTTTCTATATATTTATTTTGTTTATTTTTATTTATTTTTCTTTTCCCATACAAACTTTCACCCCTTGAAAATCCAAAAACACTGAAATACGTCATTATTAATAAATTAATTAAATTATTAATAGATTTTTTAATTTAATTTTATTTATGTTAATATATTTTAATTAATTTATTTTTTATTTTGTTTATTTATAATTGTTTACTTTTAATTTTCATTCATTTTAATTAGGTATATTTATTTATTTTTTATTTTGTTTATTTCTTTTTATTTATTTTTCTTTTTTATTTATTTTTTCCCATACAAACTTTCACCCTTTGAAAATCCACTGAAATACGTCATTATTAATAGATTAATTAATTAAATTCATAGAATTTTTAATTTATTTTTTTTTTATTTATATTTATGTTTATTTATTTTAATTTATTTTTATTATGTATTTGTTTATTTATTTTAATTTATTCATTTTTTATTCATTTTTATTTTTTATTTATTTTATTTTTAATATATTTTTTTTTCTTTTCCCGTACAAACTTTCACCCCTTGAAAATCCAAAAACACTTAAATACGTCATTATTAATAGATTAATTAAATTATTAACTTTATTTTTATTTATGTTAATATATTTTAATTTATTTTTATTTTAATTTATTTTTATTTTTTATTCATTTTTATTTTTTTATTTTTATTAAGTTATTAATTTATTTTTATTTATGTTTATTTATTTATTTTTATTTTATTTTTTTTTTCCCATACAAACTTTCACCCCTTGAAATGCCAAAAACACTTAAATACGTCATTATTAATAGATTAATTAAATTATTAATAGATTTTTTAAATTTATTTTCATTTATTTTTATTTTTTATTTATTTTATTTTTATTTGTTTATTTTTATTTTATTTTTCTTTTTTATTTTTTTTTTCTTTGCCCATACAAACTTTCACCCCTTGAAAACCCAATAAAATACGTCATTAATAATAGATTATTTAATTAAATTATTATTAGATTTTTTAAACTTATTTTTATTTATGTTAATATATTTTAATTTATTCATTTTTTGTTTTTTTATTTAATTTTATGAATTTTTATTTATTTTTCTTTTTAATTATTTGTTTATTTATTTTATTTTTACTTATTTTATTAATTTTTATTTTCGTTCATTTTCTTTTATTTATTTTTATTTTTTTTTCTTTTTCCATACAATTTTTCACCCCTTGTTTCCCTCCCACCCCTTTACAATGTGAAAATCCACTACACTGAAATGCGTCAATATTTACTAAAAATGTGAAAATCCAAAACCCTGAGATTTGTCATTATTAATTTACATTCCAATTTGCAAGTTTCTACTTTTCCATACAAACTTTCAGCCCCCCCGGTTCCCCCCTTTAAAACGTGAAAATTGAAAATCTCTGAAACACGTCATTATTTATTTCAGTTCAGTAGCTGTATTTCAAATTTTCATGTTTCTATCTTCAAACAACAAAGATTTCATACAAAACTTATCCCCATTTCCCCCTTTAAAGTTAATATTTTCGAAAATTAATTATTTTCATTCATTTTCGTTTATTTATTTTTATTTATTTTATTTTTTATTGTTTATTTTCCTTGTTTTTTCTTTTCCCATACAAACTTTCACCCCTTGAAAATCCAAAAACCCTGAAATACGTCATTATTAATAGATTAATTAAATTATTATTAGATTTTTTAATTTATTTTTTTATATTTGTTTATTTATTTTATTTTTATTATATGTATTTTATTAATTTTTATTTTCATTCATTTTGTTCATTTTTATTCATTTTTATTTACGTTTATTTAGTTATTTTATTTTTATTTCTTTTTATTTATTTTTTTCACCCCTTGAAAATCCACTAAAATACGTCATTATTTATAGATTAATTAATTAAATTATTAATAGATTTTTTTTAATTTATTTTATTTTTATATTTTTATTTATTTTTATTAATTTTTATTTATGTTAATTTATTTATATTTATTTTATTTTTATTTATTTTATTAATTTTTATTTTCTTTCATTTTCGTTTATTTATTTTTAATTTTCAAGTTTCTACTTTTAAAAAATCTATTTTTCCAAACAAACTTTCATCCCACCCGTTTCCCCCTTTAAAACGTAAAAAATGAAAATCTCTGAAACTTGTCATTATTTATTTAAGTTCAGTAGCTCTATTTCAAATTTTCATGTTTCTAACTTCAAAGAACAAAGATTTCATACAAAACTTTCCCCCATTTCCCCTCTTTAAAGTTAATATTTTCGAAAATCCTTTCTTAGTAGATGGTAACGTTATAAAATAACTAAGTTTCAAATTTCAGCTTTCTAAAGATAGTAGTTTTTGCTATACATTGGTAGGTTCAGTCAATCAGTTAGTCAGTTCAGTAAGTTCAGTCAGTTCAGTCAGTTCAGTCAATTCAGTCAGTCGTTCAGTCAGTCACTCAGTTCAGTCAGTCAAACAATATTTGTTAATAATTCATGCAATATTTGATAAGATTGATCAAGAAATCACTGAAATAAAGACAAAAAATTCATCAAAAATGGAATTTGTTTTCAAAACAATGGAAACCTTGTTAAAAGTTACTTACACTTTCATAAAAATAATTTTTTTATGATAAAACAAATAAATACCTTAGCACCTGCGGTCCTTGGCATAACAGGTTTCCTACTTTGTTTATTAATTCTGGCTTCATCCTTCATTATAGCCTTCTTGTGTCTGATTTGAAGCGCCAATTTTTTGATCTCCTGCATCGTTTCGTCGAGTTCCATTTTAGGTACAACATACATTCCCGTTTCTTCCCTTATTTCCTCGTCCTTTTCTAATTCGGCTAATTTCTCGAATATCTCCGGATCTATATAATCAGCGATATTATGGCCTTCCCAAATTTCTGGAATGATATCGTGTCTTTCTTCTTCTGGAATATCAACATAATGTTTTTTAAGATCCAATACGTAGTCATCGCCTTCTTCTAATTCTATTTCTCTTTCAAGTTTGCGTTTTTTGTTTGCTCTTTTAGCCAGTACACTTTCGGGTATACAAGGAGGGCGAACTATTTCATCTCTTTGCTTTGGAACAGCTACGTGGAGCCTATTTAATACGCCATCTACCTACACGCAAAAAAAGTAACATTTCAAACAATTTAAAAACAAAAATAGAACCTTTCTTACTTTTTTAGTTCTCATTTTTTGATCAACTCTGAAACTCAACAATTTTTCGCAAGCTTCAGTTTTAACTTCCATAACTCCAGTATCGTCAAGGGCTGACATTTCAAGCATTGTTATTTCTTTATCCTCTTCTAAAGACTTGAGAGATGCCCTTTTCTCTTCGGACAGCTCGTTTAGTTTGATGATATCACATTTATTAGCAACAATAATAAGGGGTTTATTTGCAAATAATGGTTTAATCGATTCAAAAAGTTTTACCTATAAGTAAAAGATATATTTTATAAAAATGTAGGTAATCGTTGAAGTGTTCAAATTAGATATTTTATTAAATTAAACAAAATTACCTACAATATAAATATTTAACAGTGGTACGTTTATTAATGTTCTGCAGAACAAATATCTAGACTCTAGATATAATGTAGACCATAGTATAAATCACTAGATATAAATTAGAGGAATGTTATTCATTTAATAATATATTATGGTGCATTAGTCCATATTTTAGGAACCTTTAAATGTCAAATATAAAACAACTTATCAATTAATTATTGTAATTTTGAACTCCTAAGACATCTAATTGGAATTATATTATTACAAATGTTATAAAATGGATATCCAGCACATCATTTTAAAAAATAATAAATTAAATACATCAACATATTGAAACAAATTAAATTGAGGATTAAACTACGAATTTTCCTTAAATTCAGATGCTCCCTACAAGTTTTTGCAACGTTTTTTTAATGTATGCATCTTCTAAGTTACGATTATAGATTTTTAACATGTTCTAGCCAATTATCTAAGAGTGCTCACAAGCAGCATGAAAATTGTTTTTTTTTAGGACGTGGATATAGTCCCGTACGTGGGACCCGAAAATTATATCTGAAGTCCCGCACGGGCGGAGTTTATTCACGTCACGCGTTTGCGTCAGAAATTGTTGATGATGGATCTTGTTTACACAACATATGTTTCCCGGTATGTACACAGTTTACTTTTATGAACATTACATAGAATATTAATCACATCATATTTTTAGGAACCAATAAAAAGTCGAGGTAGGCCCAAAGGAAGATCACTAACGGCCATTGGTTTACCAAAAAAGAAGAAACGGACAAAGTAACAATCCTTCAAGATTAAAATAAACTACCTATACCTACTGCAAATTAATAATAATAATTTAATCTTTAGAAAGATTTACCTACATTAAATTTCGTTTAAATTATTGTTGACTTTTATTAAATAATTTGACTTCCCTACCTCTTATACCCTTTTAGAAATGTGGTCGTAATTAACGCCCATTAATTTATTAATGCAATTTGCAGATAAATACTGAGTACCTACTTATACTTAGATATCTAATCTTGTCATTCATAGTTTAACAGAACCGATCTTAACCCCCTAATTTAACCAGATTTTTTTCAGAATCAATAGGCGTTATTGATTCTTCCCGAAGATTTCAAATTCATATTGTTTTTTGTTTCAACGCCCCCCCCCCCTCTCATTTATACCTATTCAGATTTTTTCAGAATTAACAAGTTTCATCCCCTTATAAAAATTGATTTTGACTATAAATTTCATGTTGATATCTCTTCTCGTTTTTTAATTCCATTTTTTTTTGTTTCAATTCCCTTATCCCACCCATTTTTATTCAGATTTTTTCAAAATCATTAGACTAGACTTCGTACCCTTATACAGAGCTCGATTTTTCCTAAAAATTTCAGGTTGATATAGTATTTAGTTTTTACATAAGGATTGTTTTTAATATTTCAACCTCCCTTAACGTCTTCCTATTTTTATTCAGATTTTTTTTTTTCAGAATCAATAGACTTCATCCCCTTATAAACCTTGATTTTGATTAAAAATTTCATGTTTCGTTCATGATTTTTTTTTTAATTTCAACCCCCCTTAACCCGCAATGTAAAGAGTTTAATAATAGGACCTATCTAAATACCTCGACCGACTGCCGTATTTACATTTTTTTAAATCGGTTAATACGAATTTTCAGTTCCCATAGAAAATTGTAGAATCGAACCGCGCAAACGCGCGATTTAACTCCGCCCGTGCGGGATTTCAGATGTAATTTTCGGATCCCACGTACGGGACTATATCCACGTCCTTTTTTTTATTAAAATTTAAAAAAAAATATATTTTTCTGGCTTAACATTGGTGCCTCCCCTCCCCTTACTATAACGTCACATATTAACAAATTCGGTTTGCCTGTTCTGTTTGTCTATAAAAGGGTTTTTATGGTGGAAATAACCATCAATTAATTTTAAATTTGGTATGAATCAAGAGCTAAATGCATGTACTGTCTGATGTTGATTTGATATTTTGATAAATTGAAACTAAAGAACACCTGAAAACTGCATTTTTAAGTTCTATGTGCTGATTAAGAACAAGTTTTTATATATCAGATAAAAATAAAATAATAAAAAACACTTGATAAAGTCAATAAATAATACGTAAAGAGGAAGTGTCTACTGCACCATTATAACTGTGATTAAAATTTAAAAATCTGAGACTATTTATTTAACTTAAGATGGATGCAAAGATCTGCTCAAAGTGTAAGGATGAGAAAGCTAATCAAGTTTTTCCATGTGATTCATGCAAAGAGTACTTATTAGATCAACTAAAAAACCTGTTTTTTCGATAAAAAATAAGGCAAGCTATGATGAGATATTGAGTGCTAAGTTTTTAAAGGAAACCTTTTATACAACTGGCTTTGCAGTGTTAAATTTAATAAACACCTCACTAGAAACAGGAACATTTCCTGGTAGACTAAAAGCAAGCAAGATAGTTCCAGTCCAAAAAATTGCAAACGATACAAATGCATCCAACTTGCGACCTATAAATATACTTCCGACAATTGAAAAATTATTAGAAACCGTAGTTCGCGACCAAATATTAGAATACTTTAATAACAATTTAGGGAAGGCCATTCATGTGAAACGTCTTTACAGTTAACTATATCTAAATAAATATTATAATAGCCGTGTTTCTAGATTTTAAATGAGCTTTTGAGACAATAGATCGTAAAATGTTGATTAATAAATTGAAATATTATGGTTTTGCAGGACGAGTCCTGACCTGGTTTGAACAGTATATGACTGATAGATTACAATATATAAAGCTAGGTAAATCAACATCTGAAATGCTAAAAAATAACTTAGGAGTACCGCAAGGAAGTATATTAGGGCCGCTTCTATTTATCATATATTTAAATGACATGAATGATTTTATCATCTACAATAATGAAATACATAACTACAATACAAGATCTGTTCATAATTTTTATACTCCACAAACAAGACTAGCTATAGCAACAAAATCTATTTTTATATGTGGATTACGTGAATTTAATGCTTTGTCTAGGACTTCCTATATTAAATAAATATTCTATTCTTCTATAGAGAGAGTTCCTATGTTTGTAGCATTACAGCGATGCGTACTATTAAACAGCGCCGTCCTTGCTAATTTTATGACTGTGGAAAGTGTGGCATATTGATGCCTCGCCGTCTCAAAAAGGACAAGCAGTGAGGCATCCGTTAAATGCCACACTGTACTCAACGTGTTAAAGTATCTAAGAAAACTATTATGACTTAGGTAGCGTGGGAACCAGACTGAGGAGCAATAATCAAATTGTGTCCTATCTAAAGAGAAGTATAGAATTTTAACTGTATTTAGATTAGACAAATGAATTGTCTTCTTGACAAAACCCAGCATTTTCATTGATTTTTGAACTGCTAATATGGCCATTAAAGCTCATGGAAGAGTCAAAGATGATCACTTTCCTTATATAATGCTTTGTTTTATTTCAGATATTTTGTATATCTTCCAGAATGTCCGAGGGACGCAAAAAACTATCTGGTTGCGAATATAAAAAACGAAGGGTGGAAAAGGAAATGCAAAGACAAACTGGCACTTTACTAAATTATTTACAAAGTACATCGGGGAGTACCAAAACAAATGACGACTCAAAATGTTCTACATCAAAGAATTGAAAGACTCTGACAACAGAGAATCGCCTGAGAAAAATGAGGATCAACAAATGAATCATATACCTGAACTGATACTTGTAACTGACAGTGGCAGCCCTCCGTCACTAAATCAGAGCACTATTGATACCAACGTGGCACCTACAGAAAGCGTTCAACAACCTTTAAGTACTGATACTACCAGACGCCAAAAGAATCTTTCTGGTAAAGGCAAGGTCCACCTAAACCATTGTACAATTATAGATTTCCATACGATGAAACTGGTAAAAAATTTAGCCTTAATTATTATTATAAAAGAATTTTAAGTAATGTAGAGCAAATTTTAAGAGAGTGGCTAGGTACTGTCTCAAAAAATTGCGTATATTGCTTTTGCTGCAAAATTTTTGGCTGTGTACTTAGATCCCTTTCCAAGGAGGGGTTTAAAAAATTGAGCTTATGAACGAGAAGATCATGGTTCGCCTTGTCAAAGGCCTTGCAAAAGTCAGTATACACAGAATATACCTGTAGACTCTTCTCCAAAGCTTCAGACATAAAGTTGGCATACGCTAATAAGCTCAGTTCTGCAGATCTGCCTGGCGAAAAACCAAATTGTAGAGAGTTTAAGATATTGGAAGTCATATGTTAGAAAATCAGTTATTATACTTTTAAAGATTTGTGGGATCATGCTTAAGATGAAAATGGGGCAACAATTTTTTGCATCAGATTTGTTGCCCTATTTGTAATGAAATTTATCTGTGCTTAGTGAAAAGAAGAAGAAAATATATTTATTGGGTACTCCCAAAGGGCTATTGACCAGAGTCTTTTAGCCAATATTTACAATTATTATATGTATAATCTTCTTGGGTTGGCAATCTGAATGAATGGATTTAAAAAATGTCTTCTAGTAAATAGAATAAAAGTTGTTAATGCTTGTCTGTTAATGATGTTAATATTAATTGGTTTGTTGGCAAATTTGTTGGATTCTTTCTGTTATAGGTTCCAATTGTTTTTTTGTATAAAAGTCTATTTGGAGGGTTATGGGGTAGATTCTCTGGATGCCTCATTTTTGTAAGGGTTCTTAAGGCGCTTTAGCCATTGTGGGCAATAAGGCTTTCTGATGGTTCGGTTGGTGAAACTTAACTGATATCATACAAGTCAAAACAGTATGTAAATACATTTACCAGAAAAAACTGCCGTAGTGTCGATAATGTACATATTGATGAATCATTTTTTGAGATTGATAAGCAATTCTTGGCAGTTGATATTTTTTGGGTTGTTAACTTTGGTTGTGAAACGTGATTGGTTGATGAATTTTGTTGTCTGTGATATTCGAATCTATCTCTATATTTTTATTCATAGATTTAATGCGGGTATTTGGAATTCCAGGAATGGGTTGGGTAGACCTTTTTGGACATTTAATTGTCCAAATTTTATACAGTTTTGAGATATGTTTGTGTTTAAAAAATACAAAAGTGATCACAATACCAGATTAACTTATTGTATACCATTGCCAATGACAACCTCTAACCTCATATTGAAGTCCTTAGGTAAATATTGGGGAACAAAATTTAAATCACCTGCCATTAGAATTAAGACAGACTGAAAATGATAAGGCCTTTCAAAGAGAACTGAAGAGTCTACTAGCTGAGAAAACTTAATATAATCTTGCAGAGTTCTTTAATAACTCATTGTAACTGATTTATTTCATATATATCTTTATGTACTAAATTGTTACCTTGTCTTTTATTTTACATAGACAGTATCCAATCGATTGCTAGTATGATTGATCATACAATACCAGATTATCAAATTTTAGAAAGACACAATGGACATTTTCTTGGAACATTTCAACTATGTACGGTGGATTCTTTAAGAGACATTCTTTTTGCAATGAAAAATAAAAGTAGCACAGATGACATTAATATTAATATTTTAAAAAACTGTTTTCCCAACTTCTCAGAACCTCTTTTAAATTTGATAAATTCGTCATTAGAAATTTCAAAAATACCTAATGCTCTAAAAATTGCTATGGTAGTGCCTGTTCCAAAGACAAAAAATGCAAATAAAGCTACAGATTTAAGGCCTATTAGTATGTTAAGTTGTATCGAAAAAATCATTGAGAAGGTCGTTTATGAACAAATTGTTAATTTTTTAGAACAAAATAAACTTATTACTAGAATACAATCGGGCTTCAGAAGCAAACATAACTGTGAATCAGCTATCCAGTGTGTTTTATATGATTGGAAATCTAAATTTGATAAAAACTATCTAACATTGGCAGTTTTTATAGATCTTCAAAGGACATTCAAGACTGTTGATCAAAACCGTTTGATAAAAAAATTAAAAAGTATGGGTATAGTAGAGCAAGCATTGGAGTGGTGTGTGGATTATCTAAGTAAGAGGAAACAAAAATTAAAAGTAAATAACAATTTATCAGAGGAAATTACCTATATCAGAAGTGTTTCACAGGGAAGTATATTGGCTCCCCTGTTGTTTTTAGTGTATATCAATGACATTGTTGATTTCAAGGGTCAATGTGACATTCACCTGTTTGCTGATGATGCCCTAATATATTTTTCTTGTAATGATTCAGATAACTTGGTAAGGGTTGTTAATGAAACACTGCAACATGTTTATAAATGGTGTTGCAATAATTTGTTGAAAATTAACACAAATAAAACAAAATGTATGCTGATAAGTAACAACTATAACTATACACAGTTTGTTGATAAACAATATAACATATCAATTGGAGGAAATTCTATACAGTTGGTAGAAAAATTCAAATACTTAGGGGTAATGATTGACAAGCAGATGAGATTCATAGATCATGCCAACACTGTTCAACACTATTGCAATTAAGTTAAATTTCCTATTTAGAAGTTCATTTGGCTTATCACAGTGGACTAAATGTATTATATATAATACTATAATTCTACCTCACTTTAATTATTGCTCTACAATACTCTTTTTACTAAAGCAAAATAAGTTGAACTGACTACAGAAGCTGCAGAATAGGGCTATGTGAATAATAATAATATCCTGTTCAAAATATACTTCCATTAATCTAATGCTTGAAACTTTGAGGTGGATGCCAATCAAAAGTCTCTTATTACGGAATGCTTTAATTTTTATTTATAAAATCAAACACTGGTTACTTCCAATGTACCTAAAAGAGAAGCTTAATTATCACTCTAATGTGCACAATTATCCAATGCACAACAGAAATAACTTTTATATTGAAACAGTTGTTAAGAGTGCAACACAAAATTCACTATTTTTTAAAGGTCTAAATCAATATAAGGCACTTCCAGAGAAAATTAAATCAGTAACGTCTGTAACTACATTTAAAGCAAAGTGACAGATTTCTTAATTGATGAATATTTCTCCAGAAACAGTAACAACCTAAAGCTAAATAAAGGAAAATAATAAAATAATAATATTTATTTTAACAAATGTCTGACTTGATATTTTATTTTATACCTTTTATTTTGTACCTTCTGTTTTACTTGTTTTGTATTTTATATTTCTACAGCTTTGTCAACAAAATTCTGTCTTTGACAATAAAGCATTTTTTGATTATATTTAATATGTTATAAAAAGTATTAACGGTCACTATGTAACTGTGTATTAACTTTACATTAGACACAGTGACCAGTAATAACTTTTATAATTACATATGTAATTTATTTGTATTGGATATGTTTTGGCAAGTCAAATTATAATTACTCCTTTAACCTTTGAATTTTTTGTTTTTTGTTAATTCAATACATCAAATCCTCTCATGTGTTTTTGCTAGGATACAAAGTATGCCCATAGATTTGATCTTGTCAGGTCTGTCTATACATAGATATTGGCATCACTTTGTATTAATAAAGTAAAAATTATACATTTGCCTAATTCTATTTGATAAGCCAAATAGATATTACAAACATCATTTAACTATAGTAACTTTGGATACACATATTAGGTAAACTAGTCATAGTATTACATTAAAATTTTGCTCAGTTATATACTGAACTTTTGTTGAAGTAAAAATGTAATAATTTATAAAGTTGAGGGAGACACTTTTAAAATACAGGGTGTTGCACAAAAAAGGCTTTTCTATTTTTTAAGTTTTTGCAATCAGTTTATGACATATTCCATACTATCATTCACCTAAACTCAATTGCCCATTTTAAAATAGTTAGGGTGCATAGGAAGTCGACTTATTTTAGAAGTCATATAATAGAGATCTTTTGGTTTTGATTTGTTCATTCTTTTCAATTACTAATTTAATTAAAGCTGCAAGTAATACCACCTATCAAACTATTTTATTATTAAATGTATGTTGAATATAGCAAACTATTATCCACAAAACATGTTAACAGTGGATTTAAAAGCTCTTAACATGTTGACTGGCAGGCAACTACGAGTTAATTCATAGTTTGCATTTGTGACTATGACATATCTTGTACTTTGTTTACTTGCCATATTCATGCAACTACAATTAAATTAAATATGAATTAGTAGCATCAGTAGTATCTCTAACTCAGGTGTCGATGCAAGATATTTTTTAATCTTCTTTTTTTAAACACATTCTCTATGCTTTTTTTATGATTACTGTATACTATATGTAGTTTTTAATAATATATTGTCAGTAAATCCCCAAAACCTCTTATAAGACAATTTTGACAAAATGAGAATCCTCATAGGTATCTAATTATTAATATATTTTTTGATCTTTTAAGCCTATCTCAGATACTCCTGTTAAGTATATTACACCATTTTTGTAACCAGAATTTTGCTAAACAGCACACAATAGTTTTTTTTTCCTCCTTGACTGTAAAATGTAGTTTTCTTCTCACAAAAGGTTTTGTGAATTTACAGACAATATGTATAAATTAAATTGGCTTTTGAAAATCATAGTGGCAGTCAATGTGTTAAGTAACAAGTATTTACTTTCAAAAAAAAAAGTTTATGTAGTATATTTTTCTATTTACTGCATCAAAGACTAAAATTTAATTTTAACACAAAATAAACTTACCTGTTCATCCAGACCATGTCCACATTGTTCAGAAAGATCTAAAAAGTATAAAATACAAGCTCTGAGATGGGCAAGAGCTGTTACAGCTTGCATTTCAATAACATTGCGTTCTTCTAAAGAGTGGTCAAGAATACCAGGAGTATCAATCACTTGCCAACGTAAGTATTTGTAATCAGTGTGACCAATGTATAATGATTTTGTTGTGAAAGCATAAGGCTGGACTTCAACATCTGCTCTAGTAATTTTATTAATAAATGAAGATTTGCCAACATTTGGAAAACCTAAAAAGTGAATTGGTTAACATATGAAATCTAGAAACTATATATTAGTTTTGTTTTACCACAAATAATAATCGTTCTTGTATAAGGATCAATTGAAGGTAACCTAGCTAAATGTTGCCTGACTTGCTCTAAATATGTCAAATTTGAACCCTGTCTCTTCATTATAGTCGCCATACGACCTAATGCTGCCCTTTTCAGTTGTTTGCATCTATACAGTGAGTCTCCATATTTTAGTAATCTAACGTAATCTTTAGAAACATTATCAATTAAGTGTCTTGCAGTGTTTATTTGACCCAGAGCTAATTTGTAATGGTCCTTGTCATAAAGTACATTCATAAGATCAGCATAAAATGGATGCACATCATCTAATTTGGGGAACTCAGTCAAAATTTGGGTTAATCTATCATGAAAACTCTGTTGAGAGAATTTCACTTTTCTCATATAAAACGCTCTGATCCTTGTGATTTTGTATTGCTTGTGGACAACAGTAGGGGTTTTACGTTGTGTTTTAGATAATATTATATCTATGAAGTCCTGTAACAGATTTTGGTTAAAACAGAAAAATTATATATCACAAATAACAAACCTTTGCTGTAGGAACTACAGCTATCTTTTTGAAATTATACATAGACATTTTGGATGTTTTTAGTTTATTTTATTTGGTATTCAATTAATTTATTTTATTTTGTTATTAAATAAAACTTTTAAAAGGTTTTCCACGTGCTCACTTGACAAGAGGTGAGCAAAAAAGGAAATTGACACTTAATATGACAATTGACACTGACGTTTACTCACATGAGTAAATAGATAAAAAAGTAAATAAAGGAAACTGATGATAAAATATAAGTAAAGAATCACACTGATCTGTGATTATATGAGGCGCCTCGATCGAAGATATCACTAGATATGTTTATTAATGGTCGATTCCACCGTTGTGTCCAAATCTCAGCCAAGTCTGATTCAGCTGAGTTCTCTGCATTGGGATTCTCATCTTTCAATTCGACACGTGTTGAGACGACTATCTTCGTTACACAGAATGTGATTCGCATGTAATGTCTCTCTCTACTCAATTCGTTACGTGTTGAGTACGCATATAAGAATCCCTGTTTTATTTATAAATACGGACCTCAGCTGAGTTCTGTATATAAATACGGACCCTAATCCTTGGGAAGAGTAGAAAAAAAAAAGAAGAAAAATTTGTCAAAAAGTTTGACAGAAACTGAAAAGTCTGTTTTCTATTATTGTTTTGTTGGTTTTTTTGTTAATTTTTTACTTGATAGCAAAATGTTTTTAACTATGTAGAAAGGTGTTTGCTTATCTAATAATAAAAAACCATAACCGTAATTCATATTTAACATTTCATCAAAATGTATGGCGGAAATGATGACGATTATGAAGAGAGGAATAGGCAACTTATCTTCCAAGGAACTCAAGTTTTAGGACGAACAGGAGAAAGTTTAGCTAGGTCCACACAAATTGCGGTTGAAACTGAACAGATAGGAAACGAGGTTGTTTCTGAATTAGGAGAACAAAGAGAGTCTTTATTGCGAACTAGAACCAGATTGGAAGATGCCAATGAACAGCTCAATAGTGCTAAAAGTTTACTCAAGTCTATGAGCCGCAATGTTATTTATAATAAGTTGATCTTAATTTTAATTATTGTATTGGAAATACTTATATTAGCCACTGTATCTTATTTGAAATTTAAGCCTTAAATTCTATAAAAATTATAAAATAACTAGTTACCAATTATACAAAAAATATTTAGGTGCTAAGATTTGTAATCTGATACCAAAAACAATAATAATCTCCTAACAGCTGATCATTCAAGATTAGGCTCTTCATATACATGTTACTGATACATATTTAGTGAAAATCCTCTTCTGAATTGGTAATCAAAATTCATAAAACGCTATGTATATCGAATTGTGAGATTTTGCCATAAAACAAATTAAAAATGTTATTCTCAATAAATAATAACGTATATAATATTGTATTTTAAATTTGTGAATAAGAGTATAATAACTTGCTTTATTTTTAATGTTTATTTATTATTACCTTAAGACTTGATTGTAGAAACCTTATTATTACCATTACAGTTGTTCATATTGACTGAATAATTAAAGTTCTACATGACTTATAGCCTTGGTGCATAGTTTAATACTTTGGGCCTGCATATATCAAGAAACAGCCAGCAATGACATTTGTGTGTAGTAATAGTCATTAAATATGCATAATTGAGGAAAATTAGTTGAACAAACAATAAGAATAAATAGGAATTTTGTATTTTAAATATTTATTACATTCTTTCAGAAACTCTAGAAGCAACATTTCTTAACTGTCCATAAACTTTAGAGGGGGGTGATCCAAGAATTAAATTACAGATTGCTCTCCTAGCCAATGCTATGTTTTGAAAACTACCCAAAATATGAATTTTGCTGTCTGCTAATATTATCCTAGTTTTTGTAACATTTTCTATCGTAAATTTGGTCCTGCCTCCTTTTCCAGCTAGTCGTCCTATGGCTCTTGACTGATGATCTCCTTTTAATGTTTTAACATCTTTAATTTCAAAAGATTCTACAAATAGATCATCTAAACGGATTAGAGCTAAAGCATCTTCCACTTCAAAACCATAAATAAAAGCCTAAAAATGAGAATTGTTTAAATATATTTATGAAATTTGACTTATCTTAAAGTTTGCTACTTACTTTTACAAAATCTGAAGCTTTCTGTAAATTACCAATATCTTTCGTCTCTTTACATGTCTTAATCTCAACATTTCTTGATTTTAGATTAAACCTAATTTGAAGTTGTAGGTGTTCAACAATAGGTGTAAAAATTTTTAACCAGTTTTCTTTCAAGGGAGAATAACGATGTGAAGGGACAGGGATCTTTCTCATATCATCCTTAGTTTCCGAAAATGATTGAGTTCTAGTTTTTTTTCTTCTTGGTGGTCTAACTTTGTTGGTCCCTTCAATTCCATTATGGACTTCTACATCCATATCTTCCTCAATAGTTACCACCCTCTTTTGAGCCTTCTTTGGCTCAAAATTATCCATATCAATATTCACGTCTGCCATTTTAGGGCTTTAAAAAATGATTTTTGAGAGAAAAGCTAGAAAAATCAAAACATGCTCTTAGGATTAACCTAAAAATAATAAAAGATCAATTTCTTCTTTTTTATTTTGGTCTTGGATAATTCAAACATGTGTGGTGTCACTTGTCATGACGCTGCGTACTTGCAATGTTGTCAACATTTTTTGGTCAATGGTAAATTAGGTATACAAGTACGATATTAACCCTTTTGCAAAAATGTTATGTAACGTTTTAGTTTTCGATATTTGCATACGCCACTGAAGTTGTAATTGTTGTTCACTTCAGTGGTGTTACGTTTCTACAAAATATCTTCAGTGTGGCAACATTGCGTACTTGACCTTTGACTGACATAAGCTGTCATATATCAAACAACTTGTTGATTTTTTTATTTTTTGTTTCACTTAAGTTTTGCACTTTGATCTTAGATAAAAAAGAATCAATGTACATTAATACTTAGTATAGTAGCTCATTTGTGGGATAGTATCTACCGTTCAAGATGACTACAGCTTTAAAACGTTTAACGGGAAGAATCGCCATTGTAACAGCCTCTACAGAAGGAATAGGTTTTGCAATAGCTGAAAGATTAGCTAAAGAAGGTGCCAAAGTAATTATTAGTAGTCGAAAACAAAAAAATGTTGAGGAAGCTACTAAAAAACTTTTAGATCAAGGTCTTGATGTTAGAGGTTTAACATGCCATGTTGCTAAGTCAGATGATCGAAAGAAATTATTTGAAGAAGCTAAAAAAATAGGTGGTCTTGATATTTTGGTTTCTAATGCAGCCGTGAGCCCCACAGTTGGTGGTGTTTTAGATTGTTCTGAAGAATCATGGGATAAAATATTTGACATAAATGTTAAGTCTTCCTTTCTTCTAGCCAAAGAAGCCATTCCACTTCTTAGGTCTAGTAAAGCAGGAAGGCTTATTTTTATTTCTTCAATTGCTGGCTTTCAACCATCAGAGTTTTTAGGTGCTTATGCAGTAAGCAAAACAGCTTTATTAGGACTTGTCAAAGCTGCATCTCTACAATTAGCTCATGATAATATCACTGTTAATTCTATATGTCCTGGATTAATTCGTACAAAATTTTCTGACCCAATTACATCAAATGATGAAATATTGAAAACTGCTGTGCCTGGTATTGCTTTGAAAAGGTAAAATAATAAACCTGAGTTAATAATTCTGAGTATATTCATTAATTGTAGGCATCCTATTTATTACTATTTTTGTTTTTCAAAAAGAAATTTCTGTCAATATAAGAAATATTGTTTTTTAATAACTATTTTTTAGGCTTGGTGAGCCACATGATGTAAGTGGTGCTGCTGCATTTTTAGCATCTGATGATGGTTCATATGTGACTGGTGAAAACATTATTGTATCAGGTGGAATGGCTTCCAGATTGTAAAATATATGGGGATTTTTGGTAATAAAGGGTGCTGTAATATAGGTGCAATTTGTATTTTATAAGTAAAAACCATTAAATTGTTACAAGGATTATTTTTATTTACAAAAATATATTAACTTAAAAAACATACTGTTTGCACAAAGCTCTCAAAAAAGTACTCTTTCGCAAATTACTGGCCTCTCTCTGTATCTCTTCATTATTGCTAGAATTCAACTCCAACATTCCAATGACCTGAATAGCGCACTTTCGCCTTTGAAATTCTCCTTTTTTATTATGCATATGTATCAGGTACTCCAAAATGCTTGTATCCCAGAAACAATGATAGTAAGCATCTACAGCATCATTACAGGTTTTTTGTTCAGACAGAATTCGAAAAGCTAACATATAGTCAGTTTCTTCTAGAAATTGACACAGCACAGCTGCTTGAGTATTGCATCCTAGGGTAGTACAGCATTTTATCATTCTTCTAAAAACGTGATCGTCATTTCGAATTGGGATGTTGAAATAGTCATGAGATACTAGTAATGATTTTAAATAGTCACTCAAGGAGACTTGGTAGTGACCATTAGCTAAAATAAAATAATTTAATAAACATTTAATAATAAGTGTATGCCTTTGTGCTTTATATGAGTGAGTTATTATTCCCAAATTTATGGGCAAGAAGTAGTAGGGACAGGGACATGGGAATCAACAAATTTAGAATAGACAAGTCACTCCATCTCCTGTACCGTGAATTTAGCTGGCTAGCATATGGCCACAGTGATGTGTCAAATATTGCTTTTTACCACTTCTGTAAATATAAAAATTAATAACCAACATTTGAAAGCATGTGTACTCTTAGATAGTGGCGCCCAGTGCAATTTTATTACTGAAAAGCTAATAAACTTTTTGTAAATCATATCCTTAAAGGTGTAGGACAAAATGTCTTTAAAATATATCATAAAGTTTGTTTGACTCTACAATCTCTGAAAATGCCACTGATTTTCTGGTACTTAACAAAATTACTGAAAATTTACCCCAATTAATATTTTCAAAAAAAGATTTTAAATTCCATTTGATTTTGAATTAGCAGATCAATTTTTTAATCTTTCTGATGACAGTAATATTTTGTTAGGTTCATATATTTTTCTGTTCATTAGAACAAGTTTTTTAAATTATACAGTCCACTTATATTTATCTCGCAGAGAGCCATTAATCAATATAAGCAAAACATCTTGGGTCACAATGCACAAATCTGCATTGCAGTTATTCAATAGACTATAGAACTAGAAAATAAATTTTCCCTACAAGTTTATGATCTGCTATCTGCAAATTGTTTCCTCAACTTTTTCTTCTATGACATTTTAATAATTAACTTTATATCCCTATGAACTAAAATTTTCAATAAATACAGATTTTTAGGTCACTTAAGCGATTTTTATATAATTAGCTATAAATCTAAACTAGATAAAGACTTACCAAAATTTATGTCGCCCAATAGCCTGAGCCAAGCCGCATTATTTGGATATTGCTTTAGGGCATATGTTACAATTTCTAAGAGAAGTTCATGGACTGCCACGGGGTTATAAGAATTAGCACTGAAAGATAAATAAGAAAAATGTAATTTAAACTAAATAGAATAGAGAAAATCAGTAGACAAAGTTATCATGGCCCCACATAGGGAATTCAGTGTGTAAGAGTGAGAGGTACAAATTCAGTAGGTAAGAGTGAGGGGAAGCGGGGGAGTGGGGGAAATTAAATCTCTTCTAACGTTGAACAGAAAAATTATGCGATTGCCAAAAGGGCCTAAGGGTGTTTCTCGATTATTCTGGTCCGATTCAAACGGGAAAAACGGCATTATGTAGAGAACGCGGTATAGATTAAGGTTGAAAAGAAAAAACATGCGCAGAACGAAAAGTCAGAAGGGCCTTAGGGTGTATCTTTATTGCTATTGGACTGATTCAAACGGGAAAAACGGCAATATGTAGAGAACGTAGTATAGATGAAGGTTGAAGAGAAAAATCGACGTTTCGTATGCGTTTGACGTTTCGTACTTCAACTAAACTAACTACTACTACAGCCAGGTTGGTCGAGCAGTCTAATGTAAGTCCATCCTCCGAATAGTCAGTATTGAGATGTCTAGCGAAGAGAATAGACGTAGAATTGAAGAGTTTGGTATAAAAGAGAACTAAATAGAGATATAAAATTATATGAAGATAAAAAACAAGTTTTAAGAGATTGACAAATTTAAGTCTTTGGGAGGATATTGAGAGATATCATCCTAGACCACTTAGAAGAATCCAAAGCCAAATATGGCCATCTTAAAGGCTAATTTCATTATACTTAAGGATATATTAAACAACGTGCTGTATACAAATGTGCCGAGTGGCGTACAACAGATGGCGATAGGTTTTGACAATCAAAGACGAATTTCTCGGTGGTAAATAATATGAAGCTAAATACGTTTTCCATAGCAATCGATGAAGCAAAGAGATACAAATTAAAATTGATTTTTAATGATGCGACTGAAGGAGAACTAAGAAATTGGCAGACTATAGCAACTCCACCACCACCACCACCGATTGATTTAAGTGACATGCCAGAGCCTGAATATTCTAAATTATATATAGTTAGTTGCATAACATTATCATCTACTTTGTTTATAATATTGAAAATTATTGAAAAAATTATAAATAAAAAATGATACTCTTCTTGTAAAACAAAAATAAATGTTTGAAATTGATGAGGTGTTTTAAGTCGTCACAAAGATATTGACGCTGCTTATCTCTGTCAGACCTATTCTAAAATTCCCAAACAGATGGTGCGTGACAATTGCAATGTAATTGTGGTATTTAAACAGGATGAGATTAACCTTAAACATATTTTCGATGAACACGTAACACCTGACATGTCCTTTGATGATTTCAAAAAGATATGTTCCGAATGTTGGAATGATAGATATGGTACTTTTGTAATCGCAAGACTTCACGCCAAGATGTCGACATATACAGCTCGCAAAAATCTATTCGAAAAAAGTACTTGGCTCTGAAATGAGGTAGAACGGAGGAGGATGAATCTATTAATAGATTATTTAAACCAATTGCGGAACCTCTGAGAAAAATTCAAAAAATTTCAAATGACTTTGGTATTAAAAATGTGTCAAAGATCGAGCCGAAAACAGAGCTAACAAATCTCTCTCTCTCGCTACATCAAAAAATAAAAAATATCCCGATAGAGATCATAGTTGAAGATTCTGGAGGTAGTACCATTGAAGAATTTAGTGAAATCGATGAACCTGAACATACTGAAGAACGGTTGGCACCAGAAGCAGTTGAGCAATACCTTGAACAGTATCCGCCAATGAGTCAACCATACATTCAAGATTTTTGGAGTAAGATGATAAAATTGCATCCCGTGTTTTTGTCAAAGTTTATGCGCTTGTCTTTTTCAAGTTCATATATAGGACGACCATACACGGGATCGATTTTATCATCTTTACTCCAAAAATTTTGAATGTATGGTTGACATGATATTATCAATTGCCTCTTATAATTTCTGAAAGACACCAAGATTCGTCTATGATTGGAATCTTAATCTTGTTTCCTCTGTATTATACATATTTGTTTACCCTCTTACCGAGGCCTAATTTAGTTTGTCTATTAAAAAAAAAAGTACTGATGGGTCCCTGGACGAGAAGCGAGTGTTCCCGTCCTATATTGTTTATTGTTTTTCTTCTTCTTACACCTTTTGCTGTTAGGAAATATTCTTAGGTAGTTCTAATTAAGGACGAATCTGTATCTGGCTGAATGGCAATGTGCCTAAGTAAAAAAAAACAAAAAATACTGCGGCAAACGCGTTGTCAGATTTACGACGTTCAAAAGCTATCGAGGATCGGAATGCATTTTTAATGAATCAATAGCGTTAATAAGTCTATAAACGATCGTTCTTGCAACAGGCTGTTAGATTTCTGCATTCATGGAAATAAAACAAATAATATTAAAAAATAAAACAACTCCAAATCAATCCCACATATATATGTGGGATTGATTTGGAGTTGTTTTATTTTCTCATTGAAGATGGCCACATTTGAGAAGTTGGATTCCCTTCATAGCTCAAATAATATTACCTGGTTTTTTGTTTGACAATAGACTTACTTGCTTACAGCTGCTGGCCACAAACTACTATACTCGGTTTGTAATTCTAAAGCGTTTTCATCTTTCAGGATGTTGAACATTTTCGTCAACATCGAAATTACCACGTTGAGGCACCAAGTGTCCTTTAACTTGAAAAACACGAACGACAAGTTGTTTTTCACATTCGAAGTATCGCTGAACCCACTGGTGTTTCTCTTCGATTGTGTAGGAGTTGAAGCAAATACTGGTAATACTAAAATTATAGTTACCAAGTCAGAAAAGAAATAAAACCAATTTTTCAATATATTTTGTATCTGTTTAACTATTAACTTTTTTATATTATTAATAATTGTTTATATACTATTTAAAATGTTTAAATTTAAAGGTACCATTTGGGAACGCGCGAAAAACGACAGGAGATCGAGACAGCTGTAAGGCGGCTAATATTGCCATACTAAATCTACTGTCGTCGGTTACGTCTACCGAAATGTACTCCATAATTACATGTGTTCAAGACCGTTTCGGTCTCCCTCGTTCCCGTCTTACGCTTGAAGTCTGTCTCGGGTCGCGACTTTCCAAATGGTAGCTTAACCACCTTATAGGGTGTTGCCATATTCTACCAACAACGCTCTTTTGGGAATTTAAGGATTTAGTTTCTAGTATAAAAAAATATTTGAAATTATACTGCTAATTTAATTTGCAATGTAATATCACAACACTCTGCATATTATTTCAGAGTAGAAATATTAAACACTCCGGATATTATATAATAATTAAAAACATTTTACCTAAATCCCAAAGATTTTTTGACAATTTCTTGGTTCCCTTATGTTTAGAAAGTTCCTGACAATTTAATGCAATGGTCGAAGTTATCTCGAATGTGATCCATCGTTTGTCGAGATTAATTAAAAACTCCCAACGTCCTAAATTAAGTAAACATATAGCACAGTGTTCGACAACTTCGCTTCTTGGTATCACAGAATCGTTTACTTGTAAACATACTTCACAAGCATCAGCTAAAGTGTTCGTCAATACAGTGTTTTTATCTAAAATAAAATTATTTTGAAATGTTTTTCGATTTTTAAGGAATAAAAAGCTTACCAACTACATTTATTGGCCACTGATCTAACAGTTGAGAAATTTGAACAAGTAAAATTTCCCAATGGACGAGTTTTAAGAGTTTCGAAACATTGATATTGGTTCCTTGTAACTCTTTTTCTAAAACTAGTAAAAACTCCAACGAGACATTGAAGTTCCTATTTAGAAGGTGCTCTTTTGATTTGGCCAGCATTACGTATGAAAAATCTTGTACGAAACCTAAAATAATTTTATGCATTTAAAAAATAAAAAACAGTGAATTTTTTAATAGCAGGAAATATTATTAGAAATGTGATATGATAAAATTAATTTTTGATCGTTTATTTAAATAGATATTTAGTATGTTAGTAGAAATATGTCATCTACATCCATCTCCTAGCATCATGAGGAAATTTTACAGACTTTCAGTGGTCAAAGACGACAGTAGTTCAGATTTAAATTTTCAAAATGAGTTGATAGACTAGGTTCGAATCCTGCAACAAACCATGAGAATTTATCATTGATTTTCATGGTTTGTTGTAGGGTTTAATGAGTGGCATATTACCATTCAGATTTTTCCCAGTGAACTACAGTGTCAATGTACAATCAGTCATCTGTAAGTCACCTCAGATCGCCAAGGTAACTAATAATAATAATAACCACCATTCCTGAGACTCGCTTTGTATTCATTGTTTGATGGATGCCTTAGCAATTATATAGAAAGATTCAGGGTCTATCATTACCTTATCTGAGCCCTCTCGGGCAAATTGGTCTGCCTTTTAATTTCCCTGATATCTTTTGTGGCCCTGGTATCAAGGCTAAGGAGAGAGGTGAACCACCCCCAAAATACTTACTCGACACTACCAAAAAATTTATTCTATACGTTGTTTAGGTACTGCAAAATCTATTGGGATCTGAAGATAAGCGATACGCCATTTACTGTGAACTAAAAGTTTTGGCGTTTGACCGTCTTTGTTCTGTCAAGTTTTGTTTATCGTTTAACAAGTATTTTGTTTGAAATATCTTATTTAATAATAAGCTAATGCTTTACATTTTTATCATCTATATTAAAATATATTATTTGGAATACCAGTGAAAAACACACTTGTTGTGTGCCTCAATGCAGTCCTAAAAAAATGGACCCTTCTTTTACATTTCTTCTACTTCCTAAAGTTGGTAAATGTAGGGTAATTTTTATAAAATGCAAGTGGAAATTCTGCAAGGTTACAAAAGTATTAAAGTATTTGTTCCCATGCATAGTATTTTAAAGAACATGATTATTTGCCTAGAGGTAATATAGATTTATTTTTTGATTGAAAGTTTTTATTTTATCTTTTTTTGTGTTGTAGATGCCTCATCCAAAGTGAAAATAAATACTTAAAAAAAAATCGTTGTGCCTTCCTGCCAGTTTGACGATTCTGTTCGATAAACTTCAAAAATCAAATATTGGGAGAACAAAAAGAAGATCCAAACCTTAGGATAAAGATTCTGTGTCCAAATTAAAAAAAGTTCAATCAGTGTTAAATATCGTCGGCGACACAGAAAAACTCGTAACTCACACAAAATCAAAAAATGATATTTTTGCGCCATCTATTTCCTAGAAGCATAACCTATGTATTTAGAAATGCTTATAACTCCATTAAAATTCCACAATATTATAGGAAATTACAAGTAAACCTCTTAACTCCAACGATAAAAATAATGTCTAGGAAATCCTCGTAACTCCACTTGTTTCCATTTTGTTACGTGACCGTCAACATGTGCCTCCGTTTGTATAATTGTTTTTTAGTACCTGTGTAAACTTTGCTATTTAAATTGTGTTTTTTTGAAAAAAGTAAGTCATATTGTTTATCATATTTTATTACTATTATTATATTTCAAATTGTTTTTATAAATTTGTTGATTTCGTTTACCAATGGAGATACAAGGTTTTCTTATATCCATTAGTTGGTGTTATTGTGGAGTTACGAGTTCTACAAATTGTAAAATTTTGTTCCAGCTCACAATGTCGCGCTCAAAGAAGATGGTTCATTTGGCACTTTTAGTAGAAGAAAGTATTAAAAATAGTAATTCTTCATTTACACTTCAAATTGAATAACCTTCAAATAACCCAGATGGTATAGATGTTAGTTCTTTGCCCATTATACTCATAGATGAGCACGGAAATTCAACAGAATTGCCAAATAATAATTGTGCTCTTGAAGAAATTTATGCACAGCTCGAAAATAATAATTCTGTGTTGGAACAAGAAAATTTGATGGAACATGCTTTGGAAAATACAAAATTATTTCCAGCTGAAGAAAATAGTTGTCGATTTGCAGAGGGCAATGAATCTACGTCTGAAGGCATTGAAAATAGTCCTGAATTACGGGAACCGTACATTTTTCCGAGATAAAAAGTATGTGCTATTAAAGACTATAATCTATGTCTGTACCAAATTTCATCCAGATACTTTCAGCCGTTATGGCGTAATTGGGCAACAAACATCCATCCAAACTTTCGCATTTATATAGTAGTAAGATGTGTAAAAATTAACACTGTTTAAAATATAATAATTAATGCTAAATATGGGAGTAGCAGCTTTTAATTTTAGTTTAGAAATGTTTATTTATTGCGAATTTTTTAAAGAAACTAATATAATCTATCTACACCTTTAAGTAAATCAATATTTTCGCAGACACCTAAATATATCACAATGTAGACAAATAATAAAAATTATTTCATACCTCTTGGCAACGATTTGACTACACTCTGCAAAGGAATTGGCAATTCCCACTGAGGATTTATAGTCCAAACTGCAGTCCCCGCATTTATCATGGCGATTTTAACCAAAACTTCTTTAATATCTTTATGATCATTACAAGTTATCAATTTTTTTTCCAAACTTCTTAACTCTGCTTTAGGCTTTCCTAAAGAAAACAAATATTATAATAAAAAAATAAAAATGATAAAGTTTAATTTGTTGAAAAAAAAAAAACACTTACTTCGCTTGTTGATCTCAATTATTTCAGACTTAATAAGACAATCTGGAACCTCAAACTGAGGCTCGGAACCTAGAATAAAAGCAACATCGAGTTTATCTAAAACACAACCCAGTTCGGAATTGGACTGGATTTTTGGAAGTAAATCGGGAATATCATTTTTTAAAATAGATTCAATAATGAATTTTTTTATCATCTGTTTCTGTCCGTATGAAAAGAATTTCCAAGAACCTTGAATAGCCTAAAAATAACCTTATTTAGAAGAACAGTTTAATTATATACTACAGAACATTGTTATACCCATATTAGAGTATCTGTAGTTTTATAAGATGAAAGAGTATGATGATACATCGGCTTTTTATCCAATACGCATCTAATAATATTAAGAGCTTTAATTTTTTGCATCAGATCTCTAGCAACTGTAAAACCACCACTAGATAAAGCTCCCTGCAAGTCTAATTCCAAATTGATTCTGTGCATTATCGGAATTTCCCTGATTACGTTATCCTGTTGTAAAATTGAAATAATACCCTAAAAATGTTTACAGGTTTAAAAATAGCATTCAAATATATTTACCAGACAAACTAACCTTATACTGATTAACCACAGATACATTGAGTTGTTCTAAAAGACTCCCTTTTTGAATGTCTGCTGATCCGTGACAGGCTTTAATGTAAACTTCCAACATTTTTTTATCAACATCATAAAATCCATTAATTTCGGGTATATCGGCAAATAATTCGAAGCATTTAGAAAAGTGTTTCTTTGCCAAATCGTATTGTTCGCGATAGAAGAAAAATACTCCCAAATCGTAGTTAATTTGAGCACAGAATTCGTTTCGTTTCAACTCTTCACTTTTGGACCAATCGAATTCGATACAATCATTGTTTTCGGTTGGTAACTTGAAGCAATCAAAAGTTAAGACAGCAGGTACTAATTGCCAATCTAGAGCTTCGGTGAGGAAGTTTACAGTTTTGTTTATATTTTCTGGACAGCATATAATATGTTCATCTGCTATTGATATATCGTTGACACTATTAACAAAAATGTAATGTTAAAGTTAGAACATAACTATCTTTAATTTAATCACACAAATTTATATATTTAAACAAAGTTATGTGACAAGTTTCAGCCTTAGACCATCGTAAGGTCTATAATTAGTTTAAAGTTTAAACAATTGCCGAAACATCTCAAGCTGAAACTCAAACATTAAATAGTTACTCCCCTCAAAGAGAAACGAGTTGATTTGAGCGTGGGGAAAGATTATTAAAAAAAAACCCGTAAGGTAAAGATACCAGTAGTCGACACCTTAAGAAAAATATAATGGCAAATTTCATAAATTTGCCTCTATATTTTGTTATCAACTTCAGATAGAACACCTTAAGTTTGGTCTAGGTAAACATTCATATTAAAATGATAGATTGTTTTAATTTTCTTTTTGGTAATTTTTTTTTTTGATTTCATGCATTTGCTCCAGAGGTTGACAGGTGCAGATTAGCTAGTTCTAGTAGTTGACATGATTTGCTCCGGTAGTTGACATCCTACTTAGTGAGGTTAATAAAACAAACAATTTCGGATCCTTTCACCCTTTAACACTAATTCAGTATGCTCCAATTGACAAAAATTTATTTCGCTGATGTCCTTTTCAACTGCTATAAATTCTTTGTGAGTGTTATCAATGCATTTACAACCCATAACAACAATATTTTCAGATGAAATTAATGTTTGAACAACACACACAAATTTAAACTCCAACGAATTTTGTTTGGTTAGGAATATAATCGCCTTCCTTTAATTCACTATAACTCATGTTATTGGCAATTAATACGTCCTATTCATCTTCACTTTCTAATGTTTCCGACACATCAGATTCTTGAAGAGAAAACAGAGTAGAAGAATCATTTGAAGAACTTGAAGAAGATGAGAGACATCTTTTCTTTTGTAGTTGTAGCTTTTTGGTCTTTTGCTTAGATTCTGCCTTTTTTGTTCCATATTCCTTTTTTTCTCTCTTCTATAGCTAATTTCCGTTCTTCCTTTTGTTTTCCATCTCCTTTTTGATATTCAACTTTTTATTAAAATATTCCAACATTTGTAGAGAAGTAGCAATGGCTGGTAATTTTTCTTTTCTTTTTTTCTTAACTTCAATTGGGCCGTCTTCCTTCCAAAACAAAACTCTTTTAAAAGGGGAAGGAATGTTTTCTTTATGATCAGTAAATCCCTTCACTAAAGGGGTCTCTGGTGCTACTCGTGACTCTGAAGTTGATGCTTCTATAATTATTGGTCCAGCAGGAAAAATGTTTGTGTCTTGAGACACTACATCTAAGAACTCCGGTTCTTGTATGGATGCCAGTTCATTAGATTGCTGAAAAAATTATATTTAGTTCTAGTAGTTCATATGTATATAAAAGTAATGTTACTTTTTCTTCAGTATTTTGAGGTTGGTGGTCATGCCACAATTTCCATAAATTAAATAAAGTAGGCCTTTTCCATTCATTTTGACTGTCCATAAAATATGTTATTTTATTCTTGCCGATTTCACGTTCTAATATTGTAAAAAATAGTTTGTCCTCTGCAGTTTTTGTCATTTAAAGTTTTAGTTTCTGCACTTGGCTCTCCATTAACCTTAACTGCCTTTGGATCCCAAGGAACCAAGCCACATTTTTTATTGTTAAATCTTTAATATGAGGAAGAACTTCTTTTAATACTGTTGCAAAATTGTACTTATTAGGAGACACTCCATTATGTTGAATTTTCCAATCTGCAACTTTCTGTCTCCAAATGGTTTTTAAGACATGAAATACAGAAACATCCATTGGCTGCATAATGTGTGTAGCATTTGGATATAATGCTATTAATTCAATATTTTTGTCAATACAAGTTGTAATAATAGGTGGAAAACATGTCCATCTAAGAACATCACAATTGGTCTAGGAACACCTTCCTTTTCAAGCCAGGGTACGAAAATATTAGCAATGTATTCAAGGAATAGCTCTTGAGTCATCCACCCTTTTTTAGACTTTCCTATTACCCAGTCAGAAGGAAAGTTTTCAGCTATACCTTGTGGGGAAGATCTCAAATTGTAGCTATAGAAGATGCTAAATCCGCTCCTGGGCTAATAACAGAAGGAGTTCCCAGGGCTCACTTTCAGCCCCACTATTTTTCATCTTGTTTATAAGCGACTTAGAATACTCATGTCCAACACCTAGAGTAACTACCGTTGGTTATGATGATGACACTAATCAACTTATTGCTGAAAACAATCTGTCTTATACAGTTTCTGCCTCAAATATTAGCGCAAATGAATTCCAACATTGGTGCTCTATTGCTTAATTCTAATAAAACAGTATGTATGCTTTTTCAACCAAAAAATTCAAGCCTCAATGAAAGTCAATTAATAAAAATTGAACATAAATCTCTACACCAGGTAAGGGAGGTCAAGTTTTTAGGTCTAACAATCGATCACAAGCCACATAGATAATCTTGCATCTAAGCTATGTAGCATTTGCTTTGTTATCAGACAACTTAAATCAACTGTGACTTTGGATGTACTAAAACTAACCTACTACAAACTAGTTCATTCGGTACTTTCATATGGCTTGATTTTCTGGGGAAATTCAGCCCATATGAATATAGTCTTTCTCTTGCAAAAAAGAATTATTAGATGCATGATCCTTCGGAACATTGTCAGAAACATTTTATCAAGTCATCAATATTAACTCTTCCATGCTTGTTTATTTATCTATCGGTGTTACATATTAAAAAAAATCTTTCACATCAAACAACTAATAATATGTGTTGAATCCTAATCATTTCAAATTTTTATTTGTCATTTCAATGGGTAATTTATTAAACAATTCATTAAGTCACGTGTAATTTGAGTTACCTATTAGTAGATTCAAATCAAAGACATTTTGTAATATCTTTGATTAAAATATATTTACGCGTATTTTGAGACCGAATCACGATTGTAGATTCGTATGATGAAAAGAGCTTTGAAAAGGTCAGTACGAAATAAACCGTTTCGAGAACCGGTAATCTTAAAATTTTTGCTGCAAAACGTTCTTATCTGTAAAATTAGAATAAAAACCTGTGGTAGGAAAAAAGCCTGGATCATCCCTTATCCCTTGGATACCGGAATTAAGGAGAGCTCTCACGTCACCCCTAGATGTAGTTTGGGTAAGTGATTTGGTCTCAATCGTTTTTTCTTAACCGTTTTATTCTTTTTAACTATTATTTAATAGAACAATTTTGAAAGACATACAGTCTATTTTTCTCTGCTACTAAATTTACTATAGGCGCACGCGCATTGACGTATTAATACGTGAAATTAGCAGAGAAATGAAATATTCTGTGTGAAACAGACAAGTAAAGTAAATGGTGCTTTTAATGTACGCATTCAGCAGAAGCAATCGATTTATGATTTTCTGCTGAATGATATATGAAAGAGCGATTATTAATCAAATGATGAGTTATCGGCCGCCATTTAAAACATTGAATTTGAAATACGATTAGTTATCACATCGTGATTAGATTTAGAACTCATACCAACTGAAGTGAATGTTTTGTGGTGGTGCTTATAACTCATAACCTTATTTTATGTTTATTTTGAATTCATTTTTACACTGAATTTGTTATTTTTCACTTAAATGAAGGACTTTGAAGTGATATATGTTTATAACAATATGAAATATATTGTAGTTGGTAATGAAGTAATGCATTAAAATCAGGCAAATACATTAATTTATAATTATGTTAGTTGAGTAATTTATTTGGTGTTTTATTCTAAATTTTGTCCCTATGTTTTAGATGATGACTTTTTTCTGAAGTACATGTCACTTTTATGTCGCCTGTCGAAGTGCCTAAAAAGTTCATTCAGGAAGATTCACTAATCGATAAGTCATCGCTAAGTTATCGTTTGATAATCGATTGCTTCTGCTGAATGCGGCCATTATCAATTTGACACTAGTTGACTTGACAACAACCAAATACAGCATAATAACCACAAAAAAAAACACAATAAAACCTACAAAATCAAACAAGCGAACTTTATTCAAGGCGATAATGTAAAATTGTCGCTAATTAAAAATAAAAGGGAACAGAAAATACCGTCGTGTCAACTTTTTCTATGAAAAACTTCTGCGCAACATTTCGGCGCACTTTTAGTACTAAATTTAGTAGAAAATAGAACAAGATCTAATTAATTAATGACTTTTTTTAGTACTAAATTTAGTACTAAATTTGCTGTTTGCAACGTGAATTTTTTTAGTACTTAAAAAATGCATTAATTTAGTTCTAATTTAGTACTTAATTTAGTATCGTGACATACAGCCTTAATGAAGAAGACAAAGAAAAAAGATGAATACCGACGGCGTAACCTTAAACAGATTGCCAAAATAATAATTTACAGTTTTCTTTTTTATTTTATTAGTTGTTATGCAAACTTATAGATGGCGCAAAGATCTTCCAATGACCTTGCAACTTCAAGATGTCTTTTGTTCAGAAGAAAATTTACTTGATGGTCCCATTTTTCTACAAATTGGAATTTGCCCTTTATGTTTGCCCATTAGCGTTATTCTTTGCTGCAGCATTGTATGACATTCCTCTATTCACATCTTCTATAGTAGCTAACATATTTGCCTCAGGGTAATTTAAAATCTTTTTACGTTCCATCTGTAAATAAGAATAAACAAATAAATCAGCAGATCATATAGCTCCAATGCCATTCTCCAAAAGTCAACATGTCATGTCGGGCTTTGGATCCACTTGAAATATTCGTTTCAAACAAGTAGTAGGCAGAATGTCACAAAATATTTGACATACTTACCAACCCATTTAATATTATTTAAATTTCCTTAAGTCGACATGCCTGTCGACTACTAGAACTAGATCTTTTTTCTGTTCCAAGTCTACAAGCTGGTTTTTTCTTGTTACAAACATGTCCTAACTATCTTAACAAATATATTCTGTTAACCATTGCTATTACTAGTAAAGTAATGAATTTTTTTAAAACAAAACTTTTTAATATCATTTGGTAATACTTACTTCTTACTAAGTCACACAACAACTTTGCACAAAATGGCACCTGATGCACTCACTTTCAATGTTACCTGTGTCATTAACATGGATGAAAAAACTTATGAATTCAAAAATATATAAGTAGATTATTTAGGTTTTTTAAGATTTTGTAGGTTTTTAGTTCATATGTCAAACATTATTGTCACTATCATTAATATCAAGAAGAAGTGATTATAATCTTTGATGAAACGTTTGCATTTGTTTTTATATACACTTATTTTTGCATTCTTTCTCCTGAGAGTTGATTAGTAAAGTTGTGAATTCTTAATATTTATCTTAAATAACCTAAAAAACCTAAAATTGTAGATTTTTTAAAAAACCTAGGTCCAAAAAAATCTGTACCTGCCAACTCTGGCATTTACAAAATAAGACTGGAGACTGGGATATGCAATACTTAATAGGTCACTGGTAGGTACTAACAATGATGCCAAGTGATATATTTTGTTTTAGATTTGCAGACTTTTCTTGTTTGTGGTAGTATAAAATTAAGGTGTCAACTTTTGGAGCACTGTTAACTACTGGTATCCTTACCTTAAGTATTACTTAATATAAAATAAAAAAATAATGTCTGTTGATTAAAATAAAGCAACCAATAATAATTCAGCGAAGGGTGCACACTATAATTAATTAGCCTTTAGACCTGATGAAGGCCTAATTAACTTTGAATAAATATTTTTTAGGTGGGATTATCATTCTTATTAATTAAGATAACATTAGATTTACTTTAGGTTTATAATTAAATTAATTACCCGTATCTTGTTTGCCAGTTAGATGTAATCCTGTGCATGGAAGTACTTAATAACCAACGGTGAAATAGTAACAAAGCAAATAAGTATGGAGGTGAAGCAGTTTTAACATCCTCTTCTTCAACATTTGGTATTTCAACAGTTTTCTTATCATTGGTAAAGTACATTAAATCTTGTAAAAGACTTATTTGAGTTTTAAATGGTAGATTTCTCATTTCAACTAAAAACAAATTGGTAAATGCTATAAAAGTAACTCCATACCTTAATGTAATAAGTGTATTTCAATTACAGACTTCACCTATTCAAATAATTATTAATAATAAGGGGGGATTGTTTTTACTGAGGCAAAAAATAAATTTAGTATCGAATTAAAATGTTTTAACTTTGTTTTTATTAACATAAAAACATTCTAAATGTTCTAAAAGTTTTAGTACATTCTCAATAAAAATGAGACAGTGAATTTACCTAAATTCCATTTTAAAAAGGCTCCTACTTTTAAAGAAAGAATCTTTAATGCTGTTGTCTTAGCAGGTGGTTTCGTTTTTCCATTATTAGTTTCCACGTTAATAATTTCCCCATTTTCAGTGTCAGGATTGTTTCGAAGAGTTTCAGATATCACATCATAAAACTTTGTAATCAGTTCTGAGGGAGGTGGTTCTAAAAGGATAATACTACAGTGAAATGATTTGTCACAGAAAAAAGTTTAATAAATTACAATTATAGGTCAAATTACCTGCAGAAAACTTTTGTAAATGTTTAAGTAGAAGACCTGGATCTAAAAGAAATTCAAACCATAGTATTGTTTCTGGTGAAATAGGTACACTTGCTGGCCTTAATAATTCTACTTCCATGGTTTTATAATTAACAAAACATGCGTAAATTCAAATTGGTACGAGATTTGTGCATTTTATTTAAGAATAACAATAACTAATCGAATTCTCTGTTTTCGTTGCACATGTTTGTTTACAATTTTCTGAAACTGAACTCGCAACAAGCATGTGTCACTGTCAGTTGTTGTCAGTTGTCAAATTTATTTTCTGGCCTCCATCCAGGTAGAATTTTAATTTTATTTTATTGTTATTTGCATCCAGGGTTGCCAATCGTACGATAATTACCGTACATAAAAGTACGGTAATCACATAAAAAGTACGGTAAACATACAGTATTTTGAACAGTATTAGCAAAGACTTGATTTGTCTAAGGGCCGATTCGTTGTGTTAAACGAAGTTTAAATTACTGATTGAAGATTAAAATGACATTGTTTAATGTAAAAATGCCATTTTAAACATCTTTTTACACTTCTTGATGGCGTGAATTTCCGCCTGGAAGATGCTTGGGTATTTTCCCAAGCTTTCAGAGTGCTTGGTTCTCGGCCCATACACTCCTATTCCAGTTCCTTCTATGGTTTTGGAACCGTCCGTATACCACTGAATAGCATGTCTTTCGGTTGCAAGCGCGATGGATTCTTGGCTCCATTCTTTCTTGCAGCCCAGCTCTGTGGTTTTAAAGTTTTTCACAAAACTGTACTTCTTTAGCATTTCATCCTGGGGCATGTCCCAGGTATCTTTAGTCCTGAAGCAAGTAGACTTTCGAACTGTAGAGGGGTGAGGTTTAAGATCACCTCCATTGTGGCCGTAGGACAGGTTCTTATTGCACCAGTAATGCAAACACAGGCTAGTCTTTGTACTTTTGAGGTATTAGCTCTCGTAGTAGCTAAACTAGTTCTGTTACTCCAAGCTATAGCCTCGTAAGTGATGATTGGTCTCCCTATTGCAGTATACATCCATCGCAGTATGTTTGGATTACATCCTCATCGTTTGTCTGCAATGTTTCTGCATGCCATTAGGGCTTTTGTGGCCTTATTTACTACTTCCTTCTCATGCGTGTTTCAGAGAAGTTTGTTGTCCAGTGTTCGACCTAGATATTTGACTTCATTTTCAATTCTATATTTATTCTGTTTAATTTAACGGTTTTGAGATTCTTTTCTTTTCCTTGAAAAGGCTATTAGTGTTGTTTTTGTAGGGTTTATACTAAGTCTCACTTCACGGCACCATCTTTTGGTATGTTCTAGTCCTCGTTGGACTATATCACACAGGATATTACTAAACTTGCCTCTAGCAAATATGACTATGTCGGCATAACCTTGACAGGGTACATCGAGTTAAGTCAATCTGCATAGAAGTTCGTCTACGATTAGGCTCCACATTAGTGGGGATAGAACTCCTCCTTGTGTACATCCTCTGGTTGTGCAGATGGAGATGGTGCCCTGCCCTATCTCTATCTCTGCAGTTCTCGTAGATAACAACTGAGCCATCCATCTGGATTATGATGTTATCTACTCCTCTGTATGCAAGTGCTCTTTTTACAGATTCGTGTGACGTGTTGTCAAAAGCTCCATTCTATGTCTAGGAAGGCACACACGACCGTTTTTTTGCTCGTCAGAGTGCATTAGACAAAATCATAGCCCTATAGCCATTGGTGGGATTCAAACTTGGGCTCTGTACTCTGTACAGTCACAATTGCAAGTTATAAGCATTGCATTGGGATACGGCACGTGTTGATACGATCGACTATCTTCGTTCCACAGAATGTGATTCGTATGTAATGTCTCTCTCTACTTGATTCGTTACGTTTTGAGTACGCAAATAAAAATCCCTGTCCTGGTTCCATTTCCAGTAATGTAAGAAATGATCTAGGATTAAAATTCTTCTTCTTCTTAAGTGTCAGTTTGAATTTAATTCACAGCCGTGCGTAGTTATCATGGTCATCATATCTCTCTGTCTTCGACGCTCATGGCCTACTTTAGAAACATTTTTTGTGAATCATTCTGAGTAGTTCATTGTAATTTGTATAATATATATTACAAAAACCTACCGTAAATATTATAGGTGTCGCCTTTTTTTTAAATAATTATTTTGTAAGATGTCTTTGTTCTAGTAAAAAAACAGTTAAATATATTTTCAGAAGTTTTCTGGATTTCTGCTTTAAGTTATCGTAGTATCTAATTGACTATAATAGTTTATAAGCTCGATTTTTAAAATGACCATGCTTTGACCGAGCATGCTCAAAAAGTTTAGAATTTGCTTCTGGAATAAACCTACTTTCTCGCTATTTCCAGATGTTTACGAGATTTAGTTTTAATCCTCTACATATTCTTCGCCCCTGGTAATAGCCAGAAATTATTTTTTACAATAGGTAAAAATAAATAAGTGGGTAAAAATAATGTTTACATTTTTAAATAAAACACCATCTACCTATCTTGGTTAGGAGGAATATTTATCTAAGTATTTTAGGTAAAATCGTCATTATAGTTTGGTTCAAGAATTCTCTAGTCAATACTAATACACGCACATTTAATGTCTTTTCAATTTTTGTAGTAATTTCTGCACCCTCATTTTAATAATCTACCTGTAAGTAATCTTAATTATCCAAATTTCCAAAAATCAGTAGAAAATGTAAATTTCAATCATTACGGCAACCATGTAGAAGTTTTTAAGCCGAAACTCCTTTTTTGTCTTAGTCGGCTTTGGTAATGCGTTTACACTACAAGTTAGGGCCAATCAGAAAACTCCGTCAAGTGTCTAGTTTTTCATTTTGTTTTATTAAAGATGTCTAACAAGAAGTGAATAGTGAGTGATGTGATAGTAAAATATATCAAAGAAAATGATATAGGGTAAGTGTATTTATGCACATCAACATAATTTAAAAGATATTTATTTTATCAATATTTGAACTAGGTGGGTATATAGATAATATATTTGGGGATGTGTCGTGATTCTTCCCATATACCTACATAGCTACGTACTTAGGATTGCAATTTTAGATGAAAATATGTAGTCAATGAATAAACTATAATAACCAGCTTTGAACCACGGTTTATTTTGAAAAAAGTGTAGTAGGTATTAGTATGTAAATTTTAAAAACTTTTAGCGTATTCCTCAATTTACGTTTGAGCAAGTTGACTATGTCTAGAGTCTAGGTACTTACCTATCTACAGCTAAAAACAAACATTTTTACGTTCAAGTATATCTGAACTGAAAGTTGTTTCTTCCAAAAGGATCCTATAAAAACAAAAAATATTGACTGTAGACAAAATACTACCCACTACCCAATAATCTTTATAAAACACCTAAATATTGTTTCTTATTGATGACTTTTATGTTAAAACTTTTTGTCTAGAATAAAATATTAAGTATTTTTTCTATTTCAGCTTGTGTTTTCGGTAGTTCAGTGGCGTAGATTATCGTGTAGAGGTAGGAGAATGAATGCACTGAAATACATAAAGTAATCTCAAAATTTAAATAGGTATACCTAAATATTTAATAAGTAATTAATATTATACGTGTAAAAACTATGTAATTCAAGGGCTTATTTGAGGAAACACGTCTTCAAATGTCAAAATAAACTTCTAAAACTACTAGGTACAACTTTGTTAAAACGGAATAACTTAATTTTTCGGCTAATGATGGGTCTTTCTATTTAGTTTATGGCTTTTGTAACCTTATTTTTTATTGTCGTGAAGTAAAAATGTCTTTATTTTGAAAAGTGTGGCTTGTCATGTTTTTATAATAAGGCCTTCAATTATTGATTTAATATAAATAAATATATAGCTACTTTAATCTTCAGCAAAAAATATATTTTTGGGATTCACTCGATTTTAAAAATTTTGGTAAATCTCTAGGTTGGTTTTTAATTCTTAGTCCTAGGTAAAAAACATTTTTATATTTAAAAACTTTTCATTAAATAAAAAAAATATAAAAAACAATTCAAAAAATGCCTGAAACACTAAATAATATTTAAAACGACCAATGAAAAAAAAAATTAAATTATTGAAAAAATAGAAGGTTAATGTAAATAATTACTCAATTTAAAGGAATTATTTGCGGAATTAAAAATTATTCTAATCAATAATTTTAGTTTGACACATTAATGTTATATTTTTAACTAAATTTTTCGATAGGAAACTTTTTAAAGTTTTTTGAGTGTTTCGCATCGTTGCTGTTAATACAAACGTTTAATGTTTTTATATTTACATCAACGATTTTGTTTGGGATCATTCCCTTCCTCTCTGACAATAAAGATGTTTGATTCACGCTATTTATGTTCTTTGGAATTATTTATTAAGAGGTTACGTTACATCTCAGAATTTAATCCTGAGATGTGTTAGCTCTACAATAATTAATTTCTGATGTAAATTCTTGGATCAAATAGACAAGGCTGCAGCAATACTGCCTGGTGATATCTCAAATAATTATTTAGCTTACCTGAATCAATCACAGATACAAACTTCAAATTCTTGTTTTTTTGTTTTTGTAATAACTGTAAAGTGTTTGATTCTGGAATGTTAATAAATTGTAGAGTATCTAGGGGCTGTTATTAGAGGCAGGGAATGATAGAATGATTGTTGATGTTGGAATGAACTGACGTCGCCGGGAACAGAAGATTTCCGGAGTGTAAGAAAATGTCGGGATATAGATCGAATAATGGGTAAAACGTAAAGGAAAATGGACCAGGCATTAGCGGGACGAGAAGAAAGAAGAGTTTTTATAGGGTGAGTCTTTTTTATATATTATAACGAAAAATTCGATTTTTGCTATTCTATTCCGTTTAAAAACTTACAATCACTTCCAGCAAGTGTATTTTTGACTTGCAAAAAAAGTGTATGGAAAATTTATTAGAAGTTTACAAATTCTTATTTATAATCTGAAGTTTTTAAAATTCATATTTTTAAAATCGAAGCAATCTTATTTTTGTATATTTACAAAATAAAATTAGCAGACAATTTTCATTCATAAATTAATTTTTAAAAACATTATATATAAGTTCAATATCACAAATTTATATCCAATTTAAAAATAAAAAGTTGCAGGCACTTGCCGTAAATTTATTTTGGCTTAGAAATAACTTATGTAGGTAAGTATATGGAAAAATTATTGTAATTTTGCAAATTTTAGTTTATATTCTGGAGTTTTTACTACCTATCTTCTTAAACGAACATTTAGATATATTTTTAAACTATAAGTGAAGGTGTAGGTATTTAAATCTATTTGTGTAACTTATGAAAATCAAATTATCGGAAAATGTATTTCAAAACTTCATACAGGTGCAATAACAATTTAGAAGGTATTGATTATAGAGCATTGACTGTGGACTGTAATTATTTCGAATTCTTTATTGTAAGAATAACTATAACATGAATATAAAACGTGATTGACAAGCGTGTCTCAAAATTCTATTATTTGTCACTTCAAAAACTCCTGAAATCAAGCCTTCTTAAGGGTCTATTCTGTAACAATTCCTTTATATTTAACGGCCTTTAAAAATATTGGCGGCCTTTAAAAACATTTTCGTATTCGTTAATTTACTTCTGTCATTATTTAAACGGATTTCTTTAAGATAGTCCTCTAATGTATTTTAAAGATCCGTTTAAATAATGACAGAAGTAAAGAAGAAAATATTTTTAAAGGCCGTTAAATATAAAGGAATTGTTACAGAATAGACCCCTTAGACGGCATAGGCGTAGACAGAAGGTACAAATCAGAGGCGAACTGAGGTTTACATTCTTTGTCTTCTCAATATTTCGAAAGGAACGAAGTGATAGGCTTGTTCTGGTTTCTTCAAAATGTACTACAAACCGTCCAAAATTCAGTAGAACAGTTAAATATTAAATTATTCGTCGCTTAAAACTTTTAAACATTCTACTGATTAGCTGGAATATATTTTTACCGAGCCATAACAGACCCAATATAACGTTTTTCACTGGAAATGGCATACTCAACGAGTATATTTGTGTCCTTCTTTATGATGAGTGAGCGCAGACGAGTGAGAGGATTTTACTTAAAATAGATGTCAATTAACCAACATAAAAACACATTAATTTGCGCGCCTTTTCACAAAGAAGGTATCACGCCACAAAATAGGGCAGGGCATACGAACCTTGCCAAACCAGTGTTGCCAGTCTAGTACAATTTACAATTGTACTAGATGTAGTACGTTCTCGAAGAATCTAGTACTTTTTCTTCCACGGCGTGCATTTTTTTGGTTGTATTTAATAAAAAAGAATACCAATTATAATAAAAATATTTGACAGTATAAACACCTGAATTACTTAAACATATTAACACGATTGGATAGATAATTAAAAATACTTTTCAAATGATGTATCGCATGAAATATATTTCTATTTATAAAATATCAATGACGTCGTCACTATCACGCAGATGATGTCACAAACAAAAATAATATCTAACCTTTGAAAATAAAAATATGCGAATTTCAGGAATTATCTAAGGTATTCTGTTTTCTCTTACTCATTGTTAATTTCTGTTGTGTTTAGTATCTGCAAGTGCAAGAACAAAAATAATTTGTAACAATGGTAAATTTTAGATATTATAATCACATAAACTTAAATCTAAATTACTAAACTTCATAAAAATACCTGTAATTTTTTAGGTACTAGTGGTATTAAAAGTGAAAATTTTGTTTGCTATAAAATTACTAAATCCAATTTCTATTGGTACGAATTTTATTTGAATTTTAAGTGTTTGTACGTGATTTTACAAAAATCTAATAAAATAGTAGATATGTATTATTACTAGGAGATAAGCTTTTAATTTAAATAACATCATCTATACTTTTCGTGTCTTATATCTTATCTTAAAGATGTGAGATAAGATCTTACATAAGTATGGAATTAAATAAAAACAATTTATTTTAACTTAGATAAGTATCTACTTATATAATATGGAGTAGAAACATAAATAAAAGTAAAATTTTGTTCGAAATGTTAGACGAAGTTACAAAAAACGAGATTTTTTCTATAATAGAAACGGCCATGGAAGACGAGAATTTGTGGAAATACAAAATGGATTTAAGAGAACAAAATCATGTCATATACGGTGGACATGATTTGTTAATTAGTGCTAATATATTTGCCTTGGACCACAATAGTCACAGACGCTGTATGCATCTGTATATAAAAATAAGTGAAAAATCTAAATCCAAAAATACTTTAAACAAAAAAGTTTATCGAAGAGAAAAATACGTTTTTGTGAAAATTATTAGTGCAATTTTTAATTTTTTAAAAACAAATATTTCTATTTGGTACCGACCTTGTGATATGGATTTTATTCCAGTACCATACAAAATGTTTTCTACGGAAACCCGAGAAGTTTTAATGTTTAATTCAATAATACATCTAGGCTACAAACCACATACTGACGAATTGTTTGCAACGCCATCAATGAAATACTGTATTTTGAAACATATGGCTAATTTGCACGCCATTTCGTTTGCCTTTCGTGTACATAAACGAGAGGAATTCGAAGAAATTATGAGAGAGTGGCAAGAAGAAACAAGTACGAAAGAGATGTTCCTTCAACTTCCCAATATTGAGCAAAAAGTCCAAGTTGGTTTGGAATTGACAATGGATATATTAGTTGAAGAAAATAGACTTGATTTAATTGAACTTCTACAGAAAGATATACAAGAAGGCGCTATGACCGTTATAACAAATATCCTTTCTGATGTTCCTGATGATAATGTTATAATTCATGGTGATTGTTGGATGCACAATGTTGTATCGAAAACTGTGGTAAGTACCTCTCTCTACCTACTTCTTCTAAAAATAGTCATTTATGTTCATTAATACATGGTGTTTCATTGGTAAATGGGTATATGTTAACTGCATATGGGGATCACCTAGGCTGTGCCAAAAACCCATACTTCATGGGTATGTCGCCCTTTATAACCGAGATACAGGGTGTATTATCAATTTTGTCGAATTATTTCTAGGCTCATACACCTTAATTTGTCAAATCCAGTGACGTATTAATAATAGGGAAAATCCAGGTCCGGATTAACAAAAAATTTACAAATTCTTCGATATTTAAAACAACACCCTGAACAAGGCAATAGCAGAACTTACAGTATGTCCCCCTAATTTGGAATCATATGGAAAACTTTTTTATTATTAATTTTAGGAAAAAAAGTTATTCTTCATAAAAAGTTTTGCATTATCTAAAACCTAGAATACAGTCATCAGATATCAAATTTTTTAAGCCGTATACGAGGTTTGTCAAAAAATATGAATTTTGCTCAAGAGTAAAGTACGTTTATTTTTGACAAAATCGAAAATTTTCATTAAGAAAAGTTGATTAGAATTTAAAATTACATTCAAATATGCAATTACACCGATCTATCTGAAAAATCAGATTTTTTCTAGATTTTGCATTGATCCATCTAATTACGATAATCCATAATTTTTTCTCTCTCTTCTCTACTATAAACATGAAACGCTTTCCTTTTCTTGATGTTTGTAAAGAATTTAACAATTTTCTTAAAGAAAATTTTCGATTTTGTCAAAAATAAACGTACTTTACTCTTGAGCAAAATTCATATTTTTTGACAAACCTCGTATACGGCTTGAAAAATTTGACATCTGATGACTGTATTTTAAGTTTTGGGTCATGCAAGACTTTTTATCAAGAATAACTTTTTCCTAAACTTAATAATAAAAAAGTTTTCCATCTGATTCCAACTTAGGGGGACATACTGTATATTGACCATATCTTCATTTAGACAAAAAATTCTGATTTAACCGAAAACTCAATTCCTATTGTTCTAAAAACCTACATCAGAGATCACTATACAACGTTACTACAGATAGTCTTGTCCCAAAATTTAAAACCAACCAACAATAATAACTTCAAAAAATTTATTAATAAACCAATACTTCTTAACAAATTTAAAAATATTCCATGGAAGAAGGTTTGCTCTGCTTCCACTCCTGACACTGCAACAACATTTATTGACATTGTTACAAAAGCACTAGAAACAGAAACTCAACGTATTCTTAGAAGCAATACCAAAATAGCACCCTGATTCACACACGGTCTACTTAACTCTATCAATAGGAAAAAATATTGTGTTTAAACCTACTCTATTATAGCCAAACGAATACAAAAATTATCGCAATAAATTGACTTCTTTAATAAATAAAACAAAATTGTATTACTATAAAAAAGAAATTGATATAAATCAAACAAATTCAAAAAAATCTCTGGAATATTATGCAGCAATTATCAAAAACCAAAAAACAAAAAAGATTGTTAATAGAATTAAACATCCCGACACTGGTGAGATTTAAATATAAAGGGTGCTTCAAAAGTTATGAGTCTAGAAAAAAATCGGCAAAATTGATAAAACACCCTGTTTACAGGTTTTTTTGAAACCACCGAGGTGATCTTCATATGGAGTTAACATATGTCCATTTACCAATGAAACACCCTGAATGATGAAGAATAAGTAGGCTATTCATTGTACAAATGTGGTTTGAGTTTCCTTCCCTTCCTTTTTACTTTCCTATCTGTATACAGATATAAGGAAAGTAGGGGAGTGTAGGTATGTTTGGGACGATTTTTACGTTTAATTTTTTTTTTTCATTTAAATATTATGAATTTGTCAATGTTGATCCATCATCCTACTTACTACTTTATTAGTAATTTAAGAGAGCATTAAACACTTTCATTTTCAAGTAATTGTGGTTAGCACAAAATAAAATATCTCTCTCTACAATATGTCCCAAACATACCTGCAGGTGGTATGTTTGGGACTGCAGGTAGGTATGTTAGAGGCAATTAAATTATACTTGAAGTATTTTTATTTTTATAAAAAAAAACACATGAAATATTAAATTGTTACAGATAGAAGCCTCTTAGTATTTTAAATTACTTACGTCAAGATCATATAAATTAAATTTGAATATGTTTCGGTGTTCTGAAATTATAAAAACAGGTTTTACAATGTCATTTTCACTAACATTTTGAACGTCATCGATAAGAGGATAGTTAAAGGTATCAGAAACTCCACGTCTGCGGAGAAATTTAATTGTGAGACCTTTTTCTTTACTATCCCCACTATCAACTTTTAAAATTTGACCTATATAATGAACAAATGAGCAATTGCGATCTATCAAAAATTTTACAATAACATAGTCTTTTGTTTTAAAATCCCTGGATTTCTTTTCATTATCTGCATGGTCTTCAGAATATTCACTCAGAACTTCTTCTTCTTCTTCTTCTTCTTCTTCTTCTTCTTCTTCTTCTTCTTCTTCTTCTTCTTCTTCTTCTTCTTCTTCTTCTTCTTCTTCTTCTTCTTCTTCTTCTTCTTCTTCTTCTTCATGTAGGGAGTGGTCACTTTCTTCATAAATAACCTCGTCGTCGTCATCTAATGATGAAGAAGAATCACTCCCCGTTTCCTGCTTCTTTTCTTAGCAACAGCTGTAGTTTTGGAAGTGCTTGACTCACCAAATACTTGCTTCTTTGTAGTTTTCATTATCTTTGCTCTAGTATTCTCTTCAATCTCATTTTTTTCTGGTGTGTCAGTTAATATTCTGGTGCGGCCCGGTTTTCGACCACCAGTTCTCTTTTTTCTAGGAGCTGCTAGTGGGAAAGGACGAACCAATTCGGGAGAAACAAATTTAGCACCCGTATCATCAACATGTTCCGAAGATGGTCCAGCGATTGCTAAATTCTCGACTTTCTCAGCATTGTTAAGCACATTATTTGGAAGTGGGCGATCGGTCACAGAAGAAGACAGAAAATCAATATCTGTAAAAATATCGGGGTTAAATGGATAAATCCCTGTTTTGGAGAAGCCACTTTCTATATTCGATTTACTGAAGGCCGGAGAATAAGCTTTTCCAACTAATTCTGCAATTTCATAAATGGTAATAGTTTTCCCAGGGTTGTTCATCATCCATTTATCTGCTTCATTATTATAAAATCGTTTAAATGCATAAAATACAGACACATCTAGTGGCTGCAGTCTGCTGCTGCAGTGCGGTGGCAAAGTAAGTAAATGTATTCCATTTTCTTTTGAAAAATTGATAACATCTATTGAAATGTGGCTTTCATGGTTATCAAAAATTAAAAGCACAGGTTTTTCTTTAGACGGATTTACGTTTGCAGCAAAATGTTTAATGTAGTCCAAGAAGATAGGTGCTGTCATCCAGCCTGATGGTGACGCCCTACCTGCAGATCCATGTGGAGCATTTTTCAGCATATATTCCTTAAAGTTAACTCTAGGAAAAATAAAGAAAGGCGGAACTGAGTTTCCGATAGCGTTTATGCTGCAGCAAACCGTGACTAGGGACCCCCTCTCTGCAGAAGTTACTTTGCCAACCTGTTTTCTTCCTTTTTCTGCCACTATTTTACCAGGGTTTTGGACAGTAGTGACCCCAGTTTCATCTGCATTATACAGTTGCGAAGGATCAAAGTTGTATCGTCCATATAAAGATTCTAGCTTTTCAAAAAATTCAGATACATTTTTTCTGTTGAAGCTTGTAGCTCGAGAGAGGCTTGTCGCCTCAGGCTTTCGCAACGAAAGGTTTGGATGCCTGTTGAAGAAACCTAAACACCAAAATTTCCCAGCTGCTTTATTGGTTTGCCAAGTTTCTGGAACATTTTTATTATTAGCAATGGCAAACTGATAAGCGAGCTCCTTCGTTTGCTTTAAATCTAATCCGTAATGCATATAGCTGGCTCTAATTAAATAGTCTGCTAATTGAGTTTCTTCTGCCTTTGTGAAAATCTGTCTGCTTGTATGCACAGAACCAAAAGTGGAGCTATCTGGAATATTTCTTTTTTTTATGTATCTGGCAAGAGTTGACTTTGGAATCTCATAGTCTTTTGCAGCTGTTCTTATGGATTTTTTGTTGTCCACAATATCAGAATAAGCTCTTTGAATAACATCTTTACTTATTATTTTACGTGGTTTTCGTTTCAGTTCTGTGCCTGTCTTTTTTTTATAAATGCTTGGCATTTTCCTAATCTGAAAGAGAAACAATAACAAAATTTACAAATTTAATAGTTTGAAACTGGAAAATAACTAGGCATTGAAAAACCCAGTTGGTATGTTTGGGACATATAGTAGGTATGTTTGGGACGTCCTAAACATACCTACCATCTTGTGTCCCTAACATACCTACCAAACAACTAATATTTTAACGGCCGATTTCAAATCTCTAGGTTATGTTTATCAAGCAACACTCTAAACATGATCTCTAGCAATGAGACAATAAAATCAGGACTTACTTACCAAACAGTTTCAGAAGCTTAGTTCCTAATCACAAAAAAAACTTAAACACGAGAAACTTTACCATTAACTTCACGTAAAAATAAAATGCACACCTACTGCGTTTGGCAAAGCTCTCAAGTATGAAACTTTGTTCAGTAGTTCATTGTAATGGTGGTAACATTGTGACAGAAAACTAGCGCGCTAAATTTAAAATTTTTTATATAAATTTAAATGTCCCACACATACCTACGTCCCAAACATACCTACACTCCCCTATAGGAATCATGATTTTTTTCGACCTCCAGTTTTCGACGGATTTTTACGTTTTGGGGTCCCCTGAATCCGTTTTGACTATTTTCGGAATGATGTGTGTGTGTGTGTGTGTGTGTGTGTGTGTGCGTGCGTGCGTGTGCGTGTGTGTGTGTGTGTGTGTGTGTGTGTGTGTGTGTGTGTGTGTGTGTGTGTGTGTGTGTGTGTGTGTGTGTGTGTGTGTGTGTGTCTGTATCCACCATAACTCATATTTTATGGAGTATATCTGTTATTTATGTTTGGAGAAGAAAATTGTTCAAATAAAAGTTACTTCTAATATGGTCCGTATTCGAGAAATTTGACAAAATGTGCAAAATTCTGATTTTTAAGAAAATTGTTAAACTAAAAGTTGTTTGTGATATCGATCTCTATGATTTTTGTTTTTACATGATTTTTCGAAAATGGACCGTAATGGAAAAATTGGAGGAAGAGTGCTAAATTTAAATTTTTTAGTATTTTCGTTTTCAATGAATATCTGTAGAAAAATGTTTCGAGTTAAATGTATGTGGAAAATGTATATATTTAGTTTATTCTCTAAACATTTATAGAGGTGCTACAATAGTTTGTACAAAATAACCGGAAAAAGCCTATAATAACTAGATAGGAAAGTGTTTGAAATGTTATGTCAAAAATAAGGTATTTTCTTAATTTTTTTTTCGCTAATTTTAATTGGACACTTGGAATCACCGCGAATTTGTAATAGCATGACATAGTATAAATCTAATATAGTACTTTACATAAATGATCCCTTAGTGATCCTCATAAGCCCTTAATATATAAAAAAATTAAAAAAACTGTTAATTTATGGTGTTTCTAAAATGTAAGTTTTGTAAATAAAATTGTATTTTTAAGAAAAGGGCGTCTTCTCAATATTTACTTTTTCCAAATTAACTTGCCTAACTATTACATATTTAAATAAATATTAATTAATATTATTTTTAGGAAAACGGTACCGAAACGTCAACAAAGATCAAATTAATAGCTTGGCAACTAGCAGCACTGCACTCACCCGTTTTGGACCTTGCATATTTTCTCTATTTTACTTATACAGAAGAAACCAACGAAAAATTTGAAGATTACGTGGAATACTACTACAACGAATTCTGTGATTGTATGTTAAAGTGCGACAGCGATCCCCAACAATTATTTCCTTTCACAAGACTTCTAGAACATTTTTTGAAGTATTCCCCTTATTGTTTAATTTTGGCTCTGGTCGGAATACCTTTTATAATGATCAATAGTTGTTTAAATAATAATATTTGTATTCGAGAAAATCGAAACCATTTCGAAGATCCTGAAATGAAAGAAAATTGTGAATATTGCAACTGCAACTATGAGTCAATGAAATATGTCAATCTTAAAGAGGAACTCAGGAATAGTATTAAGGAAAAAATCCTTGGTATTCTTGAGTTACATTATAAGTACTTTAGGGTATAGTTTTTAAAAGGCAGTGTAAAGTTATGACTTTTGTAATTTTATTATAAGAGTATTTATTTACAAAACGTTTTTAAATTTGTTTTATAGTAATATAAAACCTAAAATGTTACATATCTCAAAAGTAAGTATATGTTTCTAATTTGACTTTCAAACTAAATTTGAGTCTGACATATCGCTTATTTGCTGCAAGAACGTCTTAACACAAAAATGTTGTTTTTAGAGAATGAAAATTTTTGAGAATACCGGCATAATTCAAAAATTAGTGCTTCAACAAAATTGAAAGGGTACTTCTTTATACAGAAACAACGACACTTCCGTAGTTATGGTGGTATTCGTTTGACGTCGCTACTTCAATTGACATTTTTCAAGTTTAAGTATGTTAAATCAATGAATTAAAGTTTTTTTGAGTTGTGTCGGTATTCTCGTAAATGAGCTAGGAGAGTAATAAAATAGTAATTTGGCCTAATCGAGTAACGTATTACAGCAAAAATATTGTCAAAGTAGATATTCAAGAGACGATATTGAAATTGTAGCATTCAGATTAGAGGAAAACCTTTGTACCGATTTAAGTGACATCTAATGAGAATTATAAAAAGTTCAAATGTGACACTACCAGATAATAGTGCTTTTCTTTACGATCTGTATTGTACAAATAACTCAAAAATTACAATTTTTAATTTATTCTTGCAGAAAATGAGAGATATATTGCTTACAAGATACAGATGATGCCGTGTTGCATTTCTAGAATCTTCTTTTGCATCCTGTTCTTATTTCCCAGGGTGAACTTCGCTTTGGTTTTCCCTTGGAGGTGTGTTCTTGATTTGGATAGTGAATAAATGCTTAAAAACGACGAGGATCTTCTAAAGGACTCTTCTACTATCCTACTGACTGTGCCAATTGCGAGTTTTTACTTTAAAACTCACTTTTTAAAAATTAATCATTTAATTTTTGAAAATACCTTTAATAATTTTTTTTATATTAGAACTGCAAAGTAAAATATATATCAGACTAAAAATAATAATGATTACCAATCTTTTTTAATAAAAATAAATGCTGACATTGGACGTTATCCGGCTATGGTTGTGTCGCTAAACCTTTGACTATGTGGAATGTGATGAGCTGATGAGTCGGCAAGTCAATGTTCTGTAACTTGTTAAAAAATCTTTATTTAAAGTGTCTTTGATTCCTTATAACAAAGATACAGGGTGATGTATTAATTTTGCTTATTTATTTAATTATTTATAAACCTCACTGTATATTTTTTCATATTTACTACATATATTCTTTATCTATAGTCTATTTTTATGTATGAGAGAGTAATAAAATAATAAAGCGTTCGTAATCCATAGGCGTAGCACTTCTTTTAGTAGACAGTTAAAATATTTTTTGAAGTTATTCCTCGAGTATACACTTATATTTTCACCTAATTAACCTACTTATAACTTCTAAACAGCTGAACGTAAAAAAGTGCAATTTTCTCTAAAATGTTTTATTTTTCCACAAGGTATGTTAAGAACATTGTGTCAAACGGGTTATGTAGGTATAAGGGTTTAAACTTTGACTTCTAAACAACGTTACGTTCATAAATAATAATTTTAATATAAAAACTACTTCTTACCTACAAATCCAAATCAGAATCGAAATCAGAAGATGAACTGTCGCAACCAATATTTACAATGAGTGGCTTGATCATTTCATCAGTAATATTGTCCAACTTCCACATTTTCTCTTCTTCTTTAATCGTATGATTTACTGCCTTTTCCCAGTTTTCAGGCTTCACATTATTTACAGCCGCCAAAAACAACTGTTTAACATCACTCATTTTTTTTAAACTTCTCCCTTTATCTGTGCCCATATCAGTTCAATCGGGTTTACTTCGCAATGATATGGTGGTGATCTAACCACCGTCATCCCACGATTTTTTGCAATTTCATCAATTTCATATTTTTTGAATTTCTCTTTATGAAGGGAACACAAATGTTACAGTTATTTTCTCACAGAACCGGGATGGAACTTAATATTCTTTGAATTTAGCCAATTCTGTAAATCTTTTTTTAACCACTTGGTTGTGGGCATTTTTTCTATAAGTCTCGAGTGATAACTTGCATTATCCATTACTATTATATAGTTCTGAGGAAGAAGATCTATAATTTGTTCGAACCACTCTTTAAAGACATCAGCATTCATGTCTTCATGGTAGTCACCGGTACGAGTAGATTCAAAAGTCAATAAACCACCTTTAACAAAACCGTTTGAACTACCGATGTGTACTATTATTAGTATGCGCCCCTTTCCTGATGGTGGATTTAAACCAGTAGATAAATTATTTAAAAAAGCCTGTCTTCAACTTGTAACAGTTTCATCTTGCCAAAATTTATTTGGTTTATGTTCCTCGTTGATCCATGTTTCATCTAAATAAAATATATTCTTCTTTGGTTTCTCATTTCTTTTAGAGTCCTTAGGTAATTTCTTCTCCATACTACAATATCACTTCTTTCTATTAAAATAGACTTTCTGGAATGCTTTTTCCATAGAAAACCTATTTCTTTTAAAAGTTTCCATAGTGTGCTTCGACTCATTTCAGGGTAATCCTTATCATCTCGAACCGTGGCAAGAACTTTGTCTACTGTCGGAAATTCTTTTCTAAAGAAGAACGCATGCACTTTCCTTCGAAGTCTTTCTTTCAAAAGATTTTCTAATTGAAATTTTGGTTTTCCTGGAGCTTTACGTGCTGTTTGAAACTCGCCACATTTCTCTTCTTTAACAACTCTGTAAATCGTAGATTTCCCAACACCAAGCGTACTACTAACTAATTCCACTGTGTCATCAACACTTTTACATAAATGTTTGTCTGTAAATGATTTAAAACAATTAAATATTAATGTTTTTTCATTAACTGTTAAAGGACCGATTTTTTGTCGTTTACGCGGCCCTTCCAAATTATCCATGATCACACTAGAATTCACATTGCACCTTGCAAGTTGCAACTAAACGACATTTAGTAAACTGTCAAGAATACACAACTTGGACCTCCTTACTAAATGGAAAACCTTTAATCGCATTTTCGGTTAAATTTGTTGGGAAGATATTTATCTACTTATAATTTGATTACTGTAAGAAATTCTTGGAATTAAAATAAAACAAAATTGGCAAATAGGTACTTATTGAAAATAATCTTAAGATGTAATCTTTAATACACAAGGCTTTTGGCCTGTCCAAACCTTTTTCTATTGTTCTATACAGCTTATGTTTATAAAGGACCCCAATAGAAGACCCAAAACTTGTAATAGCTCAGGTACATTTATTACAATTTTAGGAAATATTTAGATTATTCTGTAAAAATATTTAAAATGACCGTACTAAGTTTTGCATTAGAAATGCTGTTTTATTACTCTCTCATACATAAAAATAGACTTTAGTATGTTACCGAATAGTGTATAAATAAAAGTTGAAATCCAGGTCCGAACTAACATAAAAAATTACAATTTTTTTTATTCACTTCGAAACAATGCCCTGTATATCAGAATTTTAAAAAGTTGTTTTCATATTTGCAAAAAAGCAGAAAAATTCTCTCTCTCTTTTTGGTTTGCCCTCGAAAATAACTGTTGTTAATTAAATTTATTAAATATTAGTCACTAGTATTAACATAATACAAATAAGAAAAATGTCATATTCTATAAATTGTTTACCTTTATTTTAATTTAAATTATTTACAATACCTTGACTTTAAAAAAACTAATTTCAAAACGTTTAAGAAGCTGAATATAAAAAAAAATCCATATGAAGGTCCAACCTATTAACCCTATTATATTTAAAAAAATCTTTACTCGTTTTCCTCAATTTCATACTCTTTTCTGGCTTCTCCTGTGGGATCGTATTTCTTGCACAAATCAAAGAACATTGCCCGGTGATATAGAAGAAGGTCATGCAAGATATATGCAGCTTGTTTTTTCTGGGCTTCATTGCATTTACTACATTTTGTTGCGATAGCATCTGGCATAATATCTAAAACGAAAATAATTTTTAAAGTTATTCAAATTAGTAGAAAATCATACATATAACTACTAATTTAAAAACGGTAGAATAGTTCAAAAGATTATAATAATATATCGAACGCTTTCCAATACGTTTTGCATAAGTACATAAAAAATTACAGCAAATAAATAATATCAGCGATGCCAGGTTATGTAGTCTTGCCAAAGATAAAACGCTACAACACCATAACTTTATTATTTTTTTTATTTATTTATTATAAACCCCTCTATCATTTACACTTATCAAAATCCTGTTAACAGTGTTTTCTCAAAGTTTAATTTGATTGGACTATCATCATATATTTAGGAAATTAGCATAATTATTTCCTAAGTCAATAAAAAAAATTTACGATCAAATATCTAGGCTTCTCAAATTAATTACGTAAATGTGAATTCCATGAAGATATTTTTTCTGGTAATTTTGATGTCAACTTTGTTTATGCAAAATAAGTATAAGTGACACATTAATTTAAATAATTAGTAACAAATAAACTAATTATGTTCCTGCTATAATGTTTGTATTGATAGACTTGTTTATTATTTGGTATTAATGAAAGATTAGAATACAAATATCTTGCAATTAGATCGAAATAACACAAAGCTGTATATTTCTTATGTAAATGAATACAAATAACAATTTTTATATTTAAATATCTAATACGAGAGTAACTCTGTAAATTCTAATATTTATGCACTTTTTTATTATTTAGTATTACGATTATTAATAACATGACATGACAAAAATCGTACTAAAATATGTTCAAAATTGACTCCAACGTTAATAATTCGTTAATAATTCGTTAATAATTCGTTAATAATTCGTTAATAATTCGTTAATAATTCGTTAATAATTCGTTAATAATTCGTTAATAATTCGTTAATAATTCGTTAATAATTCGTTAATAATTCGTTAATAATTCGTTAATAATTCGTTAATAATTCGTTAATAATTCGTTAATAATTCGTTAATAATTCGTTAATAATTCGTTAATAATTCGTTAATAATTCGTTAATAATTCGTTAATAATTCGTTAATAATTCGTTAATAATTCGTTAATAATTCGTTAATATTTTGTTAATTCGTTATATAAGGTAAATTATGTTTTAAAGCATATAAATAATTCAAGATCATAAATACATATAAACCACTCACTAAAAAAAACACTTATCATAAGAAAACAGTTAACTAGCGGCAAATAAACCAAAACTATTTAGTAGCGTAAAGTGTACCTATAGTAAGAAACTAATGTACACTAACCACAAGTAAACTGTTCACTAACCACAGGTGACAAATTTCAGATATCTTGTTTTACTTACTATAAGTAAACAATTTATCTGTCCCATTATAGTATACAACTTTTGATTTGCAGTAAGTAAAAGGTTAGTTATTTTTTTCCTGTATAACTTTCTTTCTTTATTTCTTGCGTTGATACCGAGTTCACTACACCTAAATCCTTGTGACTTTTTGTTTCTACATTTACTTTTGTATTTTTTAAAAATCTATTTGAAAAATTTGTTTATTTTAATAACCTATAAGTACACAGTTAAAAATAGAAATATTAACTTTGGGATCATCCTGTATAAGTATAATAAGAAACTTGATTTTACATGAGTGCCAATCCCAATACTGTTAGGTAAGTGACACACGTTATATCCTCGCTATTTATTTAATATATTTATTTGTTCTTGGAACTATTATAGTAAAATGAAAAGTGCTAGTATGCGTTGATTGAATTCAAGGTACGTAGCTAAGGTGTTAACTGTTTTAATAAACAAGTAAAGTATAAATTGTAGTTTAATATCTTATAGATGACTTTAAATCTTGTAATTTCTTCTGTTTACTAAATGTTTAAATATGTTTGTAAGTAAGTTATACATATTTGCGTATTATTATCAAAGAAAAATAAGTAGGATATAAAAGGTGGAAGAAATTAATTTAAAAATCTCAAAGATCTAAGCATACGGGATAATACGGTGCAATAATACACTCGAAAATCGAATTTTCCATATGTTATCCCCAAGAGCCACTTGTAAATTTCCTTTCATTTTACTCAACATCGATATGCTTATCAACCCTCTTCGAGGCTTGTATGTGAAAATGGGACACCTTAATCGATTACTGTTCTAAAAAAATCACTTTTTTATGTCTCAATACAATTGAAAAAAGGAGTCACTCATTACGATGCTTTTTAACAACAGTATAACACGAATATCGTATTAAAAATATTATTACCTAACTCTGTATCAGATTACAGGAGTTCAATGCATTATCTTTCTTTTCCTCGTTTAGATAACATACAGGGTGATCATCCTATACTCCGGAGTTTGATATATCCGTTGTTTTGAGGAATACGAACAAAAGTTTTGAATACAAATTATAGATAGAGTCCAGCTCCACATTTTAAAATTATTTCGTAATATATGTTTCCCTATATGTTATCTCGAATTTGAATTTTGTTCATTTTCCCCATTTCGGCAATATAGAGTTTTACCAGGTTCTACAAGATACTTTTATAAAGAAATTGCCACTTTCATGTAAAAATCTTAATGAAATCGTCACCCCGTATTATTTAGAATCAACAATTGAGGGTTACTATCTCACGGACAGAATAATTTCGTAGTAGTCTAGTACTGTTGCAACTCATCATATTTTTAATATCTTTCATTTTGTATACAGGGTAACCCAAAACTCATGTGGTGAAATTATTGTACATTTTGGTATTATCATACATTGTACAGAATACCAAAATTTTCGTATGAAACGATAATTATCGTACACCTGGCAACATTGCTTAAAGCATCTATCATCACTCATCGAGGAAGATATCTTAGACATGTACACCAATATCTATAATCGATCATCGATCATCGATCATCGATCATCGATCATCGATCATCGATCATCGATCATCGATCATCGATCATCGATCATCGATCATCGATCATCGATCATCGATCATCGATCATCGATCATCGATCATCGATCATCGATCATCGATCATCGATAAACGATAAACGAGCATCATCATTAAAGCATCTTTGGCATGTACACACCCTTACAGCAATTATAGCATCCTGCTAGATCGAAACAATTAAGTCAGACCAGAGCCAACTACATAAATCCCAAGCTTATTTTCATTATGTTGTATGCACTTTAATATCATTGAAAGACTTTACTAGACATTAGGTAAAATTACTACAACTTCGTGTTATCTGCAAATTCATTACGCAATTTTTTTGGCAATCTACAAAATGTCTTATACTAGGAAGAAAAATACTACAGAAAGAACAAAATGGAAAAAATAAGTTTTAAAAAAGAAATTCACATTTTCTGAGGATTACAGTAGTGATGTAGTTTGGTGATTTTCAAAGCACTTTCTCTGATAATTGTGAAGACGAAATAGAAGAGACGAATCAGGAAATCGGCTTCTTAAATCAAATGCAGTTGGACTTATCAAAACTAGATGTTGGTGACTGGATTGTGGTCAAATTTAAGCAGGAGAAAGCCATAAAAATGTATGTGGGACAGCTGACAGAAAAAGAACCATGCCAGGAGGCAACATTTTGTCGCAGATTTGGTAAAACGTCGAGCTTTTACTCGCCTGTTGTTGAGGACAAAAGCATCATAGAAAAAGATGAAATCTATATGCATTTACCCACGCCGTCCATAACTAAAAGGGACAAAATAATATTTAGTGTAAATTTTGATAGCTATAACAAAGGCTAAATTTGTTATATATTTTTTTAAATAAAGGATTTTTCTTACGCACATGAAACTTATTTTTACACTTTTCCCATCAAAATTAAATACACTCTTAATATAAAAATGAGCCGAAGGTTCCACTTACCTCATGCACGTGGGGCAAGTGGAACCTATGCAGTGTCAAAATAAAAAAAATAGGAAGAAAAAAGTTGGTCCGTTAGGTGAAATTTTTTTTTGCATTTTCGGACTCAGAATTATCGGAAACATGAAAAAAGTTTTAAAAAATGGGGATAAGAAAATTTTTTCGTCTGCACGAATGCAATAATGAGGCCCTATAGAAAGTGTCTCAGTAATTGACGAAGTAATTTGCAGATCAATAACAATAAATTTAATGTTTGTTACATTATTAAAAAACATATTATGCTACATAACTATGAAAGATTTTATTTCTGCAACAAATAAACACATTCATCCGCCATTAAAACTAAGTAATGTACAACAAATCAATTAAACAAAACATTGGTTATTAATTAACAAACTTAATTATTTTTGTAGGTATTTGAAAAGTGGCAACAACTAGTCAACTATTGAACAACACTTTATTTTTAAGACATTTGTGGTTGCTATTGATGTGAACACAATGTATTTAGATACTCATTTTTTTTTTCAAAATTGTTACAGGTGTAAAAATTTTTATTCATATTTCCTTTTAAAATTATTACTTGTTATATACTGTAGATATTTATTGGAAAACCTTTGGTAATATCCGAATTAAATACCTAATTTTTATAATTGGGCTTACCTTTTAAAAACTTTCCTTCCGATGGACAAGGTAATCGATCCATTAAACAATCTACGTATCTTTTTAACAATCTATCATTAGCCAAAATTTTTTTAACATCGAAATTATCATATTTGGTCGAATATCCTTGACCGTTCGCTACTTCTGTTGCTCTACCTTCAAGTTCAATGACGGTCGTAGCAAGAATGACAGAAGAAACATATAAAAGAGTCGTTTTCATTTTTATTAAAGTAATAAAAGTGATCTTTACAATTTACAACTAATTTAAATGATTTTTATCATAAACATGTAGGTACTTACTGCGTGTAATAAAAGTAGGTTGAAATTCAAGGTAGACAGGGAAAGTTTAATGACTATGTTGCATCTCATTGCAAGTTTGGATACAATTTTCTTATTATTAATACAGGGTGATTTGTAGGTATGCGAGGATAGCATATTGTAATGAATTATGACTAACAATATCGTAAAACACAGTGTGTAATGAAATTTATAAAATTATTAAACCAGAGGATTCTAATAAGTTGTGGAAACATTTTAAAACAAAAAAGAAATCCTCCTACTCTTGAGGCTTTCCATTTATCAATCTATCTTGAATTTAAAATGTTCCTAATGAATGAAAGATAATGATGATAATTTAACTTGATATTCACGGCTTCCTATGTTCGCCAGCTTTATACCAGTGCGACCAGGATTATTTTAATAAACACATTTTCAAAGAAGATATCATCCTTTGTTGAGAAGAAACAATGTTTTCAGTTTCTGATCTAGCTATTTATTGAAGAGCCTGAAAGAATAATGGAGTTAACAATATTTTTATCTCCGATAACTTGTAGGGCATTATTAGCAGCTATAATTTCATCTGTACAAATTTGAGCTTGTAAAGGAAGCTTATTTGAGAATGCACAATCTATAACTGGAATGTATCCTCTAAATCCAGAGTGACGTGAAGGGTTTATATCTATTGAGCTATCCTTACAGAACCTAGTGTAAGATGGATATTTCCTAATGATATTCTGGTATTGATACTTTAAGATTTGATAGCATCAATGTTTGCAATAGGAATAGAAACTAATTGAGGTTGAAATTAAAATTATAGAAGTATACAATTTAGGGCGGAGGTAATTTGCCCACAAAATATTTAAAGCTGCTAATCCTATAGGTAATTTGCCCACAGCAAGTAAAAGGTCATCTTAATCCTGTTGGTATTTTGCCCAAATTTATTTCTAACTGAATAAATCATAATAGATATATCTTTCATTTATTATTTTTTATATATTATCGAAAAGTAAAAACACATTATTAATTAAACTAAAAATTATATTAAACACTAATTTTTATTATTATAAAAAAGTAAGTATACATAAGTTATATTATATTTTTTATATATTTATATTTTATTTACATATTTTTCAACTGGGAGGGATAAATGTGATACAAATTTTATATACTCTAATCTGCTGATTTGCTGCTGATCAAATCGCTGTATAAATTTTTCTAAACACAGAATTTTTTGTTTTACACTTTTGTCTTTGATTTTCTTAGGTATACTTAAGCTTTGTATTGTGACATACGTGTCGATTTGAAAGTCTTTAAGCTTTTCTATAAAAATATATACAGAAGGATGTGTACAGTAGAATGAAGAATTAAACCTTGAATGAAACGACTCACAGGCATTTGTAGTTCTTGTAATTGAAGCTGTTTTTTCTGCCCATATACTTGGAGGAAATGTAGAATTTTCTTCAATATATGTTTCTAATAGGTAATCGGCATACCTATCGAGAACGGCATTTTCTGGTTTACTTGCCATTAAGTCAAACACAAAACAGTCTCCAACTTCATCGGCGTTTAAATATGTCAACCCAAATGATGTTTTAAGCCATTTTCCGGTATCACTGTTAGTTGTATATTCAGTCATTAATCCCAGAGACTGAATTTTACGATACCACGCTTGATGTAGATGAAATCGGCAGCCATTGATTACAGTATTAGGCCACATATAAATTAACGCCTTATGAATTGCTATTTCAAAATCAATGAACACATTAGATGGATTTAAAGCAATACTACAAGTTTCCAAAATTTTATAATGCAATAACGAAAACAAATGTTTGTATATATCGGTAGATTTGTTTGGTAATAAACAATATACCAGGGGCACATAGTGTCCATTACACAGCCCATGAATGGTAAATAATTGTAGGAAAAACTTTGTACAATACGAAAATGTTCCATCCATATACAAGACGTTCATTTTACACAAAGTACGAATATTTGTCTCACATGTAAATACAATAATATTATTTTCTCTGCTATTTATTAAAAGAAAATGTTCACCTTTACTGGTTTTAAATGTATTAGAATATAAGTCAACTGCATCATGCACTTCTTGTATATTTGTAGGTAATGGACCTGGTAGTATTTTGCGACGACTGTTGTATATAGTTTTTCTTATGTAGGACACATCAATTGTAGTTAGTGACTCTGGTAAATTAGTAGCAAGTACTTTACGGATAATTTTAGAAGGTTTTTCCGAAATATCATCAACTGCTTTTCGCTTACACGAATTAGAAATAATTTTCCTGTTTAATTTCGGTTCATTTGCTTCATGGCTATGAATTAGGTTGCCTCTGCATACTAAAAGTTCAGGACCAATTGTAAATACAGTGGCATTACAAGCATTTGTTTTTCTTTGGGAGCATCTCCAAGAAACTTCTCCACTTTTCATTTCTCTATCTTTGGCAAACGTAAAATTCTCCAAAAGGAGTACATCTTTCCCGCGTGTGCTTTTAATCAATGTAGCTGACATTATAGAAATAATTATTGTTTATAAACACTCGAATTACAATCATCAACGTATAAAAACTGACTGAAATATAAACAGTAAACACCCAAAGTAAGTACCTATTAGAATTATTAATAATCATGTAGGTACCTATTTGTGGGCGTATGTAATTTGCGGGTTTAGGTACCTGAATGCTACTGTGGGCAAAATACCAGTAAGATTAACGCACCCCTTTACTTACACAGGTAGAAAACAGAGATTTGTGGGCAAAAAGGACCCGCCGACAATTTAGAAATCAAGAATGATAAGCTGAATTAGTAGATTATAATAACGACACACAAACTAGACATTGGACCATGGGCTACGTTTTTAAAATGAGTTTAATCCTAAGCAATTGTTGAACAGTGTACTTCAAAAAGAAAAAAGTTTTTTGCCTTGATAAATATTTTGACTCAGTTTTTAGCATTTCTGTGTACAATTGAATTGAAACGTCTAGTTTATTAATTTGTGGATCCTGAAAATGCTCTCTTTTAATTTATTAAACGAAAATGGTATTTTCAGAGAAACAGCGTATCGAAGTTTAATATTGTTGGGATGTGGGAATAGAACCTGAAATCAAAGTAAAGTGGGTAATGTTGTAGTTGACGGGTCTAGAAATGCGCATATTCACACCACTCTGCACTGACGTCTAGAATTTGAATTTGCTCAAGCCACGTTGCCAAATCTCCACTTTCATTTTAGCTTGCTTTATTTCATAGTTTATTATTTAGACAAATTGTAAACTCTGTAAATTAAAATGTATGATAAATAAATATAAAGATTTATATTATATTTTGAAATAACAATTCTGTTTTGTTTTATAAGACAGTTTTGATAGATTTTAAATTTAAATTTTGTAATTATCACTATTGAAAGGTATTATTGCCATTAAAAATAACGATCGTATTACTTGAAAATCTTTAGAATTTTTTTATTTTTATGAGATTTTTAATCAATGTAAAAATTGGTAAATAGATGATTAAAAGTGAAATAGTTATTTCAATCTGCTTATCCCCTGATTCCAAATAATTAAATATAACCTGGCAACTATGTAACGATTCCAACTGACAGAACTAGTCGGAACAGCAATGGTGCGGACAGGCGCATTTCCAGACCCTTCAACTACAACATTAAGGGTAGTGTGTACTTTAAGTAATCCAAAATATCCATAGAAATAGTATAGAAAGCCGATTCCATATATCAAAAATGAAACCATAAGGAGAAAATAGTGTGTCGGAGCTCATGCGTATAACGGTGCTGGCGCGAACAGGACCGGTGCAAGTTTTCTATTGATCGAACAAATAGTTCACACATTTCAATCATACATTTTTAGAGATGATTCTATACAAAAAACGATTAAAAAAATTTCAAGTTAAGGTAAATATGGTTCTGACAGTCCTTATTAAGAAAGATATGGCATAAAATATGAATTAGTTAATTTTCGGCAATCATTAGTACAGTAGTCATGAGATTTTGCTTGTGATTTTAAAAATACTTTCCAGAAAAACCACGTGCTCCGGTTTTGACTACGTTTATTATTAAACAGCGAAATTATATACAAAAACTTTAATCCACAATCTAAATTAGGTACTATCACAAGAAAATCACTGTTACAATAATTAATTACTTAACCAAAAACTAAAATACTTTTTAGGTACCTACGTAACCAGAAAGGAGCTGGACTATTTATCCTAATATTGATTTTCTCTCTCCCTACGGTAAAACTTAAAACAATAACAAATTGCCTATCTACTAGGGTCGGTAACTAACCGAATATACATAATGGGCGGATTTTGTTTATACTTAACATTACACTCGCGCATTTAAATATAACTATGCATATAAATATTTACAAACAAAGATACTTTTCCAAACAGGCAATCATTAGTACTGTAGTCACGAGGTTTTACTTGTGATTTGACATCTTATTTGATAATATCATTTGCAACAACTAAATTTAATCTGGGGAGTGCAAAATAGGGCCCAGGAATATTATGTTCGATATTTTTTTACATTTTGTCAGCCGAGACTATGAGTCGTTAGACAGAAAACCTTTCATGTTACCATTTTCAATATAAATTAAAAAATTAAAAAATACTACTACATTTACTTGGTACATATTTTATTTTAATTTTGAACCCTTTTAAACGGGTCTTTCGGTTCCATAATAAAAATTAGTTGCTGCTTACTATGATTGTATATTATCTATAATTTGCCACAACTTACAACTCTACTACTTACTCTATTTTGATGCTAAAAACTAGTAAGGTAAAATTGAGATATGACAACACGGTTCACTCTAAAGCATTATTTGTTTGAATTTAGAAACATTCTATATAGCCTAAACCAATTTATAGTTTGTTTTCGATCAATTTAATACAAAGATTTAAAGTTTTTAGTCGATGATAACATTCTACACCAGCACATTGCAAACCTATTTTATAAATAATAGGAATAAACTTGTAAATCATTAATTTGGTAGTTATCTCACTCATATGATTTTTTTGTTTATATGACTATTTCGATTTCTAAATATATTTTGGCCTTACAATACGAAGCGTTTTGTATCTACCACTTTTTTAATGAACGATGAATGTTGACAGGCGTGTACCTTTTTCGGAACAAGAGGCGTTTTAACGAAGGAAATGATTTTCGAACTATCTAGTTAGTTTTCGGAAAAATAGAAAACGTTTGAAGAAAGTTGTCAATAACAGTTTGTCGTTCATGTGTTTCATTTTGATTAGCTTTCATACTAAATTGCGTAGAATATTTTTCCGATTCAAAATCGAGATTCTCGATATTTCCACAGTTTATTTATAATACCTTCTAAACTGGATTTATCTATCATTTTATATACTTTATAATATATGTTCATGCCCTACTTTTCACTTTATTAACAATTTTTTTTTAACATACTTCAAAATGGTAGGATATTCTTAATTCGTTGAAATATTTTTTTAAGTACGTTGAGCGATAATTCTTTACCACGTTGCCCGATTTCTAGGATTCTTTTTGTTAGAAAAGGAAACAGTTTTATATACATTAAGTCAAGATCTGAAGATGGGATCCATAAGAAAATCATTAACATCTTTATTTTTAAAGTAGGTTTTTTTTTTAAATTTCTTTGATCCTTACTGGTTCGAACGCGGGAAGGAATGAAGAAATGTAAATAATTGTTGTGCCAGCCAAAAAGCGAAGAGGAAGTACCGATTAAAATATCGAGTGACAGAAGAGTTCCTAAGATTGTTGAGATCGGGTTTATGTTTTAAAATGCCTTAAAACCGATATCGATAATGTCTCCCCGTCGCTGGGCAGCCTGTATATAAATATACAGCTCTCTATTTACATACTTATAATTCTTAGGTAGGTTTAGATTTGCAGACATAAATCTTGTAATAAATATAACAGCTGCCTAATACATTGATTACATTTTCATTAGCCAATGTAAAAATGTCTTTTAGTGTACCTAGGATTTGACTAAACACTACACAAAACTAAAAATAAAATGCCACTTTCATCATGTAATTAATGCCGCGTTTGAGAATCCACATCGGATGCATTTTTTACATCTCTAGCGTTTTTTATCCACATCGGACACATCTGTCCCATTACATTTACGTATACTGAATCACGTGATCAAAGATTTACTACTACTACATCTCAGATGCATCCGATGTGGATTCTCAAACGCGGCATAAATAATAAACTACAAACGGTCCTGTAAGGGCAGCGTCATATAGCCTTGAAACACCGGATTTTAGTGCTATTGCCAGGTCAATATTGAATTTGTAGGTGAATCGCTTATTGAACATTAAAAATACGGTATTAATGACATTAATACGGTATTTGTATATATTTTTGGGAATGTAATTACACATAAATATTATTAGTTGATTATTTAAATGTTTATAAGTTATTTTGTGGCGATATTTCGTAGATATAAACTGTTTAAATCATATAATTTAAAAATTAATTAATTTAAAATTCTTTTCTGTTAGGTATGTTTAATATATTTGGCAACACTACAGGGACAAGTCATGCATATTGCGCAAGCTTCTAGACACACTATTTTGCGATGTCAGGCGCAGAGACGCGTTTTTATGCACAGTAGGTTTCAATTTCTGCTTAAATGTTATGTTTATATTGGTTTTCTATATTATTTCTATGAAAATATCCGGAAAATCATCACATTTCACAGGGTACTGTTTTAGTAAGATCTTCCACAAATTTGAAGAACATGGTGCAGTGAAGGACTTGCCCAGAAGTGGCCTTACCACATGTTTAAGACGAAGATAAATAATAGTCCCAAAATCATGCTGCGTCTAGACGAACGATTGGGAGGTTTTTGAAAACAAAAAAATACCACCCATATAAGGTACAGCTTGTCCAATAGCTTTTGGAAGATGGAAGACTATGAAACTAAATCTGTGATTTTAAAGAGCCGGCAGTTAAAAGGTTTGGTGAACTTAAGAATTTTACATGTGCCGCCCGGTGGAACGTAACAATGGGCTACCCTTATGTAAATCCCTTTTAAGACTCTGATGAGCGCACAGTTGGGTAAATTAGGGAGTATTATTATTTGTTTTTGTTACTATTTTTAACTTAAATAATTGTAATTTAACCGCCAGGTGCTTATTTTAGGTTAGTTCGCTCGCAACTCACAACTGAAAAAAATTTTTTTGGTTAGCTAAGGCCAATTTTTTGTTTTTTGTGTTTTTTTTGGTGGTAACATATAAGAACTTGGTTTTGCTTGCGTTTTTGCAGTCCTGTGTGCTTTTGTGCTTTTTTTTTGTTGGTTTAGTTTCTGGTCTAGATGCTGTTGGAGGTGATGAACGTCTGAACATGAGTTCATAAGGAGTCTGACTGGTCTGGCTCGGTGTACGCCTGAGTCTGGTCTTAAGGACAAGGAGCTTATCAGTTAAGTTATCTCTCCGTTACCTGGCCGTTTGTAGCTGGGTGGTACGGAGCGTAACACCACAGCTTGAAAGGTAGTTTTTAAATTCTCGTGCTGTCCATTTTGCGATACAATTGTGTAAAGTGTGCCGAATGTGCAAAATAACTTCTTGAACTTAAGAATGCATCATGAGCTCGTGATAGTTTTCGTGGGAAAAGCTTCTACCCATTTTGTGTAATCATCCACAATTATCAGAAGTTGATGTCCTAGGATAGGCCCAGCGAAATCTATGTGTAATCTTTGCCAGGGTCCACTAGGTAGTTCCCAGTGATTTAGAGGTGCTTTTGATGGCTCATTCTATTCTAATCTACACGTTTTGCAGGATTTAATTTTGTTTTCGATGTCTCTATCTATGTTTCTCCAATATAAGTAGCTACGTGCTAGTAATTTTATTTTTAAAATACCCTTAAGAAAGCAATGTTAGTTCATTGTCATTGTAACCGTACTGACGTAATAAGTGTCCAGTTTGCAATGTTTTTTAGTAAAATCTTTAGTTAATCACGACTTCTGGTCAAACTATAATGATGTTAATCTGTTGTAATTGAAAACCGCAATGTTGGTCTTTTGAGGTTTCTTTTACTATTTCTACTGGAAATCTTGATAAATAGTCGGCGTTTGAATGTTTTGCGGAGGCTCTGTATTATACTTCATAGTCAATTTCTGATAAAAAATGTGCGTAATGGAACAATCTCATTGTACTTAGTGCTGGTAAGGTTTGATGAGGACGAAATATCGAGGTAAGGGACTTATGATCCGTAACTAATGCGAACTTTCGGCTTTAACAATAGTGAAAGAATTTTTTTATACCACATGCCGTAGCTTCTTTGTCAATTTGACTGTATTTTCTTTCGCTCGATGAAAGTGTTCTGGAGGCGAATGCAATCTTGTACTTTGGTGAGCAAGAACAGCTCCCAATCCAGTTGATGACGCGTCCGTGGCAAGTATCAAGGGTTTCTTAGGATCAAAACGGATGAGAACTCTTTCACTTAAAATTTTCTTTTTAATATTATTGAAGCTGTCTTCGCATTTCGATGCCCAAGTAAAATCTTTCTCTTTCTTAAGTAATTCATTTAGAGCACTAGTAATAGAGGCTAGGTTCGGTATAAATTTGTTGTAGTAGTTTGCCATGCCGAGGAAGGTTCGTAGTTCGTAAATGTTTGTTGGTCTACATGTATTGGTTATTGCTTTGATTTTGTCTTTATTTTTATGTAGCCCAATCTTTATCAATTGTATGGCTCAGGTAATTATTTGTAAAATTTACATTTTTCATTGTTAACGCGAAGATTGTTGTTTCTAGTTTCTGCATTACTTGTTTAAGTCGTGTTAAGAGTTGTTCTTCTGACGTTTCTTAAATTATGATATCATAAAAAAAAAACATTTGACTCCATTTAATCCTTGCAGTAGCTGGTCCATGAACTTTTGCCAAAGATTCGGTGCAACTTTGAATCCAAACATTAGGCGATTGACTTTGTAGGTGCCCTTGTGCGTACTTAATGTTTGTAATAAGGCACTTTCTTCATCCATGACCACGTTAAAGTAGGCTTGACAAATATCTCTCAATTATGGGGATTGGATAGTTTTCTTCCCTGATCACTTTGTTAAGAGTGACTTTGTAGTCTGCACACAGTCGAATGCTGCCGTTCGGTTTTACAATAGGTATAATTTGAGTACCACAATCCAACTGGTCTACTTTAGTGATCACTCCTTCCTCACATAATCGGTCGATTTCTTTGTCAACTTTCTCTCTTAAAGCATACGCTATAAGCACAGCTTATACAATACAGCTCCACAACTCCGTGTCGGCGTCTTTGATCTGGCGGTCGAGAACCAAGCAAGACGGAATGGTGCTATCTCTGTTAGATTAAAGGGAAAAGTCGGGCCCGGATTAAGCAATTTTTTTATTATTGAAAAAATTGAAAACCTTGACGTAATAAGGTTGGTTACATGCCATGTTAAGTAAGTTTTGGGAAATTAAATTTTTAATTTGTTTTAAATCTGTCAAATATAATTAAAAAAATTATTTAAATATAAATATTACGAAAAATAGCACATCTTTCGGATTAGAGGTAAAATAATTTGTATGTGGCTAGTAAAATCCTCGTTAACAAATGTTTTGAGCTAAAACAGTCACTTCACGACAAATTGTGACTTGGATCCTTTTTACACCAAGGGCTTCAATTGTTAAAGAAATGTGTCACGCTCGTGGATGCAAATCAAGTGGTACCCCGTGTCTCTGGCAAGTGTTACTCTTCGCGCAAAGGGTTTATACCTAGATAAACGAATGCTTCGACTGAGGTCTGGGAACTCTATGGTATTTTGGAATTATAAAGAATTTGTGCTTTTATTTTAACAATATTGGTTATATTTAGATGTATTCTTATTAATTGAAATACAGATTTGTAGAAGTAATACTTTAACAGTTTTTATTAATATAATATATTCAATTTTTATCTGACCATACCAAAGTAGGGAATTTTGAAACTTTATAGTAATGTGAAATTTGAATTACAATATTACACGATATTACATAATTAGTACTTATTTTAGGTAGGTACTAAATTTGTACTTGGAGAAAGTAATATCGATTTTTACAAGAAAACTTGAAAAGTAAATTAATTTAGTTCTTATTTCTGATGTAAAACTTAAACCAAGAAAACAAATAAATTGTAGTTTGTTCAACAAGGGTGGATATGATAGCCATATCACACAAAGACGAAGTTTGAGCACGACGTCGTAGGCGGAGTACTCAATCGTCTGATTGTGATATGAACAATCCACTCGATATGGTCAGTATATTTTTTCTACGACCCACTAACGAAAATCTACAAATTTAAAAAATTATTTTAGGTTATTTAGACAAAATAACTAATTTTAAAATAATTTACGAAGTTGACTAATTTATAAAATAAAATAAACATGAAAAATTAATTAGTCCTCGGCCTAGATTCGATCCCGGGCTTTTCGCATGGAAGGCAGATGTTCTGTCCTCATCTTCACCGAAACTTTCAGGACTTTAGTTTTAATACTCGTAATTAAATTAGTATCATGTAGTTTGATTAAAATTTATTTTTTTTTAAATGTGGACATAATAAAAACAAAAATGCTATTATTTATCGAGTCTACACAAAAATTTTAATGTATATTTAATATCAATAACTAAAATATATATTGACAATTAGTTTAACAGAATTATCACTTATTTAAAAAATTTTAAATAATAGGAGTTGGGTGACCAAAATATGAACTGTGATTTGTAGATTTAATTTTGTTAAAGTGTTCTCACTACCTAAAATGGATATGAAATATATTCGTAGTTGAACGCAATAACATAATTTTTCGTTTTGTAGTATGTGCGTAGATTGGCTAATATCCATGCACAGATTACAAAACGAAAAAGTATGCTATTGCCTTCAATTGAACGAATATATTTCATATCCATTCTAGGTAGTGAGAACACTGCAAAAAAAAATAAATTCGCCAATCACCGTTCATATTTTGATCAACCGACTGCTATTATTTTTAAAATTTTAAATAAATGACAATTCTGTCAAACTAATTGTCAGTATATTTTTTAGTTATTGAGATTAAACATACAATAAAATAAGTTATTCTTTTGGAAAACGTTAGCATGGATGACTAAAGGGTATTGGGTTAATTAATTCTAAAAGTGTGGTACAAATGTTATTTTTTGTAGCCAATTCTTCAAAATTATTTTAAAATATCTTTTCAATATTGAATATTAGTTCTACAAATTCATCATTTGACAGTTGCAGATTTCCAAATGTATCTGAATTGGCGTTATCATATGCCTTTTAAAAGCAATAAAAAGAAAAATCGTCTAATTCAACGTGATCTTTGTTATATTTAAGACAGGTATCGCAGGAGTGGATCCGCAAGGCTTTTATTAAAAGGTAACCACACACATACCTGATAAAAATTTTCTGTAGCAATTCGTCTTTACAATAATTTAGGGTGTTAATAATTTCATCATAAAATAAAATACAAGGTGTTCCATTTAAAAAACATACATTTTAATTTTCCAGGCAAAAACGTGACACCCTGTATATCCAAAGATATTTTTAAAATATGTAGGTATTTTTCAAATCCATATAACTTTTATTTAAAACTTTCTTGCGTGTCTACAACAAAATAATGAACAATAACGCACTAATGAGACACCCTGTATAAATTATATTTTTAACAATGAAAATTTCTTATAATGTAGTACTTATCGGTTTGGGTCCTTGGGAAAACTAAAGAATGTTTTCTTGCAGGTATAACCCTTATTAAAACAGCTTTTGACTGCACAAACTCATTCTACTCACAGCTAAAGAGTCACCAAAATAATAACAGTACCTTTAACTCAAACAAAATCAACGAAATTATAGGCTCCACGAAATTATACAATCAACGAAATTATACGCACGACTCAACACCTTGCCTAAGTACGCTTCTGAACGCCAAAACCGTCTTTTCACTTCGAAGGCGGAGCTTAAGCGATGCGCGACGAAATCGACGCAAACCGTTGCCGCCAAGAGAGTGTTTTAGCTGTATTGTATAAGCTGTGCTATAAGTGTGTTTTTCTTCATAATTAAGTGAGCTTCGTAGTTTGGTATTTTTCCTAGGTCAGATCTAATAGTTTGTCAAGTTGGATGGAATGTTCTAAAGACTGTATTACTCTCACGTCTGCAAATTCCACGTTTACTTCTTTCATCCAGCTCCTGCCGAATATTGGGCCGACGTTTTGATTTATAATGTATAATTTACCGTTGAAAATCCGAATTTTATGAGCGCATTGAACGTACGTTACTCCTGTATGCTTGATAATTTTGTCAGTGTAGGTTCTTAATTTCATTTCAGTTTTGAATATTTTGTTTGCTATGTTTAGCTTTTTGTATTGTTTAACATCACTAATTTTAAAAGAATTATTTTTTCTTGAAACTTCTCCCTTTATCTGTGTCCATATCAGTTCAATCGGGTTTACTTCGCAATGATATGGTGGTGATCTAACCACCGTCATCCCACGATTTTTTGCAATTTCATCAATTTCATATTTTTTTAATTTCTCTTTATGAAGGGAACACAAATGATACAGTTCTTTTCTCACAGAACCGGGATGGAACTTAATATTCTTTGAATTTAGCCAATTCTGTAAATCTTTTTTTAACCACTTGGTTGTGGGCATTTTTACTTTCCTATCTGTATACAGATATAAGGAAAGTATAGGAATCATGATTTTTTTCGACCTCGAGTTTTCGACGGATTTTTACGTTTTGAGGTCCCCTGAATCCGTTTTGACTATTTTCGCGATGATGTCTGTGTGTGTGTGTGTGTGTGTGTGTGTGTGTGTGTGTGTGTGTGTGTGTGTGTGTGTGTGTCTGTGTCTGTGTGTGTGTGTGTGTGTGTGTCTGTAGGTCGCATAACTCATGAACCGATACACAGAAAAACACCAAATTTTAAACTTAAGCTTTGTTTCAGCGTCCAATGAGCTGATTAGATTTTGGGCAGAGTCGGAACATCTGGGGGGGTACTTTATAGGTGGTCATTTTTATATTTTATGGAATATATCTGTTATTTACGTTTGGAGAAGAAAATTCTTCAAATAAAAGTTACTTCTTATAAAATTATCTATAATTTTTGTATTATGCAAAATTTTCCTAAAATGGTCCGTATTCGAGAAATTTGACAAAATGTAAAAAAAAATAATTTTTTTTAAAAATTGTTCAAATAAAAGTTGTTTGTAATATAATTTTCTATAATTTTTATCCTATAAATAATTTCTCTAAAATAGACCGTATTCGAGATATTTGAGAAAATGTGTAAATTTCGAATTTTGAAGAAAACTCAAAAACGGATAAAGGAAAAAACATTAAATTTTAAACTTAAGTTTTATTTCGACCTGAGGTGAACTGATTAGATTTTGGACAGAGTCGGAACATTTGGGGGGGTACTTTATTGGTGGTCATTTTTATATTTTATGGAATATATTCGTTATTTACGTTTGGGGAAGAAAATTCTTTAAATAAAAGTTACTTACAATATTATTATCTATAATGTTTGTTCTATATCAAATTTTCCTGAAATGGTCCGTATTCGAGAAATTTGACAAAATGTGCAAAATTCTGATTTTTAAGAAAATTGTTAATCTAAAAGTTGTTTGCGATATCGATCTCTATAATTTTTGTTTTTAAATGACTTTTCTAAAATGGACCGTAATGGAAAAATTGGAGGAAAAGTGCTAAATTAAAATTTTTCAGTATTTTTGTTTTCAATGAATATCTATAGAAAAATGTTTCGAGGTAGATGTATGTGGAAAATGTATATATTTAGTTTATCCTCTAAACATTTTTAGAGATGCTGCAATAGGTTAACTAAATAGGAAAGTCATGTGTTGGACACATCAGATTTTTTTCTATAAGTCTCGAGTGATAACTTGCATTATCCATTACTATTATACAGTTCTGAGGAAGAAGATCTATAATTTGTTCGAACCACTCTTTAAAGACATCAGCATTCATGTCCTCATGGTAATCACCGGTACGAGTAGATTCAAAAGTCAATAAACCACCTTTAACAAAACTGTTTGAACTACCGATGTGTACTATTATTAGTCTGCGCCCCTTTCCTGATGGTGGATTTAAACCAGTAGATAAATTATTTAAAAAAGCCTGTCTTCGACTTGTAACAGTTTCATCTTGCCAAAATTTATTTGGTTTATGTCCCTCGTTGATCCATGTTTCATCTAAATAAAATATATTTCTTCTTTGGTTTCTCATTTCTTTTATAGTCCTTAGGTAATTTCTTCTCCATACTACAATATCGCTTCTTTCTATTAAAATAGACTTTTTGGAATGCTTTTTCCATAGAAAACCTATTTCTTTTAAAAGTTTCCATAGTGTGCTTCGACTCATTTCAGGGTAATCCTTATCATCTCGAACCGTGGCAAGAACTTTGTCTACTGTCGCAAATTCTTTTCTAAAGAAGAACGCATGCACTTTCCTTCGAAGTCTTTCTTTCAAAAGATTTTCTAATTGAAATTTTGGTTTTCCTGGAGCTTTACGTGCTGTTTGAAACTCGCCACATTTCTCTTCTTTAACAACTCTGTAAATCGTAGATTTCCCAACACTAACTAATTCCACTGTGTCATCAACACTTTTACATAAATGTTTGTCTGTAAATGATTTAAAACAATTAAATATTAATGTTTTTTCATTAATTATTAAAGGACCGATTTTTTGTCGTTTACGCGGCTCTTCCAAATTTTCCATGATCACACTAGAATTCACACTGCACCTTGCAAGTTGCAACTAAACGACATTTAGTAAACTGTCAAGAATACACAAATTGGACCTCCTTACAAAATGGAAAACCTATAATCGCATTTTCGGTGAAATTTGTTGGGAAGGTATTTATCTACTTATAATTCGATTACTGTAAGAAATTCTTGGAATTAAAATAAAACAAAATTGGCAAATAGGTACTTATTGAAAATAATCTTAAGATACGGCTATGTAATCTTTAATACACAGGGCTTTTGGCCTGTCCAAACCTTTTTCTATTGTTCTGTATAGCTTATGTTTATAAAGGACCAATAAAAGACCCAAAACTTGCAATAGCTCAGGTACATTTATTACAATTTTAGGAAATATTTAGATTATTCTGTAAGAATATTTAAAATGACCGTACTAAGTTTTGTATTAGAAATGCTGTTTTATTACTCTCTCATAGATAAAAATAGACTATAGTATGTGACTGTAATGTGGATGGTTGTATAGGTGGACTATTTATATTCTGTAATATAAGAAGTTTCGTTTTTATGATTATACATTGTTCTTCAAAATCGATGCCTGGTTTCGATTTCTTGGTTAAGATGTTCTTCCGGTGTTTCCAATTCTATGTTGTGTTGTATATCTTGTAATTTTTGCAATGTTTCTTGAAGTGATTGAAGTCTTGTTTGGGTTTCTTCATATGATATTATTTCTTGAGTGTTCACGTAGTTTTCTAGTTTTGCAACTAAGCCTTGTAATGAGGTGCGGGTGTTTTCTTAGTTTTTTAATATTAATTAAATACTAATTAAATACTATGAATTAAAAGTATTTAAAAATATCAAAAATCCAAACTAAAGATACGATCAATCCAACCATTAAACCTGAAAAAAAAAAGAATTCAAAGTTTAGTATCTCTCATATATATTAGATGTATTTAAAACTTTATATAATAATCAATTTTATGAGTATGTAATATACTGGCATACATTATTATAATACTTTTTTACGCTAGTTCTGTTTTGGGTTTAATTTTAAAACCGATTATAATTATATGATGTGCCAAAAAATTAGGAATTACTGAAAAAAAAATCATAAATAAGTCGTTTAACTGCTAACCACGAATAAGGAGCGTTAAGTAACACTGCGTATAATGTCCGCCCTTGGCCGTATAGTAGTTGATGAATCATATATTTTCTGCACAGTAATCTCATAAAAAAATACAAGATTAGCGATAGTGATAGAAGAATAAATCTATGTACTAATTAACCTTAAAAGAAAACAAACCTGAGAAATACCTGTAATCTTTATTAATTTATCTAACTATTAGAATCGTCAAGCAAACAAAAAGATGTTTAATTAGCATCTTTACTTAACTACTAATTAAATAGATACTTAAGTAAAAAAGTATGTTTTTTTTAAGCCTTCAGTGGCGAAAATAATAACATTGAAATTATGCATATTACTTGATTGTTATTATAATGAAAAAACTGTATCTCTTAAATCTCGTTTGACCAAAACAAAAATCGGCTCTTCGAAGAAGGCTCCATTCGTTTCGAAACTGGTTTTTTATTTATTTTTTTTTTTTTTTCGTAACAAAATGTAAATAATTTTACGTCACCATCTTATTATATAAGATACATCCATGGCTAAGATTCATTGTAAACGAAGAACGATTACTGAAGAATACACAATGAATCGCGTTATTTTAGCTGTTTTTGTATTAGCGACGCTGGCGGTAGTGTCGAGTGCGCCGAAAACTTTGGAAGAAAATATAAAGCTTTTGAAAGCTATCGACATAAACACGGTGTTGAACAATCATAGAATTATTGAAAGTTATGTTTATTGCGTAATCGGCAGAAGACCTTGTACAAAGGAAGGAAAAGCTCTGAAAGGTAAGTTTTATACATTCATTATAGGGCCAGTCTTTTAACCAAACAGCAGTTTTCACCAACAAAAATTAGCTGGATATCAGAGAGTTATTATATTATTCAGTTCTGGAAAAGTCAGTTAGGGTCCGATTACAATTAGAAGAACACAACTACGTCATCATTTGGCAACGTAATTAATTGATTATCGCCGTCTAATGGGGGTTTAGTGTTTTACACCTAACTTACCTAATTTTTTTTTTATTGAAAGGTATAAATAATATGCATTCGAAATTTGAAGTAATGGTTACGACGTAGCTGTGTTCTTCTAATTATAATCGGACCCTACTAACAAAACTTTTAGGTACAAATCATTTTCGAGTTTCTTAAATTATAGATGGTACTTTTCGATGTCCAGACGTTTCTGCGATTTATTTCAAAGATTTTATTTCCATATAAAATTCAAAGTGTATATTTTTTAAAGATTTTAGAAGTTAGGTATTTTGGAACTTTTAAAAAACCAAATTTCCTATCAAAATTCTACTGGAAATTACATACAATTTGATTTTCCGTTGAGAAAAATAAATGAATGTTATTATTTTACACTTTATATTATCTATAAATATTTCTGCAAGTAACGGGCTTAATAGACCAGGGATGAAGCCTTTGAAAATGGTAAGAAGTAAAAAAAAATAATAGTAGGATGAAACCCATTAGAAAACAAAGAAAATATAACAAAAATGAAAGGAAAAATAATTTACGGGCGATCTGTGGTCGGGAAGTGGAAGGGGGTGAGTTTTTAAGGGTAAAAAACGGTTTATCTCAATTTCTGGAAAAACTACAAGTCCTATGGAAAAAAGTTAAATGGCAAAGTTATATGTAATAAAAAGATATACAACTTTTGTATTTACACTTTTTTCACATAACCTCAAAATTTATGTGAAAAATTTATTTTTCTTTCATAAAAAAATATTTTTTTACAAAATTTGGTGAAAACTTACCTTTTTATATCCCAAACATACTGTAATTTTTTTGATTTATAATATTTATTTTTTCACCTTATTTTGACTTAATATTGAAAAAGCACCCTAATTTTAAAACGAAAATTCTTCTGTCAAAATATCTGCTTTTTTAAAAAAGTCTGTGGGTTTTTTGTTCGTTAAAATCTCTACTTTCTGATGGTGTAAAAAAATATATACATAACTGTGGTAAATGTTCTCAGAAAATGCCAAGAAACGAAAAAATATCGAATCCGAAATTTTTTTTTAATAATTATGTACAAATTTGAACTATTTATAAAAATTGACACTTTAATTACTCGAAAAACTGAAGATTTCATGTTACATTGATAAAAAAAAATTGCAAATCGAAATATACTACTATAACTATCAACCAAATAAGTTAATAAAATTAATATTTAATAAGACATCTACAATATTTTGAGAAAGTTGTAGAATCTTCTTTAATAGATAATGATCCTTACAATTTGTCGTCAATTCAAGAGCTCTTTGAAACTGGCCCCCTAAATTCGAAAATTTTAATTTTAGAAGCAGTATACGTTTGACCACCTATTGACTATATTTGACCACCCACCAACTTTTTTTGACCACCCTCAGAAACCTAAATATTTAAAAAAATATTAATGATCGAGTGCCCGCTGCCCCCCAAAGTTAATATTTTTTAAAACTGACTGCACCATAAGATTAACCAATTTTTGACCATATTTGACCACCATTTAGATTTTTTTTAACACCCCTTAAAATAATTTCAAGGGGGTAAATTATAGAAAAACAAAGAGTTCTGGGATGAATTTCAACTTTGAAAAATAGATCAATGGTCAGAAAGGCACAAGTTTTTGGTTTTTTATTTTTATCTTTTATACAAAAAAAATTTTCACTTACCTTTTTATGTTCAAACACACTGTAATTTTTTTGATCTAAAATATTTATTTTTTCACCTTATTTTAACTTAATATCGAAAAAGCACCCTAATTTTCAATCGAAAATCTTCCCATCGAAATATCTCCTTTTTTAAAATAGTCGGTGGGCTCTTTGTTCGTTTAAATATCTACTTTCTGATGGTGTAAAAAAATATATACATTACTATGGTAAATGTTCTCAGAAAATGCAAAAAAACGAAAAAAACCCGAATCCGAATTTTTCTTTATTTCAATCATTATGTACAATTTTTAACTATTTATTAAAAATTACACTTTAATTACTCAAAACACGTAAGATTCCATGTTACATTGATAAACAAAAAAATAACAAATTCATAAAACATGCAAAAATAGTTGTCTATAGGGGTATTCATCTAAAAAATGTGATTGTTACAATTTTTTTTCAGTAAAAAGTTGATTTATTAAATTCTAATTACATTTATGTCATAGAAAATCTCTTAATATATAAATATGCATGCAAATCGTGCTATTGAATTTAGATACTTTATACTGATTACGTTATTCATTCTTGTTATTTATAAATAACTTATTTTGAATTCTAATCACTTAGGGGAAGTGTGCCCAGTTAAGGATTTCAAAACCAAAAACGAATTTTTAAAAATTGACTTTATTTCGAATGCTACAAGATGAGAACTAACTAGAAAATTATGTTTTTGCACTATTTATAAACGGTTAATCATATCATATTTCTAAGCGTCTATTCTATTCTTCACTATTCTCGTATTCCTGGAATATAACTGCCCGAGTTGGCATACATTTCGTAATTATTTTTGTTTCTAAGTTATTTTTGGGGTTTACAGGCTCAAATTTGGTAGTTATAAAAAAAGGTCTTTACAAAAACATACCACTTATTCCTTAGATCAAAATAAGTCGATTTAAGTAAAATTACCTTAGTACAAAGTTGCTTCGTTTGGGCCCCAGAGGGCCTTGAAGTTACAATTTTTAAATCGTTTTTTCCATATAAATTTAAAACGGCATATGTGATTTTGCTGAAATTTGGTATATTGGTAGAGTTTTATGTGGCAAAAAAATGGTATTAAAATTTTGTCCGATAATAATACATAGGTGTAGAACTTGATTTTTTAAATAATGGCACCTTTAAAAATTCTACGCCAATGGAAGAAAAGGAGTTTGAGTATGAAATTTAGATTGTGCAACTTATTTACTTTAAAAAAGGTACTCTTGATAAGACTTGTTCTTTTCCAGATTTGTTCAATTTTATAACATTTTCCTTTTTACCTTTTAAAATATTTACATCATCCTTTTTTTATTACTTTATTTTTAAAGAAAGTGATTTCATCATTGTTTTCTGTTGGTGCATTTACTAATAGGAGGTTTTTACTTAGCTCTGGTACATATAGAACATCATTTAAGGTATATTCATATAACTTAATTTTTACCTTTACCTTCAGCTTGTATTGATTCAGACTTTTTAGCATCTGATATATTTATGTCTGCTTGTTCCTTTTGCAGAAAACTTGTATCATTCACTTTAGTTTCTGTATTATTGTTTTCATAAAAGAATGCAATTTTATATCTGGAATTCCATGTTTTCTTTCTAAAGTAATAATCTTCTTTAGTGTGATTGGTGTTTTACACATATTACAAACTTTATTTGAATTATTACTTGAATTTGGTACGAAACGTTTATAGCACGAACTTGCAAAATGTCCAGGTTTTCAACATTTAAAGCATTTCTTTTTTTGCATTGAGACCATCCTTTTTGCAAATTTGACAATTTTCAAAACTTTGAAAAGCAACTACATGTTCTTCACTTTCACCTTTGTACTTACTTTCTTCAGCTATATTAATCTGGCTGTTAATTTTGTCAACGTTTTCTCTGAAATTGGTGTAGAATCCCAAGAAGTCAAAAAATATTTATAATCATTACGCAAAGATGATAAAATTTTGGAAATTAGCATATATTCGTAAATTTGTTCAAACTTGTAATTAAAAAATTCTTACAGTAAATTGCATTTTTGATCATTTCTTTCAAAGATGTCTTGCGACAACTGCTCGTCCATATCCTTTCACTGCTATTCGCGCATTGGCGTAGTGCATACATTTTGATGTTTTCTAAAGTAAATGATAAAAAATTTTAGAAGTAAAAGAGAAAAATAAAATACATATTAATAATTGTTCCTCGCTTTCATGTGATTGTTTACTTTTCTACTATTATTATAAAAAAATTGATTTGGGAATTCTTTGAAAAGAGAAAAGCGTAGTTAAAAATTGGTTGAAATGATTTGGAACCATAAAAAATTCTGTATAAACCTGTTGATAATAAACATATATTTATTTACTTATTTTATTTTTCAGATAGTTGGAAAGACGGTATAGACAAGGGATGTGACGATTGTTCTGAAGAAGAAAAAAGGAAAGTAAAGAAAATCGTCAAACACATGTACAAAAACGAACCTGAATTGTACAAATTGTTATCCGAATCTTTGGACAAAGACGGCAAATACAAAGAAAAATATGACAAATATATTAAAGAAATCGTCGACGACGATACTCTATAAATTAATACCAGTAATTATGATATAGTTTGTTTGTTAATGATGGAATCTGTAATCAAAGAGTTGTTGATAGTAAATTAATGTTAAACTAATTTCGTTTTTTCATTTCATGTTATCACCCTAAAAGCATTCAGTACTGCTCTTCTTAAATTTTAGCAAATCTACTAGTGAGTCTAACGGTCGATAACCTTATGAGCAATACAAGAACTTTTAATGATGTAAAATACCGCGTGCATAAAATAACTTGATGAAAAGTGATACTAGCGCCCGGACTATTTTTAATGACATGACAAATAATAATAATAATAATAAAATGCTTTTATTTGCATTGTGATATACAATACAGTAAATTTAACCCCTTTTTACAATATAAATACATAAGAAATACATTAAAAACAATAAAATAACATTAAAAAAAAAACATTAAAAACACAATAAAAAAATCTGATGTGTCCAACACATGACTTTCCTATCTAGTTATAATAGGCATTTTCCGGTTATTTTGTACAACCTATTGCAGCATCTCTATAAATGTTTAGAGGATAAACTAAATATATACATTTTCCACATACATCTACCTCGAAACATTTTTCTATAGATATTCATTGAAAACGAAAATACAGAAAAATTTAAATTTAGCACTTTTCCATTACGGTCCACTTTAGAAAAATCATATATAAACAAAAATTATAGAAATCGATATCGCAAACAACTTTTAGTTCAACAATTTTCATAAAAATCAGAATTTTGCACATTTTGTCAAATTTCTCGAATACGGACCATTTCAGGAAATTTTGACATAGAACAAAAATTATAGATAATAATATTAGAAGTAACTTTCATTTGAACAATTTTCTTCTCCAAACATAAATAACAGATATATTCCATAAAATATAAAAACGGCCTCCCATAAAGTACCCCCCCAGATGTTCCGACTTTGTCCAAAATCTAATCATTTCACGTCAGGCCGAAATAAACCTTAAGTTTAAAATTTAATGTTTTTTCCTTTATCCGTTTTTGAGTTTTCTTCAAATTTCGAAATTTACACATTTTCTCAAATATCTCGAATACGGTCCATTTTAGAGAAATTATGTATAGAACAAAAATTATAGAAAATTATATTACAAACAACTTTTATTTGAACAATTTTTATAAAAAATTATTTTTTTTACATTTTGTCAAATTTCTCGAATACGGACCATTTTAGGAAAATTTTGCATAAAACAAAAATTATAGATAATTATATTAGAAGTAACTTTTATTTAAAGAATTTTCTTCTCCAAATGTAAATAACAGATATATTCCATAAAATATAAAAATGACCACCTATAAAGTACCCCCCCAGATGTTCCGACTCTGCCCAAAATCTAATCAGCTCATTGGACGCTGAAACAAAGCTCAAGTTTAAAATTTTGTGTTTTTCTGTGTATCGGTTCATGAGTTATGCGTTATACAGACACACACACACACACAGACACACACACACACACACACACACACACACACACACACACACACACACACACACACACACACACAGACATCATCGCGAAAATAGTCAAAACGGATTCAGGGGACCTCAAAACGTAAAAATCCGTCGAAAACTCGAGGTCGAAAAAAATCATGATTCCTATACTTTCCTTATATCTGTATACAGATAGGAAAGTAAAAACTTAAAAAATAAATGATAATAGGTACATATTAGTAAACTAAAAGTTCAATTTAGTGACAATTTTTATACATTATTATGGATACTATGAGATTATATTTAAGGTATCTGTTTTATTAGTAAAAGTGATTTGATACAGTATTTAAAATTATTGAACAATATTTGGGCATCAAAAAATGAAAAATTAAATATTTTTCAAAACGTAACGACTTTTATTTTACAGTTTGTTAGTTATATAAAATTCCTATACAAATAACAAAGTAAATATTAAACAAATAATAAAAGGTAAACTAAAGAATACTATTATTATTATTATTACAGTACTGTAACCTACCGCACCCAGGTACCTAAATAATTTATTAATTCCATTCTTATTAAATTCAAAATCCTTCATTTAACAAAAAATCTCCCAGACAATTAAATCTTATTTACGACATCTAATAAATAATATCTATAACCACGTTCGTAAAAGATTCAAATTTCGTACAAGTGTCTGGGAACCCGACCTGAATCCACCATAAAACATATTTCTTTCACAAAGTAATCATCATTAAAACACTTAACTCGCTTATCTATCTAGTTTCGATGTTAAGAGCGATTCCGACAATATTTCGATACACAAAGCCCTCAAGGCACATAATAAATTTATCACCCACTTTTCTTTCCACCCTAATTCGTTTTTCGCTGGGAACTAAGAAACTGACATCACAAAAAGCCACAGTCAATATGTGGCAACTACGATATTCCCGCTATAGCTATACTCTCTGGCTTTGTTGCTGACATTCGGTTCACCTAATATCCTACCACGATATCTTCTAATTCTAATCGACGACTAGCTGTTGCCTTGTTGCCATGTTATTAACGAATAGGTACTAGATGTATGCCTAACAACAAAAAATAGATAATATATAACGTGTCTTCATCAATACGGTTAAATAAATACCAATATCCCACGTGATCTGGTAAAAAATAAACTTAGTGACAAATGGGTTTTCTTTGTGAATTAAGTATCAGTTTTGTCAAATAGGTTAAAAAATAGTTTTGGGGTTACTACTGAAGTTAATTTTGACATCAATTTAGTCACGTGTGATAAGAGTATTTTTGAAGACTCTATATGAACTATGTGCAGTTAATAAAATTCCTAAATGTCATTTGAACGTGGTTTACAGCAAAAACAATTTTCTTAAAATACAGGAAAAATTTTATAATGCTTTATTTTCTAATTTGTTGACTATTACATATCTACATATCTTTACAAATAAATAATTCTTAAAAAACGAGTGCTTCATTTGGGTTTCTATGGTTGCTTAGTAATTGGTTCAACTTTGACTTCCTGTTTCTTGGATTCAAAATATCGCTTTTTATAGGTCCCTGTAGGATCGTACTTCTCCTGCAAAGGATTCCAATAATCAGGTTTATTGTCAATTAAATATCTCATCATATATTCAGACCCTTCTTTCTGCTTTTCACTGCATTTGCTGCAGTCGGTTTCTATTGCGTCAGGCATATTTTCTAAAAAAAAAACAAATTAATTTGTTTTATTATTTTTATGACTATATACTCAAAGAGCGAAAGCCCATGAAGAACCGCTAACGCGAATATAGATAATTTTCGCTTCTATTCTAGTACTCTACACCAAAAATCTAGAATAAATCAATTATCAGAAGCAGTTAATTTGATTTCTGCTTTTCACAACAATCATTCAATCTATTAGCAAGATTTTCTACAAGATTTTTCATTTATATACGGTCCACAATTCTATTCGGTAAGAGGGAAGAAACCTTTAAGCAGGCTGCGATAATTTAAGAATTTAATATTTTTACTATTAATTAGCAATTTACTTTTTAATTCTAATCCATCTGGGGTACATTGTCCTTTTTCTAAAAGACAATTAACGTAATTTTTTAAAAGCCTATCGCTATGGACTATTTCTTCTAAATCCACATTGTCATATTTGGTGGTATATTTTGATTTTTCAGATACGGCACTCAAGGAAGAAGCAAAAAGACACGAGATGATTAATGTAGAAAACATTTCCTAAAAAGAAAATAAAATAATTAGTACATAAATAATTATTGTGTATATATAGAGAAAAAGAACTTTTAATCCAAATAATAGGTCCAATAATTAAAAGCGTAATTTTATATCTGAAAAACTATTTGTTAGAGATTACGGTGAAAATTAAATAAAAGCAGATAATTATGATAATTCATTTTTACATTGTAAACAAAATGATAGCAATTCGAAAATGATGTCGATTGTTTCAAACCAAATTTCCAGGATCGAGCCTCAAAGGAGAATCACTAAGTATAATTAAATATAACTTCTAATAACCCTCTACCGTATATTGCAATTTTTAAACCACTGTTAAGAATGCTAATTGATACCGGCAGCACTAAATACATTATAAAAAGTATAATTGCAGAAAAGTTCAACGTCTCTAGGTATAAAAAATATCAAATATATACCAGATTTCAGCGAATTTAATGATAATCATGTGTTGACTTCTATTCTTTATGATTTCCACGAATTTTTCGATGGAGTCATGGGTATTAATGACTTTATTGCAATACACTTTAATACAGATTTAAATAATAAATAATTAAGTAGTCGCGTTATGATTCCAATAACATTTAGACAACCACATGATATAAACTAACAAATGTCGGTTGGTCCTTTTGAACGAACATTAAAACAAATCCCGGTGAATATTTGAAACGGCAATATTTTATTCGATAAAACTTAACTGCACTTCGGGAATATTCAATAGAATGAGATGGGTTATTCTCGATGTTTCGTTGCACCGCGTCTGCGGAATATATAAATCGGCCGTCGAGCACGGATAGGTAGTTTTGTCTTGGAAAGTAATCCAATGCGATGCGATTAAGACGATATAAGCGAAGTAATAGTGCTGTGTGAAATAACAGTACTGTGAATTAGTATTGAAGTAAGTGGTGTTATAATTTTTGTAATTTAAATTAAAATTAAAAGGATTTGATGTCTAAGAGTAGACTACCTACTCGTATTCATGTACTTTAAAAATCTTTATCGACGTAAATATTTATGTACAAATGGAATTATTACTTGGCTGTTTTTTTAATTGTTACAGGCCGGTTCAACATTTGAAATGGAAAAAAGGACGCAAGAAAATACATTATTCAAATATTTATTTAAAAAATCTAAACCTGGTACTGGTAGTGAAGGTTCTACTGAAAATCAGTGTTCAAGTGTTTTCGACAGTGATATTGCTACAAGTAGCTCTGTTACTTCTGCTGCCGTTCCTAGGACTGTGGATGATGTTTCTCAGCATATTTTAGATGTGGGCTATTATTCTCGTGGTTGGTTTACACGAGTACAGGGCAACAAGGTGCTTTGGGCAAATATTGTGTATTATTTGCCAGAAATTGTGCAGGTAAAGGCTTTCATCAGCAGTTGAAATCCGTAGTTACTCAGCCGCTTACTAAATGGAAAAATGCTACATATGATTTCAAACATCACAGTAAAAGCCAGTACCACAAATCTTCTGTATTATTGGCTGATAATCCACAAGCTGGTGGATCAGACAATAACAATGTGAAATAGAAAATGGTTATTTTAAATACTCCAGAGTGAGATGAAAAATAACCTATCTTCGGCCAGGAGTGTTTTAGGGTACTTTTAAATGAGATTTAAGCGTGTTGACCTGTCACTAATCGGACTGAACCAGACGTTTGGACGTTTGGATCGTTTGGAGTTAAAAATGTTAAAGGAGTTAAAGGAGCATGGCAGACCGAACGCAATGAGTAAAGGCTGCCGGTGGGCTACTTATTTTAATGGGTGGTAGACAGGGACAATGATATGTGCGAAACGGCTTCATAGATGTTTTTTTAGTGAAATAAATTTAAAATAATAATTATAATATATTAATAAAAAGTTAAAGATTTACAAGTAAAAAATCGACCAGTTGTTAAAAAAATCCTTTCGCATGGCCCTGATGTAGGCATAATATATAGTCTTTTTTTTACTAGTTCATATAGAGTCGGATAAATGTTTTTTCTTTGAAACCTTCGTGCCTGTCAATAAGAGGCTCATTCAAGTATTTTTCAACTTCAACAATAGCAGCTGCAGTCGGATTATTGGGAGTTTTTATTTTTTGCACTTTTTCATCAAAGTTTTTCCAAAGTAAGGATTTACTGCTGCTGCTGCTACTACTAGATTTTGTCTGAATTATTGAAATTTCTTGTTTTTCGTTTTCTAATGCACCTAAATCGTTCAGAATTGTACGCGATATATTCCTTCCTAAAATCTAACGAACTGAGCTGGGAACTATGTGCTGTATTGAGTCGAAATTTCAAATATTTAATACAAATTTCTAGTCAGTCAAATTTCAGCTTGAAACATGTGTTACGTTGTTATAAGTTATGTCAACAGATGGGGATGTTGTATACGCAACACGCAAAACTAAGAATCGTCGAGGTGGCATCGACACAGATTTAAAGATTCAAATGAACCGAGATCCGACTCACTGATCCGGATCTTTTAACTGATCCAGATTCGTTGACCCAGATCTTCAGAATGATCCGGATTGCCCATCACTATTTGGAATGGGACTTTATAAAAGCTGAATTAGACATGTGGCGGATAAAATGGGTGGAAGAATCTGAACTAGATCGACCAACATGTGCTATTGAAGCTTTCGGAGAATGCAACCAGGCCTTATTTCTACATGTACTCCTAAGAGAACTCTCTCTTCTATGAAACGCCTTAAAACTTATTTGAGAAACTCCACAGGCCAGGAAAGACTAAACGGTTTGGCATTAATGTCAATCCACCGCAGAATTGACATCGACACCGAGGAGGTAATTGATTTGTTCGCTGCAAAGAAAGCTTGAAGACTAAATTTAATTTTGTAATAAGGTGTCAATATTTCTGTAATGGTTTTTTAATGAATATATATGTGATAAGTAACACCATTTTATTTCTTTTATTAAAACGATATGTTTTTCTACTGTTCCACCAAATCCAACCCCCCGAATTTATTTTCTGGCTACGGCCTTGGTTGAGTAATTAATTAATAAAATTATTTTTAAAAACCCTGAATTAGTTTCAAAATACTTATTTCCGTCAATACTTATAGTAATACTTGAGATGTTATTAATTAACAATGACTCACTTATTCTGCAAAATGAACGTTTTAAGATCTAAAAAACTATTACATAACTCACTAAAGTTGTAATATGTAAATAAGATAACTATACAGCTTAATTAATAAACTAATACAGTAAAAAAATAAAATGTGACATGTACCTCTTCGCAAAAAAATACCAGAAATCAAATTAAATTGGGAATGAAAAAACTAATACTTAATTATGGTAAAAGAAAAAAAATTACTATAATTACGTATATTAAGAGATAAAAATACGAATTTGATCAGATCGAAATATTTAAATAAATAATAAAGATATATAATAGTTACGCCATAGGTCTATGATCTTTAGTTTAACTATGTAAGTTTGTATAATAAATTAAAAGTTGCCACTACAGTAATACGAATATAATTCAATGCCTGTTGTGGTATTGGACAAATGAATAGTTGTTTTCTGGAAGTAAATGTTCGCTGATATTATTTTGTGATGCATAGCTTTAAGATTGTTTATTTTTCTCTTTATTTAAAACAATTTAATAAATTGCTCGTTGGTCGTTTTCGATCAGGTATAATATCGCAAACATTTAAAAATCTTCTTCTTATATTATAACATTATTTATTTATCAACTCGAACGTTACAAAAGAGTTAGTAGCTGTTCATGAAACGACAAAATTAATCGCTTCGTATAAATAGACAAATATTTAAATAAAATTTAGGTAAACACTTTCAATTCATTGTTGTTCGGCTTATTAATGTACTTTACAACCTCGGACAGGTAACTAATGGGTTTTATTATTAATTAAAACTAAATAAATGTGTTTATTCCAATTTTATGGGCGAGGGGAAATACTTCTAAAATGTTCCGTAATGGAATATATTAAAAGATTTATAAACTTAAAATTTTCCATAATAGAATATTTTTATAGGATTATAAAGTTTGTTTGTTTTAATAACTTAGGCAGAAGGATATCATTTAACATACAATAGCGTAACTTGACACAGGATGCAAGATATTTTTTTGGACCACCGGGTTACAAAAATGGATTAAATAATATAGAAAAAAAAAATAAAAGAAAAAATGATTTTATTAAAATTTAAAAATAAATAATAGGAACATATTCGCCAGTTTAATAAAAATTAAAAATAAATAGTAAAATAAAGTAGACCTAAAATCATAAAAAGGAAGATTTGGAAGTCTGACAGAAATTAAAATTAATTATTATTTTTAAAGAAATAGTCTCTAACAGTCTCCAATGAAAACGTTTTGTAATTTGTGCGATAATTTTTATACCTACATTAAAAAACATGTATTTTTAAAATTATTACCAATTCGAGAGACGCTAAAATGGTGGTTACGACCTTATCGAGACTGAGGCCCACAAGGGTAAACTCGTATCGTAACAAAAACGAAAAATGATTTAACTTGGAACGAAAGACCGAAAGCTGATAGTAGTATTAGGACGTTGAATTTTTTGTTTTGTGAAGCTTTGGCATTACTTAGATTAAACCATGTGATGATTTTCACAAGCCCTGATTTTTAAAACCATTCTATATCGCCTTTCGATTAGGGTTTAAAAACTTGTTCGAGCAATTTATCCAATAATAATTGGCCCCTTTACCTCATGTAAAATATTTAGGCTCCTTACTTCGCCTATTTATATTCTATTAATAAAGGACAGAAATATGAGTATTGCAACTATGTTAAAAGAAATAAATTGACTTCAAGTTCAGAATTATGTTCAGTACATGACTGATATTAATTTATAAAATAAAAATAACATAAATCCATCGCATCAGATCTATTAGAAAAAATTCAATATAATTCACAATATCACAACTATAATACAAGAAGCCAATCTACCTTCATGTACGGCAAGCCATCACTAAAAGTTCCCAAATTACAATTTTTATTAAAGGTTTAAAAAATTTAATAGACAGCCTACAGAAATTAAAAAAAAAACAACAATAAACGTATTCAAAAGTAACCTCAAACAATACTTGATAAATAAACAGAACGGATATACTTTCTTGTGATAATACTCTTTAAACCTGCCCATTTTAAGTATTTCCCTTAATTTATTGTTACTCGTTTTACCTCGTCTTACTACTTACTATTTTTAAATTATTAATAGTTTTGCGACGATAGGTTATAGCAACTTATAGCTATAAAACTATTTTTGTGTTAAAGTAGATCCATAAAGAGCAATGTAATTTACAAAGGCCTTCTTTCAACATACAAATAAATGACAACTTTATAATTAAAATGAAAAACACAACAAAATACCTCGGTATCATAATTGATCAAAATTTTAAATGGGTTGATCACATTACGTCATTAAAATCCCAAGGTAAGAAGATTCATTTTTAAATTTTATGAAATAAGGAAATTTATGACTAGGAGTTTACTAATTATTATTTACAATTCGCAGGTTGATTATGTAATACAAAAATGTTTAATTAAAATTATCTACAAAAAACCAGCATTATATCCTAACTCTCTTTTATATAATAAAAAAGTGCTCTGTAGGTATAAGAACATTGTATTATTTGTCTTGCTGTACCTTTATTTATGGAAAGCCTGAATTGAGATACACTACAAATTACTTGCAATAAATATCAAAAAAAGCATACATTTTTAAATATTTTGACATACTCATTGATCAACTCTTGATTAGATTGTAATATTAATAAAATATTTGTTACTTTCCAGATTTAAATTTTTTGATATAATTAAAGGATGTCCTCCACTAAACTAAATTGACCTGTCCAAGCGTTTTTTAACATTTACGATATTAATACGCAAACCCTCATGTCGATTTTTTATCGGACCACCTTATATATGTATAAATTATAACAAATAGTATTCAAATAAATTCAATTAAATTTATTATTATCATAGATACAATATATTTTAATTCATAATTAAAAGACCTTGACTCTCTTATATAATTTGTTTAGAATTATAATAGAATAGATTGATAGAATAATTGCGAAACAGTTACCTGAGATATATTCTAGATGGCAGGATTATACTCTTCACACAGTAGTTGAACAATTACAGCGCATTGCAAATCAAGCTCTATAAGAGAATGAAGCCTATTTAAAAATATCCCAACTTAAAAACAAAAAAATATATCAAATTGAAATTTTTATCAAAATTCAAGGTTTATAAAGAATATAAAACAGTAAAGACGGAAATGTCTTTATAATATTGAATGTCCACTAAAGTTGGACGATATTTCATGAACAATTATTTAATTATTTTATTCTTAGTAAACTGACAATCTATACATTATTTTCTATCGATTTTTTAATGTTTTTAAGAAAAATCTTTAATTAGTTATTAATACTAATCACAGTAACGATTCAATCACGCAATGGTTCAACTCCCCTTCTTTTCTGATTGGTTGACGTTTCTATTTTTAAGAATTTGCATGTTGCTGAGTATTTAGAAATGCTATAGTTGACTTTTTTACACTAATAGATCACCATAACTATTTAAAAAAAATATAGTTACATGATTCACAAATTCTTAATTTTCTGTTATTCTAATAGCATTATGCCTGCAGATAATATAATGAAAATACTTACGGTTTAATATGATAACAATCTTCGATATAAAACTACAAAAATATTAAACAACTAAGTAACATTTCAATGGTTTTTCCTTTTATATCAAAAGAAGAATTATTGAATTATTTTTTATTCGCAATGTCAAACGGATTTTTTGCACGAATTCTTCTTGGATAAACAGAAAATTACTTTAATAGATTTAATAAAATCGTCCATGAACTAAAAGAACGCAATTATTCTAGGTTGTGGTCAACATGATAGGTAGCTTGCTTATTGCCGGTAAGCTATTTATTTTTATCACGATAAAAATACTATTTTTATTACATAATGAATATTTTTGTAGTAAAAGTGGATTTCTTGTACATATCGGAGACATGTTTCTATCGAGAAAACCTGAATCGTAGAAATTTTCATTTTAAAATAACGAAAATTTACTTTTCTACTAACTTTTTTATGTTAAAGGTAGAACATAATTAATTTTAAATGGATTGTGTTTTTCCATATTTCCTGTTCCTGATTATACATTACAGCAGTGTAACAATCAAAATTTACATAACAAACTTTTAACAACGCGTATCAAAGAATGCGACAGCAAGACAGCAAAAAAAAGATTTACTCAGTTCGAAAAAATATACATTACTTTAACAGATTAAAGAGTTGTTAACATGCTGGAATTGATTATTATTAACTCGAAGATGTATTCATTCAGTATTATTAAGACCATCCTCAGACCCCAAAGGTGAAAATATACCGGGTGTTCATTTTAAAGTGTTACAGTCAAATACCGCCGAAAATATGCATTTTAGAAAAAAAAGTTTCAGACAAAAGTTTTATAGTTCTTTGGGGGAAATATTTTGGCTAAATTAATTTTTTTGTAGTTGGCCATAATATGGCCATATCGAGGTGGACTTTGTTTTTTTAAATGGGAATCCCATTTTTTTTCTTACATATTCTTAAAGTACATAAAAAAATAAGAAACTTTTGAGGGAAATATTTTTTTTATTGGACTTTATTGGCCATATTATGGTTAGCTATAAAAAACGATTTTAGCAAAAAGTTTTTCCCCACAAAACTATAAAACTTTCGTCTGAAACGTTTTTTTTATAAAAAGCGGTATATAGCTGTAACGCTTTAAGTTGAACACCCGGTATACTTGGAGATTTGAAAACATAAGCCTGTCAGCGCCGGGATTCGAACCCAGATATCTTTATGTACCTAAATGCCCTAATTACTGGACCATCGCGACATTGACTGTCGAGATTCCTAGCCGATAGTTTGATGTGCTAATTTGGGCCAAGCACCGTTTTCAGATTCGTTCTCAAATCTTCAAATATCTCTATACAGCATCGGTGTATACGAGAAATACGTGTAGATGCGTACTGAGCCCATATCTTTGACTGCGTGAGTTAAATGGCAACATCCCCATCTGAAATAAAACTATATTCTAAGCAGTGGCGACTCGCAAACAAAATATTGTGGGTCCAGTACATATCAGTGGGGTGTTCCATGGACCGCACGCCCCTGGTACATATTTAGGTAAAAAAACTTTTAGTGTTTATAATATACCTTTCCAAAACACTGAAAGTTTTTAAACTTAAATCTATACTGAGGTCTATATTTTGTCATTGTGAACCCCTAAAATTTTGGTTGCGAGCTGCCACTGCTTCTAAGGTTACTCAATATCTTAGGCGTGATCGATCCAATCGCAAACGTTACTCGTCTTCTTAAATCAGGTAGGTGGAGAGGTTTAATTTTGTATACAATACTTTTTGAAATAACCAACAAAGGTTGACAGCTGTGTGCACGTAGTTTAGATTCAAAAGGAAAGACTTGTATTTCGTGCAAAACTTTTTAATTAATAAATGCAAAGCGCTTTCGGCTTATTAGCCATCATCAGTGCTTATCTACAAAAATTGTGGGATGTAAACTTACAATTTTAAAAATATAAATCTGATTAAGACTTTTAAGTCAAGAGTTAAAATTGTGTATATACGGTTGTTTGGACAAATTAACAATTAATAGATACAAACAAAGTGACAAAAATCCAGTATTGGGAATAGTGAGTGTGGGATAAGCACTTACAAATCATATTTGATCTCCAGAAGCAAGTTAGCTTGTGTGGAATTAAGGAATTATACCACCTTCACCATTCGCACAATTGAAAACAAGTTAACAAATTAGTTAAAATTTAAAGAAATTTACAAATAGAGGGTGACTGTGGAAAATATATATTGAAATTTGAATCTAGAATACAATAGTTAATATGAAGAAAGTTAAACGAAGAAAGCAAAAGTAAAAAACTGAAGGTTTTTTTTTATATGTATATACATTATAATTATAAACAAATTCTACCTACTGTCCACAATGTATCCAACAAGTTCCTGGTCATCCTCACTCCCAAAATTAGATATTTCGGGATATTTACAACTTGCTAAATCATATTATTAGTATTATTAATATTTTCAAATTTAAATTTCTTTATCTATTCATTTTTACTTTCCTATCTGTATACAGATATAAGGAAAGTATAGGAATCATGATTTTTTTCGACCTCGAGTTTTCGACGGATTTTTACGTTTTGAGGTCCCCTGAATCCGTTTTGACTATTTTCGCGATGATGTGTGTGTGTGTGTGTGTGTGTGTGTGTGTGTGTGTGTGTGTGTGTGTGTGTGTGTGTGTGTGTGTGTGTGTGTGTGTGTGTGTCTGTATAACGCATAACTCATGAACCGATACACAGAAAAACACCAAATTTTAAACTTAAGCTTTGTTTCAGCGTCCAATGAGCTGATTAGATTTTGGGCAGAGTCGGAACATCTGGGGGGGTACTTTATAGGTGGTCATTTTGATATTTTATGGAATATATCTGTTATTTACGTTTGGAAAAGAAAATTCTTCAAATAAAAGTTACTTCTAATATAATTATCTATAATTTTTGTTTTATGCAAAATTTTCCTAAAATGGTCCGTATTCGAGAAATTTGACAAAATGTAAAAAAAATTATTTTTTATAAAAATTGTTTAAACAAAAGTTGTTTGCAATATAATTCTCTATAATTTTTATTCTATACATAATTTCTCTAAAATGAACCGTATTCGAGATATTTGAGAAAATGTGTAAATTTCGAATTTTGAAGAAAACTCAAAAACGGATAAAGAAAAAAACATTAAATTTTAAACTTAAGGTTTATTTCGGCCTGACGTGAAATGATTAGATTTTGGACAAAGTCGGAACATCTGGGGGGGGTACTTTATGGGAGGCCGTTTTTATATTTTATGGAATATATCTGTTATTTATGTTTAGAGAAGAAAATTGTTTAATTAAAAGTTACTTCTAATATTATTATCTATAATTTTTGTTTTATGTCAAAATTTCCTGAAATGGTCCGTATTCGAGAAATTTGACAAAATGTGCAAAATTCTGATTTTTATGAAAGTTTTTGAAATAAAAGTTGTTTGCGATATCGATCTCTATAATTTTTTTGTTTATACATGATTTTTCTAAAATGGACCGTAATGAAAAAATTGTAGGAAATTTAAATTTTTCAGTATTTTCGTTTTCCATGAATATCTATAGAAAAATGTTTCGAGGTAGATGTATGTTGACAATGTATATATTTAGTTTATCCTCTAAACATTTATAGAGATGCTGCAATAGGTTGTACAAAATAACCGAAAAAAGCCTATAATAACTAGATAGGAAAGTCATGTGTTGGACACATCAGATTTTTATTTTTATTCAAGTTGTTTAACCGTTTTCACATGACAGTGGCGACAAGCGACACTTAAAGACGTTGACTTGTCAAATGTCAAGAGAGGAGGTGCGTTCACCTCAGTGTGGAACATGTTTCTCCAAGTGTGATTCGAGTGATTGGAGGTGGTTAACGGAGATCAAAATTTGTTAGTATTGAATTTAAAGATTTGATTTATTGTTAGTTAAATTTAAATAAATATTTAATATGAAATGATGTTATTATTTTTAATGATCCTTTTAATGTCAAGACAAAACAAAAATGTCACTCCCGTGGTTCTGATGTGCCATCTCGGGCTCTGTAGAACTTTTTTCCCAAGATGGCACAACTGAACCCGCGTTCCCTAGAGGTGAATCTGATGTTTAGTCTTAAAAATTACTAAATCACTCATCAAGCGTACTCATGGTTGAAAGAGACAAAATAAAGAACAAAAAAGTTTTAAATAAAAGAGTACCATGGTCTCAAAGGTAGGCTCTGATGGGTGAAATAGAATTTAGGAGGGGATGGCTCTCAAAGGCTTGTATTGAGCGACTCGGACCTACATCATCATAGAGGGTTAGTTGAGTTGTCTATGGAGTGGTATGAAATTTCTGTTTACTTTTGACATATCCCCATAAGAAAAAGTCTAATGATGTCAAACCAGGGGATCGTGCTGACCATTCCATCGATCCTCGCCTCCCTATCCACCGATTTGGAAATACCAAATCAATGTCTAGCAGTATAGACATTGATTTGGTATTAGGGCGGTGCTCCATTTGGCTGTATCATCCCTCTTTTATACCTAGAGCTCACATATTTTGAAACTAATTTTCCTTGAAAACGTTTTTCGATTATATCAAATCCATGTCTAGGCATAAAACATATAATATCAACGTTACCAGTTTAAACCGGCCAACGTCATAACGTGGTCAGGCCGTATAAACTAACAACGCTGATATTATTCGCTTTTTGCTCACACTAATGCTAACTTTCTGTAGTTTTTTCATGGATTTGTTCAAAGCGTATTGGAAAACGTTCAATGGCGGATACCGTATATACCAAGACATTTTTCTGACAGCCGTTTTAAGTCGAAATAATCTATTATTCTGAGTTACAAGTTAGAAAAACCGACTGTTTTGAGTTTTAAGCAATAAAAAAAATTTTTGTCGCCCTTCTACGTTTCTATACTATTTCATATTTAAAAATTATTTTTTAGTTCCCCCCTTCTTTTGGAAAAAAAAAATTACGCAAATATTAAATTTTAATATCCTTTAAAAGTTCTTGACGCTCTCTCGGATTTAGTGCTGGAATTTTAAATATTACAAAGATTCTTTATAAGAAGTTCAAAATTTTTATTTTGCACAAAATTAATTTCAAATTCCAAAAGTTCCAAACCAGTTTTTCAATTTTTTCAAACTATTTATCGGTGGATAACGAATTTTATCCCTTTAGACTTTCGTATGTATTTTCCTTAATTATATATATTTCGTGGGTTAAAAGTTAATTTAAAAAAACACGCCTGTTTGTTCAACGTCAATATTTAATTACATTTTTTCCAAAACATCTTTTTTAAATTATTTCGAAAAGATTGCTAAAAAAGGTGTAATATTTCTTCAAATTTGTATTTCTCGCAAAAAAGTATTATTTATTTTATATCGTGTATCCCATTTCCAGCCATCTGTCTTTGTATTTTTCTTTATAAATGCCATCTGGGTCGTACTTTGCCTGCAGATCGTTCCACCAATCGTGTTTGTTTTTGATAATAAAATCGACGACTTCCTTGGCTGCCTCTTTCTGTTTTTCGTTGCATTTGGCACATTCTGTTTTTAGAGCATCGGGTAATACGTCTATAAGAAAAAATAGATCGTTAAAGGTACTTAGTAAATAAAGAAAATATGAAGAAATATGAAAATTTAGGATTCATTTTTGAAAGTAATAAATCAGAGTACTATATAATATATAATGAGTGTTAAAAAATACATTTTTAAAAGTTTTCTATTTTAGGTATAAGTCTAATCATGCAAGCCGGCACTGTATACAAATTTTAAAATAACTCGAAGAAGATTGATTCCCTTTTCACATTTCTGCTTTACATACTTATTATGGTTTGTTCATAATACTTTTTTATCCAAGACTATACCTAGATACTTAAATTCTTCGACAAATGGAATCATATAGACCTAGGTGTACCTAGACGACGCGTCTAGAAAAACATATCATAGCAGTCTTTTCCGGAGAAATACTGAAACTCTTGTCTATAAACCATTGTTTAAGTATGCGCATAAATGTTCTTAAGTTATTCAAACACTGTTCATATGAACTATGGGTGAAATAGAAGCATATATCATCCGCGTATTGAACATTATTGTCATTTCCTAATCTGTGCAGATCGGCTGTGTAAATGTTAAATAGTATGGGACTTAAAATGGACCCCTGTGGTAAGCTATTATATACCGTTCGTGTACCATGCAATACATTATGCTGATCTCTCATGTAAATTTTGCAATAACTAAATACATTTATCATATTTGCTGAAACTTTTTTATCTATACCAATTTTAAAGGTATTTTAACTTTTTTTTTCTAAGTTAAATTTGAGTGGACTAATGGTAGCAGGTATATAATTGATGGTTTTCATCTTAACAACATTAAGATGGATGCAGTAGCAGGTCCAAGTAATTCACAACAAAAGCATAAAATTCTTTTAAACGATGAAAAACAGATGGTCTGTAGCGTATATAAAGATTTAATAAATACACTTTCGACAATGCAAGCCTTGGATCGCTGTTTATTTTTAACGAGAGTATCTGTGGAGACAATTAAACGTATTGTACATGAAAAGAAGGTGACAGCTCCAAACGTAAATTGTCTTGGTCGAAAAAAAATTAAATTGGTCGAGCACCAGAAAAATATGGGACGTATAACTATACAAGGAATCCGTTAGAAGGAAATTATTGGAGAATGATCTTGTTTCACAAATGAGCTGAGAGACATTAAGATAAATAGTGCACGAGTTAAAGTTTCAATATGCAAGACGAAAAAGAAGAAATAGTATCATAGCGACGAAAATATCTTCGTTCTATAAAGAAACATCTTTCGAGAAACAAGACAATATATTATTTGGATGAAACGTGGGTGAATGCTGGTCACACAGTATCTAAAAACTGGCAAGATACTATGGTAACAAGTTATCGATAAGCATTCGTGAAAGGACTATCAACAGGATTACGAGGACCAATTGGAAAAGGATAATGACTAATTGTCGCCCATATAGATAGTACACAAAAATTAAGGCGAGCTTATTTCACTAGTTTACAAAATTTATCTTGTCTGTTGCCGCGAATTCTGTGGTTGATAATGTTCACTTATGACTTGTTTTTGTCAAATCTAACCTCAAAATTTTTTGAGCAGCTCGAGTTACTTTGTTTTTGATTTTTATCATTTAAGCGTATATATTAATCGATAACAGGCGTATTTTACTGTGTTACGATTAGTATCTGAAGTTTTTGCGTCATGAGTAGTTCAAGGAGACGTTGTTTGAACAATCCAGATCATTTTTACTATACAGGGTGTACCAATAAAAACTCCCAGGCCGGATATTTTGGTAAGTAGCAGAGATATTTTAATTCTGTAGAAATAAATAGGTTTGAAGCGAAACATGAGGGTCGACTCCACTCCCACGTCAACGAAGAAGCGCAGCAATTACTGAACAACTCTACACTCAACAGAAGGCTCAAAAGGAAGAAGCCATTTGAGCTAGTGCAGTGAACGTTAATGTTAGTGCTAGTGTAAAACAGTGTAATAAATCGTCACGCCAACTTGTGATGCTTTCCTATAGAAACAAGATAGCCCAATGGGGACTTCTTAGATAAGTAATTAGTTATACGATTTTTAGATTAAAATTGTAGGTTAGTCAGTAATGATTAGTAACAATATTCTAACAAAAAGAAAAAAAAAATCCAATTTTTGCAAAAACTTACCAACCCACAAAATAACTCAAAATTTTTGAAAAATCAATGACAAAAATATTAAATCTTTTAAAATGTATGTATGTAAATATGATAATTTTGATTTTCTCAAAACTATATAGTTGTGGGTAGGTTATTGCATAACTACGTCCAATTACAATATACCTAACAAAAATCTTACTTTTCAAATCCTTTCCATCTGCTGTGCAAGGTCCCTTATCCATAAGACAATTATAATAATTTTTCAACAACCGTTCACTCTGTAAAATTTCCCGATAATCGATAGAATCATATTTATTTGTGTATAATGCATCCTCACAATACACGAAGCCCAAAATGACCAAAACCACCAGTAATTCAAGTCTACGCATTTTGTTTAAAAACTACAATATCACAATGTACCTAACTTTTTATTAAATTAAAATTAATAGTTTTAAAGCTGACAATGTCTAAAGAGGGGATGTGCAATATCCGTAAAATTGCATAATGAAAATCATAATTGACTTAATTACAATGCACAAGATAAATTTTTCTTTTTAAATGATAGTTTGTTGGGTATATACTTAGCAAAATTGTTGGTTTGATAAGCGGTGTTTTGTAAAGATGTCACCGGAAATGACCAATGAAATATTCACTGCTAAAAAAATTAAGCGAAAAAATACTTAAGTATCTTTTTCAATGTAAATGTAGAATATAGAAAACAATTCACCACTTTCACCATATTGGTTATGAGGTACGAATGTTATTCTTGGCAAAAGGGTTTAGTAAATTTAAAAAAAAATAGGTAAATTTATTTGTACAAACATGAATATTGAAAGTAACCATCCTAGAATCAGAAGTACCTAACCTTAGATTATACAAACCTTAGATGGAACATAAGACACTGCGCATAATCCCACTTCAAAATTATTCAGACCCACCAATCACAGTTGAGGACATCACATGTCAGAGCGTTGTTCGTCCAAATTTAATGTATCAACGAGAATTAATTTGGTATTTTAGTGACTTAGGCTTTTTCCGATTATTTTGTACAACCTATTGAAGCAACTCAATAAATGTTTAGAGGATAAACTAAATATATACATTTTCTACATACATCTAACTCGAAACATTTTTCCATAGATAATCATTGAAAACGAAAATACTAAAAAAAATTAATTTAGCACTTTTCCTCCAATTTTTCCATTACGGTACATTTTAGAAAAATCATAAAAAAACAAAAATTATAGAGATCGATATCGTAAACAACATTTTGCACATTTTGTCAAATTTCTGAAATACGGACCATTTCAGGAAAATTTGACATAAGGCAAAAATTATAGACAATAATATTAGAAGTAATTTTTTTTAAACAATTTTCTTCTTTAAACATAAATAACAGATATATTCCATAAAATATAAAAACGGCCTCTCATAAAGTACCCCCCCAGATGTTTCGACTTTGTCCAAAATCTAATCATTTTACGTCAGGCCGAAATTAAACTTAAGTTTAAAATTTAATGTTTTTTCCTTTATCTGTTTTTGAGTTTTCTTCAAAATTTACACATTTTCTCAAATATCTCGAATACGGTCCATTTTAGAGAAATTATGTATGGAATAAAAATTATGGAGAATTATATTACAAACAACTTTTATCTGAACAATTTTTATAACAAAATAATTTTTTTACATTTTGTCAAATTTCTCGAATACGGACCATTTTAGGAAAATTTTGTATAAAACAAAAATTATAGATAATAATATTATAAGTAACTTTTATATATAACGGATATATTTCATAAAATATAAAAATGGCCACCAATAAAGTACCCCCCCAAATGTTCCGACTCTGCTCAAAATCTAGTTCACCGCATTTAAAATTTGGTGTTTTTCTTTGTATCGGTTGATGATGGTGGATACACACACACACACACACACACGCACACGCACACGCACACGCACACGCACACGCACACGCACACGCACACGCACACCCACACACACACACACACACACACACACACACACACACACACACACACACACACACACACACACACACACACACACACACACACACACACACACACACACACACACACACACACACACACACACACACACACACACACACACACACACACACACACACACACACACACACACACACACACACACACACACACACACACACACACACACACACACACACACACACACACACACACACACACACACACACACACACACACACACACACACACACACACACACACACACACACACACACACACACACACACACACACACACACACACACACACACACACACACACACACACACACACACACACACACACACACACACACACACACACACACACACACACACACACACACACACACACACACACACACACACACACACACACACACACACACACACACACACACACACACACACACACACACACACACACACACACACACACATTCCGAAAATGGTCAAAACGGATTCAGGGGACCCCAAAACGTAAAAATCCGTCGAAAACTGGAGGCCGAAAAAAATCATCCTATACTTTCCTTATCTGTATACAGATAGGAAAGTAAAAATGGTTATCGATTGACAAAACATAGAACCGTCAAACCGAGAAAAGAGCGGATATATTAGAGATGGGATGGGAGAAAAATAACGGTATCATAGATATATGGTTACAAGTTATATTGCACAGAATCGATGCGAATATGTTGCAGGTAATTCTTAATTAAATCCGGTTCTTTAGAAAATATTCTTTATTTGTAACACACCTTGGGCATTCACACATTGGGATCTATTCTGTAACAATTCCTTTATATTTAACGTCCTTTAAAAATATTGGCGGCCTTTAAAAATAGTTTCTTATTCGTTAATTTACTTCTATCATTATTTAAACAGATTTCTTTAAGAGTCCTCTAATGTATTTTAAAGATCCGTTTAAATAATGACAGAAGTAAAGAAGAAAATATTTTTAAAGGCCGTTAAATATAAAGGAATTGTTACAGAATAGCCCCCTATATCTGTTCGATGGTATTAGTGAATGACCTGTAAAAGTGCCCGCCCAATTAGGCATACAGCATTTCTATACATAATCGCGAAAAATAATATATTGGTGTTGTCTGTAAAAACAAGTGTTTTGTATCAAATAGATAGTCCTCGTACATAACTGAAATGACATTAATTCCGTTTAAAATAATTTAAATGTTATTAAAATGTAATGCCCATGACTTATTTTTGTAAACAATAAAATAAATGTTGTTAATTAAACGCTGTTTTCTTTAAAACTAGAAATATTTTGTATTGCTATTACTTTAATCACATGAGTACCTTGTCATTGGATTAAAAATAAATATATATGTTGAAATTTGAGAAAATTTATGTAGAACGTATGGAATTAGTATTTTAAATATTAAATTAATAATAAAAGAGAATCTGAATCTGTGAGGGATGATGGGTAACCCACACATCGCTTAGGCCTTACAAAGCCCGTTGTGGTGCCCAGTAGCATATCCTAGCTCATGATTTAATTTAGGTACGCCGTATTTTAGAGAAGACATTAAACTGTACAATTTCCTAAACCATAGATGTTGGGCTGGTTACAGATCCCTACTTTTTGTTGAAAGAACAGTACTCCCCAGCTAGAGTGAGTAAACCTTGTAGTAAATTATAAATTGACATTATTTAATAATAAAAATATACTTATTTTTAATTTTAAATAAAAATAAAATTTATGAGAATTTTAATTAAACAATCATATAGCAAAGGCGTTTCAAAAAAACCATAAAAAATAACAATAATCTTCTTGGTTTTAGAAATAGTGTCGTAAAATCAGGTGACAGCTAAATTATGTAAGAGGAACTAATTGTTTCTTCTCAAAAAAATAATTATAATTAGTTGACGTATTAAAATGATAAATGATCTGTAAAATATAAACTTTGTACTCGGATAGATTGGAATAATAATAAAAAAATATAATTATATTCACAGAAAATTAAATACAACAAACTGTGTGTCTATGTAATATACCTTCTGTTCGAGTCAAAAATAGAAAATGAAGAAATTTCTTTATTTTTTAAGATATTTAGGCTGGTTGATTAGAAAAGAAATGAAGTGAGCCTGGACTAAATCTTAGTTCCTCCTCCTGCATGTTCAAGAGACTCTTTATTACCGGGTTTTCTCGTCTCATTTCGTTGCGATTTCTAGACGAAATCGAGACAATACTGTAATTTTATTTTTGAAACAAGATTGAGAAAAAAATGTCGAGATTTTTCAAGATCGATAATTTTTTTTTCAGATTTCTCGATCTGCGAAAACATTTAAAACTCGACAATTTTACGTATAAAAAAATGTTTTTTGGCGAGCCGGGTATGGGCAATGTATTTAATATAGACATGCACAACGTTCTTTCGGAGACTTTTTAACCGAAACTACAAGAAAAGTGAAACTAAAAAAATTCCTGCCTGTTTATTAAGGTGGCGTATTAAATTTTAGATAAAGGTCCAACTTAGGTGGTTCAGACATTAATTTTTTTTTAACTAATTGTTTTTAATTAAACACGTGTGGTAAAAAATTGCCTATTTTTAGACCTTTTTCATTGTAAGAATTTCAATAAAGATTTTTTTTACCAAACAATCGCATGGAGTACGGGCCCATCTTTTGGCAACTCCCCCAAAATAAATAAAATAAATAATATAACTATATTTTTTTTTGGTACTAAAATATTAATCTTCCCTCGTTTCCGTATCCAGATAGAAATAATTCTACGCTAAAACTCCGTGAGTAGCAAATAATAAATTCAACGGATCGATAATTCATTTTGGCGAGTAGATTATTTTAACAAATATTTGACTACAGGCACTACTGGTTAGGCAGTCCCGCAGTACAGAATTTGACCGCAAATCCTGTGAAGACTCCGTCCAAGAGGAGTATTTACTTCGCTTTAGAGCAGAGCATGCAAGGGTTTCGTAGTACCCCCACTTTTAAAGTTTATTTTTGACATATTTTGAAAGAAAAAAATATGTGCGTGTAGGTAAAGGTTAAATCTGTGCTCCTCTGGAAACACTTTTTCAAAATTTCAATCTATTTTTTTTTTTAAAAAACACAAAACTCGACTTTTTTGATCCATTTTCTCAATTTTTTTTAGAAAAAATTAAATTGAATTTTGAAAAAGTGGTTCCAGAGGAGCATAGATTTAACCTTTATCTACACGTACATATTTTTTTCTTTTAAAAATACTTAAAAATAAACTTTAAAAGTGGGGTACTATGAAACCCTTACATTGCAAGATTTTTCGTCTGGCAAGTGGCGCCTCTGTTAGATTTTTAAGAAATTAATATTTGTGAATGGAAACAATTTACAAAATATTTTACTGATGCCTTACGAGGGATAATTAAAGTTTACGTATTTGTAGGTACACCTTATTGTTTTACGTAAATCATTTCTGTAATACTAATATATACATATTTAGGATATAATATGCAATGAGTTTCATAGTACACCAATTTTACGAATTATTTTTTATTTTTTAAAAAATTATGTAAGTACAGGTAAAGGAGTCACTTTTTGAACATTTGAATCGGTTTATTTTGAGAAAATGTAAGAAGATATCTTCATTTAACTAACTCACACATGGCTACTCTAAGTTTAAATATTATAAATCCGCTTGAATATAAAAAATAACAGGTATAGAAAATATTTTTCAAAAACCTAGTTTATTTAAAAATATAAAATGTCATGAGACCGTTTATTGTTTGTTTACATTGGCCTCCTGTTTTTGTTACTTTTGCATCGAGGACATATTATTTGATATAGAAGGGAATGTATTGCTAAACTATGGACGCTTTTCTACTCTTAATCAATTATTATTAGTAGAGTGTATGTATTAAAATATTCGCTCTAGAAAACGATTTACCTCCCTTTGTCACAAGCTGAATTTTTCAGAGATAAAAAGGTCATGATAAGGTAACCCTTATTCCGGAGGTAATACAAAATTAGACTGTGCAGAAGGGCACTATCATCAAAAATCCAGATATTGATACCGCCGAATAGAAAAAAAAAATATTTATTTTTTAATCCAATGCACAATAAAATCTTTGTAAGGAGTAATTTTTATACTTATTTAAAAAAAATTCAGCCCTTCAAAAATTTGTTTAAAAAGTCATTTTTTTAAATATAATTTTATCATTTAACAAAAAGGAAGGCCCTAATGAAAAACTTGTAATAGCTCTGTTTCTCTTTGTGTGTCGGCTGATGCATCACATTATTGATATGCTAAGATTTTTTTCTTTTTTTTATTATAAAACTTCTCGTTAGGTGCCAATGGACAAAGTGTCATATTGTCTGTTTTTACTAAAAAATTAATAAGTGTGTTACATATTAAAGTTCCTAATAAATTGGGAAGAAATATAGACATGTTTTACATTTTTATTACATCTACATTCACCCTGTTATAGCTTAATGCCTTAATATATTTGAGTAAGTTGGGTAAGTTTTCGTTGAACTTTTTAATTACGGATTTGTTGTTGCAAGAAGCAAACACAAAAATGATATCAAAATATGACTTCTTAATCCTTGCATGGTCAATAGTTTCTTCACAATATTTTATTAGCAAAGGATATGGACAGAAGCATTAGGTAATTATGCCGAAATATTTAAGTTTGATCTGACAGCCTCTCCCATGTCTCTAACAGTAAATGGGTATCTCGGCATCTCTAAAAATAAGAGTTTATTAGGAAATATTTTAGGGCAATATGACCCACAAGAACTTACCTGCACCTAGGTGATCTTGCAAAACTTGTCACATTTTTGATGGGATAGCAATAGCTCAAGGTTTGGGAAAGTCCAAAAGTTTCATATCATTTAAAGAATATGCTAATATATTTGTAAAAATTATTTTTAAAAATAAATTTAATGCTCAAAGGATAGATGTGGTATTTAATCATTATAAAGAAAATTCTATCAAAAATACAACACGTCCAAAGAGATGATCCCAGAAATCAATTGATATAGAAATTGACAGACCCAATATTCCACTTCCAGAATAATGAAACTTGTTCATTCATTCGATATTTAATAAAAGACGTTTAACACATTTTCTGTCAGAGCAATTTCTTGAAAATTTGTATCTAGTGATGGATTCGCGAGTATCGATAAATATGGGATGAATTTTGAACCATCAAAAGACGATTTCTTAAATTTAAATCAAGAAGAAGCTGATACTCGTATCATATTGCACATATTATCAGCCAGAAATTCGGGGAATTCACGCTGCATTATTGATTGCAACGATACAGATATTCTAGTCTTATTAATTTATTTTAAGTAGTTTTGAACTAAAAAGATTGTTCATATTAGGGCGAGGAGACTCGTGACGATTTATACTAGTACATGATTTAAATTTGGATAAAAAAATTTGCCTTCTTTTCATTCTGTGACAGGTCGTAATAAAACCAACCAATTGTCCGGCATTGGAAAAAGAACCTGTTGGAAAACCTACCTTGAACACCATCACCTTTTGGATGGATTTAGCACTGATTCGTAGGTACTCTGAAAATACATTCTCTAATCTTAAATTTTTTTTCATAAAACTGTATTCAAAAACTGCCAATGTTACTTCTATTAACATTTTGAGGGGATTAATGGCCTCTTTAAAATAATTGCTAAATTGCCATTGACTAAAGACGCCTTAAGATTATATTGTTTAGGATGTTTTTATCAGCTAAGTATTTGGCTAAGCTCTTTAAAAACCCAGATGCAGCTTTCTAATGTTGAAGAGTATGAGTGGAAAGTAAATCAAGATGGAAGTCTGATACCTACTCTTAAGATTATGCTCGACCTGCCACCAGAAATAACAGAACTTATCATGCAAATGCAAAAAAGGACTATACACCGATAATTTTCATACATGTACAATATTTTAACAATATTATTCTATTCTAGACTATGGAAGCAAATGAAGGAAAAATATTGGCTATATCGGTTAATGCACCTGTATGGCACAGAAAAACTGCAGCAATAGTTTGATCATAGCCGCTAATGTTTTGGAAAATGTAGATTAATGTGGTGAATCTAATTCTGATTAGTTTGAGTCTTGTACTTATATCGGGTGGTCAAATTAAAGTGTTACAGCTAAATACCGCCTTTTATAAAAAAAAAACGTTTCAGACGAAAGTTTTATAGTTTCGTGGGGAAAAATTTTTGCCAAAAATCGTTTTTTATAGCTAACCATGATATGGCCAACTTTTTTTTGCCCAGCAAAATTTTTAACTAGCTGTTACTCAAAAAGTAAAAGTCCAATAAAAAAAATATTTTCATCAAAAGTTTCTTTTTTTTATGTACTTTAAGAATATGTAAATAAAAAATGGGATTCCCATTTAAAAAAACAAAGTCCACCTCGATATGTCCATATTATGGTCAGCTATAAAAAAATGAATTAAGCCAAAATGTTTCCTCTAAAAAACTATAAAAGTTTTGTCTGAAACTTTTTTTTCTAAAATGCATATTTTCGGCGGTATTTAACTGTAACACTTTAATTTGAACACCCGATATATTTTAATATTATTAATTTATGCTTTATATACTTCTAATTATTGAATTTTTTTATTAGGAATTTATTGTATGCTGCAAAGCAATAGCCTTACTGCTTATAATCTATACTTATACACCGTGTCCCACGTAAGACGGGCATTACAACTTTATGGAGAATAAATTAATTTGTATTTTCCCCATTTTCTGAGTATACATAATCGAATATGCTCTTTTGAATTAAAATAAAATGAACTCTGTGCAACTTCCGGTTATACCGGAAGTGACCACTATTTTAAAGGGAATTCTCCATATTTTTTTTTAATTTTAGATTCAGCATGAAATTCTGACCCCATTTGCCTATTCTAGTTATAGCGGATTTGGCGTTATTCAATTTTTTTTTACATTTTTAGTCGCCGGTAGACATTTTCTTAAAGTCGTCTATCTCAGGTACTATATCTATCAGATACTTAAAATTTTAACTAGAGGTAGTAGATGGGATGTACTTCTTGAGAATATTTAGTTATTCATTATTTGTTGTACGGGGTGTTTGCAAATTATTTTTAAAAATGAAATTTTTTAAACATAAAAAACTTTTTTATTTTAAAGGGAACACCCTATATATTTTTTAAATTTAGGATTCAGCATGAAATTCTGTAAACAATGATACCATATTTGCCTATTCTAATTATAGCGGATTTGGCGTTATTCATTTTTTTTTAATTTTTAGTCGTCGCGCCGGTAGGCATTTTCTTAAAGTCGACTGTCTCAGGTACTATTTCTGTTGGATACTTGAAATTTTAGCCAGAAGTAGTAGATGGGATGTACTTTTAAAAACATTTACAGTTTTCTGCAACAAAATATGTCGTTTAAAAAGTTTAAATTTTTTTAATGATAAGGTACCTACATACTAACTAAAAACAATTTTTATTAAAAGCACATGGTTTAAAAAAATCATTTTATCGAATGTTCAAAATGCCCCCCGTTAGCTTCTAAACATTTTAACAATCTTTTTTTCAACATGATTAGTTGTTGCTTTACGAATCATTTCACCATCTAACTCGTTAAAGGCATTCCGAACTCTTTGCTCTAATTCTTCTTTAGTATTAATTTGGGTAGAGTACACTAAATTTTTAATATGACCCCATAAAAAAAATCAACAGGAGTTAGATCTGGCGATCTTGCAGGCCAAAGCCAAGGACCATTTGGACCTATCCATCGGTCTTCAAAGAGTGCTGTAATTTCTTGATTTACATAGTATGTTGTATGTGCTGGGGCACCATCCAACTGGTACCAAAAATTATTATTTGGTACCAAAAATTATTATTTGGTAGCTGGTTTAAAATGTCGGCAACTACTTCTCTAAGAATTCTAATGTATCTTTCTGAGGTCAGTCTTTCATTATAAATGTAATAAAAAGCTCTTCCAAAACCGATCACTGCAAACACATTAAAACTAAATTCGTACTGAAATTGTGCTTCACGATAAAAATGTGGATTTTCGTTTGCCCAGAAATGACATTGCTTGCGATTGATGATCCCTTTACTTGTAAATTTCGACTCGTCTGACCACAAAATTTTGTTTAAAATCTCGGGATCTTCTTGAATTCGTACCAATAACCATTCGCATAATTCAGTTCGTCTTATTTGATCACCATCTCGCAACTCATGAACTTTTCTTTGTGCATAGGGATGCCATTTATTTAGTGCTAAAATTTGTTGTATTGACCCTCGACTAATATTTAAATTATCTTGAGCCATTCTAATGGAGGCGTGAGGATACGCAGTAAAATACCCTAATACGTTAATTAGTTTAACTTCTTCATCTCGGACATAATGTTGACGGTTTCTTCCCGAGTTTTGTTTAAAATTATTCAAAAAGTTAGCTTCGATTCTATCAAATTAGTGTCTGTTCATTGGTGGTAAATGAGGGTATCGTTCATTAAACATGCGGCAGGTTCTACTTTTGATTCGATTACATTCTCCATGAATGTAAAATAAATTAAGAATATCTTGGTTGGTATATTCTTCAATATTTTCCATATTTTCCATATTTTGAACGCAAAAAATACACAACTTAAATACATAGAAATATGACAATTCAGTTTGTTGACAGATTGTTGGTTAGCATATTTCCACGGCATACTAAGATAAAAAATTAAAATGTAAAACTATACTATATTATGTAGGTGCATGCGTAAAATTTAAATTTAAATTTTCCTAAAATTGGCGAGAGATAATTATAGGGAATTAATAGTGCAAATGAAGATCAATAAAGAATAATTTTCTGAACAAAATGAAATAAAAATATACAGGATTTTCCATTTAAAATAAAAAAAAATTTCATGTTTAAAATATTTATTTTTTAAAATAATTTCCAAACACACAGTCGAACAAACGATGTACAAGTAAATTTAAAAAAGCAAATGTCTGCCGGCATATAAAAGTTTATAAAAAACTGAATAACGCCAAATACACTATAATTAGAATAGGCGACTGGAGTATCATTGTTTACAGAATTTCATGCTGAATCTAAAATTTAAAAAATATATAGGGTGTTCAATTTAAAATAAAAAAGTTTTTTATGTTTAAAAAATTTCATTTTTAAAAATAATTTGCAAACACCCCGTACAACAAATAATGAATAACTAAATATTCTCAAGAAGTACATCCCATCTACTACCTCTGGTTAAAATTTTAAGTATCTGATAGATATAGTACCTGAGATAGACGACTTTAAGAAAATGTCTACCGGCGACTAAAAATGTAGAAAAAAATTGAATAACGCCAAATCCGCTATAACTAGAATAGGCAAATGGGGTATCGTTGTTTACAGAATTTCATGCTGAATCTAAAATTAAAAAAAAAATATGGGGTGTTCCCTTTAAAATAACGAAGTTAGTGGTCACTTCCGGTATAACCGGAAGTTGCACAGAGTTCATTTTATTTTAATTCAAAAGAGCATATTCGATTATGTATACTCAGAAAATGGCGAAAATACAAATTAATTTATTCTCTATAAAGTTGTAATGCCCGCCTTACGTGGGACACGGTGTATATACTGTGCTTATACCTTCCATAAATAGTTTATATTCTATTTTTTTTATTTTCCTAAAAAAAATCATGAAGTAATACACCCTATAAAACATTATTGGCCTTCATAGCGGATAAATCAATAATACCTATATAAAATAATGTAAGAGAATCAAACAGATTGCATACATTTCATCCCTGAGAGAGACGCATCAGTCAAGAGACTGCTTCCTTTCCTGTAAAACCATGACATCAGTAATTGTTTATTGTTATATTTTTGTTAATTTAATAGTTACAAATATAAGGAAAGCCCTCTTACCTTGTCAATACACAGGCGAAACTTTTATGAAGAATATTTTTTTTCGTTTAGGCCTTCGTTTTTCGTCAAATGAAAGGTATGTTTCTAAAAGAAGATTTTTTAACCAAATTTGTCGACAGCCAAAATAAGTTTTAATTCACATCATACTTATATTGTAAAATACATATTATTTTGTGCTCTTGCGGAATATTTTTCGGTTCCTTTGTCTCAACTTCGCGCGGTAAAGTTTAGAATATGCATCCCTCGTATCTACATGCAGTTGTTAAAATTATGAATGAATGCTGATTTTGTTTAGTTTCCGAAGTAATTTTGTAGTATTTAGGCTCCACCCTTAAGTTGTAATTTTTATACCTACTAAACTACCGTTGCCCCGCAGGTCTTTTAGTTTGTAATGTAAATTTTCCTCTTTTAAGTTAAAAAGAGTGCCACTGTCACAAAACTCTCATACGCATATCTTGCGCGTAAAAAATTGTATGTATCACTTTTTTCCTTGAACATCCATCATCATTCTTTCAGACCTTAATCTCTATATTAATTAAAAAATATTTATTTATTTATTTGCGTTTGACGTTCATCGATTACACCACGACAATCATATTAATTTCAATAAATGTATTGTTTGATCGAGTCATATTTTAATTTATGTAACCTTACAGTTTTTTTATTTATTTATAAGTTATTAGTTTTTATTTATAACAATAGGAGCAAACTAAGAAATCAATTAAGTGATTAATAGCAATTACAACAAAGCGAATAAAGTTTATGCAGATCATGCGTAATTAAGTAATTATCTAAGTCAATCAGCGGCGTAACTGCAATAATACGAAAAGAACTTCTTTACATTTACGTCTTATATCTCAAGCAGTATTTTTCTATATTGTAGAGACATCTTATTGAAAATAGGTTCAACTTGTTGAGGCTTAAAATTTTGAGTACTTAGGAAAGAATTCCTCCGGTTCTCTATCTTTATCTGAATTAAGGTGGAAGGAAGTTCCAACTAGAGTTTATGATCTTCTTTACTTACCTATTCCATTGGTACTCATTTAACATGTTGATACGATATACCACATGTGGATTCTGGTCCAGCTAAGAAGTCTGCTTTCTCATTTATCACACTCTATCATGGTATCCATTTTAGCTGAGCCTATTATCTTCTTCCAGATCTATAAGGAACGTTTGTCTCTAAGACAGTCATTAGCGTAATCTGAGTACACACATTTATTATTGTTTTAATTTTTATAATATTCTGTAGCATATTTTTCATGAATGATTTTATCTTTTTCCACCTCATATGTGGTGGAGGAAGACCTAATAGTAGCTCCCTTGCAGCAGTGAGCGTATTTCTAAAGGCTCCTGTTAATATTAGCCAGACCAGTATTTGCACCTTATTTAATTTTTTGCTTGTTGTTGTTTTTGGCCTTGTACCACCATATGACTAATGAGTCGGTTACAAGGGGTACTACAACCTTAGTAAAAGGTCAGTGCATCATACTTTACTATCGTTCTTTACCATTATAGCTTTCTAGTTCTAGATGAATGATTGAATTTGTCTTCTATATGTTTTAAGATAGACCTAATCCGGTGAGTCTTGTACAAGTAACCTGTCACTCATGATAATTGTGGAAGTTTCATCAAAGAGAGTAATGCTTTCTTGACTTAAAAGGAATTAACAAAGTCTTAAAGTAGTAATGCATAATTTCACGATTGTGACAAGTCGAGTTTTATCCTGTTTTTACAAACCAAACCAATTGAACCATGAGTAGACAATAGGTAGTGGTAATGTGCTTTTTCTTATCAACATTTCTCAAACCATGTTGGTATAATAGACTTTTCAGTACATTTTCCGCATTTATTATCATAATGTCCAAATGGGATAGATATTATTTATAGATTAAAAGATCCTCTAGACCAACTACACTTTTAATTTTTTATTTATTTGAAGAAGAGCTATAGTAGGTTTGACCGTCTATTCACGCAGAAATCACCTGGGTAGCTATTCTTGAATTTGAGGGAATAAGAAACCGGTTTTTTCTCCTTATCTGCATCACAAAATTTGTATTTTTGTCTCATTTTTCCCTCAAAATTCCCTACTCTCTGAGATTCAAGATTAGCGACTCTGGTATACAAACGACTCTAAACCACATGAATATTCAGGAGTAGCTTTATACAGTACCAAGCCCAGGACAATTTAAAAAATCGTAGGCATCAAAATGTCTGTATATTGTGAGTGATTTAATCCGATACGCTACTGAAAGTAATTAGATTTTTATAAAAATATGTAGCAGTTTTCTCCCACTTGCAAATATCTGCATAAGGATATAAATATTCGCCCCTTATTTAATCATAGTGACAAGTTTAATATGAATACCATTGTTGTTTTCCTATTCGCTTTTGCGGCAGTGGTTTTAACCAATGCTGAAAAATATACGACCAAATATGACAACGTAGATATCGATACAATAATAAAAAGTGAACGGCTATTGAAGAATTACGTAAACTGCCTTCTGGATAAAGGAAAATGTACTTCTGATGGCGCTGAATTAAAACGTGAGTATCAATAATTTTGTATATTTAACTCATAGAAATAGTATAGAAAGCCGATTCCATATATCAAAAATGAAACCATAAGGAGAAAATAGTGTGTCGGAGCTCATGCGTATAACGGTGCTGGCGCGAACAGGACCGGTGCAAGTTTTTTATTGATCGAACAAATAGTTCGCACGATATTTCAATCATACATTTTTAGAGATGATTCTATACAAAAAACGATTAAAAAAATTTCAAGTTAAGGTAAATATGGTTCTGACAGTCCTTATTAAGAAAGATATGGCATAAAATATGAATTAGTTAATTTTCGGCAATCATTAGTACAGTAGTCATGAGATTTTGCTTGTGATTTTAAAAATACTTTCCAGAAAAACCACGTGCTCCGGTTTTGACTACGTTTATTATTAAACAGCGAAATTATATACAAAAACTTTAATCCACAATCTAAATTAGGTACTATCACAAGAAAATCACTGTTACAATAATTAATTACTTAACCAAAAACTAAAATACTTTTTAGGTACCTACGTAACCAGGGCGTCGATTCTCGACTTTTATTCCCATGGGAAAATAAAATTTTCCCATGGGAATTCAGTTTTCGTATTCTCGGCATAAGCGGTGGAATATTTTCCAATGAGAAGTATGGGAAAATATTCCCCTGCTTACGAGCATTGGAAATTGTGTTTTCCAATGGGAATTGTACTAGAGTTTGCGCATTAAAGTCGAAAATTTGACGAAAGACCACGCGAAAGACTAAGACATAGCCAAAGATTATTGGATATCTTGGATTTTTGGTGAAATTCTAGTTAAAACATTTTTTTGGTGTATTTATAAATTGATATTATTTTATTTATGTGGGTATATTATTTTTACTTCTCTTTCACTAAGAAACTGATTTTCTTAAATTAGTTAGAAATTGTGGGAGCTGCTAAGGGACTGGCAAATAGGTAACAATTAAGAAATTTGTAGTAAATTTAATAAGACCTTTTCGAAAATTTTTATTATTTCCGTTAACGAAAGAATTTCTTAGTTTCTCGAAACTTTCGTTGCTCTTATTCTATACAAAAGCTACTTTATCTTTTTTCAATATGTGAAAAGAAAAACTAAAAATAACTCGATAAGTTTTAATTATACATAATCGAATATTTTCACTTGTCCTCGGTCAAGCTAGCGATTGCTCGGCACGGCATCTGCTCCAGCGCAGAGGCTCGGCAGGTAATCGGTTACCCAAAAACCACAACAAATACAAATAATACCAACAGTAAATTTTAAAATATCTTTAATGTTATTGGTTATTTCGAAATATTCGTGAACTTAATATCAGACATACGTGAAACTATTATTTCCATGGGAATGTCTATTCCGACAAGTTCGAGAATTGCATAACCTATTACCATGGGAATATAAGTAGTGGAATCTTTTCCCATGGGAAAATTTTCCAATGAACTCGAGAATCGAGCCCCTGGGGGTCGATTCTCGACTTGTAGGAACCTTTTCCTATAGGAATTTGTGACACTTTCCTGTGTAGGAAAATGTCATAAATTTTCGATGTATATAAAAATGTCAATAATTCCTATAGGAAAATATTCCTACGAGTGGAGAATCGACCCCCTGAAAGGAGCTGGACCATTTATCCTAATATTGATTTTCTCTCTCCCTACGGTAAAACTTAAAACAATAACAAATTGCCTATCTACTAGGGTCGGTAACTAAACGTATATACATATGCTGCGTTTGAGAATCCACATCGGATGCATTTTTTACATCTCGAGCGTTTTTTTATCCACATCGGACACATCTGTCCCATTACATTTACGTATACTGAATCACGTGATCAAAGATTTTTTACATCTCAGATGCATCCGATGTGGATTCTCAAACGCAGCAATAATGGGCGGATTTTGTTTATACTTAACATTACACTCGCGCATTTAAATATAACTATGCATATAAATATTTACAAACAAAGATACTTTTCCAAACAGGCAATCATTAGTACTGTAGTCACGAGATTTTGCTTGTGATTTGACATCTTATTTGATAATATCATTTGCTACAACTAAATTTAATCTGGGGAGTGCAAAATAGGGCCCAGGAATAATATGTTCGATATTTTTTTACATTTTGTCAGCCGAGACTATGAGTCGTTAGACAGAAAACCTTTCATGTTACCATTTTCAATATAAATTAAAAAATTAAAAAATACTACTACATTTACTTGGTACATATTTTATTTTAATTTTGAACCCTTTTAAAAGGGTCTTTCGGTTCCATAATAAAAATTAGTAGCTGCTTACTAGAAACATTTTATATAGCCTAAACCAATTTATAGTTTGTTTTCGATCAATTTAATACAAAGATTTAAAGTTTTTAGTCGATGATAACATTCCACACCAGCACATTGCAAACCTATTTTATAAATAATAGGAATAAACTTGTAAATCATTAATTTGGTAGTTATCTCACTCATATGATTTTTTTGTTTATATGAATATTTCGATTTCTAAATATATTTTGGCCTTACAATACGAAGCGTTTTGTATCTACCACTTTTTTAATGAACGATGAATGTTGACAGGCGTGTACCTTTTTCGGAACAAGAGGCGTTTTAACAAAGGAAATGATTTTCGAACTATCTAGTTAGTTTTCGGAAAAATAGAAAACGTTTGAAGAAAGTTGTCAATAACAGTTTGTCGTTCATGTGTTTCATTTTGATCAGCTTTCATACTAAATTGCGTAGAATATTTTTCCGATTCAAAATCGAGATTCTCGATATTTCCACAGTTTATTTATAATACCTTCTAAACTGGATTTATCTATCATTTTATATACTTTATAATATATGTTCATGCCCTACTTTTCACTTTATTAATAATTTTTTTTTAACATACTTCAAAATGGTAGGATATTCTCAATTCGTTGAAATATTTTTTTATGTATGTTGAGCGATAATTCTTTACCACGTTGCCCGATTTCTAGGATTCTTTTTGTTAGAAAAGGAAACAGTTTTATATACATTAAGTCAAGATCTGAAGATGGGATCCATAAGAAAATCATTAACATCTTTATTTTTAAAGTAGGTTTTTTTTTTAAATTTTTTTAAACCTTACTGGTTCGAACGCCGTAAGGAATGAAGAAATGTAAATAATTGTTGTGCCAGCCAAAAAACGAAGAGGAAGTACCGATTAAAATATCGAGTGACAGAAGAGTTCCTAAGATTGTTGAGATCGGGTTTATGTTTTAAAATGCCTTAAAACCGATATCGATGTCTCCCCGTCGGTGGGCAGCCTGTATATAAATATACAGATCTCTATTTACATAATTATAATTCTTAGGTAGGTTTAGATTTGCAGACATAAATCTTGTAATAAATATAACAGCTGCCTAATACATTGATTACATTTTCATTAGCCAATGTAAAAATGTCTTTTATTGTACCTAGGATTTGACTAAACACTACACAAAACTAAAAATAAAATGCCACTTTCATCGTGTAATTAATGCCGCGTTTGAGAATCCACATCGGATGCATTTTTTACATCTCGAGCGTTTTTTATCCACATCGGACACATCTGTCCCATTACATTTACGTATACTGAATCACGTGATCAAAGATTTACTACTTACTACATCTCAGATGCATCCGATGTGGATTCTCAAACGCGGCATAAATAATAAACTACAAACGGTCCTGTAAGGGCAGCGTCCTATAGCCTTGAAACACCGGATTTTAGTGCTATTGCCAGGTCAATATTGAATTTGTGGGTGAATCGCTTATTGAACATTAAAAATACGGTATTAATGACATTAATACGGTATTTGTATATATTTCTGGGAATGTAATTACACATAAATATTATTAGTTGATTATTTAAATGTTTATAAGTTATTTTGTGGCGATATTTCGTAGATATAAACTGTTTAAATCATATAATTTAAAAATTAATTAATTTAAAATTCTTTTCTGTTAGGTATGTTTAATATATTTGGCAACACTACAGGGACAAGTCATGCTTATTGCGCAAGCTTCTAGACACACTATTTTGCGATGTCAGGCGCAGAGACGCGTTTTTATGCACAGTAGGTTTCAATTTCTGCTTAAATGTTATGTTTATATTGGTCTTCTATATTATTTCTATGATTTAACTAAGGACCGATCTGACTAGCCCTAAATCACAATAGTAGGTAAATTATTGACCGGTTATATTGGATGTGCGTTTGAGGTTACTAGCGAGTGTCGTTAATCTTCCGATAGATTAGCCAATGCTGCGGAGTTAAATACCACAATTTTTCTACAACTGTTATAATATATATAAATCCTGTCGCAGAAATTTATAACAAATACATCCTAAATATTACATATAGCTTGAGAGCTGATGCTTTCGAGTTCTACAACCTATCAACATTTCAGAAAATTTGACGGAAAGCTTTTCCATAAGAAAGGTGCCTGGTTATTTACAAATATCCCATAAAAATTTAAAACCCCATTAACCCGTTTTTCTTCAATTAGTATTTATATCTCTTTTATTTTTATCTTTATCTTTTTCTAGTACATTTATTTCTTCTTCATTTATTATCATTGTAAATTTCCAATTATTCTTCCTTTATTTTCTTCATCTTCCCTCCGGTTTCATCTAACTTCATTACATTCTCATCTAACTTATTTGCATTCTCATTTAACTTCCTTTGTATTTCTCGTTTATTTTCCTCCATTCCCTAATTATAAAATTTGATACATATCCAACACATCAATTTTCTTTTTACACTTCCTAATCTTCTCTTTCTCCCGACCTTTAACTTGATTTTGATCATCTTCCCCATGAACTATCCGTTCTATATTATCCATCTTTGTTCCATTTCTTAATTAAATCTATTTCTTCTATTTTATATTTTACTGTCTAAAGATTTATCAGATTATCTCTCTGTCATACAACAAATACGTAAGGATCAGTATATCACAGTAAAAAACAAATTATCTTACTGATTCTGTAGCTCTGCCAATCTCAGCTGTTATAGAGTTTTCGCACTTCGTATCTTAAGTTTGACAGATCACTAATTTACCAAGGAGCACCGCTTCTAGTTCTATTTGTTTGAATGAGACAGCTTGATTGACATGCCTGAAGTATTGCCTCATTTAATTCTTCAAAATCCTTTTCCAGAGCTAGTTGGTGACTGAACCCCTTTTTAGTCAGGATGCGCCCTAATTTTTTTTAAGAATGTTGTTATAAACTGTTTTTCTAGATAAAAATCAATAATTATTATTGTGTTTATTGAAAATTACAACATTTTTTCTAGGTCTTCTTCCTGATGCACTTCACACAGATTGTACAAAATGCAGTGAAGTTCAAAAGAAGCAAAGCAAAAAAATTATCAGGCATCTTATTGATAATAAACCAGAATGGTACAAGGAATTAGAAGAAATATACGACAAAGATGGAGTTTACAAGGCGAAATATGAAAAAGAAATTAGAGATGCTAAAGAATAAAAAATTAAAAAATGGAAATATATTCTAGATAGTACGATAGTGCGTTCTGTACTATACAGAATGGAATAAATAAATGTCTAATTTCATTGTTTATAAGTTAATTGTTTTATATAATCTCAATTAATTTTATTTTTGTGATTGTTTATAATAAATACATTTTAGAAAGTAAAATTATTTTTATATAAAAATTTTATATATTTATTATTAAATTTAAACCAAATTGTATTCTTCCTTTAAATATAGGGTAATCAACAAAATTGTTTCTAAAGTAGGTCTTGAAAAAAATCGCGCATGTCTGAGCATATAATTCTTCATTTGAAATAATTTATTTAATAATATAGCTAATAATACAGGGTGGGCAAGTATATTTGAACCCATTTTAAATATATATTTTTCAACAAATATCTATGTCATTTGACAACTTTAAAAATAATTATTAGTGTTTTCGGGCATTTGTATTGAAATTTCAGTCTTTTGAAATATATGATTTTTATTATTTCCAGTGGCGGCTCGTTACCCAAATATTGGGGGTTCATAGTGAAAGAATAAAATTCTCAGAACAGATTTAGGTAAAAAATTTGAGTCTTTTAGGAAGTCATAAACATTAAAAGTTTTTACCTAAATCTGTACTGATATCATTATTTTCTCATTGTGAACCCCATTATTTTGGTAACTAGCCGCCACTGTATTTCAAATGGTACATAATCAGAAAGCCTCGTCTTTTTCCTTTCTAAAAATGTAGCATATGTTCGGATTTTAAAAATATACAAAAATATATTTAAATAATAGACTTGATAGGTGTGTTACAGTATAGGGTCAGGAGTTTGAAAATTCATTGAATTAACTTTTTTGTTTAGTTTTGTCCGTTTCCCAAGTAAAATTATTATTTCAAATAAATAATGACTGTAAAGGATGATATCGATTATTTTGAAGTTATAATGTCTTTAGTAAATAAAAAAAAAAGTTACAAGTTCTATTTTTTGAGAAAGGGGAAAGATTATTCTTTTCAAGCAGTTAAAAATATACAGGATGGTCTATATAAAACATCTGAAAAATATCATACTCGTTTCCGGTATAACCAGAAAGTGCCAGGAGCTGATCTAAGGGGGCGAGGAAATTTGCTAAATTTAAAACGTGGGCTGATTTTTTTTTTCAAATTATATTTCAAGGGTAACAGGTATCAACTACTAGCATTATTAGTCTCTTAGTCGCCATTTTGATTACACTTTTCCATCACTCTTGGCACAGCGTTCATCTGTCATATCCTGTTGAAATTATTCTTTCTTATCAAATTTATTATTGTCACTGTCTCCTAGAGATATAAATTGACGTTAGTTTGTTACTTGATATTTATATTAGTCATTCTGTAGCTTTTACAAAATAAAGTTTTATTTTTACTCTGTGTCCCAATTTTATAACTGACAAGGTTATGGGCCCAGATCAGGCATAGTAAAATCAAAATATATATATATATATCCTTCATTCTCTCCACACCTCGTATACAAATAAAAACCAAAAGTATCAAATTTTATTACCTAGCTTGTCAGTGTCATCATAGACCATATTTTCGTTTAAAATGGACAAGTTATAATATTCAAAGATTTGATGGTTCAAAAAAACCAAATGGAAATAATATTTCAACCTGAAGGTTTGCTAGAAATTGTAAACTCAGAACCTCCAAGTGACGCTGTTTCTGAAGCTCAGAAGAAAGATTGGGAAGAATTGAATGATAGAACAATGTTAATTATATCAATTGCTATGGAATATGGTCAATTACAAACTGTTATTGCTTACAAGACAGCTCCAGCTATGTGGTCCAGATCAAAAATTATACATGAGCAGCGATCATCTATAAATAAGGTTAGCCTAAAACAAAAATTCTTGAACTACCAAATGCCAGATAATTGCTACGTAGCTACTCATATTAGTACCATTAAATTCATGAATCAAGCATTAGCAGACGTTGGAGAAGAAATTAAAGATATTGATACAATCGCAAAAATTCTTGGTTCTTTACCACAAAAATTTGTACCTTTTGTCACTGCATGGGACTCCTGTGATGAAAGTAAACAAAATTTTGATAATCTAACGTCCAGATTGTTAAAAGAAGAGCTTAGACTAGTGGTCGCCAACCTCTCAATGTGTTGAGCTACTTTGTTAATTTTGGAATAAACAGCGAGCTACCCATACGGAAGCCACGTAACGCAACGTAAATGAAATAATCCACAGTTAATTTATCATTATATGTATTTATTTTACTATTTAACTGGTAATACATAATACATAAGTACTAATAATAAACTAATAACAAAATAACTAATATTACTAGTACGTACTTGTTCATAGCTACATTCCTACCTACCAAACGAAGGTGTAAAAATAAACAAACTTTTATCCAGCCACAACGGCATGTCACGTAAGATTTAAAAATAGTTAATAATAACAACAACAAAAAAGTAACGCACTATCATGAACATAAACATTGAAAAATAAAAAAGCACGTTCAATGAGAAGGCTGACACTCAGACTCATCGATAATTTTTTTAATGTTTGCAGTATAATTTGATACAGCCATTCGAATACAATTATCCAAATTTTCATCTGTAAGTCGATTGCGATATTTGTTCTTAATAAACTTCATATTGGAAAAAGAAGATTCACACAAATAGGTTGAACTAAATAATGCTTTCACTTTCAAGGCAACACGGCATAGAACTGAATATTTGTCTTTACTTACAATAGGCCAGATACATTTGGTACTTGAGACTAACGATTTTAAGGTTAAATCATTTTGAAACTCAATTACTTCCATTTCTGTTGCAGTGATGTCTACGCCAAAGTTCTGCATAAACAAGTTGCAAACTGTTGAATATCAATTTCCATAAAGGGTGAAACAACAAACTGCGCTACTAAAGCCATTTCGTTGAAATCCTTAAAATGATTTTTGAAGTTATTCTTTAGGGTAGAAACTATTTCTACATGATATTTGCTGTCGTAGGGTTCTAATGGATTTTGAGATATTTTTTCTGAAAGAATAGGAAAATTCTTGGCATCGCTGTTAATTAGCTTTTTGATAAATGCTTTTATATAAGAAATCATTTCCGCTAGTTCTTTGTCTCTCCCCTGAAGCTGCAAATTAAGTTCGTTTATTTTCTCTGTAATGTCCACGAGAAAACCAAAATCTCTAAGCCAGATTGAATTTTCTAGTTCCGGAGTCGGTTCATCGCGCTGTTTGAAAACTTGAACTATGCCAGATAGGACATCATTAAAACGTTTCAGCACCCGTCCTCTACTTAACCATCGGACTTCAGAGTGAAGGAGTAGGTCCCCGTATTGACAGTCAACTTCATCGGCCAAGGTTTTGAATAATCTTTTTTGTAACGCTTTGTAAAGCTCTAATCTTGTTCACAATTTTTACCACCAGTTTCATAACGTTGTTTAGTTTCAGGAAATTTCCACATAATGCTTGCTGATGGATAATGCAGTGGTAACAGAGAAATTGCGGAAAAGTTTCATCTTTACGACATAACGCCACCAGACCCTTATCACAACCCACCATAGCTGGAGCGCCATCGGTTATCAAGCCTACCATTTTTGATATTGGAATTTTCTCGAAAGAAATAATATTTTTTAAATGAGAAAACAACTCCTGTCCAGTAGTGTGTCCTTTCAGTGGAACAAACTTCAAAAGATCTTCTTTAATCGTAAAATCACTAAAAACCATCCTGACGAACACGGCCATCTGGGCAGTGTCAACGACATCTGTTGATTCATCCTGTATATAGGGCGGCAAATTGTCTTTTTGTCCGGGGTGACATAAAGGCTAGAGCGGGCCCTGGTACCTGTTATGTCATTTATGATTTTTCATGTTTTTTGTTTAAACGATTTCTGCTTGAGCGAATTTATTTTGATAACAATCATTTTTTGTTTTTCATATTAAGGAATGAAGTTTGTTTCTATAATTTTTATACTGGTTTTTAAGTTCTAGAGTATATTTTTTGTGAGTTTCCTTTTTAGACAGTCTCTTTTTTATTGAAAGTATTAAACCTGTTGTTATCAAGGGTTTTAGTTTAATTGTCTCTAATTTGTTCTCGATTACCATTTTATAAGTTGCTGTAGTTTTCAGTAAAAACAAATAAAAGTTTCTTATAACTTTTAAACATTAAAACATTACCAAATAATTTTTTTTTAATAGATATTCAACCATAATTTGCGTACATACATTTTCGCAGAATATATTTTCAATGAAAACGACAAGCAAAAACAATTAAACTATTCTATAGCATGATTCACCTTGCTACCTAAGGATGGACTTTACGACAATAAAATTCATTATTTAGACAAATGATTAGTTTTTCTTCATACGTGCTACCCCTTCTACCATTTAATGTTAATCGTAATGATACATGTAAACCGAGGTCCATCCATATTTTTCGCATATAAATACATAAAGGTGTTACATTGGTACAGTAATTGAAAAGTCGTGTTAAAGATTACAGAAAAAAAAATGAAGTTAGCTTTAGTTTGTTGTGTGATCTTCTTAGTAGCTCTAGCTTCTGCTAGACCCGAGGGCGATAAATACACCACCAAATATGACAATATTGATTTGGACAATATTATTAAAAGTGATAGATTGCTGAGAAGTTACGTCGATTGCCTTTTAAACAGGAAAACGTGTACCAAAGAAGGAGAAGCTTTAAAAGGTAAGCGAATTTGGTATTTGAAACAGTGTCGGAACCAGCTATTTTGTCTCTATGAGTAAAAATTATTTCTCTTGCATACACATACCAAAAGAAACATGTCATAAATTATATGGTTGATAGCAGGATCGCGCCTAGCAATTTTGACATCCTTGTGCAAATTTAAAATAACGCCCCAAATTTGTATTATGTTCATGTAGAAAAATAATTTTAAAAAGTATTTTCATAAATTTATTTTTATTTTTATATTTTACAAGTACAAGCCATACAAGTATTTTCTTATTGAGGTACATAACATAATTATAAACTTATAGAAAACAGAAATATATTCTAACAGTATTACAACTCAAAATTTTTATATTTTAGTTTCAAATATATGATACAGAAGCACAAAAAATAAAAAAAAATATTTAAAACATTAAAAATACTCGTTTATATATCACAGGACGAAACTGATCGACAAATAAAAACAGAACAATATATTATTTTAATAATGCAACATGTCACCTTTTAAGGCCGGCGATCGCCCATGTTAATTTCCCGTATATGCAGAGGTTACTTTTGACGAAGCTTTCGGGAAAAGTATACTTCGTAGCATTAATTTAAATATAGAAATCAGTTCATGAATAATGCCTACGGGTTGTAAAGAAATCTAAAGAAGCAGAGTTTTTTAAAAATACTCGAAAAATGACTTTGATCCTTAGTGTCAAAATCACATAGAAACCCTCGACTTGTCGAAGTATTTACTTTAAAAATAAACATATTTAGACGTTTTCTTTTCGTTACCACCCGTACAACTAGCATATCAAATAAATGAAACAAATCGCACTTCAAAATAATGTTTGTTTTCCTAAAAGCTTGGTTTGAAATAAAAGCTAATTATTAATTCACCTAATCGGCTAGGGACAACGCAGATGAAAGATGATATACACCGTATCCAAAGCTTGTAGGATTCTGTACTGTAAGAACTTCAAGGTAATTTCACAGATGCCGCTTTAGAACATTAATCGTTGTTAGCCATTTGCATTACCGATGTTCTTGAAGCAGACAGGGCCGGAACAAATACAATTTTAATACCAGCGTTTTTGTATTTAATTAATTAAATAATTCGATATATTATTAACAAATGTGGTTGTTGCCCTTAAAAAGTATTTTTATTTCCTAATGAAATTTAATCCACTGCCATTTTTGGTAATTATTGGTTTTAATTTTAAAAATAAATACATACTCTAACTTTATAATACTGTTTACCAATGTTTAATATTTTTTAGGCTAAATTTATGTAATATGTTTTTTTTAAATTTTGATTTTGTTTTCTCTAAAAAAACAAACGTCTTTATAGAGATGTCTATTTGACATTTTTAATATATAATATCCAGGTATTAGAGATTGTTATTAATATTTTAGCTAAGTGAATTGAGCTTTTCGTGCTTTAATTTTTGCAAATTGTTTAATTAAATCTTCGGTATCTAATTCTTTTAGCTGGTCCGATTGTATTGAAATAAAAGCAAGATTACTTAGTCGGTTTTGCCCCATCTTAAATAATTTTTTATTATTTTGAGTTTTGAAAAAGATCGTTCTCCGGTAACAACCGAAACCGGCATTGTTAATAAAATACGAAGTATTATGCTCATATTAGGAAAAGAATCCACTAAGTTGTTAATTGTTATATAATTTAAAGTTTTTTCTGGAGACATAATAACGTTTTAATAAAAATTTTGTAAATATTGCAATTCTTTAACAAATTTTTCGGCAGTTATGTCTCGTTCATTGCGAGTTTTGTCACTTAATAAATTTTCAACTTTTTGACATACCTAATTCTAATTGTTCGTTTTCAGAATAACTTTTGAATTTATCAATATTCCATAAAAACGCGAAATTATTAGAGTAAGAAGAAAGTAACTGGAATCTCTCATCCACTGATGTTATGATTACATCTAGAGCAATAAAAAAATAATCAACTTTGAACTTTAAAGTTTCGTTGTGGATAATCCAGTAAATGAAGGAGGAAAAAAAGGCAAAGTTGGACTTAATTACGCCCTATTTTCATCTTCCGGTTTCAAGTAGCTTTTGGTACCTCATTAAACATGAAACAAAGTTTACGTGGAAAACGCGTGCGATGGCGGAGAAAATGGCCCCAAAAGACCAGAAAAATAGGTTTTCAGCCAATATCTCCTAAAATATGGCAGTTAGAGATTTTCGGTTCAGATAAAAATTGAAGTTCAGTTAATTTTCTACAAAAATGGCCCTTATGATTTTTTTCGCAACATTAATATTTTCTGCAAAAAAATCGGGTTGAAAAACCGGAAACCACATAGAGCGCACACACGACGAACGACGGGAGGAACGAAAGTAACAAATTATAGCGTGTACATTTAGATACACTGTTTTTTTCCCGGGGTATCAAAGCTATAACTTATATACATCGATGGAAAGGTGAGAATTCCCCCGTTACACTAGTTAAGAAGTTAAAATGTTAGAAATAAAGAGCAGGGAGAAAAAACCACCAAAAAAAGTGCGTTTTTTCCTTGAGCCTGCGTTTTCCAATTTTATTGAAAAATGGACGACTTGGTCAAAAAAAGTAATTACACAATCAAAAAGTAGACGTTCTTAGCTTTTGAATGATGTATCATAGAGACCAATCCGATCATGTATTAATTTTTAATTGATGGTTGTTCACAAAATTTCCCCGCGCTCCAAAAATAGCAAAAATTTGGGATTCAATAAACAAAGATTAAATGAAAATTCCAAAAAATTAGGGTATACAAATTTCACGGATTACAAAGGACCTTATGAGGACCCATAATCAAGAAAATTTTGAGGAAATTAGTTCAATACAAAAAAATAGGAACAAATTCCTGGCGAGGTCAAAATTGCCCGGGAGCAGAAAGTTTGACCCGTGTTCAGACATGGCCAAAAGAGTCAAGCGTGACTCAAGTCACAGGGTATGATAGCAGCAGCATTTCTCTTTCACATGAACTTTGAATCATGAGAAAATTTGCATTTTTAACAAAGTTATTGAATAATTTGTCCCCCCGCTGATGTGTAAATACACGAACTCCGGCATACAACACAGAAGCTGATTATTCAAGGCGCGCTTGGTGCCGTTTTTCTCGAAACCGGGCAAATTTTCGAGAAAAATCACTGAACTTCAATTTTTATCTAAACCAAAAATCTCTAACTGCCATATTTTAGGAGATATTGGCTGAAAACCTATATTTCTGGTCTTTTGGGGCCATTTTCTCGGTCATCGCACGCGTTTTCCACGCAAACTTTGTCCCATGTTTATAATGAGGTACCAAAAGCTACTTCCAACCGGAAGATGAAAATAGGGCGTAATTAAGTCCAACTTTATCCCTTTATTTATTGGACTATCTCTAACTTCTTGAAGGAAAAACTTTGACAAATTGTCATATCTTAAATGTTAATTTAGAAGAGTCAGTATTCGAACAAATCGCAGTCGATGTCGTCTTAATAATCCTGTCAAAACCTGAACAAACGAATTAATAACTTTATTTTCTAATTATTGTAGCTTATGAACAGTTTTTAATTTAAAAACGGTTGATAAACTATAAAAATCACTGCCTGTTTTTACATATATCGTTTGTTTATTTATAATCAACAATAAAACATTTATTGGAAATAATTTACCTTTGAACATTTATAACAACTTAAATTATATATTAAATAATGAGTACTTAACCAAGTTTCAAGACTAGATAATTGTTATACATTAGTTAATAGTAGCAGAACAGGAAATTATTATACATGGTGTTTCACAAGTAATATATACTATATTAATTGTAAGTAAGAGGCATACATGCATTTTTCAAATAATCTTTTATTCAATATCCAATATATAGATAGTGTTGTATCGATATAAACCATAATTTTCAAACCAACTCGTATATTTTGTTAAAAATAATTTAAAAGTAATATATAAAAATTTAAAAACAATTTCTTTTTATTGATGTGGTTACCTAAGACCGTTTGAAGAACTCTAATTGTACAAGGTGTTCGGTAAATATACCGACAAACTTTTCTTTGTGGTAGAGGACATCAAAATAAACATTGTTGTTTAATATGCATATGTCCAAAAAGCTTAATTTATTCATTTCCGATAATAAACTTGCCTTGAGGGCACGTCAATGAAAATTTTGGCAAAGTATTTCAACAAACTTTGAACATTTTTAATAAAATTGGTTAGAATTGATTATATATCGATTGTAAGACCTTGTATTTTGGATGCATTTTCGAACATTATGTTTATTAAGCTAAACATATTTATTTTGATCTCTTTTTACCACCTCTAAAAGTTTGTCGGTATAATTACGGTTCGCCCTGTATAGATGATTATATAATGAAACAGCGAAAACATATTTAATAAGTAATATTTTATTTTTGTATTAATTTCAGAAATACTTCCTGACGCATTGAAGACCAAATGCGAAAAATGTAGCGAGAAACAGAAAAGTGGGGCCAAGAAACTGATCAGATTCATGTTGAAGGAGAGGAGGAACATGTGGGATGAACTTGAGGCAGTTTATGATCCCGAAGGCATTTACAGGAAAACCTACGAAAAAGAACTAAAAGAAGAAGGCATTGAAGTTTAAGTTAATTTTATTTAATTTTACCTGCCATTAAAATGATATTTGTATTTAGACAATAATTGAAAATAAATATATTATAATTAATTACAATTTTGATTTATTTAAAAGTTCTCAAATACATTTTTTTATGAAAATTTCACACCGGGTATTATTCTTATTCAGTAAAATGCGTCACTAACCCATGTATGGGGTACCTTGAAATGAGTTATAACAACGGAAATGTTTTGTTATATTGGTCCATAGAATAATTGATTAATAATTATAATTTTCCCAGATTATTTGATTTAAAAATTTAACACATTTGAAGAGAAGTAAAAAATTATGTATTTTTTTTACATTTGACATTTAAAGTAATTCAAGTTTTCAATATTATAATAGTTATAATAATTATGAAAAATATACCACTATATCTATAAAGTGAAAGCAAGACTATCAAGACATATGGCGGTGTATTATTTAATAATTTTGTAGGAGGAATTGGGGATTATATATTTTTATATTTCCAAAATTGACTTTCAGTTTTTAGGATCTCTACCGATTTCCTCATTTCATTTTTCTTTGTCATTATAATAATTTTCATTACATTATGAATGTAACATATTGTATATTAAATGAACTATTAACTATATTATTAGCTAGCACCAGATTTCCAAATCAACAGTATAATTTCCGGGGTAAAGTCGAGAAGGCTTTTATTTTTTCAGTATACTTATTTAGGTCAAAATACAAAAGAATTGCTTCTTTTAGTTTTTTACTTTTCTACAGAATATACATTTTATCCAAAATTGTTTCAAACAAAAATTGTTCATCTTTACAGAGAGTAAGCATTAGGCCAGGCAGGAAACGAATAATATCAGCGTTGTAAGTTTATAAGGCCCGTGTTATTCGTGTTGTTTTTTTTTTATATAATATGGGTCCTAACACGGATCCTTGAGGTACTCCACAGTCAATCACTTTTTCACGACTGACATCTTGATGTTAAATAACTTTTAAATAATTTCAGAGTATAGTCTCTTATACCAATATCTTCTAGATATTGTAAGAGTAGATGATGACTGACAGTGTCGAAAGCTTTTGACAAATCAATAAATATACAGAGTGATGGCTTACCTCATTTAAAACTCCGGTAACTTTTGATGATAATGAAAGAATCGCATCTTCCGTGGAAATGTTTTCCCTAAATCCAAACTGATAATTTGAAAGTATATTAAATTTATTTAAGTAATATGTAAGTAAGCCTCTTTTTAATAATTTTCTCAAAAATTTTTGAAAGATGGCTGAGAATTGATATTGTCCGATAATTTGTAATTTCGGTTATTTCTTCTTTCTTAAATACTGGTATAACAATTGATTTTTTTAAAAACGGAGGGGTACACACCAAGACCTACACATTTGTTAAGAATAAAAGCAAGAGCATAGGCGCCGGAACTCAAAAATTGCTTTGGGTGCCCGGCCTCCATGGGGGATATCTGGCTTCCACCTTCCACAACTCCGCATCCCCCCCCACTGACGAACAGTGGCGCACCGTCTTGCTGGACTATTATACCTCCTATTTCCCAAAGGTGTCAACGTTTCGACTCCCAACGTCTCGACGCCCAACGTCCTGCCGTCCTATTCCCTACGTCTCGAACGCTGTCACATTCCTCACCATCTAAGTATTTCCGACCGTACACTAATTTCGACGCTCAACGTCCCACGCCTTATTTCCGACGCTTGCCGACCCTAAATAGTGTGATGGTCACCCCCCAGGCCCCCTTTTCCCTTTGATTTATTCGTTATTTTACTCTCGAATGTGTTTTTATTTATTTACCTCACAAGTTTTACTTTAAATTCTTTACTTACTGTATTTGGCCTTTTTCCTATAGTAGTAGAAGTGATCGTCTAGTTAATTAATTGATATTTTATGTACACACGTTGTGATAATGGTAATTAAGGTAAACCAGAATTCGATGCAAAGTTTGGTGCAAATTGATAAATAAAACATACAAATTCATATTTAATCTCTTTTTATTTTTCATACTTTAAATGTAATGCAAAGTATATTACAATTGTTACTATTTCCTGAGATCTCACTTGAGTCCCGTTCAAACGCAGACATATTCATTTGCTATCAATATATATTTTATTTGGGTTTATAACCAACGGAGTTAACGAACAACGTCAATTCGCCAGTTGATTACCTTACTATGTTGATTTCACATATACTTTGTTTCAAACCTTGTAGATTAATTGATTATTATAATTTCTATTGAAATAACTTAATATAACCCTTAATATTGATTTTTATAATTTCTATTAAAATAATCAAAATTTCACCCATCGAACACAGATGTCTATCCTGTATTTCGGGGTGTATGACCCGAAGGCCATGTGGTTTATTGATAATATTTTACAAATGTCAAGCCTGCCCCTAAACGAAACCCGGGTGATACCTCAAAGAAAGGTACATAAATCTTTTGACTCACCATTGAAAATACAGACATTAGATTATGTACTAATTTTATCTATCGTTGTGACGGCGTCGAAGTAGGTACGTCGCAGGGTTGGGCGTCGAGGCGCCCATCGTCGAGACGCCTAGCGTCGTGGTGGAAAGGAAGGTATTTAATATGGTATTGTATTGGGACAGACATACGGTAGAATTATATAGGTGGTGCGGGACGAGATATTATGAAGGAAATATTTAGGACGACAAGTGTCGGAAATAAGGCGTGGGACGTTGAGCGTCGAAATGAGTGTACGGTCGGAAATACTTAGATGGTGAGGAATGTGACAGCGTTCGAGACGTAGGGAATAGGACGGCAGGACGTTGGGCGTCGAGACGTTGGGCGTCGAAATGTTGACACCTTTGGGAAATAGGAGGTATAATAGTCCAGCAAGACGGTGCGCCACTGTTCGTCAGTGGGGGGGGGGGGGTGCGGAGTTGTGGAAGGTGGGGGGATAAGAGCCAGATTTCCCCCATGGAGGCCGGGCACCCAAAGCAATTTTTGAGTTCCGGCGCCTATGCTCTTGCTTACATTTTTAACAAATATGTAGGTCTTGGTGTGTACCCCTCTGCTTTTAAAAAAATCAATTGTTATACCAGTATTTAAGGAAGGAGAAATAGATGGTGAGGAATGTGACAGCGTTCGAGACGTAGGGAATAGGACGCTAGGACGTTGGGCGTCGAAACGTTGACACCTTTGGGAAATACGAGGTATTGTGGGATAGACGTCGTTTAGGAAGAGCGTTTAGGAAGGGTACAGACTATATAACTGGGTACAGACAATAAAGTGATTGCTTGAATGTAAAATAATAAAATGTATGCTTGCACATCAAATGATAAAAATTGAATGAATATGAGCTCCTTTTCGTTTCTGTGACGTCTCTATCGTTTTGGTTCTCATAGAAAATACGAATGTAGGTGCAAAAGGGGGTGGGTTATTTATTACTTGTTTTGAAATCTTTGTGTATTGAAATATTGTCGAAATCGGTCTAGAAATCGCTATTTTAAATTTAACAAAAAATATATACAAATCGCTGGACAATGGGAAACCTTGCTTATGCCTATTTATAGATTTAAGTAAGGCTTTTGACACGGTAAGTTATCCGTTGTTAATCCAAACCCTAGAAGATGTGGGGATCAGGGGAAACGTTCTAACTCTTTTTAAAAGTTATCTATGCACAAGAAACCAAGTGGTAAGAGTAGGGGATAACATAAGTGAAGAGGCATTTATTGAATATGGTGTACTACAGGGCACAGTCCTAGGGCCTATTTTGTTTAATCTGTATGTGAATGAGCTGTTTTACTTAGATACAACTGGTGAAATCATAGGATACGCAGATGATACTGCCATTTTTTATGAAGCAGACACTTGGCAACAACTCAAAGCAAAAGTAGACACCGACATCAAGGCAATAAAAAAATAGTTCGACCATAAGCTCCTAACAATGCATTTAAATAAGACCAAATTTTTACCTTTTAGTTGTAACGCTAGCGGAATAACAGACTTTCAACAAATTAACATTGAAATGAATGGAAAAAATTTTGGCATTAAATCGGTTGTCGAAATGAAATATTTGGGGATATATTTGGGTTGCCACTTAAGGTGGGATAAACATATTAATCAGGTAGTAAAAAAAACCCTCTAGGTATCCGACTGATGAATTGTATAAAATATCGGATATAATGGATTTGAGACAACTGTTCTATTACAATACATGCATTAAATACCATTCTAGTGACAATAAAGCACCTCATCCAGATCATCAGTACTACACCAGGCATCGACAATTACTTACACACCCATTGGTAAAGAAATCATTCTCACAGAAAGCCTATTCATACATTGCCACTAAAAAGTACAATACTATCCCTAAAACTACCAAAATGATACAAAACACAAGTACATTCAAAAAACACTTAAGAACATTTTTACAAAAGACACCAAGATCCTTTTTTTAATGCCTTAATAGATTAACTATATAAATAATTTTAATTGAATCCATTCTTAGCACTCCTTTACTAAATATATATTATATTTTATTCCTTATTGAATACTTATTCTAGTTATTAGTGTAAATTTTAAATTGTAAATCTAATTTTAGCTATTATTATTATTTTTAATTTTTATTAATTACTAACATTTTTAAATTTAAATTTTAATCATATTTTCTATTATCGATACTCTAACTTTATTTATATTTTGTATACACGTATTTTCTTTTTTCTATATTTTATTGTTCTCCATTTATAAATAAAGTTTCCATTATTATTAGATAATTCATTATTTTTTGAAAAATGTATGTAAAAAAGTTGTATCAGCTTAGAAACCACAAAAATACTTTCCAGAAACGTTTAATAGCATCCGTAATTATTATTTTCTTAGAAAAATTTACAGTCGCTTATTATACCTTCCCATCAAGAAGTACCTAGGCAATTCCCTAATCTTCCAATAGCCAGAAGATTGGTTAAACCCCATAAAGTAGCTAATTACGTGATTTACCAGTCTAGTCACTAATATTCATCAAAAACGAATTAAATAGTACTCAGCAAAAGTTATTAGCTTTTGAGTATAAAAGTCGAAATCAAAAAAATTACCCGCATTATTTCTAGAACTGTTTAAACTAGTTACATTTCAAAATGAATATTTTACTCTTCTGTGCTGTTATTGGCGCGTTTGTTTTCACTGTTGACTGTTACGACGAAAAATATGATAATGTTGATATTTACGAAGTTTTAAATAACAAAAGGCTGTTGAAAAATTACATGGGATGTGTTCTAAGTGAACCAGGAATCTCTTGCAACCAGCAAGGTACTATGTTAAAAAGTAAGTAGTAGTTTTTAATATATTTCTAAGAAGTATTGATTTATGTCTGTACAAATCGGTGAGTTGAGTATCATTATTTCTCTCTGAAAATGTTTTATTTACTTTGAAGGTAAATTTGTTTTCAAACCCAAAATATTCATAATCAAAGTACTGAAAGTCGCAACTAAGTCTTTTCATGACTATGTTATATAATAGTATATTCTGGAACTAGGTTTGAATGAAATTTCGATACTAAAGAAGGTTTTTGATCGAAAGCTTGGAAAACCACGAGTATCAAATTTTCATTACACCAGAGTAACAGACTGTACTTTCACCACGGCCACACACAGAGTAGAAGTTGAATAGAGTAAAATGAAACTTTGGGAAGAATTAAATAGTTTTTATTTAAATTATTTTAATAATTTGTCACTTTAGGAGGAATATTATCAAATTCTGTATAAAAATTATTATATTCGCCAATTTTACTGACAATTAGTTTGACAGAATTAACACTTATATACAATTTGGTAGATTTCATTTTTACTTTCCTATCTGTATACAGATATAAGGAAAGTATAGGAATCATGATTTTTTTCGACCTCGAGTTTTCGACGGATTTTTCGCCTTAAAGAGTTTAAATTTTTGCTAAAAATTTCAAGTCGATATCATTTTTCGTTTTTGAGTTAGGATTTTTTTATTGCAACCCCCTAACCTCCTATGTTTATTCATGGTCTTCGCTCCTGTATAGAGCTTGATTTTTCCTAAAAAAAATTCATATTAATATCACTTTTTGGTTTTGATTTTTGATATTTTTAATTTCACATTCTTTCAACCCCCCATTTTTAATCATATTATTTTAAAACCAATAGTCTTCATCCATATATGAAGCTTGAGTTTTCTAAAAATTTTATGTTGATATCGCTCTTAATTTTTTATTTATGATTTTTTTTTTAATTTCAACCACCCTAACCACCTGTTTTTATTCATTTTTATAGAAATGGAATTTTCTGAAAATTTCAAGTAGATATTTTTAATTATTGATTGAGGTTTTTTTTTAATTTCAACCCCTCACTTTTATTGAGATTTTTTCAAAAATCAATAGGCTTTGTCCCCTTATAGAGCTTGATTTTTGCTAAAAATTTCAAGTTGATATCGTTTTTCGTTTTTTTTTATATTTTAACCCCCCTTAACTCCTTATATTCAGATTTTCTTTCCTCTTCGTATAGAGCTTAATTTATACTAAATATTTCATGTTATTATCGCTTTTAGTTTGATTTATATATATATTTTTTAATTTTAACCCCCTCAACCCCCCATTCTTAAAGTATTTTATACTCAAAAATGAGAAAACAAAAATTTTAGTCATTGATACCAATGCTAAAGTCGATTTTAAAAATGTTTTTCTCTAAAATATAGTTATGTAATTTACCACATCAAAAAAGGTGTTTCGTCAATTATGCCCAACCCTGTATATACATGTAAAATACCGTTATGGGTTATTCTCTATACAGAGTTCACTCGGTTCGACGTCGCAGAGTTTCTATACGTTTCTATACGTTTCTATACGTTTCTATATATTTCTAAAACACTGATGGTGTGTGAATCCCAAATATTTTGGTCACAAGCCACCTCTGACTAAAAGCTTTAATAAAAAAAATTCTAGAAAAAAAGTGGGGAGGTGGTTCACATATTTATTCTTCTTCGCGCCAGCAGACAGTTCACAATTTCTCGAATTTTAACATTTAAACACATTATTTTTCAACCGTTTCCTCAGTAAAAAAATAAAATGCTACGATTTGCAAATGTAATAAAATACGAATCATAAATTTAGTACGTTTTTACCTATAAATTCATCAATTTAATCCTAATCTCCTACTATAGAAAATAAACTCCCCATACATTTGAGGGACAAAATAATAAATAATAATTAACTTTATTCTAAATAAGTGAAAAAAATAAATGTACCTATTTATGTAGATAAAATAATTGAAATTGGGGCTTATAATTAATAATTAAGTTCTAGAAATCTTTTTTTTCAATTTATTTACGAATTTCCAGAAAGAAAAATCAAACTTTTAATTTATTTGTTGGTCTTTAATTCTAATAATTAATTTTTTTTTAGAAAATCTACCTGACGCAATCCAAACTGATTGTAAAAACTGCACTGATAGGCAGAAAATTGGAGCTTTTAAAGCCATCGAGTACTTAATGAGAGAAAATTCCAGCTATTGGGACAAAATTCAGCAACGATTTGATCCACAAAATCACTTCCGCATGAGAAATATTAGACAAATCAATTATTGTACAACACATCGAAACAATTTTAATGATGCAGAATTTTTATCCCTATTCAATCATCGTTATTAAATTAATTATTTTATATTATTGTTAAATTCTTCAATTGCGTTTAAATATCGTATAAAATAAAATAAATTTTATAAAATAGTGTCTTTATAATTTTATTCACAAATATTTCTTTTTATAAACGTAGATTTTTCATTTGAAGGTAAGTTGTTTACATGAAGAAGTGTATTTTTATGATTTTTGTGTTTTTACAAAATAAAAAAAACTCTATTACAAAGATATAAAAAATTATACTAATATCGCAATAAAATCAGAAAAAAAAGCTTTTATTAACCACTGCTTAAAAAAATCAAAAACTACAAAAGAAAAATGGAGCACTTTAAAACACCTTCACTTAATAAGAAATATAATTCTGTTTGATTTTGACTGCAATGCAGATAATATTAATAATTACTTTCTTGATACTGTTGGAAAAGATAGTACTATTTCTCAAGATCTTGTTCGTTATTATGAAAACAATCGTCAACAAAACTTCCCTAATACTTTTAGATTTACTCCCGTTACTGAAAATGAAATTAGCAAAATAATTATTAACATAACAAACTAAAGCTAGAGGAACAGATGATATAGATATAACACTTATAAGATTCACGTGTCCATTTATACTGCCATATCTACGCAATATCATAAACTACTGCTTAACTCTTTCTGTGTTCCCAGATCAGTGGAAAGTAGGTAAGGTAATTCCAATCCCAAAAATACAAAACCCCACTAATTTAAAAGATATACGACCAATCACCATTCTTTCAACATTTTCTAAAATAATTGAAAGGGTCATGGAAACTCAACTTCGTACCCACTCCCTGAGGTGCAATCGGGATTTAGGCCGGGATATAGTTGTGGTAGTGCATTGCTAAATATCACTGATGACATTTTTAGGGAACTAGATAAGGGAAATGAGGGAGCACAATAGTCATACTGTGCCAGTGGCGTGCGGTGACATTTTTGGAAGGGGAAGCGATTGTATAAAAATACAGCAGGCCAATAAGTTACCTAGTTTAGTACCAGAAGCTATAAAAAATGTACCATTGAAAAGCTTCCTTGGTTTATTTAAACGTAAAAAAATCATTTAACTGAAGTTTTTTTTTATTTTTTCCAGCATTTTTTGCACAGTTGACACAGCAGTTGACATTTATTTATACTATATATATAAAAATGAATCCCTATTTCCCTTAGTCACGGCATCACGCGTGAACGGCTGGACCGATTTCGCTGGTTCTTTTTTTGTTGTGTTTGTTATTGTCAGGAGAAGGTTCTTATGAAAGAAAAAATTAAGAAAATTACGCGGCAAATTAGAAAATTTCTATATATATATAAAAATGAATCCCTATTTTCCTTGGTCACGGCATCACACGTGAACAGCTGGGCCGATTTCGCTAATTCTTTTTTTGTTGTGTTTGTTATTGTCAGGAGAAGGTTATTATGAAAGAAAAAATTAAGAAAATGGCGCGGACAATTAAAAAATTTCTGTATATATAAAAATTAATCTCTATTTCCCTTGGTCACGGCATCACGCGTGAACGGTTGGACCGATTTCGCTAATTCTTTTTTTGTTGTGTTTGTTATTGTCCATAAAGCATTAGAATAATAAACACTTTGTATCTGAAATACTTTTTAGTTAATTATACCAATTCGAAATCAATATTCATAGTTAAGACAGCACAACGTCTGTCGGGTCCGCTAGTGTTTTAATAAATTTAGATCTTGTCCTTCATTCAGTTGGAAACATATTTTGAGATCTGCAGAGACGTCAGCTATTTGTTTATTTGATCTTGCCTAGTTTCCAGTTACTTCTTTTATTGGTAACATGTGGACTATTGGACGTTTAAACTTCCTGTATACTTACTTTCTACAGAGAGTAATCATAGTATATTAGTCAGTTTTCTGAAATATGTATCTATTGATTCATATAAAGAAAAAAATTTTAAATTTAAAACCCTACCCCACACATTTAGATTATCTTTAAAAGTTTGCCACCTATGACATATTAGTAGCATTAAACGTTCTTAAATAAATTTGTATTCATAGCTCGATTATGTCCCTTACCTTGAAAAACGGTGAAATATTTTTAATAATTTATTACAAATATCTATTAAGATATGTGACAAAACTATTAAGTATTCATTTATGAAATTGAGTGAATAACCAACACCTACTTAAAGTCATATAATTAAAAACCTATGTGTTGTTGATTATATTTTGGGATAATTATTAACTTTATACTATGGAGGAAGAATCGTTTATGATCTATTAGACCGTCAGATAGTGACCGATTTAGGATCCCCATTTTCGTATACAAGCTTCGAAAAGGGTTGAATAGTACATCGATGTTAAGTAGAATTAAAAAAAATTTACGACTGGCTCTTGGGGATAATATATGAAAAAATCGATTTTCCTCATCAGAACAATTTTCCGACCCCAAAATGCACTTATACATTCGATTCATTCAAGAAAATGTTTTTCGGCTAGTGACGACGTACGTTTTCATACATTCGATGGACTTGTGTAGAAAAATCGGGCAAAATCTCTATTTTTCCTTAGAATATTACGCCCTTATTTCAACCCTTTAGCCACTTGCAACATTGAAGCCTTTGGTTTTCCGAAGCCTAGTTCTATTAATTAATCATATAGTGAAAACGGCTTGCGTAGAAAAATGGGCAACAAATAACCTTTCGTTTTTGTTAGGGAAAATCGAATTTTCCATGTGTTATCCCCAGCAGCCACTTGTAAATTTCCTTTTATTCTACTTAAAATCGATGTACTTTTCAACCCTTTTCAAGGCTTGTATGCGAAAATGGGGCACCTAAACCTGTCACTATCTGACGGACTATATATACTGTATAGTTTATTTTAATGTATGTATACTAATTTATTTATTTATTTATTTATTTATCAGCACTATTCACACTCATACATCTAATTTATATAAAAATTACTCGAATGTCATCTTCAACTGTATTTCGACATCGTTTGACTTACCTCCACTGCAACACAACCCATTATAAATAAAATGGTGTATGCTCCAGATTATTTTCGCTCCCACCATTTATTAGACTGGTGTCTCCGGCAATTTCTCAAATATGCATTAACTAAATTCGTCATCGTTCTAGTGTATCCTATGAACAATTTACTACAACTTGCAATAGGCGTAGCACCGGGGGTTGATTTAGTTATTTAAATATTTAGTACAATCGAACTAATTTTAATTAGACGCAGAGGGACTTAAAGGATAAGAACATAACCGGATTAGTCGGAAGTGGCTCGCATTACAATACTGACTATTTTTAACGTGTCTTCCAGTTACCAAGACAGGTGAATCAAGTAGATAAATGTAAAGAATGTGTATTTCATTCTCCCAATTGGGAGCGGGTCACTATATTAGGCTTTCCTGGACTTATCAGTCGCACTGGAGAGATCAGGGATCTGATCTAAAGGCTAAGGGAATAAGGTGGTCACCTTAGGCCAAAGTAGGGTGTTAACTGCACATTTTTTAAAGCCTGCAGAACAATGGTTTGACCGTGGTTTCCATGTTCTGCATGGGTTAAAGGCAGATTCCACCGTTATGTTAAACGAAGCAAAGATTAAAATGAGATTTTTAATGTAAAAAGGTCATTTTAAACTTCGCTTAGTAATTTAAACTTGGTTTAATACAACGGTGGAATCGGCCTTTAGGTATCCAAGCCCCTACTTTTTATGCATGCTCGAAACAATCCCCTCTCAATTTAGTATGCATCTCTTTTTCTTGTCGCAGCCGATGCGACCTTAGAACATATATGGTCAAGAAGGAGTATGCCATGTCCGCGTTATTCTAATCGATCTGACGAAAGTGGTAGTAGCCATGTTGTCTCATCATCATAATATGATAAATGGTTTCTAAAATTGGTTTATAATTTTAGTGATTAAAATTTGTTAATAATTTGGATGTTTTGTGTGTTAATTTAAACTTCTATCAAGCGTATGTTTTGTAGACATTTTTAAAAAGTTTTTAGTGTTTTAGTAATAATTTAGTATTACTGTTAATTTTAAAATTTCCGCGTTAAAAGACAAACAAGACAATATGGTCAGTTGTTCGTCTTGTGGATATAGCAGCACAGCTAAGAGTATAAAGGAATAATCTACATTTCATACGCAAGTATTTTGTTCTCACATTAAAGATTTTTAAAATTTTTAATGTTTTAAATTTGTAAACAGACATGGTAAGTGCGTCTGCGCTCTACTGTGCTCATAGGCGTAGTCTCATGAGAATTCATTATTTTCTTTTCTACGCCCCTTTATGACAGTACGTCACTGGTAGACCGGAAACACTTGTCGCCATATTCGTCTGATTCACTGTCAAAATTAGATACCATCGCGATTCCAAGGTCGTTTAAGATTCCTCCTTCCTGACTATATATATTCTAAGGATGCGACAGTTCTGTCTGTCTAAATACTTATAAAACACGCTGAATACTTGCAACTTGCAATGAATGAATGAATAGTCTGCTAGTTTTTCGTCGTCGTTTTCACCATTATAACGTCTGTTTACATCTAGAATATACTTAATATAACATTATAAAGATTTATCGAAATCCGGTACTCAAAGTAGTGTTTAGAGTCAAAGGAACTACAATTTTCGAACGTCCTTCGATCTTAGCTGTCAGTTGTCATGTCAAATACGCTCTCATATGTCAGTTGTCTTACTTGTCACGTCATAATTGTCATAAATTATAATTTGAAAGGTCAAGGGTTTATGTTTGTAAACAAATTGATGAAAATTTAATATTTTTCAAGAAAATTATTTATTTCATTAATTTACAATGGCCGCCTTACCACCGCGAAGAAATCCTACACCCACAAAAATATCCAAGCAACATTTAACACCTTTACAAACATTATTACAAATGGGATTTCCTAAACATAGATCGTATGTAAATAGTAATTTATTAAATGAAGTATTTTTTATTCAAAATTATCACTTTTTTAGTATGTTCTTATAAAAATGTTGAAGATAATTATGTATTTAAGATAAATTACATTATATTTCTAATTTTATTGCAGTAATATTCTCAATTTTATATTCTTTTATTTTTATAGTAAATTTTGTTTCTAAACAGTTGTGTTAAAATGACTTAAATTGAAGAATAATTGCCTTAAATTGAAGAATAATTGCCTTTAGATAAATTTCAACCTAACATTATGTCTTTTAAACATCATAAATAGATATTAAATTAGTAAAACAAATTTCTTTTTGTTTTTTTTTCTCGAAATATATCTTTATTTTAGAGAAAAGGCATTGGCAGCAACAGGCCATAGAGGTGTTCAACTGGCCTCAGATTGGTTATTAGCACATGTAAATGATCCATTACTAGATGATTCATCACCTAGAGAATATATTTTGTATGCTTGTCCAGTAGGAAATTTTGCACAACAACTTCAAACGTATTGGGACAAGTCTTTAGCTCTCTGCGGGTGGAATGGAGCTCACAATTTCACCCCACATATAACATTAGTTTCATTTTTTAAGGTAAATAATTAGTCATAGTTTTGGTAAGGGAAAAGGTACAATATAATAAAAAAATAGATTCAATACTACCCAAATACTAAATTAAATACTTTTATATGAAATATCATCAAATGATATTGCAAAATAAAATCGAGTATACAGATCAATAACAACTAATATTTGTATACACATTCAAATAGTTCATGATTATTAATCAAGAAAATAATCTATTCAAATTGATTCGATTAATGAAGACATTGATGCTGCTAATATAACAAATAAAATTAATTTAAATGAGAAATTCCTAAATGTCTTACATTTCAATATTAGGAGTATTAAAAAGAATTTTGATGAGTTGTTAGTATTTCTAGAAAGTTATAAAATTAATTATTGTGATATAATAGTTTTGACTGAATGTTTCCAATTAGAATCTATTTCTCAATTTAACCTAGATGGCTTCACCACCCACTATAACAATGGTAACATTAACAGAAATGATGGTGTTGTAATTTTGGTCAAGTCAAATTTAAATGCAGAATTAAATATAGTTAAACTGGAATATTCGGATATTTGTGTCACTAAAATAAATCTAAAAGTCAATCATCGGACCATTGGCATTACAGGTGTATACAGGTCTCCTTAAATCCCTGCACAAGCATTTATAAGGGATTTAGAAAATTTCATACCAAATCACCTAAATAGAAATATTTATAGGGGACATTAATATTGATCTCCTAAATGTAACCAATCAAGTAACTACTGATTACCAAGCAACTTTTTACTCCCATGGTTTCATGTCTTACATAAACACTATTAGGAGGCCACAAAGTAAAACATGCTTGGATCATATATTCTTAAAAAACAATATTAAGACTGAAAATCTATCGGTGAACTCTTATGTAATCAGCTATGATATGACTGATCATGATCCTATTATGATCAGGGTTACCAGATTTTTGAAAGTGATGAGGGACAGACAGGGAATTTTAGGGGAAATAGGGGGAAGTAAAAACAACTCTTGTCTATTTTCATTTTTTTAATCAAAATTACTTATTTTGTAAAAAATCCGTACCTATTTTTTGGTAAAGATAGACTGAGGTGTTTCAAATAATAAGGTGAAAATGTTGGATTTCGATTTGCCATTTCTCGATTTTCTAACCTTACATTTTCTCCTTATTATTTGTTAAATCACCTCAGTGTAACTTTACCAAAATTAGGTAAGGATTTCTTGCAAAATAAGTAATTTTGATTAAAAGAGTAAAAATAGACTGAGTTGTTTTTACTTCCCCCTATTTCCCCTAAAATCCCCTGTCTGTCTGTCATCTCTTTCAAAAACCTGGTAACCCTGATTATGATAAATATCTCACAATCTGCCAAAAACTACACAATACTACAATACATATAAAAGTATAACTATATTGATACTGATAAATTAAAACAAAAATTCAAAACTGTAAACTGGGAAAGTGTTTGCAATGAAAATAATCCAGAAATTGCAACACAACTTTTTTATGACATGTACCTTAATATCATTGAAACATGTCAAACCACTCAAAATATTAAAATTAAAATCCTTAAAAAAATAAAGCCATGGATAACAAATGGTTTAATTAATTCTATTAAAACTAGGGATAAACTTAAAAAAGATCTACAAAAAAACTATACTATTAACAAACAAACTCCATGTAAAACATTTAGAAATAATTTAAACAAACTAATATCAAAAACTAAATATGACTATTATAACAATAAAATAAACCAAAACAAAAATGATTAATCTCTAAAGCAACTAATGCAAATCATAAAAAAAATAATACCAATTTACAGATTGTTAACCAACATAATGAGGAATTTGAAAATGATAATGAAATGGCGAATTACTGCAATAACTACTTTTCGACTATTGGCACTAATATGTTCACAAATATCCCTGAATGTAATGTGGATTTTCCTGTGTCACTGAAAAATCAATGTTTCTGACACTGATATGCAAAAACGATATTATAAAACACATAAATAGTTTAAAAAACAATAATGCCCTGGGATTTGATTGTATAACAGTAAAACATCTGAAACTACTACATCCGTATTTACTGGAACCTTTAATGCATATAATTAATTCTATTTTTAATACAGGAATCGTATCTAAACAATTTAAAACTTCAATTATAACACCTATTTATAAAGCTGGTAATCCAAAATTAATAACTAACTATAGACATATTAGTTTATTTAGTAATTTGGCCAAAATATTTGAGAAATGTGTGAAAGACTGATAGATTTTTTAAAAACTAATGACTTACTTCCCAAGCACCAATATGGCTTTACTGAGGGTCTTAACTTAGGAGATGCTATGCATGAATTGATTTCATATGTTACTGATGAAATGAATACTGGTAACAAGTGTATAGCTATATTTCTAGATCTAGCAAAAGCATTTGACATGGTGCCACATCAGAAGCTCTTAAATGTTCTTGAACAGAATGGAGTGAGGGGCATCGTGTTGAAGGTTTTTGAAAAGTATTTGACACACAGACAACAGAAGGTAAAGGTCAGGTCAGAGACAATGTGAGTAACCCTGAAAATATACAAATCGGAGTGCCTCAAGGGACTGTTCTGGGACCTATACTATTTAATTTATACATTAAGAGCTTAACTCAGATTGATATTCAAGGTAAAAGTTGTATCATATCGCACTATGAGTACAAGACCACCATAACTCAAAAACAATCAACTGAGAAAATGGCGTTTGAAGTTTTCAGATTTTTTATTTTACAGTTTTTTAATTGCTATCTATTACATTTTTATTTATTTGGATTTCATGATTCTTTAAACCCTCATTTATGACTTTCTCTTTAGTTATTAAGCAAAATTTAATTGACAAATTGTAATAAATTGTCAGTAAATAGAGTTATGTTGTTATTGCACTAACTTTATTCATGCTATTGTGGAATATTTGCCAAATAAGGCAGCTTGACTGTGGGGTTCCTTGAAACTATTTAACAAAGCTGGCCAATCAAAAACTTGAAATGTGACAATTTGCTTTGGAAAGACATTATACAGAATGTCCATCAGATTTACTAGGGATTAAACATTTCAAGAAACCGACAGTAAGTACAATAAAATTGTTTAGCACCTATTATCTGTAAAGTAAAAAGCTAATTAAAAAATTCTCTTCTAACATAATCTAACATTTCTAGGATTATTGCGACACATGAGGATTATCAAGAATGTAATTTTTTAAAAACAAAAAAATTAAAACTGTTTGTTTGGACGTAAATATAATCAAAATATCTTTTAAATAAGGTAATACATGACTTTACTTTCCATTAGAAAATTTAAAGATAGTAGCGCCCTCTATTTTACATCTCAAGAGCATCTCATTATAACAAAAATATAATGTTTATTTAATTTCACATCGTTTTTGTTTTATGTCTCTATATTCTTGTATTTTCAAAACATACTACAAAATGCTTTCATTTGACATCGCAGGATTGAATTAGAAAAATTCTAACTTCCAATTTAACCTATTCCCCCCCTCCCCAACTGACTTACAAGACAAAGTATTTTCGTTTTTAGTTAACGCCTAATCTGGGCCACTTATTACTTCAAATTTCAATTGTAAAACGACTGTGACAGACGGAAAGACATAAGTGTTTCTTATTGCCAAATTTGGGTACTAATGCGCAAATTACTTGAAAAATTCTTTGTTTTTGTCTTACAAATTTTATCGTTTTTTCCTGTTTCGTCTTTTTCAAATTTAAATTTGATATTGTTTTATCACGAGAGAAACGAGACGAGAGAAGCGCCTTCTCGTCGAGACGAGAGAACAGTTTTCTCTCGTCAGACGAGACGAGAAAAAAAACAGACGTTGAATTTTTAGTTTAATTTTTTTTTTTAAATTATCAAATACAAAATAACTAAGAAAATATTTTTTATATAATTTTTTACGTGATACTGAAGACAAAGACTTCTTCTGAGGTGGCACCAGACTTCTTCTGAGGTGGCACCAAAGACTTCTTTTGAGGTGGCACCAAAGACTTCTGAGGTGGCACTAAAGACTTTTTCTTTTTGTGGTAAAACCAACAAATTTTGAATTAGGTTGCTCTTGCAATCAACTAAACGCGTACGCGCATAATAACTGTAACGGGTTTCTGCAAAATTTTGACTTAGGTTTGTCTTGCAGTAAAGAATATCTTACAATATTATTTAAGAATAGAAGAATGTAAAACATATTTTGACTTATTGTAGTCTTCATTTAAAGAGGTGGCTAGTTTAGTTACTTATAATACTTTAAAACTAAATATGTTGGTATTGTATTTCTGCATTTTAAAAGTTCAAGAAGGAACAACAATATTTTTAGTTATGTTGATGTTGTATCAGGAAAAGTATTTTCAGGAAAACTTCAATAGTAACACTTCTGTTATTTATAGAATATTCTTTCGATTTAGAGATATGTTGGTATTGTATTATCAAAGTTAGCATCTATAACACCGCACAAATCTCAAAATCGATAAATTTTGAGTTATGGTTGTCTTGTACTCATAGTGCGATATGCTGATGATACAGTGCTAGTCTTCAGTGATAAATATTGGGAAGCCGTCAAGACACGTGCTATAGCTGGAATGGAACATGTCAAAAACTGGCTGGATGTTTTTAAATTGTCTTTGAATGTTAACAAAACAAACTACATTGCTTTTTTAAAGACCTCAATTTAGAAGCTTAACATGTCAAAATTTAGACATACAGGTAACAGAAACATCCAGCTTATAAATTGGGACTGCCATATAATATATATATATAGTAAAAAAAACTTAGATTTCTGATTTATAAATTTTATCTTCTAAAACAATTTCTCAACCAGGATCTACTAATAACATTATACTACAGTCTAGTAGAATCTATACTACGGTATGGACTCTTAGTATGGGGAGGCCTGTATGGAACTACTTTAAATCAGTTAAATGTTATTCAAAACAAAATCTTTAAGTTAATATATAAAAGAGATAGATTGTGCCCCACCATAACTTTATATAATGAAAAAATTAGCAATGTTAGATGTTTATAAATTCACGCAGTGTGCTGTTATATACAAAAAAATGAATTTTTAAAAAACCCTTTAGAACATAAACATAACACTAGAACTGCATCGAACATGTGCATTAAAGTACCAAAACCAAATAGTGAGTTTTTTAAAAACAGTGTAAATTAACTAGGGACAAAGTTCTATAACGCTCTACCTCTTACAAATATAAAAAATTCTGTCAAGTTAGCAAAATAATGTAAAGTTTATCAGAATATTCCAAGAATAACGGACTTAATACATGGATTTTTTTAAATAGTTTTTTTTTGTTTCTTGCATAAATTGTTTAAGTTTTATTTTTAGAAGCGATCCAAAAAAAATTTAATTGGTAGCATTAAAAAAAAAATTGAAGCTTTCTAAAAAGTTTCCCTCATGTCTTAGGACTTTAAAACCAATAATAACAATTTGCCTTTAAAAAAAGTGTAATTATTATAGCTCCCCATGAACTCATACATGCATGTATTTGAATCTTGTTGAGCTGCAGATTTGCCACCTCACTACCAACTCTTAGATTGTTATATCTTATGCTTTCTCTGTGGTCTAGTACAATGCTAATACAACTGTTGTTCTGTTCAACCATTTTATAAAATATAAAGATTCCAGACTCCTAATTTTGTTAGACTATATTTCAAATGATTTCCTAAATTTTTATGTGTAAATATAAATTCTATACTCGGACAAAATATTGAAGAAGGTGATTCCTTCCTGTTCACGTACAACAATCATACTATCCTAGAGCGTAATGAATGGAATCACGCGCTTAAAACTGCAGAAGTTATCGGAATCATGTGCCAACTAGTCATAAATGCATGTTTATTGCCAAAATGAATTACGCCAGTGGCGTATAAAAACTATTGGCAAATTAAATGCGGTAATAGTAAATAATATATGAAAGTAGGTTGATTATCTATTTTTGTAGTAATAATCATTTGTTTATAATTTTGTTTTGTTTATTGTTAAAATATGTAAATATTATGCCAATGGCGTAGAAACACTATTGAAAAATTAAATGGGGTATTATACTAGAACAAACTATTGAAGAAGGTGCGCCTTAAAACAGCAAAAGGTAACGTTATCATATCAAAATGCACTCTTCCATTGTCGCAGAAATACTATATTGGCAAATTAAATGAGTATTTGTGAATATTACTAGATGAAAGTAGGTTAGTTATCTATTTTTTGTTATAATAATTCATCTATGTTTATAATTGTATTTTGTTTATTATAAAAATATGTAAATTAAGCTTGGTATCACTTACTTGAATTCTAAATCTATGAAGTTTCGTAATCCATTGATTCTGCAGAACTATCACTGGAATCGTCTTTATCGTGGGAACTTAAAGTTATTACTAAAGGTTCAACTACCGTTTCGATCATACTGTCCAAGCGCCACATATTATTTTCTTCCTTAATTACATAGGAAATAGCATTCTGCCAATCTTCAGGTTTTATACGTTCTATACCGGTTTTTAATAAACTTTGAACGTCGGCTATTTTAAAAGTTTTATTTTCTCGAGCTACAAACCCTTTCACTTGCGCCTTAATTTTTTCAATAGGATTGAATTCGCTGTGATAAGGAGGAAGTCTTAATACCGTCATACCACGATCACGAGCCATTGTGTCGACAACATATTAAATATATTTATGGCGGTGTTCCTTTATTAGGTCCATTAATTCCACTTTAAGCATCTCCTCAGTAAATGTTATTGCTTTATCCCGCAGCCAGGTTTACATATTCGCTTTCCTACTGGACATTATCGGAATGCGTTCAACTCGTCGACTGTGATAAGAAGCGTTATCTAGTATAATAACTGAATTTCATGTCCTCTTGGTAGTCTTCTGTTTTTTTCGATATAAACACAAGAGCACAATTTTCCAAAAATTCTCTGTCACTTCCGATATGGGTAACAATTAGGCGTTGTTCTTTACCTAATGGTGCTTTCAAACATGTAGATAATCCCTCTATAAAAGCTTGGCGATGACTAGTTATAAAAGTATCTTGCCATATCTTAGATACCGTGTGTCCAGCATTCACCCACGTTTCATCGAGATAGTATATCTTTTTTTTAGCGGCTCTAAACTCTTTAATATTTCGTAAATAACACCGTCGCCAGGATGGCTTCTTAGGGGCCTTTTTTTGTCTTTTCACGTACAATACGTTCAATTGTTGAAACAGATACTCCAGTTAAAAAGAACTGCGGTTTACAGCTTCATTTGTAGGAAGTGTCTGTCAGCCTATCATACACTTTCCATATAATGTTCTTTTCATCCTTTGATAAGGGCTTTCACCGACGTAATTGGGTTTCACTTGGACCCGCCTCTGAATCCATTACTATTGTAACAATATAATTCTACTATTAAATTGTTTTTATTAAACTTATAAAGACACCAATATTTTACTATTTAATAAACTTTTAAAGTACCTACCTAATATACTACACAATAAATATAACTCCTCGAATATGCACTACTACCAGGGGGGGATATCGCGCATGGTGTCATGGCGGCGCTGACGTCATGCGTAGAGGTAGTAGAGTTGGCACAAAATAAATAACATATGATAAACGTACGTTGCAGTGGTTTGTAAGTTGTTTATGGTGATTTATAACATAACATTTTAGGCGGATATTTATATTATTTTATGTTTGAAATTTTGTTCTCTGTAATAGTAGTGAAAAACATTAATAAATCGGGTATGCAATTTACGGATATAATAGTAACAATCAAAGCAAAAGATTTAAAAAAGATATTGTTTTTCTTTCTTTCCTCGACAGTAAGAGGTTATTTAGAAGTGGGCCAAGGGCTACTTCAGTGGGGTCTCAAGGGGTCACATATAAAATTCTATAAGCCTTTTATTAAAAAAATATAAATATACTAAAAGGGGAATTGTTATAGGCAATGCTCCCCGAAATTTTGAGCTGGAGCCGTCTTTCTTGTGTGTTTCAAGCTCTTTTAACTTTCCAATAATTATAATAGGGACCTTAAAACAGAACTTCACATTGGTTCATTTGCAACTCGGGACTTCTTAACTGGGGGCTTTACCCTTTGGCTGAACATTTCGTAATATACAGCAAAGGTGAAATTGTATGGGTCGCAAAAAAAGAAAATTTCGACATGTTGTACTTGATGGAAGAATTAAAACCATAGATATATAACCAAGACAGATAGGATTATTTACAAAAATTTTGAAGAATGAACGGTGGTGTCCGCGGTAGAAACTCAATAATCGGATTGAACATTGATGCCAAGTTTACGTGCTTTTAACTATATAACCAATACAGATTACACAATTTCTGAAGTCAACGCGGATGATCCTCGACAGAAATGCTATATTTGGATAAAATTAAAATATTGATGTCAAGTTTGCGATGTTTTTAACTGTAGTAATGTTATTGCGTTTGCTTAAATTACTGTTAGGTCTTTAAATTGTCAAAAAAAAAAAAATAATGTCTGACAACAGCGGAAGTAGAGTAGGCCACAATTGTGGAGGGTCGTATATTGTTTCATTCATAAAAATTCCTTCGATACAGTACTAGTCCAGGAGCCAGTGAATTTTTTCGTACTTGTTTTCCCGGTCCGTGTATATTTAAATAATCTATTCCCAGTGAACTGTATATTTAAAATGGAACGCCAATCTATTAACAAAAGTAAGCCAGATTGAATTCGCGCATTACGTCACATCGATACAAGTGAGATTGTTTACAAAGTGCCTTTGCAGGCCTATTTTGCCCATTTCATGTATTTGTTTTTAAATCATGTTAAATTACTATTTTTGAAACTCAACAAGGAGAAAATCCAATTAACTCTTCCGTTGTGTATAAAAAAAAGATAAATTAACTGAAGTTTTATTAGTAAAGTATTAATACTAAAATTTTAATGTAATTTACAGAAAATAGCTAGGTATGTATTTGTTTTTAAATAATTTGATAATTTATGAAAAAAGGGAGTAAACGTGGAATGACCCATGGCCAGTAGGTCAGTCAATACAAAGTATCATATATTTCTATTATAACATAACTAAAATACTTACATCTTTTAATCATAAGGACATAAGTTAAAAACCATTTTAATATATGCATTAGAATGAAGTAATAATAACTTAAAGAGACGAGGTCTTAAAGTAATAGCTGGTACAGCATGTTTTTTAAATGTTTCCTCATTGCTGCTAGAATGAAATCACTTACTATGAAATGTGCTCTAAAAACGGCATTTATAGCAGTCAGTGTTCAGTCTTAGGATCTCTTCCTAAAGCCCTCATCCAAGCTGCATACATATTAAAAAATAATTTAAAAAAAACATATTATATACCTATATAGTTTTCTGTTCTGGGTGCCCTAAAAGAGGACACTTAGCCGACAATTTGGCTCAGATAGCTAAAACCCAAAAGTCACACTCCGAACCAGGACGTATTGCTATCCTTTTAAGTAAAAAATAACTACAAATAACTTACCTGAAAAATGAAGGCGTCTAACTTTACACCAAAAAAACCATACACTTTTTCCCATTGTTGCAAGCACCCGATGACGATTAGGTAGATATCAACTAGAAGCATGTACTTAATGGTTATAAAGCTTATTTTAACACAAAAAGAATAAAGCACTAGTCGAAAAGCAGCAATCAAATATAAATAGACCACAATATTAAAATTCAAATTAAAAACTATATAAAAGACAAATACTCTAAAAGCGCAAAAGATCAGAACCAAATAAATAACCATAATAACCTAAAAATCACACTAAAATTGCAAAAACTATTACTGTAAAATCATGAGATTACATCAATAATGCATATGCGTCGGAGTATCGCAAATGTCAAAAGTACAGTGTTTCCATGAAAATTTAGCTGTTTTTAGCAGTATTATAGGACCACGCGCATCCAACGATATTGGCGTTCCACAGTTCACTGTATTTTCCTCACACCTTTAGTATAAATGATTTGACATAACGAAACTAACAATAATTATAATTAATGTTATATATTAATGTAGTAATAAGTGATTCGTGAATTCTAAATAAAACAATTATTATATAAAAGTGTAAAAGAAAATGTAATTTATTTCCCTATTTTCTTCTGTAATATATTCAATTATTATGTTTAATTTCTATAAATAAACCAACTGGTTAGGTGAAACATTGTGATATAAGATTTTATTTATGTGTCCTATGCGTACACTTTAATATACAAAACACCTGGAACATTCTTTAAATAATTGTGGTCGTAGAAATAATTGTGTACATAACTCGTTTGAAAGTGTATTTTATGCACTTGCCAAATATATTATCCATACAGATTAATCAGACTATTTTTTTACTTAACTTCAGTACATCTCTTACTACTAAAACTATTTTTATCAATGGAAAAAAAGGGCCGTGTTCTCGTATGTTTTGACGCATTTTTGGCCTCAGCCCATCGGATCCCCCCTCTAAATATATATGAATTTTGCTTAGAATTGCTAATCCTAAAATTCTCTATTCGTGCTTGCTGACTGGGAAAATAAATACCGAAAATCGTCACTGTCTCCTGGACTATACAATAGATGATGATGAGAACTTCACAACAAATACACTTTTATGAATGGCTAGTTGGGGATGTGATTAAAACCCTGTCAGTGACTATGTCCAGGAAAAATGTATTGACTATTTATTTTAATTTTGTATATAAACCCACAATGTAGCCGTTATTTGTATTTGGTACATTATTTTTATGTACCTATTTTTGGTATTTTACTTATATCCCATCTTCTCCATAAAATAAGTAGTTAAATATATTCAATTGGGTAATCTACTGCAGGTAAATGAGTCACCAGTTGCGAATCTTAAACAGCTAAAAATTACCAGCTTCCCAGGATGCGAAATTTTTACCCAGGGTCCCCAGTTGAAGAGTTTCGAGTTATGAAGATAAAAAGTATTCTTTAGAAGTTGTTGCTCTGTTCCATAATAATATCTTTAGATATTTTATCTAGTTTGTAAAATATTACCCTTTAGTATTCATGATATTTTTGTAAATAGCGAATATTTTCGTCACACTTTGTCAGTATTTTTAAATTGGCGCCTATACAAACTCTACGCGTGACGTCATGCGCGTGACCTACCTATTTTTAACACAGTTGATATCCTACCTTTTATTTTTTATACCAAGCACTACTACTACCACCAAATTGTAAGGCACAAACATGAACACCTACTCGTATATCAGAAAAGAGCACTTATACAAAAAAGTGTTTTTAAAATATAAAATAATTATCGTAAATAGTTAAAGCGATACAAATCTAACTTCGTCGAAAGTTAGTTTTCAACTGTCTTTGTGCCTGTGCTGGCAATATTCAATCTGTAACCCGTCTGTCGTTTATTTACTTGAAACACATTTTAAAACCATTAAACACAGATAACGAAGTCATTAGGTAATAAATATATATATTTCTTGAAAACTATCAAAAACGTATATTTAACACATCATCTTTGTTTAAATAAAGATTTTGACAAACAAATTTAATAAAGTTTACTAACAAATACCTAATAAATAATTATTTGGTATTTGATACGCCGCCTATGTCCGAGTATAGGTATAACGAAAACAAAAAACAATTTGAGAATTTTGTAATTGGAATAAAACCTGCAATTATGATGGTTTAAAGAATAACGTTTACAGGCACCAGATGAGGATGCATTGACTCTCGCTCAAGGGTTGAAGTCTGTGATGGAAAAACAAGGGGCTGTATTAAATGAGCCTTTAAAACTGGAGACGTATACATCTCCTAATTTTATGGGTTTTTTTGTAGTCGAAGAACATGCTGATTATTTAAAGCGAATAGCAATGCAATATGTTAAAGAGGTTTCAAATGCTAGTAAGTATTTATTTATTCCTTTGAAAATTAGATTATAATAAAAACATTAATTGCATGTATTAAATTATTAGGTATTCTAGACTAAGAATTTTATATAATTATTTTTATAGCCAGGGACTACAGAATAAAATACGAAATAAATATGTTTATAATTTTAAATTTAAGTACTGAGAAAATATACCTTGATATAATGTACCTACTAGATATGTCTTAAAAACTTGATAGTTCATTCCGTTCTGTTTAATTTTATTAAAGTAGTTTTTAAGTAGGCATTAGATTTACTTTATTAATTTTTAGGCGATTACCTACTTACAACATAAAATAATAATTATTAATATTGTAGTTATCAGTGATACTTATGAACACTTCGATGCATTGACAGCTTGTTTCCCTTGGTGCACTACTACTACCGCAAGGTGTATACCTAGAGGAAGCAGATGTAAGCCTAAGTACATGCCTACATGTTTGCTTTTTTTTTTTTGATCAGTTAAATTAAGTTTAATTTTATTTTTACTGTTTAGAGAGCATGACCATTTTCTATTCTCTTTTGATTCATCGTATAGTTACATATATTTAAAAATTTAGATAAAGAAATCGTTTATCTATCTATATTAGGTATTTCATTGTAGGCTTTGGTTTATTTTTTATTTGCTTTCTTTTTATTAGGTACATCTTGATTTTTTTATTCACAAGAAGTTGCTGTTTATTTTATTTATTTGATGTAATAGAGAATATATCTGTTTAGCACTTTCTTTGATTAAAAAACTATATGCCACACCTTCATTCAACAGATGTTGTTAATATTTAATTTTTTTAAATACTGATTTAATTTTTATCGTACAGAAAACTTAATTTCTTTAATTTTTTCACTGTTTGCAGAAAATATATTTCTTAGAAAAATTACCAGTCATTTTAAACACTACCATTCGTTTATCACTTAGATAAAAGAGACCAGAGATATAACATACACCGGTTTTAAACCTGCGCAAATGTTGCCAATTTCTAAAGAAGGGTTAACGGAGTGGGGGAACTGGGCGGCGACACGCGGCGACCCGAACTCTGTGACAGGGACCGGACTTTGTTTATTAGCATCTTTATGAACTATTAGGTTTATTTAAAAGGTGTTTAATCGAATTTTGTATTATGAAATAAAATTAACGTGATTTTTTAATATCAAACAGATGCCACGACATTTTATGTAAAGAGAAAACCTTTTATAGAATATTTCGTTAGCGTTTATTTACTACGGACTTTTCTGCAAGAGATTACAGTAAAATGTTGAAATAGAATATATTGTTAATAGAGCAAAAAATGTTACTGATTGTCTACGAGTATTATAAAAATAGCATGTGCACAGGCTAATACTGCAAATCTACCCTTATGAGTTGAACATTATATTTTTTCTACGGCTATTACATATTATTAAAAATTAGTCAAAATGAGAAAATGCTGTTTTGTATTGTAACCTCAGAAAAAAGTATATTAAGGCTACTTTCTTTAAGAATATTAATTATTATAAAGGATGAGTCACATAAAACTCTAGAAATGCATATGTCTGAAACCAGATAACATTTTAAAATTTAAATCTATTAAAAGTCATTTGGTCGCTAGGGATGAGTGATTATCGAAATAAATTATCGATCATTGAAAATAATCGATTATTTTCGATCAATAGATTATTTTCAAACAATATATTTTTTGTCATTTCCTTTAAAATCGACTACTTGATTATCTTTGAAAAATCAAAAATAATCGATTAATTAAAAAGCCAATTAACCGATAAATCAGTGTTTACAAAATATAATATAAATAGAATTATCGTTTATTTTAAATAATCGATTATTTTCAAATAAACCATTTTTTTTTGTCCATGGAAACAGATTATTCGATAATCTTTGAAAAATCGAAAATAATCGATTAATCAAAAATAATCGATTAATTAAAAAGTCGATTAACTGATAAATCGATTTAAAAAAAACAGAATGGTCGATTATTTTAAATAATTAATTATTTTCGATCAATCGATTATTATCAATAATCTATTTTTATTGTATTTCCTTTAAAATCGTTAATTCGATTATCTTTAAAATACCGAAAATAATCGATAATTCCAAAATAATCGCCTAATCGAAAATAATCAATTAATTAAGAAGCCGATTCTATGATAAATCGATTATTACCAATAATCTATTTTATTGTATTTCAAAAATAATCGTTTAATTAAAAAGTCGATTAACTGACAAATCGATTTTCAAAAAAAAAACAGAATGATCGATTATTTTAAATAATCGATAATTTTCGATCAATCGATTATTATCAATAATATATTTTTATTGTATTTCCTTTAAAATCGATAATTCGATTATCTTTGAAATACCAAAAATAATCAATAATTCCAAAATAATCGCCTAATCGAAAATAACCAATTAATTAAGAAGCCGATTCTATGATAAATCGATTTTCCAAAAAATAAAACGAATTATCTACTATTTTCTAATAATCCTTTTTTCATATTTCCTTTTATTTGAAATTGATTATTCGATTATCGAAAATAATTGATTATTAAAAAGCTGATTATCCAATAAATCGATAATTTTAAAAAAATAATCAAAATATCGATTATGTAAAATAACCGATTATATCCAATCGATTATTTTCATATAATATCTTTGAAAAATCGAAAATAATCAAATAATTAAAAAACCGATTAAACGATAAATCGATTATTTTGAATAAATCTACTTTTTTTGTATTTCCTTTAAAATCGATTAATACATTATCTTAAAAAAAACGAAAATAATTTATTAAAAACAGCGGATAAATCGATTTTCATTAAAAAATATCAGAATTATCGATAAATCGATTATTTTTGTGACCCCTATCGGTCGCTTGCTTTTATCTGAGCATTTAGCTCCAAAATTTAGAGATTCGGATTTTTTGATCCAGTTATCTTTGAAATCGCATTCGATTGTATAATAAATAAATATTGCTAAATTTTGTATTTTTTTTAGTAAACGAAAATTATGTTCGAGTTGTTTAGGGGTTTGTAATGTAACATTTTATTAACGTGACTAAGGGTCGATTCCACCGTTGTGTTAAACGAAGTTTAAAATGACATTTTTACATTAACACTGTCATTTTAATCTCCGTTTAACACAACGGTGGAATCGGACCTAACTCCTGTAACTTTAGTATTTTTTTTTGCTTATACTAGATTATTTTGTTTTGAGACTTAAAATTCAATGTCACTTTCGATTTGACCGCAAATAAGATGAACCTTGAAATTTTAAGTAGGTCATCCTGTATTTCATCTAATATTCTTATAAAAATACCTTATAAAAATAAAATTTAGCTAGCAACTATGATTCTTTACCTCTTATTTATCTACCAAAAAAGGCTAAAAACTACCTTTAGAAAACATTCTTATAAAACTACTTTTTAAATACAAAATTTCGTTAGCAATAATGCCTATTTACTATTTATTTAAATTAAATGTTCAAAATTTTACCCTTTTGTAAATTTATGTAAGTAATATGAAATCTGATTTCTGATGCTTAATATTTATTGAAACCCCTTAATGCGGATCTGAAGTATTCAGCCCAGAGAATCATGGCGCTTTATGTCAAAACGTTAATAAATATTTACCGCTGAAAACGAATATATTCATAACAGTAGTACTTGTATTATAAGTACATACAATTTTTCAAGATACATCGTGACATTTTGAACTTGAAATTGAATAACTAGAACACTTTAAATTGCTAAAATACCAACAAATAAATCAAAAAACAGCTGCCAATGGTGATTAAACTCAGGTGGAGGTGATCGCTGAATGGAAATCGGAGCAATTCGGGTGGCGTCGTGCAACAATGATTTTCAATTGGTGGGTTACTTTGGCTTAAAATAGACAACATGCGCAATGTGCAATGTTACATCTTCGGTCTCTTTAATCTAAGGTTTATCATTCACCATATTTTGTTTTAATATTCTGTGAAGTAATAGACACAATAGTCACCTATAAATGAGCTGATTTTTTACTGATGACAGATTTGGTGTACATTCTCCTCTTGAAGACCAGATTTATTATTTACAGTGCATCTAAAACGCTCACCATTGCTTTTTTATGTTTTTTTTATCATCTCTTTATGATTGATTACTTTAAGGCTGATTTTTCGTTTGTGATAAAGTGCCCTACTGGGTTCCGGTCATGTCTTGTTATCTAGAACCGGCAATATACAGTGAGGACGTATAGATTCGAATAAATTCGATATTTTTCTGTATTGACAGTATTTTAACAAAATGTTTTCACAGGTCAATTTTTATTTTGAATTACGCATTTTATGCTATAATTGGACGTAATAATGACGTCACCACTTTTGTGTACATGACATCATTTTTTTTTTTAAATAGAACAACATATTTTTCTCTCCATTTTTTAATTCCCCAATAATAGACTACAAAAATGTTTGTAATCCTTATTGGTTTGTGCATTCGAGGTAAATGTTATATCAGAAATTTTGAATCCAAATTTTTATTGAAAGGACGACTAATTATTTTCGATACAGTAGATTGACAAATAGAACGATCTCGTTATTCCATAAATCACAAATCTCCTTTTGGGGTCAAGACTGGTTACCTTACCCACACAATATTAAAATTTCAATTATATTCCACGCCTTGTTTTCAATGATCATAGGTAGTACCCCCTTTTCCCGCTCTGTGGCCACACAAAGTCTAAATACTCTCAAAAGTATTTAGAAAGTTCCAAAATAACAACTGGTAGTGCTAATCCTTCCCACCTCTGCTTCCGTTAAGTCATACTCAAATACACTCTTACGTCATTCTTTTTCTTTTCGTGCGCAAGCGGTTAAAAGAAAATAATTTGTTTTCTTTATTATCAAAAATACGTAAATGGGTAAATCAAAGAAGAACATTTTTATATAATTTTATATATATTCGGAAACATATAAATAAACTATCTAATTAGGCATTCCAACGACCTGTCAAACAATAGGTGCCAGTGGGAAATTCTTGTATATTTAAGGGGGTAGCGACATAGTCTTGCAACTTGGACGCTATTTTTATTCGAAGTAGTACTCGCCAAGCCTGCCAATTTATGAAGAAATGTATAGGTAGGTTTTTTAAATATTATTTTTATTGTGTTTGACATAAAGTATTTAAATGTAATCCATTATTCATGATTTTACGTAAAGTAGATAGAATACACCATATGTCGCCACCCTTAGATATACCAAACCTGCCCACTGGTAATTCATTTGTTTGGAATGCCTAATTGTTTTATTAAAACATTCACCTTACATGAAGAACTGTCATGTGTCATGTCAATCAGTGCTGTGATGTCACAACATGTTTTAAGAACCAAATTCCTTAAAATTTACCAGAAAACAAAAATGACAACAATTTTACTCTCTACACACCGGAGTACTAGATTTAGCTATGAGGGTAGTAAAGTACTAGATTCTTTAAGAATGTACTAGTTCTAGTACAATAGTACTAGACTGGTAACACGGATGTCAATAGAGGAAAGGGCGCAATAAACCTATATCCGAATGACGTTTCTTTTTGTTAGTGGCTGTCTATGGTGGCTGTTGGGTAGCCTCTCCGTACATATTTCTATGTATCATAGGTATATAACAGTTATATAAATAGGATGACTTAATACCTGAGGATCTATGTAGATTTTTTTCAGTTTATTATACTTTTCGCTTAAAGCTCGTTGCCTAATTATATCATGAATGGTAATATTACCCAAACCTATCAGGGGGATGAAATTATTATCTAGATAATTATTTAGATAACCTTATAGAAATGTGTGTAGTTTTAAATTTTTAATGTCTAATTATAAGCTGTCAAGAATTGTAATATTACCCAAAATTATCTTATTAGATAAGTAACTTTATACTATACAAGGGTGTAGTTTGAAATTCTTACTCCGGGGATGGAATTATTGATGTATTTATTAAAAAATGTAACAAACTAGATTTCTTACGATTTTTTATTCAAAAAATTATGTTAAAAAGAAAATATTTAAAGGCGATGTTTGAATAATTTGTATGCCGGGTTTCTTTGATCTGCTAACATTAGCAGAGTAGGAAAAAAGGAGACGCTGGTGCCTTATATAGAAAGGAGGCTCGAAAGATTTGATATGAAGGCTTTCCGATGTGCTTGATCTAAAGGCTCCAAGATATATTCGCCTAGCAGTGTTAGGTATTGAATTGGGGGATTTTAGATTGGATTTGGAGGCAGACATGTAAAGTATGCTACCATAATCTATTCTGGATCTAATTATCGACTTGTAGATTTTAAGAAGAACTTGCTTATTAGGAGATTTTAGGATATTTATCCTTTTTAAATAGTTGCCCTTCGTTTTTTGTATAATTATGATGTCTCCATGTGAGCCTTTTTTTGTGATGATCAACAACTTGTAAACGAACTCAATTCAAATTTATGGATGTTTTGTCTTCTTGTAAATTGGATGATTTTGGATTTGGAAGGTGACAGCTAGAATCCTGTTCTTGTGGTTCTCTGAAAAGTGTTGTCTAGAGCTTTTTGGAGTAAGGTGCATGTACTTCCGGTGTACCTTCCTTGGCAGAAAAGGATTAGGTCATCAGCGTACATTGAATATTGTACTGGGCGTAGCACACAGTAGCATATGTCGTTCATAGCGAGAAGGAATAGGGTGGTGATAATGACTGAGCCTTGCGGTACCCCATTTTGAATATATACTGCGTCAGATATTTTTTCCACTTGTAGAAACTTTAAGAGTCCTGTCGGTAAAAAAGTTTTGGAAGAATGAGAAAGCGTTTCCCATGATATTTATTTATTTTAGTCTCTCAAGAATAGCTGGTCTCCAGGTGGTGTCAAAGGCACTTTCAATATCAAGCGTTATGACGATGATGTCATTTCGGTCTTTTCTGATTGGAAAACGACAGAGTACATGTCAATTAAATAGGGCTTATTGCACTTCGATGGGAGGGTGGTTTGTCGTTCTTTTTGATAGAGGGATGACGATTGATTGGCGCCATATTATTGGAAACTGTTGACTAGACTATATTTTGTCATAGAGTTCTAGCAGTTTTGAGAGTTCCTGGATGGATATCTTTGAGGAATGTTGATGGAATGTGGTCATGGACTGCGGCTGAGTTTTTCGAAGATAAAAGAGCAGTATGGAGTTCTGTGTATGTAAAGAGTAAATTGATTGGATCGGAGTTATGTGGGGGCGATTGTGCGTGTGTGGGGTGGGGTATTTGGAGAGATATTGTTGGATTGAGATTTTTTTATAGTACGCTAGGATATTGGCAACATCTTGGTCGTCTGTAACTATTTTTTATGGTGAATGAGGACCGGGATTTTGTTACTAGTTTTACGTCCACGCATTTCCTTCATATTGGTTTAAACTTGAGTGGCAGGGGTGCTGGGCGTCATTGTGCTGACAAATTTGTTCTAGGAGTTTTGTTCTCTTTAGGATGCGTTTTGAAATGGATTTCAGTTTTTTTTTAATTTAATTAAGACATGTTCACGAAAAATTAACAGAAAAATATGTTGTTCTATTTTAAAAAAAATCCATGACGGCGACAATGTGTTAAAATTAATTAATTACTCTTGATTACATAAGAATTAATTAACAAATTTTTGTCAGTTTATTATAAAATGTTGTGACCTCAAAAAGTTCGTCAAATACCTTGAGCCGTTTAAAAGTTATAATCATATAAAATAGGCGGTGAAAATATGGTTCACTAGGTATTTTCTTAAGATTATAATGTAGTAAACACAAAATTAATATGAAATAATGACATGGCCGGAACATAATAAAGACACAGTCAGCTCACTATAACCAAATGACTAACATTATCTGTCTGAACATTATTGGCTTATTCTTTTAAGAATTTCCTTATAATTCTTAAATTGATCATCAATTTCATTTGCACGAGCTTGTTTCTCATTCTCTAATTTTACTTTAAATATCGAATAACCAAATTTGTGAGAATTAGTCAAATTTTCCATTTAAAAAAATTATTAAACTTATTAGTTCAAATTAATTATTAAAGCTTTATTGAAGAAAGTACACAACAGACAATATTTATTTCTCAACTAGTTTTTAGTATTCTCTCGTTTCAGCCATAAGTTTAGAGCCACACGTAAAGTCTCTGCATTTAACCTTAGCCTACCAATTTCCAAATTCTCAATATTCCAATTTGAAGTCATTAATAGAAGAATTGGATCCTGGCGCTTCGGGGGGATGGGAACTAAGATTGTATTCCAGGGATCCTAGGATTAATGGGAAACAAATTCACAAGGTAGTATTTTTGTGCTTTTGATAAAACTAAAAAGCAGATGTAATTAAAACAATCCCATATTGAAAATATTCTAAAAAGGTCACTCAGTATTTTTAGTGTCTTTTTATTTAAAGCAATAACTCCACTAAATCGTGATATTTTTACAGAGATTTCCTTAAATACAACCGAAAATATGATCTTGAACTTGGGAATTTTTCATTATCAGTCATTGGATATTTACTTTTTACCTTTAAAAATACTTATTGTGAGATAAGGTAATCAAATTTCAAATAAAAATATTTTTTTCCTGATCGCAAAGCCTATTTACTTTGTCCGGCATATAAATAACTAAGCGATAGGAAGTTTTATGTACTGTACCTACCAGACAAAACAGATAATCTGTAAGTACATTTTATTCGTTTTCTATTAAGATTAATTTAGGTTTCATATGATAGTGAGTGGGGATTTCAGTTTTTTTAGGGGTTAACTCGTAAGTTTGTAATTTTTATACATATAGGGTGGGCCATTAGTGGGTGGAAGTCCAATATCTCGAGAAAATGTCAAATACACAGCTCACAAAGGTGCAAGGCAACATAAAATAATTTTTTTCAAATCTATTTTATTTTTGAACTCTAGTAAACATTTTTTGTCTAAACACCATGTGTCTAAATTAAATTGTTTTCAAGTTTCTGACATTTAAAAATTGACTTTTTCATACTTTGACAAGCACCTACATAGTTGAAGTTAGAGTAAAACAGTTTACATGTCACACTATCTTAGTTTTTTACGTCCTATCCAGATATGCCAACTTAACTAAATCCAACTTCTGGTTAAATCGGAAGTGGGTTATTTTATTGCATATTTGTATAAAGCACAAAAAATTAAGATAGAGACATGTAAACCGTTTTACCCTAATTTCAACCGTGAGGGTATTACATCTTGTGAAAGTGTGAAAAAGTCAATTTTTGAATGTCAAAAGCTTGAAAACAATTGAATTTAGACATAATATGGTGTTTCAGACAAACATACTTAGATATTTTTTTACTAGAATTAAAAAAAAATAGTGTTTTTTGTAAAAATAAATTTTATGTTGTCTTGCATTTTAAGGGCACCCTGTATATTGGAAAATATTTTTACAATAGGCATCTTTGTGAACTGTAAAACTTTTGTATATGACATTTTTTCGTATTTTCAAACACAACCGTGATATTGGACTTTCACACACTAACGGATCACCCTGTATGTATTGTCATGTCTATTATACAGGGCGGGCCACCGGTAACGCCTCGATCTGTGGAAAAACTATATGATTTTTAAAATGTTTTCACGAGAATAAGTATATCAGAAAAGACAACAATTTAAAAATAATTTCAATTGTACAGGGTTCTCCAAGAAAGTGATACATATGAAAATTAGGTTTTTTTATTTTATATTTGAATTGCCCTCGTTTTTATTATTGTAACAATACCAAATAGTATGAAATAATCCATGGTATTTCAAACGCTATAACCAGTTTTATACAGTATGGTTCAAATGAAAGGAATAAATTCATTATAATGGAAGTAGTTGGTTTTTCGAAAAAATGCTCGGACAGGTAAATTTTGTTTACTTAAAGCGCAATTTTTTAAATAGAATTCAATTTTCCCCCACTTCCCATTTTTGGTCAGTGACGTCATTGACAATTTTTTTAAATAGTAACCCCATTTTTTTTTTCTAGATTTTGACAGATCTTGCAATTTCCTACTCGGAAACATAATATTTGTAATATCTGACAACAATTTTTTTTTAATAAAAGTCATTTAAAGATCAGATACATAAATTTTATTTTATTTTGAAACACAATAAATGAATAAAAGATTATTTGTAATTAAGTGATTTATCTAAAAAAATAATAATAATAATAACAAAAAGAATTTTTCACAAATTCTTTTTTATTATTATTATTATTATTGTTATTAATATTATTATTATTATTATTTTGTTAGATTAAACACTTAATTACAAATAATTATCTTTTATTCATTTATTGAGTTCTCAAAATAAAATAAAATTTATGTGTCTGATCTTTAAATGACTTTTATTCAAAAAAAAAATTGTTATGTAAGATATTTCAAATATTATGTTTCCGAGTAGGAAATTGCAAGATCTAACAAAATCAAGAAAAAAAAATTGGGGTTACTATTTAAAAAAATTGTCAATGACGTCACTGCCCAAAAATGGGAAGTGGGGGAAAATTTAATTCTATTTAAAAAATTGCGCTTTGAGTGAACAAAATTGACCTGTCCGAGCATTTTTTCGAAAAACCAACTACTTCCATTATAATGAATTTATTCCTTTCATTTGAACCATACTGTATGAATATCCTATTGATTTCAATGACATGTATATTAATGCCAAAAAAAACAATTGAAAACCAATTTATTAAAAATAAATAAAAATTAATAAAAATTAATAAAAATTAATAAAAATTAATAAAAATTAATAAAAATTAATAAAAATTAATAAAAATTAATAAAAATTAATAAAAATTAATAAAAATTAATAAAAATTAATAAAAATTAATAAAAATTAATAAAAATTAATAAAAATTAATAAAAATTAATTATTAAAAATTAATTATTAAAAATTAATTATTAAAAATTAATTATTAAAAATTAATTATTAAAAATTAATTATTAAAAATTAATTATTAAAAATTAATTATTAAAAATTAATTATTAAAAATTAATGAAAATTAATAAAAATTAATAAAAATTAATAAAAATTTATAAAAATTAATAAAAATTAATAAAAATTAATAAAAATTAATAAAAATTAATAAAAATTAATAAAAATTAATAAAAATTAATAAAAATTAATAAAAATTAATAAAAATTAATAAAAATTAATAAAAATTAATAAAAATTAATAAAAATTAATTATTAAAAATTAATTATTAAAAATTAATTATTAAAAATTAATTATTAAAAATTAATTATTAAAAATTAATTATTAAAAATTAATGAAAATTAATAAAAATTAATAAAAATTAATAAAAATTTATAAAAATTAATAAAAATTAATAAAAATTAATAAAAATTAATAAAAATTAATAAAAATTAATAAAAATTAATAAAAATTAATAAAAATTAATAAAAATTAATAAAAATTAATAAAAATTAATAAAAATTAATAAAAATTAATAAAAATTAATAAAAATTAATAAACATTAATAAAAATTAATAAAAATTAATAAAAATTAATAAAAATTAATTAAAATTAATCAAAATTAATCAAAATTAATAAAAATTAATAAAATTAACAAAAATTAATAAAAATTACAAAAAATTAACAAAAATTAATAAAAATTAATAAAAAGTAATGAAACTTAATAAAAATGAATAAAAATGAATAGAAATGAATACAAATGAATAAAAATTTAAAAAAAAATGAATAGATATGAATAAATATAAAAAAATGAAAAAAATAAAAAAAATAAAAAAAATTAATGAAAATCAATAAAACTACCAAAAAAGGAAGTCATGTATTTTTTTATATTAATAACACGACAATATGCGAGCAAAGCCGCGGGCAATAGCTAGTATATAGATAAACCAACAAAACACAAAATTTGGTACTAAACAAAAACACATATCCATTTTTTTTAAGCAGTGTTATATTATTTTGTAGTTTGTGATTGGTTGATTTCATAAGAATGTAAACATTCTTCCAACTAGTGGAAGAATGTATATCATACTTAAACTAAAAATGTATCAAGAATCAACATAGTCGTGGAGAAAAACAATTAATGTTGAGTCCTACGCTAATTTACATTATGTTTCATTAAAATGACTCATTGACATTATTTTAAATTACTTTATCCCAAAAACTAAACATAATAAACACCCTGCGAAGTCCATTTTTCAAATAACTGAAATCGTTAGACTAAAAACATCAACATTTTACTCGCTTTCAGATATTATTTATCAAACAATCATCCATCATACTATATCACTTGACAGGGACAAAAGAAGTAATGCTCTTTGTGTCATATCTACGAGTATAATAAAATAATCCCTTATATATATTTTCTATCTCTTTTACAAAAGGAACATCAAATTAATAAACTATTTCAATTCGTAAACCAACCCTCATGCGGGTAAAGATAAAAATATATATATTCGACAAATAACCGTTATTTCGTTATTATCATTTTAAGTTTTTTTAAGGTCGTCCACGCCTACACGCCTATTGAATCAGATGAACTTGACCTTAGATCCGGTGATTACGTTTTTGTGAGTTCAGAAGCCGTGGTTAATTCTCTAGACGGGTGGGTTGAGGGTACGTCTTGGTTGACAGGACAGTCAGGGCTTTTACCGATATCATATACGGAACGGACTGCGGAATCTGATTCTTGGACGCTTCATAAAAAGGTGAGTAGTTTTATTATTGTTATTTACAAAAAAAATTTGTTAAAAACGCTTAGATATTTCGCTTTTTATTTAGATATAATAATTCATGAAAGTGCAGTGCTATTATAGAGTTATTTGTATAATCTACTAGCGGACAATTTGAAAGTTATGTCAATGTATTTAAAAAAAAAAGTTTTCAAAGTACCTATAAATAATTTGTTAGTTTTTTCTTCCAGATATAAGTACCTAAGTTTTCTTTGTAACTTTTTGTTATTCTTGGATATAATAACTAATACTTTTATATACCTACTTTCATATTAACAGAAAATTAAAACAAAAAAAAAACAAGACTTACTCCTTATTAATGTATTTAGAGAAATTTGTATTATCTAAATAAATTGTGAACTGTGGAATTAAAACTTGAAATTGAATTAACATAAAATAAACTTTATTAAAATTAATTAAAGATTGACTGGCCAGTTGGTTTTGAAACATGTGCCAAACAGAAATACATACACACACAATCACATATTTTTTTTACATTATTATTATTTTTTTGTCATCTGTATTAACTACTTAGGTTATTAGCCTCGTATTCTGGCAAGGCTTTGTTACTGTTTCCCAGCGCCACGTATTCTTGTCTGATATAGTTTGTACCTTAGAATTTGGTATCGCGTTAATGCATATTCGACGGGTTTTATTTTTTGTGTAGTATATTAGATACATTAGTAGTTATTTATGTATCAAGGGCGTAAAACAGGCGTTTATGGACCGCAACGTGTAAGTAAGATCCCGAGGCGCTAGACGAGGGCTATTAACACGTAAGGTCCATAAACGCAGTTTACGCCCAAAATACGTACAAAATTTTATGCACGACCCTTTTAATGATAATTTATTAACAAATATACAGGATGTTCCCTTAGTGCGTAATTGTGCAATATTTCAATTTGTGTTATAGACACGTAAAAAAGTGTTAAATAAAAGTTATGTGGATTTGAAAGATACATATTTAAAAAATATTTTTTGGGTATACAGGGTGGTGCATTTTTTCCTGGTAAATAAAAATTTGTTTTTTAAATAGAACACCCTGTATTTTATTTTATTTTTAGAATGGTTTGGTAATAAATTTTTTCAAATGTAACACCCTATATATTATTTTAATATAAAATTCCTTATAAATTTACCTATCCAATACCAATATTTTAGTCAATAACACATATACAGGGTGTCCCATCAGTGCGTGATTGATCGATAGCTATTTTATTATTGGAAATACAAAAAAAAATTATATAAAAGTTTTATGACTATGATAAATATTCTAAAATAAAGATGGTGGTCTATAAACGAGTGGCTGACCAAACTTAATACTTTTTAAAGCACCTGTAGGTAATTATACATATTTAATTATTTGATTGTTTTCACATCGTCAAATAATTTTAATAGACTTCATTTATTTGCTTTCTTATACAGTATGTCCCCCTAAGTTGGAATCATATGAGAAAACTTTTTTACTATTAATTTTCGGAAAAAAAGTTATTCTTCATAAAAACTTCTGCATGATCTAAAACCTAGAATTCATATTTTTTGACAAACCTCGTATACGGCTTGAAAAATTTGATATCTGATGACTGTATTTTTGGTCATGCAGGACTTTTTATCAAGAATAACTTTTTTCCTATAATCAATAATATTTTTTTTTTATTTGGTTCCAACTTAAGTAGACACACTGTATATAGGGTGTGTCAAAATGCGGGATAACGATTTTCTCAATTTTTGAATGGAGTACCCTATATGTTATACCATCAATTAATTAATACTTAGATGCGCTTTTATGTTTAAAAAATATAAAACTGTACTATGTTAAATATAAACATTTAAAAAAAAATGAATCATGATATTTAAAAAAAAAATACAGATATAATAAATAATAATAAATAAAAAAAAAAACGAAAAACAAAGCAAAAAAAAAACAAAAAAGAAATATATATAATGGAATTCGTCACCTAAAATACATATAATTATCTATAATTAATTGTAACACAATTATTTTAACTCTTGTTTAATTGTTATTATGATGTAAATTTTGTACTTTTAATAGACTTTTAAGTTCCTTCATTATTAATTATTGTATTTTTGTGATTTGTGAAAATTGTAAATAAGTTTAGATTCGTTTTAACAACATTAACTCTGGCCAATTGATCTGAGATTAGGGCCATCATACAAAACACACATACAATTAATATAAAGTATTCCGTTTAGAAAATTTAAAAAATCGTAACCTCACATTTTGACACACCCTATATACAACATAGCAAATGAATGAAGTCAATTAAAATTGTGTGACGATGTGAAAACAATCAAATATGTATAATTACCTACAGGATATTTTGCTTTAAAAATGTGTAGATTTGGTCAGCACCTCGTTATGGACCACCCTGTATGTTTAAGAATAATTGTTAAATATGGTCATACAACTTTTATATTAAAAATTTCTTCGTATTTCTAATAATCGCTATCGATTAATTAGGCTAACATATTGGTATCGTTGTACAGGCAAATTTATAGGGAATTTTATGTCAAAATAATATACAGGATGTTGCATTTAAGTAAATTGAACTTAACATTAGCCATATTTAAGACATATAATTTTTAATTGAAATTTTTTTATCTATAACACAAATTGATATATTGAACAATTACGCACTAATGGGGCACCCTGTATAAACTTTATGTACGACCGTTTTAATGATCGTTTATTAATAAATAACTGTAATTTTCTCTTTTCCGCCTTTTGTGAGCAGGTTTTTATAAAAGAAATTTACTTTACCGCCCCGCGTGGAGTAAAGTAGTTCGCGGGCGATAAAGGGACACTTTACTCCCGCTAAACGTTTTTATAATCTGGTATTTATCGCCCGGTCGTGCATAAAAGTTTATTAAAAAGTTAGGCATTAAAATATTTTTAAAAATGATAGTAAAATATTGGTCTCTTTATAAATTCAATAAAAACAATTGTAAAAGGATAATTATATTGTTACAATAGTGTCGTGCGAGCCATTTTCGATCAGTACGGTAATGGGGTCCATAACCCTTTAGTGAAATAATTCTCCACAATACCGAAAGTCTTTTTTAAAAAATTTATTTTACTTTTAAATTACAAAAAAAAATATTTCTACGATGTTAATCGCATAAAAGCTAACAATAATCTGGTTTTACATTATCATAAAACAACCGAACAAGTGTTGTAATCCGATACGGCACATAACTGAGTTTCTAAGGTATCAGCGTTATTCTTAGAATTCTAGGGTTGAATGGTGACATATTTCCTCCCCTCGAAGTTTCAAATCCAGAGAGTCAGCGAAGGATTTGAACCTCAGCAAGTTCTTGGGTTATTGACAATGCGTTCGATTACTTCTTCTTGACTATGGAATTTGACCTTTAAATTTTTCTTTTGGTATTTCCAGATTTCGTGACGGTGGAGTGCTGTATAGGGATGTTCATTTGTTGACAAGTAGAGGTTGGTGCCTCGAACATTTGTATTTCCAGATCGTTTGCAGAAGTATATTTTTGGTAATGTTTTCTTGCAATGGTCATATATACATTCAATCGTAGTACAACTTATTGATAACTAAATATTTATTTTCATGTAAAACTACCTTGAACTGACTCTTTTCAAGAAATTATTAGAACAAGTTATTGGAATGTGTAGAATTTTGGAAATTTGATATGTAACTAAATTATTATTATTTTTTTTTTTTATTTGTCAAATGTTTAATCATTAAGGTATTTTCTAATTTGTTAAATGTTATTGGATTTTCAATATCCTAGACTATGGAATAAATTATATTATACTAACCAATCGTTGACTAATAATATCTTTAATGTGCAGTGAATGTTCAGGTAATCTGTCTATAAATGAAGCAATATGATTTATTTGTTCCTGACAATAGTTAATTTTGAAAACTAAAAGTATTTTTGAGGGGGCGTTTTATATTATCCATGTGTATTTTGGGTTGAGTTTTAGTGGATACAGTTTTATTTTTTGTGCTTAATTTCTTTATGCGTGTTGCCTTGCGGAATTTGTTAGCAGTTTTCTGCCTTTTGTGATTTTTTACAATTTTTTTTTTGATTTTGCTCGAATATTTCCGGGGGATCTCGTGTTTTGTTTACGTTTTGTATGCGTTTTTCTTTCTCTTCGATTAGGTTTTCGTTAATTTTGGAGTATAGTAATTTTGAGCGTTCTCTATGATCATTTATGTAATCGTTTATGAGAACTTTGTCAAGATCTAAATTGAAAGGATCATTGGAACTTACGTGTCCGTTGATAATATCTATTGGTTTTAATTTTGTGACTGAATGTATTGAATGATTGTAGGCAAGGATAGCATAAATTATTTTAGTTGTAATAGGTGTTTTAAGAAAACCTCTTGTATTTAATAATCTAATGTGTTCAATAAGTGTTGAGTGAAATCTCTCGATACTACCGTTAGATTGAGGGTGATTGGGTGAACAGAAATGTACTTTAATTTTATGTAGTCCTAATAGTTCCGACATAACAGAATTTTTAAATTCTGTTCCATTATCAACTACAATTTGCGTGGGTACCCCATGATGTGAGAAAAAGGAAATAAGGTTATTAACGATTTCGGTGCTACAGAGTGCATTTATATGATAAATTTGAGCATATTTTGAAAAAGTATCAATGATAGTGAGAAATTTGTTATTTTCTATAGTGAAGGTATCTAAATGAATTATTTCGAATGGTTTCGTCGCCGTTGGTGTTACATTCATTTTGACTGTAACGGGGTGACGTTCGTACTTACTTTGTTGACAGATTTCACAATCGTTAATAAATGTTTGAATTGATAATTTCATAAACGGCCAATAATATTTATCTTTCATTCTTTGATATGTTTCATCAATTCCTCTATGATTGGATTTACCCTCGTGATAATTTTGAATTAATTCTTTCATAGTGGTTTTCTCGGTAATATCAATTAATTTTTTGTTACATTTTTTTAGTTTTAAAGATGAATATTTGAAATATTTTTGTAGGGTTACTAAAAACGGTTCATATAACTCAGCATTTTCGAAATATAAATAGTATTGTGAATCGGGATTAATGTAGTTTTTTACAAAGTCAATGACATCGCCTTCAAAGTTATTCTGTGAAACTTGTAAATGTATACGGTTCTTTTTTTCAAACAATATTTTTATTCGGGGATTAGCAGGGGAATGCAGTACAGAAGTTATAATTATTTGGTTGGAACCGTAATTAACAGCTGTATCTATAACAGGTATTTCAAAGGTAGGATTTTGTCCGGCATTGGAATGTACTGTATGATTGTCATTGTCGTCGCTTAGTTCATCATTATCGATTATTAATTCATTTTGAGGTTCGATATCAGGTTGAACTTGTGTCGATAAATTGTCTAAATTTTGATTTTGTTGATTATTATTGATTGTTTGGTCATTTATATCATTGTTTGGTGAAGGACTTGGTGTCGGATTGACAGGAATGGGGAGAATTTCAGTATATAAGTCTACTTGTGAATTCTGTGTGTTAGGTATATCTGTTTGTTTGGAATTAGAGAATAATTTTGGATTGTTTTCAGTATTAATGTCAACTTCTTTAAGTATTTCGCCTAGTTGTTCCCAGAATGGGGTCTCCTTGGTGTGAATTTCGATCCTAGATAGGGCATCGGCATTTGAGTTACTTTTTCCTTGTTTATAAATGATATCGTAATTATATTCAGAAAGTTTTAGTTTCCACCGGGTAAATTTGGTGTTTTCGTCTTTAAGAGAGAAAAGCCACTTTAATGGTTTATGATCAGTAATAATATTGAATTTCCTACCATACAAATAAGGTCGGAAAAATTTCGTAGACCATACTATCGCTAATAATTCTTTCTCGATTACTGAATAATTTTGCTCGGAATCGTTAAGTGTTCTAGACGCGTAGGCAACAGGCAAATCTTTTCCTATCTGACCTTGAGATAACACTGCTCCTATAGCGAAATTACTGGCATCAGTAGTTAGATTAAATGTCTTTGTGAAATCGGGGTATTGTAGAATCGGTTCATTTATTAATAGGTTTTTGCAAGTCTCAAAACATGTTAAAAACTCATGATCATGCACTATTTTAGCACCCTTTTTTAGGCACTTTGTTAAGGGCTTGGTTATTTTCGCAAAGTTATTGATAAACTTACGATAGTAACCTAGCAGTCCTAAAAATCCCTTTATTTGTTTAGTTGTGTTTGGGACTGGAAACATTTTTATTGCTTTTATTTTGTCGGGGTTTGGTCTCACGCCTTCATATGGCCTAAATAGGCGACTTCTTTGCATAAAAACTCGGATTTGTCGAGCTGTATCTTAAAATTTGCTTCTCGAAGTCGTTGGAAAACATTTTTTAGTCTTTCGATATGTTCCTGAAGGGATGTTGAATATATAATAATGTCGTCGAGGTATACTAAACATTGTTCGTTTTGTATACCTCTGAGAATATTATCCATGACCCTTTGGAATGTGGAGGGGGCTCCTTTTAGTCCAAAAGGCATGCGACAAAATTCCCAATGGCCTTGTTCTGTGGAAAAAGCTGTCTTTTCAATATCTTGTTCATTCATCTCGATTTGGTGAAAACCGCTCGCCAAATCGAGAGTTGTAAAATATTGACACTTGCCCAATTTATCCAATAAATCCGTGATATTAGGCAATGGGTACTTATCGTCTATAGTTTTCGTGTTTAGTTGTCTATAGTCGATAACTACTCTCCACTTTTGTTTTCCTGAAGCATCTAGTTTTTTTGGAACCACCCATATGGGGGAATTCCATGGTGAGTTACTAGGCCTTATTATGTCAGAGTCTAACATTTTTTTGATTTGTTTTTGGACCTCGTCTTTATAAATAAACGGGTACCGATAAGGACGAGAGTAAACAGGGATTTCGTCCGTGGTTCGAATTTTATGTTTTGTTCTATTGGTAAATGTTAAAGGCGTATTTTCTTGATAGAATACATCTGAATATTCTTGACATATTTTTAAAATAGCTAATTTCTCTTCTTCGTTTAAGTGACCTACCCTAATTTGACCTAAATCTAATTGTTGTATTGAATCATTTTTAATATAATTAAAATCAATATTTTCGTAATCTTGTTTTTCGAATTTTTCTACTGTTACTGGTTGCGAAAAATCTAATGTTACTGGGACCGTGTTATTATTTAGAATTGTGGTTATTGCCTCGCCGTTTTTTGCTATAGTAAGAGTTTCTGGTATTTCACAATTATGTATTTTCTGATGGGGGATAATAATTTCTCCATCTAATATATTACTTCTAATTTTAATAACTTGGTGGCTCCTTGGAGCGATTTCAATTAAGTTGAGCTCTTTGTTAGTATGGTAAAATAAAAACTTAATTCTATTATAAGGAGTAACTAAATATCCGTCTTTAAAATCTAAACTTGCCTGTAAATATTTAATATTATCTAAGCCAATAAGTCCATTAAATACATTATGAAATTTAAATAAATAAAATTTAAGATATTTAGTTTCTGGTAATTTAAATATTTTTGAGGCTGGAATGGTAGCGCTAAATTTGTGAGCCGATTTTTGGAAAACCGTTGACACTATGAAAGGGTCCTCTCTAATTAAATTTGGAAAATATTTATTAGCGATCACTGGGTCTATAAAAGATTTTGTAGATCCGGAATCAATGAGAATTTTGATTTCATATTCTGGAAAAATAATATACGGCAATTCACTAGAATTGTTAGTATTAATGGAAATTATTGGTGGAGTTAACTTTTTTTCGACTGTTGAGGCATTACCTGAAAATTTTCATTATTTACGTTCGCGATATTCGAAATTTCATCGCAATTCTGATCATTTGGGTGATATTGATTAGTCTCAAATTGATCAGTATAATAATATGTATTGACATTATCACAAAAATTATTTTGGTCAATTTCTGTGGTAAAAAGTTCTTCGGCAACAAAATTTGGCCGCTGATTATAATTAAAATTGCGAGTGGAAGTACTCATTGGAGTGGGTTTAAAATTTTGATTTTACCTATTGAAATTTGATGGACCGGGTCTAGAATAGTTTACAGTATTTCTAGTTGACACACTCATTGGCGTTGGTTTAGAAAAAACTTGATTATTAGGATTCGGCTTGAAAACATTTGTATTTATTGGCTCTTTAAAAACTTGGGCGTTTGTAAAATATCTTGGTTGCTGAACATTTGCTCTAGGTTGAATATTTATCGGTTGAGATGGAAATGAATTTTGCCTGAATTGATTAGTTTGAAAATTAAAAGGTACATTTTGAACAAAATTATTTCTTTGCTGTGGAAATTGTATTTGTCTGCTTTGATTCATTCTATTTTGTGGTCTTGTAAAATTTTGATTTGGGAAATTTTGAAAATAATGATTATTTTGTTCTTTTATAACATACTGTAAAGCTTCAGTTAAACAGTTAGGCTTCATACACCTTATTGTAGTGCCCAAGGGTTCTTTTAACCCAGATAGAAATGTTTTCAAAGCTAGTTCCTGATATAATGTTGGTTTAAGATTTTTCGCTTCTAGCGTGGTCTCGTGTACTTCGACATAACTACATAAAAGATTCAAAATGTCTAAACATTTGTCAAAAAATTGTTTTGGAGTTTCATTTGGACCCTGTCTTAACATGACTAAATCTCTGTTGAGGCAGGCTTCATCTCTCTGATCGGCAAAACTAGTAGTTAAAATTGCTTTTAATTCTTCCCATGTAGTTACGCTTTTTATATTAGCAACTTGTTTAGCACTTCCACGTAATTTACCTATGATTGAATTTAACAAGAAAAAGTTTTTGAAATTGTTTTGATTTTGGAAATCATAAAAATTGCCAATTAGAGATTCACTAGTAGATAAATATCGACTTAATTCGCATGGATTCCCATCAAATTCGGGAATACAACTTAAATATTCTGATTTAAATTCTTGAGGCATCTCGCTACTATTTAAATTCTCGTTACTATCTAAGTTTTCGTTATTATCTAATTTTTTGTTACTATCTAAATTTTCGTTACTATCTAATTTAGGGTTTTCTTGAGAGTCAGTTAAAGGAGAATCAATACTTAATCTATTTAAATTTTGTAGTAAATCTTCCATAAGTTGTACTTACATTAATATGAAAATGACCTTCAGCATTCCTTAACTATGAAGATGGACCACCAGATCTGCGATTTTGTCTTCTCTGATGAGATCTTCGTGAATCGGGACGATTTTGTTCCAAATTCCGGTGTTCGTCTAGTTCTGAGTTGCACTGGTTCGATGATTGAGCCGGTTTCCTGATTTTTAAGGAGCCGCCAACACAACACGTCTACTTCGCGAAATCACCCTGTATACTAGGTTCAATTCAGTCAATCGTTGAAACGAAAAATTTACGTTCGATACGTAAACTTCTGAGAATCCTACTGACTGCGCCAAATAATTCTCCACAATACCGAAAGTCTTTTTTAAAAAATTTATTTTACTTTTAAATTACAAAAAAAAATATTTCTACGATGTTAATCGCATAAAAGCTAACAATAATCTGGTTTTACATTATCATAAAACAACCGAACAAGTGTTGTAATCCGATACGGCACATAACTGAGTTTCTAAGGTATCAGCGTTATTCTTAGAATTCTAGGGTTGAATGGTGACATATTTAGTGTCACAAAATATATATTATTTAAAAAAAATACTGAAGAATTTAAATTTAGCACTCTTCCTCCAATTTTTCCATTACGGTCCATTTTAGAAAAATCATATATAAACAAAAATTATAGGGATCAATATCGCAAACAACTTTTAGTTCAACAATTTTCATAAAAATCAGAATTTTGCACATTTTGTCAAATTTCTCGAATACGGACCATTTCAGGAAATTTTTATATAAAACAAAAATTATAGATAATAATATTAGAAGTAACTTTTATTTGAACAATTTTCTTCTCCAAACATAAATAACAGATATATTCCATAAAATATAAAAACGGCCTCCCATAAAGTACCCCCCCCCAGATGTTCCGACTTTGTCCAAAATCTAATCATTTCACGTCAGGCCGAAATAAAACTTAAATTTAAAATGTAATGTTTTTTTCTTTATCCGTTTTTGAGTTTCCTTCAAAGTTCAAAATTTACACATTTTCTCAAATATCTCGAATACGGTCCATTTTAGAGAAATTATGTATAGAATAAAAATTATAGAGAATTATATTACAAACAACTTTTATTTGAACAATTTTTATAAAAAAAATATATATTTTTTTTTTCATTTTGTAAAATTTCTCGAATACGGACCATTTTAGGAAAATTTTGTATAGAACAAAAATTATAGATAATAATATTAGAAGTAACTTTTATTTGAAGAATTTTCTTCTCCAAACGTAAATAACAGATATATTCCATAAAATATAAAAATGACCCCCTATAAAGTACCCCCCAGATGTTCCGACTTTGCCCAAAAACTAATCAGTTCATTGGACGATGGAATAAAGCTTAAGTTTAAAATTTGGTGTTTTTCTGTGTATCGGTTCATGAGTTATGCGACACACAGACACACACACAGACATCATCGCGAAAATAGTCAAAACGGATTCAGGGGACCTCAAAACGTAAAAATCCGTCGAAAACTCGAGGTCGAAAAAAATCATGATTCCTATACTTTCCTTATATCTGTATACAGATAGGAAAGTAAAAAATGGTAAATTTACGAAGAAAAAACTGTTTTAGATTTTTCTAAATAAGTCAACCCCTACTGACGACAAAAAAATGCCGCCGCAACCAGAAAGTGAATTAAAAGAACCATCTGCCTTAAATTTGGACGTGATTTTGCCCCAGGTGCCACCCCAAATTAACGAAAATGTTGAACTGGACGATGGAATTTTATATCAAAATTTGCAAGAATTGAAAAGGAAAACTGCAGCTGACAAGGTATAATAATTAAAAAACCGTTTGAGAATTACATTTTTTTTACATTTACTGATACGAACTTTTTGTGAAAAAACCTTTTTCCTTCTTATCACTACTTTTTATATAATTTTAATGTGATTAAAGTTATATATTTTTATATATTTTTATATATTTTTATATATTTTTATATATTTTTATATATTTTTATATATTTTTATATATTTTTATATATTTTTATATATTTTTATATATTTTTATACAGTTTGTCCCCCTAAGTTGGAATCATATGGAAAACTTTTCTATTATTAATTTTAGGAAAAAAAGTTATTTTTCATAAAAAGTGCTGCGTTATCTAAAACCTAGAATACAGTCATCAAATATCTAATTTTTTCAGCGGTATACGAGATTTGTCAAAAAGTTTTACTTTATTCTTTTAGGTTTTAGACCATGCTTGACTTTTTATAAACAACTTTTTTCCCCTAAAATTAGTAATAAAAAGCTTTCCTATGCCACCAACTAACTGTCTACGTAATATTTTATACATTTTTTTATATATTTTTTCAACAGAATCCTGATGAATCTCAAACGCGTAGAATTTTTGTGATGAGACATGGTGAAAGAATCGATTTTACTTTCGGCAGCTGGGTGCCTTATTGCTTTAATGAATCAGGAAAATTTGAGAGAAAAGATCTGAACATGCCAAAATCCTTACCTCATAGAAATGACGCAGCTGAAGCATATTTAAGGGATTCTCCTCTAACTATGTTGGGAGTATTTCAAGCTACATTAGTAAGTCTTGCGATTTTTTTTCTCCTTAATATTTAATATGGTTTTAAAGTCTTATGGATGTTGGTGTTACCTGAGATTTTTTATTATGTTGCAGCTCTATTCATTAAAAACAGAGATTCTACGAAATTTTTTTAAAATATCTGTTCTTATGGTAGTTAATGAATAAAATACTTTCTGTAATAATTCTAATATTTATTCTTTAACCACCGAATTCAAACTGCCTTCTTCAGCATACCTATGTACTTCGCCAATATAATTTTATCGCGAAATCCATATAAAAACCCACACCAAGAAATATTGAACAGGGTCGGCGTCGGGCCGCAAAGCCCATATACAGGGTTGGGATAAAGTATGGAACCAAGTAAATATCTTTAAAACGAAAAGGACGACATTTATAAAACTTTACGGGCAAGTACAATGATGCAATATTTTTTGTTACTACTGTATATATATTTTTCACCGGAAAGACCCTCAAATTTTTTAATTTAAAGGGGATTACTTTAACAAATAATTTCCACTAAACTTAGTATGTACGAATTCGGAATAACAAGATCATTTAAAATCTGCAAAAATATACAGGGTGTCCTCTTTAAATTAAAAAAGTTGAGGGTATTTCCGGTTAAACCGGGAGTACAGTAGTAACAAAAAATATGGCATCAGATGCGTTATGCGTCATTGTACTTGCCTGCAAAGTTTCATAAATGTCCTTTTCGTTTTAAAGCTATTTACTTGGTTCCATACTTTATCCCAACCCTGTATAACAAAATCCATATATATTTTAATAATTTTCAGGTCGGCGAATCGTTTAAAGAGAAAAACATAGAAGTGGAACACGCCTACTGTTCGCCTTCGTACCGTTGCGTCCAAACTTGCGACGCCTTTCTCAACGGTATGGGAATGAAGGATAAAATAAAAATCAAAGTGGAACCAGGTTTGTTCGAATGGAACGTATGGTACGCGGACGGGGTGCCCGAATGGATGACTATGGACGAACTGAAAAGCAGCGGTTATAACGTGGACGAAAGTTATCAGCCGTTCGTCGATGAGAAAGATCTGAGACAGGGGAAGGAGAGCTGCGAACAGTTTTTTTTGAGGAGCGCTCTTGTTACAAGGAGTAAGTTTTTTTATAGATTATGTATAGGGCAAGAATTATAGAGAATGACATCACAAACAACTTTTAATTAAACAATTTTTTTAAAAATTCGACAGCCAGAACAGGATTGTTCGGCCATTCCTTTACTTCACCGCTGAACTCTGGCAAATCATATTTTATAGTTTACATAATAAATTTCATAAAATCTTTTCGATTGACACTGACAACATAAAATGTTGATACCTTTTCATCTTTTTCGCGACCCAGAACTTCAGTTACTTTAGAATCGACACTGTTGTAACTCCTTACTAAGGAGTTACAATTTATCCTAAGGAGTCCTTAGGATAAATTGCAAAGGAGATTGAGAGACCATTAGAAATTCAAAATATATGTGATAACTTTTTAACATTGACATTCGACTACTATTATTTTATAACTATATTCGCGCATTGCTGTGCAACACTTAACAATAACAAGGGATACTTCAGTCTCCCACACTAATTTAATTCTAACTTCTAACCTAAAAAATGATTAACTAAGTAATTTAAAAACGTTGAGTTGCGCGACGGATTCTCTTTGATCGTCTGAGTTCAGGTCGCTGATGGATTTCCGCGCTTTGCTCATCAAACGATTTCGATTCGACATTGTCAGCTCGGTGTTCTTCATATGGGTTGCCGTATGCAAAATCTGCTGAACTTGGTCATGGTATTGGGGTGACTCATTTCCATAAACCTGAGGTGTTTCACTTGAAAAGGTGACTGTCTTTTTGGGTACCATCGTAGTTCGATGCCTTTTAAAGGAATATCCATCATCTAGCTCTACCTGGTAGTGTAGCAAACCAAACTTTTTTGTTATAGTTCCAAATTTCCACAGAATTTTGTTTCCACTATAAAATCTGACTCTTAACTCCCACACTTAAATTACGTACTCCAGGTAATTGGTTTCCTGAGTTCTTGTGTTGAGTTGGCCGCAAGGCGTCAAGTTTGATTCTTATAGGTCTTCTTAAATACATTTCTGCTGGTGACTTCCCACAAGTTAGAGGAGTGGTACGATATTTAAGAAGAATTTCTTGAATTTTCCTATTCATGGACATATTATCCTGGGCCATGGCTTTAAGTGTACCTTTAAGAGTCTGGACATTACGCTCGGCTAAGCCATTGGTTGCAGGATCACCTGGTGCAATAAAATGTCTTGAACTGCTCATTTACAAAAATTTTAGCGTTGTCCGAAACCATAACTCTAGGATATCCGTGGGATGAGAAGATATCTTTGAGTAGATCGATAGTTTTTCCTGTTGTTGGAGCATCACGAAGGATTTTAATTTCGGCCCATCGAGATTTGGCATCGACAACAATTAGAAAATGGAAACCTTGAAATGGCCCTGCGTAATCGATATGAATTCGATCTCAATTTTCTTCTGGAAGATCCCAATGATGAAGAGTAGCTTTTGATGGAGATTTTTGAACTTCAGCTCAGGACTTAACTATATTTTCAATGTTCCTATCGATGTTCTTCCAGTAACAATATCTTCTTGGCAGCCGTATCATTTTTGTAATGCCTATGTGAGTATTGTGAAGTTCTGAAAGAACCAATGGTTGAAGCGATGTTGGAATTAGAACTCTTCAAACAGTATGTCGTTATCCAAGGTGGATTTGTTTTTCACTTGATTTTGTGATTTCAAATCAGATTTGATTTTGGATAAGACTAAATCTTTATCTGTAGCTATTCTAAGGTTATCATACGTTAAGTCATAGCTGGAGATTTCTGTGACTGATATATTACACAGTTGTGTCCTGTTGTCCCAAAAGCAAAACAGTAAAGTTTTATAGGGTCAGTTTTGTAATTTTTGCCACAACGTATACAGTGCTTTTCGATACCTAATTCTTGATAGTTGATTTTTGATTTGGAACGTTTCCTGCCATGAGACTTTGACCTAGATATTGATCTTTTTGTTGATGAATGGTTGATTTTGTTAATGTTTGATGAGGTACAGCTGTCTAACTTAAAAGATTCTAGTGCTAAACCTTTTTCTCGAAAGATTTACACTCACATGATGAAATAAATTCGCAATCGAGGGTTATACGTTTTAGTATACAAACGTAGTCTGCAATTGATTGGTATTCCTGTTGAAAGGTGGATAAAAATGTATGCTGAGACACCAGAACTCTTTTTGTACATAAATGGGTTTCAAGCTTCATAAGTGTTTCGTAATTAAAGTACGTATAGGCATGTGCAAATAGTTTTATACGCATAAACATAACTTACTACGGACTGTACTTGTTTGTTTATTTAACAAAATTTACTTTTCTTTTGCTGATCTCGTCGACACATTGTCTATTTTTGTATATAATTATTATTTAATTTATTTTTTCTTATTTTTATCATATTTCTTGCTAAAAAAATATGTATCTTTCATACTAGATAGAATTTTTGCCAATATAAATGGTTAATAAATTAATACATAATTGAGAAGAGGTCCGGAAATAAACAAAAAGACAACACAGGCACTTCACCTAGGTTTTTAGTTTGTTTTCGTGCTCCTCGCCTAACAGTTTGTACTATTATATCATGAAAAAATGTAGACTAATTACTGTATTACTAAATAATGTGAAAAATGTGAGCGACCCAATAGAATTTAATAGTAATTCGGTTGGTATTGAATAAATTTTTCATTATTAAATAGTTTTCAAAACGTTCCCTGTATATACGAAAGTCCTCATTTTGGGGGTTGAAATTTTCAAACGGACAGATAAATGCAGTGAAGACTGGACCTACTGATGAAGGTTGTCGAAGCTGTTCGATAAGAGCCTCTTGATTTGCCTGCATTGCTGCCAAAAATTGTTTAAACTGCTCTGAATTCATGGTTTGAATATGTTTTAGAAGTTTAATGAGTTACGTTCATTTGCTCTTTTTTTTTTGATGGAAGGTTGATTTTATCTATAACTAAGCAGTGAGTTACCTACGTCGCCAATCTGTTAGGATAAATTGTAAAAGAGATTGAGAGACCATTAGAAATTAAAAATATATTTGATAACTTTTTAACATTGACATTCGACTACTATTATTTTATAACTATATTCGCGCATTGCCGTGCAACACTTAACAATAACAAGGGATACTTCAGACACCAAATATGTTTTCAAAATTTGTAGGAGCAAAATATTTTGTATTGTATAACCAATATCGTACCTTTAGTCCCAAGTTTTCAGTTCCGCTCGTATCAATTAAATTGTTTATCCTTATCTCTAGATCCTCTATAGATGCATTCTCAAGCTTAGCCTGGTCTAAATCTAATCTATTTTGAAATATTTTTTTTTCGTGGTCCATTTTTCTTAGCAGCAATTCCTCTTAGCAACAATTCTTCTTCTGTCTCAAGTAATTTTGCTAATTCCTTATCTGCTTCCACTTGTGTTTCTAATTTTTTTATTCTCGCTACGTTGCTTCTTGTTCTTGTTGTCCTTGGTGCAGATCTTCTTGATGGGGCTTCTTGCTGCTGACTCATCTCTCTTCTTTTCTGTCTTCAGCAGACTTGCCAGCATATTTTCTAGCATCAATAGACTGCTGTTCCACAATTTTGTGTCTGTTACCCATCGACTCCATAGGCATGTGGATCAATTTAATGCTCAAAATGACCAGAAAATGTTGTTTTTCTTTTAAATATAAAATAAATAAAAATTTGGCTAAAATTGCACTTTTGTGTTACTTTATGGGCGAACTACATATACTCAGGTGTCGATAGTAAAGAAAAACATGGGATCCTTGAGAGTTACAACCAAAACATTTACTAAATTTCCTTTCATCTATTAAGATTTTCGTTAATTTTCTACCTTACTTATAGAAAAGCAAGCAATAAATTGTTTAACCAACAGAGCTAATCAGCAAATGACGTGAAATTTAGTAGATGTAAATAATGATCCACAAAAAATGTTCTATAGTAAGCTATTACCGTCAAAGACAGAGATCGAGTCAGAATTAAATCCAAACTAACTCTGAATTTAACCAATGTCTACTTAAAATTTTTTTTTGTACATCATTTCATTGATTCATTCTCTGGATTGATTCTTAATTTTTCATTGAACACCATATTTTAATTAATTAAATGTCTTTATTTCCAGGTGCCCTTTCCGCCCACCAATCAGGCAACATCCTCATAGTTGGACATTCGGCAACTTTGGACACATCTTCTCACAAACTAGTCGGTAACAAATTAAAAGATCCCAACGATTTGATCAAACTTATCCAAAAGGTCCCGTATTGCGGACTATTAGAAATGACCAACAAAAACGGCGATTGGGAGATCGTCGAACCGCCTACCTTACCCATGACTCATTCAAATAACCAGCGGTTCGATTGGAAGGCGTTCCTGGATTAGATCTCTTTATATAAATAAGTACTTCGAATACTTGATATAAAAGGGGTATTTTGTCGAAGTAATAGGAAACTATTTTCAAGTTTTTTCTTGAACTAAAGTTCATGAACCGAATTTAAGTGAGTTCGTCCTTGAACGAAAACCAAAAACATGCGAATGTCATAAGTCCCAAAATATAAATTTTATAGGGAACTGAAAAAACCGTTTTATTTGTTGCGTCATAATAATTTAACCCTTTGACGCCGGAATTATTTTTTTTTACTTTTTATCAGTTTTTCGGTTTTTTTATATAAAAGACTAATTTATAATAGTAATTTTATAAGTTTTTTATGAGTTATCAAAAGCCATAAACCGTGTCTTAGTTATTGGGACACTAGGCACCTGTGATAATAAAATATTTTCAAAAGTAATACTTTATTTTGAATGATACAAAGAGAAACAATTTTTTTTATCATTAAGGCATAGACCTACATTGCATGTAGAACAGCTCCAGGAAGACTTGTGAGGTTCTTTTCGGCTACTGCAAAAGGCACATCTTCTTGGTTTCATATGAATTGGCATATGTGCACATTTATCAAATCGGACTTCTAACGGCACCGCGCGCTTGAAGTGGTTTACTTCAGAACCATTAGTTCTTTTACGTCCTCTTCTAGGTACGTCAGAATCAGCGCCAATGAGTCCGTTTATGACTGCCAACCTAAACATCTTCAGTGTTAGTGATTTTACATCGGATCTACTTTTGAAAATAATAAAGGCGTTCACTAGCGACACATCCAAAAAATACCAAAAGATCCGGTGCCACCATTTCTTAGATTTTCTGTCAACTTCATAAATTGACTTTAGCATATCCATTTTGTCAACAAATCCCATGTTTGCATTGTAGTCCTTGACTAGTGTTGGACAATCAATTTCTTTTATAGTACCATCTTTTTGCTTTCTAGAAACTGTCGCAATATGTTTGGGGTTATGATGATTACTTAGGAACAAGACGCCCTTTCTATCTTTCCATTTCATAAACACAGTACCGTCTTTGCTAACTCGCCAATCCGACTCCCCTCTCCTCACGTAGGCTTTTCGTTAGTTCCACAGAATTAAAGAAATTATCGAAATAAAGTTTATGGCCTTTTCCAACCAATTTACGAGTAAGATCTTTTACAACTCGGGATCCCAAATTTTTTTCCGTCGTATCAGCAACTTTTCCTGTATATATATATATCAAACTGGCATACAAATCCAGATTCGTCTGCTCTGATCCAGACCTTATAGCCTCTTTTTATAGGCTTCATTGGTAAATATTGTCGCAAAGAACTACGCCCTTTGAACTTTATCATCGACTCATCGATTGCTTGGTTTTCTGAGGGATTATAACAAGCAAAAACGTTTGACAGATGGTTTAATAAGGGCCTAAGTTTATATAGTTTGTCATAGTTTGCTTCATTTCGTTTAGGTTGTAGAGAATTATCGTTCAAATGTAAGTTTTTTAGCAGCCACACAAACCGATCTCTTGGCATACAAGAACTAATATAGGCATCTCGAAGATCTGCCCGGGAAGACCAGTAGTCTCTCAGGCTGGGAAGACGCTTTATTCCCATTAGTAAGTTTATTGCTAAAAATACCTGCATTTCCTCTGTATTGGTTTGTGTAAACCGATTTTCGTCACCACCGCTATTTTGAACAGCATATAAATTGGTTTGGAAGACAATATAATCAATAAGTTCTTTTGTAAAGAGTTGAAGAAACACTTCTGTCGGTGTATCTATATTGTCTGGTATATTTGGACCGAATGGTTCATTAAAACTTTTTTTATACGGAATGCAGTTTTGGGGGTCTCTAGTCCAAATTGTATTTGAAAGAAAATATTTTCTTTTACGTATATCCAACGGAATGTCATCGTCACTTTCGTCTGATTCAATTTGTTTTACCTCTGACACGTCCTTAATTTGGTTTTCCTCTAAAACATTCTCTTCAAAGAAAACTGGCAGAGACTATATCAAAAACACGTTGATCCAGATTTGTTGTTGAAAAATCTGTCTCGTCATCGCCATCAGAACAGTCATCAATATCTGAGTCCACATCAGATGGAATGCCTTCAATAATAGTAAATATTTCTTCTTGTGTCATACGTTCCAAATCAGCAATTGAATAAATCTTTTTGCCTGTGAAAAAAGAAACATACATTTTCCTTGTGCCCCAGCAGAGCGGCCACCACATTTACAAGGTGTAAAATTCACTAAATTCATCAATAAACATTTATCATACAAATACAATCAAATATAACATGTCTATATAAAATCTCACCTGCCATTTCATTAGAAAACACCAAAAAACTATTCAATATTACACCACCATCAACCACGTACCATAAACGTGTCACTACAAAATACCGCAAATGTCGACCCAGATATAATTTGAAGTAGAAGTCGTTGAAAGGGGATCTCGAGAGTCCGCCTACCAACTGCGTCTAAGCTCTGAGGACACTAAGCTACAGTATAAAAATTATTTGAAATGTGTCTCAAGGCTTTGCCCACCAGTACACAAAGGGTTAAGTGAAAAGACTTCGTAGGTATTAAAAAATAGTTTGTAATAGGAACTATATATGTATTATTTTCTAGAAACTAAAGTTAACGGCAATTTTATGGGACTTACTACCTTTACAGTCTTAAATTTGAATATTTTTGGACATACGACATTCCAGTACAGTTATAACTGCACCTCGATTTTCGTTCAAGGATGAACTCTCTGAACGAAAACCAAATTGCGATTATATCATGGAAATTCAGAGATGGGTAGTAACAAATGTGCTTTTGTCCATCTTTAAATTCCAGTACAGTTATAACTGCACCTCGATTTTCGTTTGACGAACTGATCTTCAGTATCAGATTCACTTGAGTTCGGTTTATAAATATGGAACTAAACTGTCGCAAAAACCAAAGTACTTTAACCATTCCGTTTTCCCTACTACGTAAACATTTCAATTTTGCTTATAGTTGTAAGTTATTTATGGCACCGAAAAGGGAACTGGCATGTAGAAGAAGTTTTCGAGTGTGTTGATTTCTGGAAAATTACAAATAATTTATTAATTTTGAAGTCTAGGGTCTATATTTGTATATCATACTTTGCCAGGATGAGCGAGTCCTTGAACAAAAACCGAAATTCGGTTATATGATGGAAAGGACCACGCACTTTTCTTATGCATGTGTTAAATTACTCGATGTCCATGGGCCCAATATTATCCTATGACTAAATTTTGAGATACAGGGTGAAAAAAGTTACACCGACACCTATCCTTAAATATTTTTGGAAGTTATTCGCTCATTCTGTGTAGTAAAAATACATACTTAACTACTATAATCAAAATATTATCACTTACAAGGTGATTCTTTTTTGGTCAAAGTATGTATTTCCACTGAACAATAGGAAGCTGAAATACCGAGAAAAAAAATACAACCGTCAAAGTCTCTCAATATTTGATGTTCTCGTTCCTCCTTTCCAGTTGTAAATTGAAAAGTATCAAAAAACGCTTTATTAGAAACAGTAATCAGTACAAAATATGAAAAAAAGATCATCATACAATTTGAAATGTCATTCAACGGTCAATTGTCATTGAACATAGACCATACATTACTAGACATAAACACACTAGAGGTTTTTTTCCCTGGGCTCGTCTGACTATGTCTCCGAATAACACTGAAGCCTATTGGCTTATTGTGTTTTACCCCATGTTAGTTTATAGCACCCACTTTGTCACCTTTGTACCTTGTACAAGTTTATACAGATCCTTGGGTGAGTGGGTTCTATTCGTTGTTGGATCAACCTAGGGTTGTCCAAAAAGAGCCTCTCTTTTGCGATCTAGAGCTTCGCATTCGCACAGTATGTGTTTAGCCGTTTCTGGTTTCTTGTGACATAGTCGGTACATGAATTCCCCATTGTACATGCCAATTTTGTTCAAGTGTCCCTTTACTGGGGCATGCCTAGTCATGAACACTGTTGTCACTTTCAACTGGTTCCTCGTCAGCCTTTTCGTTGCCTTCGATCCCTTGGTGACCTGGCACCCAAAATAGTTTTACTCTATTTCGTTTTGCCAATGTTTTTAGTTCTTCAATGCATTCCTATACAAGCCTCGACGTAACTTTCGGACTCGATATGGCCTTAAGTGCCGCTTGGCTGTCTGACATTATTTGAATATGCTGATTTTCGACAACTCTTTCATTGTTCGTTTTTGCACATTGCAAAATTGCGTATACCTCGGCCTGAAATACCGAAGAATGTTTTCCTATAGCATATCTATTATTAGTATCAGGGTTTTTGGAGAATACTCCCGCCCCAGTGCCTTCCGCAGTCTTAGACCCGTCTGTATACCAGGTTTGTTCCTGTCGTTGGGCATTGGGCTCCCTTATGGTGATCTCCGCTCTTTCCTGTATTAAAACCTCAAATGGAGTATTAAAAGAGTACCTCTTGGTTATGTGGTCTGATCTCATGTCTAGCACGTCACTAACCTTGAGATACTCAAGTGACCTGGTCTAATGTCAAGATTTCCCATTGTATTCCCAAATCTGTAAGCAGCTAATCTTGCCTCCCCTTGTATCATATAGTGAAGAGGTGAGGGTCCTATTAGTGCTTCCATTGCAGCAGTGGGGGTTGTTTTCATTGCCCCCGTTATTCCGAGTCAGGCAAGTCTTTGTACCTTGCTCAGCCTCGTTATTGCTTTCCTTTGCTGTGTTTTTGACCACCACACCAAAGCTGCGTATGTTATTATCGGTCTCACCACCATGTTATAAAGCCAATATACCATGTCTGGTTTTAACCCCCATTTTGTTCTATCATTAACAAGGTTTCCGCTCTCCTTGTGGTTTTTTCTAGATGCTGGTTCCAGGCAAGTCTCGAGTCAATCATAACCCCGAGATATTTTACCTCCCCCTTAAGCTAGATGCTTGCACCTCTTAGGTTTAGAGGCCCTAGTCCCTCCAATTGCCTCCTGCGGGTGAATACAATTATGTCAGATTTGTTTAGGCTAATGTTTAGTCTTTCCGCCTCTGTCCATTTTGTTACTATATTTAGAGCCTCTTACATTCCATTTATTACTATAGTGTTGTATTTTCCCTGTGCCATGATCACTAGATCATCGGCATATACCAGGGTTCTATGTCCCTTATCTTTGAGAGCCCTAAGCAGCCCGTCCACTACAAGGTCCACAGGAGTGGAGACAGCACTCTACTTTGCGGACATCTTCTCGCTACCCGTGCCGCTATTGTCTCTCCCATAAGGGTTGTGTGTATATTTATCTCCCTTAACATAGAGTCAATCCAGGATACGCACGTGTCCTCGATTCATCTGTTTTTTGAGAGATCTAATGATCGATTCAACGGAGGTATTGTCAAATGCACTCTCGATATCCAAGAATGCTCCCAGCATTACCTCCTTGTTTTACAGTTTGTTCTCCACCCCTTTTATTAATTGATGGAGAGCTGTTTCAGTTGATTTCCCTGCACTATAGAAGTATTGGTCTTGGTATATTGGCCTCTGAACCAATATCCCGTCTCTAGTATGCCTATCTAGCAGTTTTTCCAAAGTCTTAAGTACAAAGGACATAAGACTTATTGGTCTTAGGGACTTTGCCGTTTCCTGTCTTATTTTCCCAGGTTTTAGTATAAAAGTTACCCTAATATTTGTCCAAGCTTTTGGTATGTGTTCAAAAACCAGGCTACTTCTGAATATGTTACAGAGTCTGCTGCATAAAATGTCAGAACCTCTTTGTAACATTATTGGATAAATCCCATCCATGTCCGGTGATTTATATGGTTCGAATGAGCTAATTGCCATTTCAGTTTATCATAGTTCACCACTTGTTTGGCTACCCTCCAATCTTCCCTGTTGGCTCTATTATGAGCTTCCAGTCCGTTTAGATTCCGGTTAGCCGGTATATCTGCTATGGTTTGTGCACCAGGGAAGTGAACTCTGAAGAGTTCCCTTACTGTTTCTTTCCCTGTGATTGTGTACTCCCCCAGTTCGTTCTTAAGGGTGTTTATTGTGTGTTGTGTGTCTTTTGAGAGAATTTTTTGGAGCCTGGCACATTCTTGAGTGCTTGCTATCTCCTCACAGTGCCTTCTCCAAGACTCTCTCTTGACTTTTTGTAAGGCTATGTTGTAACAGGTGCGTATGGTTCTATATAGTTCCCGTTCGCCGATTATTTTAGCCTTATTAAATTTTTGTCTCACCTGTTTCCTTAGTATAACAAGGTCATCATTCCACCATGGAACTTTCCTGATGGGGTTCCTTGCTAGTAAGGGACAGGTATCGTTGAAAGCGCTAGTGACTGTGTCATTAAACTCATCCTCAACCATTTCTAGGTCGGTTGTTGTTCTTATCGTCTTTCTCATCTTCGGAAGATTACATTCCAGGGAAGCAGTCTATTTTCCTTCCAGTCTGTTTTCCTGGGATTCCGATAAGTTTCTTTTGCAATATTACCTTTAATATTGAAGTTTATGTGTCTGTGATCTGATAAACTCTTCGTCAGACACAAGCCAGTCTGTAACAAAATTACTCAAGTATGTTGATGCTTGTTACATCTAGTACCTCCTTTCTGTTTTTTGCTATAAAGGTCGGTTTATTGCCTACATTTGTTATGTCTAAATTATTTGCCATAATAAATTGTAGTAAAGACTCTTCTCTTTCGTTGGTATCGGTGCTCCCCCATATCCTGTGGTGTGCGTTTGCATCACAGCCAATGATCATCAGCATTCCATTGCGCCTGCAGAATCTCACCAGCTCCTCCACTTTTCTGGTAGGTGTTGCTTCAGGATCGTCTGAAGGTAGATATGCCGATCCGAGTATTACCTCCTTTGGTCCATTTCCTGCATCGATCTTGATTCTGACTGCTGTCAAATCTCTGGAACAGAAATTAGTTAACGGCAGTATTTTTATGCCTTTTTTGACAATTATGCAGGTTCGAGGGGTGTCTGTGGATCTGTCATATATTAACTCTCCACCCAACCCTCCTAAACCTCTTATTTTACCGTGTCTAATCCACGGTTCTTGTACTAAACCTCCCCATCGCCTGTAAGTACAGCCGAAGCAGCCTTACGGTGCTGGAGGTTGATCTGGATTATCCTGATCCTCGCCAGGCCACCTTAGGATCCTGAAGGTCACCCTTCCTAGCTTGTAATAGGCCCGGAATTGTGACCTCTCGAAGGCCCTGTACGACGCTTCGTCAATTGAAAAGGCTAGGAGTTGCCCTCCCTTTTTTAATTTTCCTGCTCATTAAAAGCCAGTCCGGCGTCTTCAGTTCCGTATTCTGGAGCTGACCTCTGACTTTTTCAACCTCGGACTCGTCCGGGATGAAAACCAGAACCCTGGGACTTCTCGGGAGGTCCTTAGATTCAACCACGGTCAAATCCGCGCCCTCCCAGAGGTTTCCCAGAGTGCTGACCGTCCTCCTTAACCAGTCCGCGGTCTGCTGGTTAGCGCAGGTCATCCAAATGACCCCTGCGCTAAACGATGTTCTATGAAACTGGTGCTCCTCAACTGCCTGAATGGGCAGCGTAGAGCCTTTCCACAAGAGTTTCTTGTACCAAGTCTCCTTTTGCTTGGTCTAGGGTTATATCTGGATGACAGCCAGTCGGATACTCCTCAAAGTGTCGCTGTACGAGCCAGCCGATGCCGGAGCATTTATGGTCCGCTATATACCATTTAACTGTGTCCATTTCATGAGTATTGTTAAAAGCAGTTGCAGAAGCTATAAATGCTATACTTTGACTTTCTTCATTATCCATTTCCTTAGTTTAAATAGCCTGTTTTTTAAATAAACATTGGTTTTACATATGTCCTGGTTTTCTGCAATTGTGACATATAACTGTTTTCCCATTATTCGACAAGGTTTTCCAGTTAGATTCCTGTGCACCTCTTTTCTGAGTCTAATTCTTTTTATAATTGCTTGCATAAGCTACTGGCATATATGAATCATTGTTGTTTGTTTGTACACTGATTTTCTTAATTTCATGGTCCAACAATTTAGCTTTAACAAAATCTAATTTTAACTTTGTCTATAGTTTCTAATACTGTAACGATTGTATCATAACAGTTTAGCAATGTTAGGAGAAGATGTCACACAACATCAATTTCCTCAAGGGTAGCACCTCCAGACTTAAGTTCTCTTATTGTTTCTTCGAACTTCTATACTAAATCATTGTAGTTCAGTAGATATGGAGTGAAAAGAGTTAACATATGTAAAGGACCAAAATTATAGAGAATAACCTTACAAGCAACTTTTATTTGAAGGATTTTCTTCTCCAATCTTAAATAACAAATATATTCCATAAAGTAGAAAAACCTTCTATAAACTACCCTTCAGATGTTTTGGCTATGCACAAAATTTAATCAGTTCACCACAGGATGGATTAAAGCTTAAATTTAAAATTTTTCTCTTATTCCGTTTTTATTTTCAACATTCTAAACTTGCACGTTTTTGCAAATATCTCGAATACTGTTCTCTTTAGAAAAATTATGTATAGAACAAGAATTATGGGGAATGACATAATAAACAACTTTTATATGAACATTTTTCCCAAAAATTTGAATTTAGAAGAACTTGAAGTCGAAAAAATCATGATTTCTATACTTTCCTTACCTATATACAGACAGGAAAGTAATAATAGGTGATGATCAAGAGGTATAATTTCTTTCAATTGCATCAGTAACAATATTTTGATTATAGTACTTAAATAGGTATTTCGACTACACAGAATAAGGGAATAACTTCGAAAAATATTTAAGGGTGATTTTTGGTGAGAATTGGGGATTTCTAACTTCAACAACTTATATCTCAAAATCTAGCCATAGAAGAGGATTGGGCCCCTGGACACTTTTGACGGGGACATCAAAGTTAGACATTTTGATGTTGCTCCCTTTTGCATAAGAAAAGTGCGTGCTCCTTTCAAAGAACCGAGCTGTGGCCCAATACCGCCCGCACGCTCTTCCTCTTGTTTCGTACAATAGACAAACAAAAAGTGAAATTATTTATATTATGACACCTATAATCAGCTGAACATTTTACAAAAAAAAAATCTAAATAACATTTAATTGATAAATATATGTGACCCCAAATATATCTACAAGTTGATCAGCGTTCTTATTTTCTTCTTTTCACAAATCATACGTCTTTTATACATTTTGTCTTGCATGTTTTAACAATATGTGAACGAAAGATAATCCATTTTTCTCTATAATCGATAAGAATAAAACTACTTTAAATCGATACCATCATAAAATGTAATAGTAAAAAACAACGAGAGCAACCAGTTTCGACTTATTTGGCTATCATCAGGTCTGCAATACAAAATTAAGTAAATTGTTTGTACAATACTTACAAAATGTGAAATGTTACAAAAACCATCTGTAAGATGGTTTAATGATGTCAAAAATGACTAACAATTATGTAATTTGATTTCACACTCTTGTGAACTTTAACAATGTATTAAAATGAGAAAATCGAACAGTGTAGATTTTCACAAACACTTTTATTTAAAAAAATAAAATTTGTACTTCGAAACTATTGTGTAATTTTTAATTTTAATTTTTAAAATAAAAGTGTTTGTGAAAATCTACCATGTTTGGTTTTTCTCATTTTAGTAATATGGATTTTCATCAAGTAAACAATCAAAAATTTAACAATTTACTTTTTTCTAATACTTAAAATTTCTATACATGCCTGATGATAGCTGCATAGGTCGAAACTAGTTACTCTTGTTGTTTACTATTACATTTTATTATAATATCGATTTCGATTAGTTTTACTCTTGTATGCACTATTATTTATTTAAAAAAATAATATTATTTTATTTACGTATTATTTCCTCTATTTTTCCCTAGCAAAGAAGATATTTTCTATTTTAAATGAATGTTTTAGATTTTTGTTTATTTTTTTAACTATGTATACATAAACATATAATATCTATATATGTACCTACTCGTTTTAAGATTATAATATAGTTGATAAGTGAATTTTACTCAAAAGCATTGAAATAAATTGTAAGTTTTAGAATGATTGAATCGTAGATTTTTATTTATTAATTATCCCATTAACTTTTCCAACTTTAATTGGCATTACCGCATAGAAACCAAGATATGTATTTTATATACATGTTTATATTCATGCTCAGTGATGCCAGAATATGTTTTTGTTATGTACCTACCAGATTTGTCTAAAAAATTTACTAGATTCCATAAAAATGTGTTGCATATCAGTGTTAAAGTCGTATGAACAAGAAAGAACCAGATACTACGTTTTCCAGGTAAATAAACATCAATCATATTTAATTTATATATTTTCTTTTATTTTTCATTTTTTTTTGGTTATTATACAACTTGGTATTTATATATTGTACTCCAGAGTATTAAATGTTACCCGCCAAGTTTGTTTGTTTTATGCTTTTCTTTCATTTGTAAGCAATTAAAAAAATAATGGTTCATTTTTAAAAAGGAAGTGCAAAAGTTTTACTAACAAAAAATACTAATAAAGTTATAATTTTTCTAAACCATAGGTCGGTTATTTCAGTATCCGCCACAGGTCGTAGTGCTAGGAAATAAAATAAACTATATAGAAAATGTAAATGTAAAAAAAAACTATAAGACAAGAATAAGAATAAAGCAAAATAGTTCTCAACCCTCCTGTAGTCCTTACCATATCTACTATTTGGAATAAATTGACTTCCTTATATAAAAACATCCCAAAACAATGTTTTGTTGTTGGTTATAATGTTTCAAGTCCTATTCATTTAAAAAAGAAGAAAAACGAAGAATGTCAGAATGTTGTCATCTGTCATATGTCAATTTTACAGACATTCAAAATTTTTGAACTTTTTTAAATAAGAAAATTTCGTTCGGTTTTTGTGAGCTTTTTAATTAAAACAAAGTACTATGGCGGGTGTTCTTTTTGAAGATATTTTTAACGTGAAAGATATGGATCCAGAAGGCAAAAAATTCGACAGAGGTAAGTGAGTAATAATTAGTCGCGTTGATTTTAATAGGTTATGTTATGATCCTTGTTTTAAAGATTATCTTTATAAAATGTGATATATTTATCTACATAGAAATATGCTAACAGTTTAAAACATTGCTGTATTTTCGCTTACTATTTATTCATTAAGATAATAATGACAGTTGTTTATCTCTGACCTTTTTCATAAGTGCAAATATTCATAATAGTCGAGTTAGTTCAAGCACTAGGTGAAATAAACTAACTAAAAAGTTAAATATATAATGTATAGTATCTATTTCTTTTTTAAGAATTATTGACTGTGTTTGACAATGATTAGAAACATCTATTTAATTAATACAAATCAAGTAATGCTATAAAGTTGTGATAGCTTGCATGAAAACCTTAATATTTACAGTACAAATCATGTCCTGTACACCTGTGTTGGAACAAACCTCAAGCTGTAGACATATTAAAACATTGAATCATGCATTTGCACATGTCTTAACATCACTGCTAAATCTACAATATCCTGTATTTGTAAGATTTGTTAATATAATGTTGATGTATTAGCTATTTTTGCAGAGCCAATCCCGAACGTATTCTGAACACTACGGTACATATTACTGCCTACATTTAAACAATACAAATCCAGTTATAGTAATGTTGTGTAATTTTTGCCTTAGTATACAGAATTAGTTCAGGATTGTTACCAGGAACAAAGCTATTTTCTTGTTCTTGAGCTGTGTAGAAAAACTTGTACTATATGAAGACATAATTGTCATTTTTAAAAATAGTAATTAAATTTATTATCTAACAGTTATCATTACTGGAATGTTATAGATAAATAAATAATAAAAGAAGAAAAACAAAATAATTAAATTTTTAATTAAAAGTATAAACGAATTAAACCATCATGAATTATGTCTTTCTTAAGATAGTAATATAACCCCCCCTATAAGTAATCAACCTTAAAACCCTTGAATGTAGTTTGTATGGCTATTGTTATTTACTTTGGTCAGGTTAAATAAATAATAATGTTTTTTTGTTGAACTGAAAATACAGTCAAATAGTCCTTCTTCCTGTGTCCACTTATCATTAGCTTTTTATATTTTTGTAAACATGTAGACATCTTTATCTTCAAGAAGAGAATATGTTGTAATAATATATTATTGTAATTTAAACAAAGACTGTGAATGATAATATGAGTATGATACTTTTAAAGAGTGTATGTGAAACATAATGTTGAATGATGATATGAAAAGTTTGTCCCAACAATTATCTTGGAACCATTCATAAACCAGTTCATGACTTATTGTTGACAATCTGTCAACAACTAGAGTAATCGACAAACAGTTGGGGATTGGGATTTACATTGGAACTCAATTATGTTGGAAAACATTTTTAATAAATTCAACAGAACGACTTTTACAATAATAAACCAAATAAATCATAATGAACAAAAACTATAAGGACTAAACTTGATTGATAAATACAAATCAGAGCTGTCAGAAATACAGGTTATTCCGATTTTGTGCCTGTCTTGACAATTTGTTCCTATTCAGACTCAGGAATTAATTTGACAGTACACAGATCGATTTGTGATTAGTTTTGGTTGTGTTGGAAGTGGAAAACTATGTTTTTGTATAGTTTTAAGTCTCAAGTTTATTGGAATTCAAATTATAAACTGTGCAGAATCCCTACAGTATGTAAACTGATTTGGTTTCTGTTGGAACAAACCTCAAGTTGATTATCCATTTTTGTTAATCATATCATCTATAATTCATTGGATTCAAATTTCGATAAAAAATTGTTACATTTTTTCTTTTTTAATAAGCAGAAGAGCACTGGACACTGTTCTGCATAATCATAATATAGAACACTGAAAGGTTAGATTATTAAATTAGGTATTTATACTAAATAATATATCTAAAACTTACTATGAAATTTAAAGTACCAGTAGACTAAGTATTAGTTTTTTTGTGTGTTTCATTGGCATCAACTGCTATGTCTATTAGTCTTCTGTTTGGTATAGGCGTTGTTACTGTTTCCCAATGCTACTTTAGGAACAGCACTGTTAATTAGAACCCAACAGTGAATGGTTGAGTGGGGTATTATATCTATGCATTAGAATTAATATTTAATTTATTAAATTAAATTTGAACCTGAGACACTTCGATCTCAAAGTCATGACTCTAACCACTATGCCAACCTATCCCTCTAAGTATTAGTTAAACATAGACATATTTGTATAACATACAAAGTGTCCCAGAATATGTGGTCAATCTCCCAAAATCAGATAAAACATAAAAATAACATGAAAAATTTCTATAATTTTTTCTAAATCCTATGGACTTACGGGCTCACAAATGCCCTTCAAAATCGTTTTTAACAGGTACTTTAATTTGTAATTTATAAGTTTTTTAATATGATCTTCAATTCTTAGAGTTAGGGAATGCATTTGAGATTACCTGACATTTAAAATTACCATGAAAATTTATTTAAAAATGTCAAAGCAGACAGCAGAGCATCTAGAAAATTTTTAGTTAATTTATGCCATAGCTTTAGGCTATTTTTATTCCCTATTCAAAAATTTTATACTACTCTTTTTTTTGCGAAAATGAAGTTGCTCTGCTAGCTTCGAATGAAGCCTCAGTTTTGTAAAGATTTTTCATAAAAACAACTACACATTTTTAGGCTATTTTTAATCTCTTGAAATATTATAAAACTTTTCTAAAAAAATTGATATTTGTAAATAATACAGCATGCTTTGCTAGAACAATGTCAGCAGAGCACCTCGGTTTCTTAATTTTTTTTTTTTGTTAAAAACAAATATACTACATTTTTAGGCAATTTTTTGGCTCTTGATATATTGTAAAGTTTTCAAAAAAATTGTTATTTTTAAAAATTGTGGGTGCTCGAACGAACCATCAGAGCACCTTGTTTTTTAAGGTTTTTCTTAGGCTCTTTTTTTTTTTAGTAACATCGAACGAAGCATTAGAGTACATTGATTTTAAGTTTTTTTTGTTTTTACTAAAAATAATTATGTCCCATTTTTAGACTATTCTTAGGTCTTTAGTAATAAATATAAAATATTTCGAAAAATTTAGCTATTTTTAAAAAAGTGGGATACTTTGCTAACTTCAAAAGAAGCCAGCAGAGCACCTCGATTTTTTTAAAATTTTTATTTTGCCACATTTGTTGGCATTTTTTAGGATCTTAAAATATTAAAACATTCTGAAACAATTTCAATTTTTCTTCCAACTTGGAACGAAACTAGCAGACCATCTCGTTTTTTAAATTGCATTTTTTATATTTTATAATTTTCCAAGAGCCTGAAAATGTGGGTGGTTGTTTTTAGAAGAAAAACAAAAAAAAAACTTTTAAAAATGGCAAAAATTTTTCGAAATGTTTTTATAATATTTCAAGAGGTTAAATATTGCTAAAAAATATGGAACAGTTGTTTTTGGAAAAAAAAAACTTAAAACCAAGGTGCTATGATGGGTTTGTCAACAGTTTTTTTTTTTAAATAGCGAATTTTTTCCTGAAGGTTTTAGATTACTTTAAGAGCATACAAATGTGACATAGTTGCTTTTAGAAAAAAAAATCAAATAAAAAAAAATTAAAATTCGATTTGTTATAAGAAATGCCAAATAAAATAGAAGTAAAGAAATTAAGTAATTGATGATATACCATATAGGGCATTCCATTTTAAAAAATTGAGAAAATCTTAACCTCGCATTTTGACACACCCTATATACTATATATAATATAGCATATCAATGAAAATGCATAACGTTAAGTCTACTAAAATTGTTTTACGATCAAATTTGTTATATGTAACGTAACTACCTGCAGGTTATAAGTTTAATCCACCCTTTATTCATGGATATTTAAGAATAATTGTAAAATATGGTTGTACAATTTTTGTATTAAACATTTCATGGTATCTTTAATAATAAAAAAAGATATCGATCAATTACGCATTGATGGGACACTCTGTATTTGTATAATCGTTGGATAGGTAAATTCATAACACATTTAATGCTGAAATAATATATATATATATATATATATATAGGGTGTTTCATTTAAAAAAAAAATGAATATATTGTACTTTAAATGAGCTATATTTATGACATGTTTCAAAACGCTCTGTATAAAACGAACTAGTTCTATCATTACTATTCGTTATCTTGGTATCTTATAAGTCTGTATATTAAACAATTTTAATATCATTGCTAATCTACCTAAATTATGATAATTTTATTTGCGGTCTGCATCATTCTCTAATTAAAAAAAAAAAAAAATAACACAGTGTCTAGGTACACGCTAACTTGTACGCAATTTAATAAGTTATATACACGCGAAACGTCTTGACAGAGTAGGTGAGCTGTGTCTAGGCCGTTGGTGTTTATGTCGGTCAGCGTAGCTAGGTATGGATTGAAATTTTTTGGTGGCGGCGAAGCCGCCACCCTACGAGAAGTCATTGCTTCGTTTTCTTGTTGTCACGGCATTATTATTATTATTATTATTATTATTATTATTATTATTATTATTATTATTATTATTATTATTTGTTCATGTATGTGAAATTTGCTTCTAAGGTTTATAAAATACTACTGCTAGGTCACGGCGTAAATGAAAACAAACAAGACGTATTCACACAAACACCTCCCACCACAGCAATATGACGTTTCGCGTGTATATAATTTGTGTACACTTCTGCGTGTACCTAGCAACAGCGAAAAAATAAATTGCTTGGCAACCCTGTGATATTTTTCAAAATTATTGTAGATTCAAATAAGGCATTACCAGATCATTCTAAAACTGAAATAAAATACAGGGTGTTCTATTTAAAAAATATACATTTTATTTGTTAGGCAAACACGTATCATCCTGTATATTCAAAAATATTTTTAAAGTATTCCTTTTTCAAGTTCATATAACTTTTATTTAAAATTTGTTTGCGTGTCTATAACGCAAATTGAAATATCTAACAATTACGCACTTATGGGATACCCTGTATACTCATATACTTTATATATCGCGTAGGAGGCCATGGTGCCCGTGGCTCCCTCCCTGGGCAAATTCCAGTACATTTAGCTAAAATTTTGGTCCTGTATTTTTTTCATTAAGAAATGTACGTATAATTTAGTCTTTTCGGTTTTTAATAATAATAATAATACCCAAGCATCAGTGGCGTAACCAGTTTTTTTTTATGGGAGGGGTTTTTGAGAACTATGGGGGGTCGGTTATCAAGAAAGTGAATAAAAACTAATAGTCAATAGCGATCAGCGCCAATAATATAGGGAAAATAGTGACGCGGGGACCCTCTATGGGGGGGGGGGGGGGTTCTGAACCCCAAACCCCCCTTCGTGGCTACGCCACTGCTAAGCATTTACAGATTAGCATTCACTAATTATTTTTTAAATTTTCCAGTACATAGAACAACAAATACCTATAAAAAATTATCTAATGTGGAACGTAGATATCTTTTTTCATAAAGCATCTGCGGTTAAAAAAACTATTGAAGAATCATTTTTTTTTTTAGAAAATTAACATGTGTTTTACTTAATTAAGTTTTAACATACTTTATTTTTTGCTGATTTTATCACATATTACAATGTAGGTAACCTGATGAGTTTTTTTCTTTAGTTCTGTAGATAGTTTTTAATTATATTTCAATTTTTTTACAATTTGTAAAAGATTTTTAATGTGCGGATACTTTTATAGGTTTGTCCTGTTTGTATCCCAATACAAATAGCCAACTGCCCTCTTTACCTCCCTAGCGGCGCCCATGTACCTATCATAATATAAAATTTAGAAATCTAGATCATGTATTTATTTCCATTATGTATTTCTAGGATGTAGTTCTTTGTGTACAAATCACAAGAAGAAGAAAAAATAAGAATATTCAAGCGCTTCTATGGCATAATAATAATAATTTTAGTTATAAAGTGCTTTGACGTAATTTATAAACTAAACTAGTTATTTTTACACGAGATATTTGTTTCCATAAATTGGCAAGTTTCCTCAAAACGTACAAAGGAGGCGAATCCCTTCCATCTCCGCAACACCACCAGGGAGTATACCCCGGGTTTCCCATTGGGCCAGCTTGCGCATCCTCCACAATTTTCGCCGTATATCGGCGATCGATCCAGCTAGATGTGGTGGAAGCGGTGACGGTCAAGGTCATCGGGTCTAGGTCACATGACGTATTCTCTGCGCTTCCTAGGACCTAGGGCAGGGCGCACTGTTGTCATGTCGTCTTGCATTTGATAATCGCTTAGCGACAAAATATGGGTCACACCTTTTCTGTACCGAAATAATGGTTGTTTTGATTAAACATTTTTTTATAGTTTTAACGATTTTGTTAAGTGTAGCACGGATAATTGCAAATTGAACAGGGTGTGACAAATTGTATGGAACGTTTTTATTGTTATGAAACATTTAATTTTAATGAATGTTAACAATATTTTCCATTTATTAAAGCTTTTTTGAGGATTAACGACCACCATGATGATTCACCTAAAATACCTACTATTTAAAATGGACATCTTTTATAGGTTTTGCAGTTTTGATTAGGTAGGTATTCAGTTGATCAGAAAATTTTCACCGAGAAGCAGAGCTGTGCGGTATTCAAGTACAAGTACTCGATAGCTGTACTCTAAGTACATTTAGTGTACTTGGTACTCAGTCTAGAGTACATTAGGATCCCATGTATTTGTACTTGTACTTTCACTGTATTGAGGACGTTTGTACTCAAGTACATTTTAGAGTACTGTAAGTACTTTTGAATGTACTTAAGTACTTCAGACAAATAAGTACTTTAAGTACTTTTGAATGTACTTAAGTACTTTTGAATGTACTCAAGTACTTTTGAATGTACTCAAGTACTTTTGAATATTGTTCTTTTTCCATTCTATCGATTAATGCGAAACACGTATGGTACAAATGGCTGCCAAATAAAAACCAACTTATGAATCAGTTTGAAATTTAGTATGGTGTCGTGTGACAGATGACAGTACACCACAGTAATGCCAACTTCCATCAGCAACGCCACCTGCCTTCAAACACGGGTACTTATTGATCCACCCTCATATAATATTTAAACTGGATTGAAATAACTATAAAAATATATGATTACATTGAAAAAAATTAAATTAAATTAAATATTTGATATATTCTGTGGTCAATACACTCAAATTTGACAATTTTTTTACGCAGTCAGTGCGAAAATAAAAACTCTTTACGCACTAGTGCGTAAAGTAAAGTTTTACGAACTCTGTAGCGTGCAAAATAAAAGAAAAAATACATGTTGGAAACGAAAAATACAAATAAAATATTCTTATTTTTTTTAAATTAGTTAATTTATATTTGAGTTTATTTTTAATATATTGTGATGTTTATTTATTTTAAACAGAAGTTTATTTATTAATAATTTATTTAAACACTTATTTATTTTATAGCACAACTATTCTAATTTATATATACTTCGAATGTCTTTAAACTGATCACTATTTATATTCACCACTGTCTGTCTTCTAATTACTATTTATCTTCACTGTCCATATACTAACTAACTGTGTTCTTCTACCAATATTTATATACAACTTTCTAAACTTTGGTGGAGTCTCGAAGCTTCTCCACCAAACTAGAAATACAGTTCATCAAATTTCTAGAGGTGTTCGACGCCCAGACAGAGAACGCGCTACGTGTGACTAAGATAGCTATTGTACAGTCTGCTAAACAAGTTATACGTGTGTCTTTTTATCCAACTGTTGCAGCAACGTTGGCATCGGTGCGGTATGTCAACTGTTATTTATTTCAACGGTCAACCAGAATCCAACACAAAACGTTCAAGGCCGCATCGGTGAAACAACGGTTGCAACAAACCGGTGAAAAACAAGACACACGTTATTTTAAATAGTTTTTAATATTTTTAGGTAATTACATTTTAAAAGTGTGGAATAGTTTAGGGATTAAATTGGTCTGATAGTATGTAGAATTGAAAATAATTATTATGCCATAAAAGGTGTTTTGGAATTCCTTCAACCTTTTGAAATTGAGTCAGAAAATATAAATTTTATAGGATAGCGGAAAATACCTATAATTTTTTTGTAGGCCTTTGTAAATCGTGGAAATAGTTTATATTTTATTTCTACCTTATTAAGGAAAATGGTACCTATTATTAATAACGGTTGTTTCTGAAACATTACTAAAATTTTCGAAGTTTTTCTACAAAATAATAAACTATACTATTTAGAAAAAAATTTATTTCTCTTATAATTTTATAAAAAATAACAGGGGAATATTTACATTTCTTGATCTATTAAACAAAACGATAAATTATCTCGACGAATGACACCATGGGTTTCATATCAATTTTTTGTAATTGTAGTTTACACGTACATATACCTCTTAACACTTGTTTGCTTTATTAAAAAAGTGTGTTGTTGTGATTTACGTCGAAATACGTCAAAAACAACTTGAAACCCCATATAAAATCAAAAAGGAGAAACGGAAAAAAATTGAGCCTGTAAATGAACACAACTCAGAAACAAAAATAGCTATCTAATAATAAAAAAATAAAATTTGATTCTTGTGCAGCTTCATCTATATCATTAACTGTTTTTGGTTTTTTAATGGTTTTTCTTGGTGATGAAAATTCCGATATCTCACGGTTATCGATTCTTTTTTTCTCTCCAGAAATGCGGACGACAGTGTTTTTAGATACTCCTGTGGCTGCAGCAACACGATCATTTACATTTTTAAATGGTGAATTAAAGTTTCCTTCTCTTCTCATAAACTCTATAACATTGGCTATTATTTCGCGAGATTGACTGTTAATCACGCGGCCTCTTAATTTGCTATTAAACTCCATACTTAGGTTCTATTAAACTGTAATGAGCAAAAAACACAAACGAAAATAAAAGAAATGTTTTAGCGAAATTTACATCTGACATTTACGTCTGAATGAAATAGAGAAATACTTGATGCGCAGAGTGTACTTTCATTGCGTAAATCCGTCGGGATGCCTGTCAGTAGTGCTTTCTCTGTCTAGCCGTCGAAAGCCTCTAGAAATTTGATGAACTGTATTTGAAACAGTCCAGAAATATTATCCCGTCTTTTCTCGAATAGTCATCGAAATCACCTCCGCCATAGTCGTCCCATAGGTTTGGTCTTAAGGGGTTTAATTATGTATAATAATCGGACAAGTTGAGCCTCAAAGGCCAAATAAGACAGAGAGGGACTTGTAGGGTTAGAGCATGACTGAATAATGAAATGGCTCACATAACAATATGTTAATAAAATATTGTGTATATAAATATTATGCCAAAGCTTTGCTTTATGTCGCGGTTTTTTGTTTTTGTTTATACTGGGTGTTCAAATTAAAGTGTTACAGTTAAATACCGCCGAAAATATGCATCTTATAAAAAAAGTTTCAGACAAAAGTTTTATAGTTTTTTGGGGGAAACATTTTGGCTAAATTCATTTTTCTATAGCTGACCATAATATGGCCATATTCTTAAAGTTCATAAAAAAATAAGAGAGTTTTAAAGGAAACATTTTTTTAATTGGACTTTATTGAGTAACCTACTTGAAAATTTTGCTGGGCGAAAAAAAAGTAGGCCATATTATGGTTAGCTATAAAAAAAACGAATTTAGCCAAATTTTTACCCCAAAAAACTATAAAACTTTCGTCGAAAACGTTTTTTTTTTATAAAAGGCGGTATTTAACTGTGGCACTTTAATTTGAACACCCGGTATACTTTTTTGTACGGATGTTCAACCAGATTGTAATTTAGACATTGTAGTTAGCAATCTACAAAAAAATAAAATTCAAAAAATCCATCCCGCTTACTAAAAACATCGAATATCTTGGTCCACTCTGTATGAACAATGAACATGCTTATTTTTGCATGACGGTTTTCTTAGCAACGTATATACGAAATAAAATATATTTATTATTAACAATAATTGTTAAAATTAAGTAATCATTTATTTTTGGTTGTTGTAGTTTTATTCCGTTTTGGACTTGGCATCGATTTTATTACAGTGGTTATTTATAGTTTTCTTATTATAGTACACAGAAAATAGGCCAATCTTAGAGCTCGGTATTTGCCAAAGGTGTATGGTATTTGCATTTTGGCCTGATGCAGGGAAATATTTCTAAAAAATATTCGGCGATTTTTGGATGACAAATGACAAATAAATATATATTTATCTATCAATAGTGGATAAAACATTTTTTTGTTTTTTATAAAAGTAAATCATCATTTGAAACAGTGCCGTTTGGAACCTGTAAAAAAATGCAGTGAATTTTTGGAAAGAGAAAACTTTTTTTTATTTCTATTAAGAATTAGAGTCGTGCTGAATTTTAAATACGCATTAAATCTTGTTTATTCATCTTTATTTTATTTTTTAAATTAGTAAAAGTCATAAATTATTTTAAAATTAGTTATTTTGTCTTAAAATTTGTAGATTTTCGTTAGTGGGTCGTTGAAAAAATATGTTATACAACTCTAGTGAATTTTCCTTCATATCAACTCTTGTTGCAAAAACTACTATTTCGTCGAAAACCTCGCAAACTTTCATTCGCCTAACGATGTAATTTAATATTGTTTATTACTTATACAGGGTGTTATTGAAATACACGTACATATTAAAACTGGGTATTGCGCAGATCCCCACTGAATGTAGAAAAATATTATTTTTTAAAAATACCCCTTATTAAGGGAGTTATTAATTTTTGAAAATTAATTCTAAAACAAACGTACTTCACTGATATGTTGAGGATGACCTATATAAATTAGGTTTATTTACCTATTTTAAACATCAACAGTAATTAATATGCAAGTTTTTGTCAGATGATAAGAAAACTAGTCTTGTAAGAAATAACCATGTTGCCAAGATTTTCGAATTAATTTCTATTTCCGAAGACTGGTTTTTACTACCCTCGTTATCAAAAAACTAGAATATTTGATAAATGATTGTTTTTAAACTATACATTTTTGAAACTATAGATTATTAAAATTTTAGTTGATTTACGAATCTGGCTAACACGAGCGCGTCATTTCCAAGTTGGTAAAAAGTGTTGTTACGATTACTTTTAAATATTTTTTTACGATGCCACTATTTACGAATATTGAACTAACGGATATAGTGCTGGTTTATGGGGCAGCTGGAGAAAATTCTCGGCAAGCACAAATCCTGTATCGCGAACGGTTTCCAAATCGGAGAATTCCGGACTGTCGTACGTTTATTTCAACTGTTCAGCATCTAAGAGACCATGGAAAATTTGAGAGTGTCAATGCAGATCGAGGGAGAACAAGAACACAAAGAACATTGGCGGCCGAAGAAGAAATATTGGAAGCTGTTGAAAACCGGCCTCAATTAAGTTGTAGAAGACTAGGTCTTGAAATTGGAGTGTCCTCATTTGTTGTGTGGCGGACACTTAAAGAACAAGGTTTACATCCTTATCACATCCAAAAAGTCCAGGCCTTATATCCAGGTGATGAAGAAAAGAGAGTGGAGTTTTGTGAATGGATGATTCAAAAATGTGTTGATATTCCTGATTTTCTAAAAATATTATTGTATACTGACGAGGCTTCATTCACTCGTGATGGCGTGTTCAATATGCACAATACGCATATTTGGAGTGATGAAAATCCTCACGCCATTAGGGAAACTGGGCATCAAAGAAAATTTTCAATAAATGTTTGGGCTGGCATAATAGATCAGTATTTAATCGGGCCTTATGTTCTCCCGAACAGATTAAATGGGCCAGGATATCTCCACTTTTTAGAAGATATTTTGCCAGTACTCCTAGAAGAGATACCGTTACAATTAAGGCAACGGATGTGGTACCTACTAGATGGCGCTCCTCCTCACTTTGATTTAAACGTACGGCAGTTTTTGAACATTAGATTTCCTCAAAAGTGGATAGGCAGAAATGGACCTACTAAGTGGCCTCCGAGATCTCCGGACTTAAATCCATGCGATTTCTTTTTGTGGGGTCACATGAAACAACTGGTTTATAATGAACCTATTAATAGTGTTGAACAATTAACCAATAAAGTTAATGCGGTAGCCGAGGAACTACGACAAAATCCAAGACTAATTTCTAATGTTCAAAGTTCTTTGGAAAGACGATTGCAAGTGTGTGTAAATAATAATGGACGGCATTTTGAACAATTACTGTAATAAACTTTATTTTGAATTAATTGGTTTTGCTACGGCAACAGTGCAATTTCTATGGGTAAGTTCAATTTCGATTTATTTTACTTCTTTAAATATGGAAACTAGTAGGTCGGAAAAGGGGACTCTTCCCCAATATTTAAATTTTAGAATTTGAAGTTAAAATTGGTGCCAATCGTTTTTGGTCATTACATACTATTCCCCATTTTAATATGTACGTGTATTTCAATAACACCCTGTATTTTACTATATTTACATTATGTTATTTGAAAGGATTTTATTTTCTGCTAATGAATTATTGAATCATTGTAAAAAAAATAGTTAATCTTATTTGAAAAAAATTGGAGGCCTCCCGCACTTCTTGGTCGCCTCGGGGTCTCCACACCTCTAAATCGAGCTCTGGTGTGTGACATAATGTTATAATCTCTATACTGGACGACAATGAAACTAGGGCCACGTTATTATCTCTTTTATTAACTGACTTTAAAAACTAGAGGAGGTTCTTAATCGAATATTATTTTTTTTTATTTTGTTCAACGTTAATTCTGTATCAAGTCGTTCGATTTCTACGATTCTTTTTTTGTTAGTACGTCAAAGGTGATCTCATTTGGCCAATATTTATAATCGGTTGAGATTATAGTTCCAAAAACACTATCTGGAGTTCAAAATTAACCACAGTCAAAGGAAAAAAATTGCACCGAGTTGCATCAGAACTTGGTTGTACATACCAATCTTCTGAAAAATCCACCTATTGGCCCATCGACACAAATAAGATTGTAGACCTTTTGGATTTCTTTATTCTGAGAAAAATTTCGCCAAGCCATACACAAGTAGAAGAAAACTCAGTGAGATGATACTTAATGACAAAAAAAATTTTAATACTTTTTTTATAGAAGTAGGAGAGAATTTTGCAAAAAAACATGAAAAAGAAGTCAAAGAAATTATTAATGATTTAAAAAATAATTAAATTTGTTTCTGATATCATTTACCCTTTGTTGGTCCACCTTATAAATTTGTTATTATTATTGTGTTTATTATGTTTCAATATTTAGAAAGTGTACACAAAAAGTTAAAATAAATGATCTGGCTCACGGGCAACCAGTTATGGCCTTGAAAGGGCGTTCAAGATCATTTCCTTTTTCTTTTAATATATATATAATTTTTTTATAAAATTAATGTGTCTCGACTGCCAGAATCATTGACACAGGTACAAAATAATATATTATTATTATAAAAAAAAACAATTGAGTATTTATAACTTGTAAAGGATATTAATATCTTTTAGAAATTTAATAATATTAATTATTTGGTCTTGAGAACTAAGAATTTCTTTCGTTTTTGGTGGTAGGTTGTAGATTCTCCTGTGGTTCGCAAAGTCTGGGCAATCTATGATGATGTGCTGGACGGTTAGGGGAAGCATGCAGCTCTGACACATCGGTGGATCTTGGGTAGCCATTAAGTAACCATGTGTTATAGTCTATTTTTATGTATGAGAGAGTATTAAAATAATAAAGCGTTCATAATCCATAGGCGTATCACTTCTTTTAATCGACAGTTAAAATATTTTTTGAAGTTATTCCTCGAGTATACACTTATATTTTCACCTAATTAACCTGCTTATAACTTCTAAACAGCTGAAGGTAAAAAAGTGCAATTTTTTCTTAAATATTTTATTTTTCCACAAGGTATGTTAAGAACATTGTGTCAAACGGGTTATGTAGGTATAAGGGTTTAAACTTTTAAACAACGTTACGTTCATAAATAATAATTTTAATATAAAAACTACTTCTTACCTACAAATCCAAATCAGAATCGAAATCAGAAGATGAACTGTCGCAACCAATATTTACAATGAGTGGCTCGATCATTTCATCAGTAATATTGTCCAACTTCCACATTTTCTCTTCTTCTTTAATCGTATGATCTACTGCCTTTTCCCAGTTTTCAGGCTTCACATTATTTACAGCCTCCAAAAACAACTGTTTAACATCAATCATTTTAAAAGAATTATTTTTTCTTGAAACTTCTCCCTTTATCTGTGCCTATATCAGTTCAATCGGGTTTACTTCGCAATGATATGGTGGTGATCTAACCACCGTCATCACCCGATTTTTTGCAATTTCATCAATTTAATATTTTTTGAATTTCTCTTTATGAAGGGAACACAAATGATACAGATCTTTTCTCACAGAACCGGGATGGAACTTAATATTCTTTGAATTTAGCCAATTCTGTAAATCTTTTTTTAACCACTTGGTTGTGGGCATTTTTTCTATAAGTCTCGAGTGATAACTTGCATTATCCATTACTATTATACAGTTCTGAGGAAGATCTATAATTTGTTCGAACCACTCTTTAAAGACATCAGCATTCATGTCCTCATGGTAGACACCGGTACGAGTAGATTCAAAAGTCAATAAACCACCTTTAACACAACCGTTTGAACTACCGATGTGTACTATTATTAGTCTGCGCCCCTTTCCTGATGGTGGATTTAAACCAGTGGATAAATTATTTAAAAAAGCCTGTCTTCGACTTGTAACAGTTTCATCTTGCCAAAATTTATTTGGTTTATGTCCCTCGTTGATCCATGTTTCATCTAAATAAAATATATTTCTTCTTTGGTTTCTCATTTCTTTTATAGTCCTTAGGTAATTTCTTCTCCATACTACAATATCGCTTCTTTCTATTAAAATAGACTTTCTGGAATGCTTTTTCCATAGAAAACCTATTTCTTTTAAAAGTTTCCATAGTGTGCTTCGATTCATTTCAGGGTAATCCTTATCATCTCGAACCGTGTCTACTGTCGGAAATTCTTTTCTAAAGAAGAACGCATGCACTTTCCTTCGAAGTCTTTCTTTCAAAAGATTTTCTAATTGAAATTTTGGTTTTGCTGGAGCTTTACGTGCTGTTTGAAACTCGCCACATTTCTCTTCTTTAACAACTCTGTAAATCGTAGATTTCCCAACACGAAGCGTACTACTAACTAATTCCACTGTGTCATCAACACTTTTACATAAATGTTTGTCTGTAAATGATTTAAAACAATTAAATATTAATGTTTTTTCATTAACTGTTAAAGGACCGATTTTTAGTCGTTTACGCGGCCCTTCCAAATTTTCCATGATCACACTAGAATTCACACTGCACCTTGCAAGTTGCAACTAAACGACATTTAGTAAACTGTCAAGAATACACAACTTGGACCTCCTTACTAAATGGAAAACCTATAATCGCATTTTCGGTGAAATTTGTTGGGAAGGTATTTATCTACTTGTAATTCGATTACTGTAAGAAATTCTTGAAATTAAAATAAAACAAAATTAGCAAATAGGTAATTATTGAAAATAATTTTAAGATACGGCTATGTAATCTTTAATACACAGGGCTTTTGGCCTGTCCAAACCTTTTTCTATTGTTCTGTACAGCTTATGTCTATAAAGGACCAATAAAAGACCCAAAACTTGTAATAGCTCATGTACATTTATTACAATTTTAGGAAATATTTAGATTATTCTGTAAAAATATTTAAAATGACCGTACTAAGTTTTGCATTAGAAATGCTGTTTTATCACTCACTCTCTCATACATAAAAATAGACTATAGTCGAGTATGACTGATTCGAAGTCTTCGAATGGTTGTTCTTTCTTGAAAGATAAGGCATTTTAAACGGTTTGATGTTTGATTGATTATCACGTAGTTAAGATGTTATTGTTTTCCAGTGGGTTTGCCATGTTCTCCTAATATTATTTTTGAAAAGTTTTAGATGTCTTTATGTAGCTGAATGTTTTCCATTGCTAAATTTAATGAAGAAGCCTCCTTAGCTGAACGGTCGGCTGCCTCGTTGCCTGGTATACCCACATGTGATGATATCCAAATAACTGTTATGGATACTCCTTGCGCAATGAGAAGGTGACAGGATTCATGTATTGTTTGGACCACTGAATTTTGTGAGGAACGATTTTTTATTGACTTGATTCTGTGCAAATGGCCACTCTTCTCGTGTTTATTTTAACAGATTTTACAGCTTGGTAGATGCCGAATAGCTTGCCAGTGTAAACACTGGCAAAATGTGGGAGAAGATTTTTAGAAATGATATCAAGGCCAGAGATCACAGCATTCTTTTATTTTAGAAACATCTGTGTATAGGATGGTGTCGAATTGGGAAGAATTTAATAATTCTAGGAAAGCTTGTTTTTGAAAGTTACTTGGAGTTTCGTTTTTAAGTTCATGAGCTAGAGTGATATGCGGCATAAGAGATATAGGAAATGGAGTTGTTTGAGATGAATCTATATCAGCGAGAAGTGGAGCAAGGATTTGTGGTAATGTTTGAACATTATGAGTGGAAACGTGGACGTTCGAATATGCCGCGTTAATTAAAGAATATGCTGGGTTTTTGGGATTTGGCAACCCTTGCAGAAGAAGCTGTTGTCGGCTCAGCCAGAGAGGAGGTTTGTTAGCTTCACTGCATAAACTTTCAGAGGGGTTGGATCTAAAAGCTCCAAGGCATATTCTTAATGCAGAATTTTGAACAGAATTCAGAATTTTTAGAGAATATTTAGTTATCGACATATAGATGAAGCTTCCGTAATCTATCTTGGAACTAATTAGTGCTCTGTACACCTTGAGTAAAACTTCTTCTTCTGCTGTTCATTGATGGTGAGATAACGATTTCAGAATAGTAAGTCTGTTTAGGTAGTTATTTTTCATTTCGCAGAGATGTTTCTTCCAGTTAAGTTTGCTGTCAAAAATAAGTCCTAAGATCTTGTGATTATGGAAATTTAACGTGCAGGATGATCGTCTGCTGAACTTTAATCCTTTTAATTTTGTAGTGGAGAAGTAGAAGCCTGTTTTTGTAGACCACAAACTAAGCTGATTCACAGCTTCTTGGATTAGTGTAGAGGTAGATGTTACATTTTTACCAGAACAGTAGACAATAAGGTCATCTGCATATAGAGAAAGTTTGACCGGAAGGCCAATGGAGTTGCATATGTCGTTAATAGAAAGAATGAAAAGAGTCGGGCCTAAAACCGAGCCTTGCGGCACACCATTTTCTTGGGAGAAGGTAGCAGATGTTTTTTCACGATTAGTAAGAAAATTTTTAATAAAACTGAATAAGTTTCCGGTAACGTTACACTTTTTAAGTTTTTCGAGAATTAATATTTACGTTGTCAATAAATTATTATAAAAAATTATATATAAATCAAAGTACGACTCAAGACGCCATTTTCATTACACTTTTGCGTTACTAGAAATGCGTCCATCTGTCACACCACAAAATAGTTTTTATGTTGCCTCCACTTTATTCTATATCGATAGTACGATATTACATTATCTAAGTTTCCTTTTTGGACTATCATTTAATAATTTTTAAATTATTTTTACATGAAAACATTTGTAAATAATTAAAACATTCAAAAATCTATTATTGCAATTGGTAAATGGATTTCCATTTTTGCATATTTATACTTTCAAGTCTGACAAACTACGATTTTTTTTTACTAGTTGTCACATCAGTATTACATTTTTTATTTGAACTTGGCAACTTCTATTGGTTCAAGAAAATGTTTTCATCGCTGGTTTTTATAGTGGTTGCCGCCCCAAATTATTGATAAATATTATCTAGTTCAATCCAGGGAAAGGTATATAAAATGTATTTTTATACAATGTAGGTCACGATTGTTTTTTTGTTTATTTATATAATATGATCTTTAACTTTATCGTCGTTGTCTACAATGTACTGAATAATAATTGAATAAGCATGAATCATTTATGGATATACACCTACATTCTATCTAAATGCATATAATTTTAAAAGGTTGGTTTAAAATTTACAAGGATTCCTATTTGGTAACCAAACATAGTTTGAAAACAGATCGAAAACGTTTACGTATTATATATATTTTTCGTTAACATTATGTTATTTTTTTATAGGTATGCAATTATTAATAAGTAATTTATTTTTAAATGCTGGATAAATTTATATAAGTATGTTTATTAGTAGAGTATATATCTATACAGGGTGATTTTTGAAAAGGATCCACCCTCGATAACTTCGTTCTCGTCTTGATTCAGGTAAAATGCAGAAACAGGTCAATTTTTATCCTTAGGGGGACACATTTTTAGATCACAACTGATTTTGTCGGATCAACCCCATGGACCCACCAACCCCCACCTCAAAAACCTTCAATAGCAAGGGGGGCTGAGTGACCCCTCGTTGGAAAGGTTTTTGCATTTACCATACGACCATGTAAGAATTATTTCGTTTTGTACAGGGTGGTTCAAGAAAAAAGACAAATTGCAATAAACAGACTTAAATTACATACATCATAATAGATTCTTAAAATGACCACCGTTGAGAATAATAGGAATCCTTCCTCATTCAACAATTTATCTCCTGTCGTAAATTCACTTAAATTTTTTGCTTCAGTTTTTGAAGACGGTTGATGAGTGATATCGCTTTTTTTGTATGCATTTTGATCTGCAATTTTTTGCGCATCTTTACAAGCCGTTTTGACGGATTAGATTTAATCCAAGTAGTTTGCAGTCAGTTGGTATGTCAATTGATTTATTCCCTGTAAAATGGTTTACACTATTGCCGAGCGGGTAGAAGTTATTTTCATTTATGGTGAGGAGCAGAATTGTGCCCGCGCCACTGCCAGAGTTTTTAATGCGAGACATCCAGATAAGCGAATAGAGCACAAATATGTCACGCAACTTGTGCGGAAGTTTCAAGCAACATGATCGGTGAAAAATATGAAGAGAGAAGGTAACAGATTGAAGTGATGGGGAACTTTACTTTTGATCCAACCAGTTCTTTGCGTCAGATTGCTACAACCACTGGACTTTCGTATTCATCGGTACGCAAAGTGACGAAACTTTTTAAATTCCATCCCTATAAAATGAAGATACTTCAGGAGCTTGTGGACGATGATCCTGATAAGAGATTACAGTTTTGCGAAATTATGACGGAAATGATAAACGCAAACCCAAACCTCATAAAAAACATTTGCTTTAGTGACGAATGTAGTTTTTATCTGCATGGCGCAGTCAATAAACAGAATGTCCGATATTGGAGTGATGAGAATCCTCACATTTTTAGAGAGGGGCATACTCAAGCTCCTCAGAAATTAAATGTATGGGCAGGAATACTAGGCGATGCGGTAGTCGGTCCGATTTTCATTAATGAGACTTTGACTGGCAAGGTATATTTAGAGCTGCTGGATGATATCATAAATCCCTTGATAACGGTTGAAAATCAGCGGGATCAAGATGGAAATCTTGTACTTGAGGAAAATGAGCTTTTTTTTCAGCAAGACAGAGCCCTACCTCACTTCGCTGTGAATGTTCGGAACTGGCTGAATTAGAGATTTCCGCATCATTGGATTGGCAGGCGGGGAGCAATAGAATGGCCTCCACGGTCACCAGATTTGACAGGACCAGATTTTTTCCTCTGGGGGCACTTAAAATCTGTTGTCTTCAAAACTCAACCAGCTGATTTAGTGGAGTTGCGACAACGAATAACTGACGCATGCAGAAGAATCCCTAGAGAAACCTTTCAACGGGTGAGAGAGGAATTTGAAAACCGCCTTTACTACTGCATGGAGAATAACGGTGGTCATTTTGAGCACTTGTGATTTTGCTTCCTTTCACTCTAATCCGTTTCTTCTCGTTTTGTAAACAATTAATACGATTTTTATTCCAAAAATTAACCAATTAAAGCGAAATGTAAATCTATTTATTGCAATTTGTCTTTTTTCTTGATCCACCCTGTACAAAACGAAATAATTCTTACATGGTCGTATGGTAAATGCAAAAACCTTTCCAACGAGGGGTCACTTGGTCCCCCTTGCCATTGAAGGTTTTTGAGGTGGGGGCTGGTGGGGCCATGGGGTTGATCCGACAAAATCAGTTGTGATCTAAAAATGTGTCCCCCTAAGGATAAAAATTTACCTGTTTTTGGATTTTACCTGAATCAAGACGAGAACGAAGTTATCGAGGGTGGATCCTTTTCAAAAAATCACCCTGTATGTCAGAGCCAGACTAGGTTAAGTCTAAATATTGTACTTTTTAGGTTTTTATGATGTCACATACATCTTTTAAACTACTTTTGTATATATTTTGAAATTGGACCTTTCTTAAATAATTAGGTATTACAAATATAATTAAAATGTTTATAAAATGTGTTCTGACTTCCTCGCGACAACCAGTGGAAAAGGACCGAAATCAAAAACAAAACTGGAACAAAGTATAGTCCGCTTAATTTTGGGTTTGTCTCAGTTTCGTTTTTGTTCTTCAAATTCCAGGGAACACAAACAAAACATAAACTCAACTGTCCGTTTAGTGGAAAACTGTCTTTATAGAAACACTTGGTTTTTTAACCTGATCCTCTGTCGATGGTGTCTGAATTTTAAGAAATGAAAAGGTGGCAACCCTAGGGGCCACTCGTACATTTTCTTTCGTTCAACTCAACATCCAAGTACCTTTCAATCTTCTTCGAGGCTTGTACGGGAAAATGGGGCACCTAAATCTGTTAGTATCTATGAGAAAAAAAATATTGGCGATATTTTGTTTGTCGCAGGTAAAATCGTAGAATCGGCGAAGTTCAAATTGATATTGGCAACCGCGCTATGGATTTTTCGTCAGCCGGTGGAATCTCCACGGTGTTGGAAGCCACCGTGGTGGGGAAATTGCGCATTCGAATTGATGTCTCCCCCTTTCCCCTCCGAACCTCCTTTACCATACGCTGATACACCACCGACGGTAATTTGCCTTTAACAAACATTTCATCTGTGTTTGACTCTCGATATCGAACAGAAGAGAAACATTACAACAGTATTTTCGAAAATAATTAGACCCATTTATATCGGTGGTTTTTTAATTAAATCTGCAATACGTTCCGTAAGGTTGTCGCGACGTTTTCACAAAGCAAAACAAATGCCGGCTGACGGCCTTCGTCGATGTTCTGTTGTTTTATGTGTGGCGTCCATGAACTTGACAAGGTGAGTTTCTGCATACCTCAGATCTTGCTTACATCATGGAAATTTTGTTTTATTCTGCTTGAGCACGCGATTCTTGACGTTATGCAATTTTTTTTCTAATTCAATGCATTTTATTACCCCACGTACCTAGGTATATAATAAATAATTGGGAGATTTTAGGTATTAAATTTTGTTGTTATGCGATATACCTAAGTAAGTAATCCAACCCCCCGTTAACTATTTATTTAAAAATATATAGTGATATTAAAAAATATTGTGCAATATCAATATGACAATCAAAAATAAAGTAGATACGTACTTGGATATTGTGTTAAAAATTGTACAGGTGAAAAACATAGTTCTAGGTTTTCCTGTTTTGATATTCCTTAGTTAAATTAAATAAATATGTAACTCAGATCTAATTAACTCCACCCATTTGGTTAAATTACCTAGGTATACACTTTTAAAAATAAATATTTCGGGTAATACCTAGATACATTATTCTATTAGTATTGTGATCGATCATGAAAGGTTTTTTTATTATTTAATTGACATTACAAGCTCTCTTTACCAGTTCCAAAAAATGTTTAATATCGATTGATCACAACAATAAAGATGTCATTTTTTTCTTGACTTATTCCAGAGGGAAAATGTTTTAATGTCATATCTAGTAGGTATGACCTAGAACTATTTAAAAAAGATTTTGATCTTCGATTCTTTTTTTGCTCTATTTCCATTTTAAAAAGTTGTTTTATACAGTGACGGATTTAGGGAAAGGGCGCGACTAGAGTCTTTCTAAATAGAGGAAAATAACAGTATTCTGTCTAAATGGATTTAACGTCGTCGCCTTCAAAACTGCGATTCTTATTATTTTTGTAACAAATCTTGGACTTTTAAAAAGATGACTACATTTAAAACTTAACTAAGATCTACCATACTAGAAGATCTCCTTAACGGTTAAGCTTTATTATGTGTATCCATCAAAATATCATAGAAATATACAGGGTGTCCCAATATCCTATATTATAGAAAATATCAAACAATGTTATTTACAAAAGTTGTAGGTAATATTAATCTGCACATTTCAAAATTATTTTCGATTATACAGAGTGATTCATAACTTCAGAATTGATTAAATCTATTTTTTTTAAATGGACCACCCTGTATTTAATTGTAAATTTGAATTCCCCTGACTTTGCCCTTCAAGAAAATACCAACATATATAAGGTTATACTGGGTATTTTGGAAGTTTAAACCAATTTTATATGAAAATCGTACTAGATTCAACCCTCTGTATATTTCAAAAGAAACAATCGAACATCAACATTTTTTGATCAATCATTTTTAATGATAGTCTACTTTTATAAGAATATACTAATTTTTTTACTAGCGCCACAGACGTGTACAGGGTGAGTCAAAACACCCTGTATTTATGAAGCTTAACTGAAAAACAGAAACTAATGCTTTCCAAAAAAAATATTGTGGTCAATAAAAGGAATTTAGAACTGTGATATCTTTAAATCTTTATTTCAAATATTAATATTTCAAGAGTTATCTTTACAAATTCTTACATACACCGAACATAGGTTTGTTAACATAAACATTATTTTCATAATACAAATAAATATATCTCTGTTTTAAGAATGGTCATATTTTATTTAATAACATGTTTTTGTTTTTTGTCTAGATGATATTGAATACCAATTATTTCTATATAATTTCTTATACCCGACATTGTGATATAAAAAACTTATTACCTATCACTTTTTTTTCTTTCAAATCATTTGTAGTTTTTGTCCAAATGGATAAAAAAATTTAACTGTGCAACTTACAACTCGGCTGCTGATGACCAGTGAAACAATACGGGTTTTTTATCAATTTGTTCCAGAAGCTGTACCTAGGTGGTTCATTATAACAGTTTATTCAAACAACAAATATAATTTTTGTTAAAATATAAATAATAATAATATGCTGAAACATTATATCTGATCGTTACATATTATAAAACTAAAGTACCTTTTTATTTAACTCACTTATGGCTACCCCAAGTTTGAATATTGTAAATCCGCTTGAATATAGAAAACAACAGGTATAGAAAATATTTAAAAAAACCTAGTTTATTTAAAAATGTAAAATGTGAAGAGACCGTTTATTATCCGTTTACAATGGCCTCCTGTATTTGTTTTTTAGCTCTATAAATAGAGAATATCTGTAGTACAAGAGCGAATGTATTTCTAAACTATGGACGCTTTTTTACTAAGAAAATCAATTATTGTGTTATTGTGAAATACTTTTCGGTTCCTTTGTCTCAACTTCGCGCGTTAGAATTTAGAACATGTATCCCTCGAATCTACATGCAATTGTTAAAACTATGAATGAATGCTGATTTTGTTTAGTCTCAGAAGTAATTTTGTAGTATTTAAGCTCCACCCTTAAGTTGTAATTTTTATACCTACTAAACTACCTTACCCCGCAGGTCTTTCAGTTTGTAATGTAAATTTTCTTCTTAAAAAAACTTTCAAAATCTAAAAGGAAAAGATTAATTCAAAAAAACATACTTTTGTAATATTTAAAGTAAGTTTTGGTACGTTAAAATGCAACAAAATTAAACTTTCTGATATTTTTGAGATTAGACGATTTCTAGTGCTTTCATATACAGGGTGATTCATTATGGGTGGAGACTGGCCATATCTCGGAATATCTTGATAAATCGCCCTATACAACACCAGCCGAAGAGAAGAATAAATATTCATTAATATTGTTAGTTCTGACATAAAGTTTTTTTCTTGGCAAAAGGATGTAAAATTATATATTTTTTTTATTGAAATTTTTGACAAATCTTATACACATAAATTTCAATAATTCTCGGAATTTAAATAATTATTTTCATAATATAAATGATTGCATGCTAAACTATAATAAATAATTAAGTTTAAAGTACAATTTTTATTATGTAAGACACTAATAGTCACATTAGCCACAAATCACAATTATTGGTAAAATGGAACCTCATTGCTCTATAAGAAAATTGTAACATTATAGACATTTTAGCTGTATTTCGACATGTACTTTGTATTTTAATACCTTATAAGACATTACATAAAGAACTTTGTTTGTTAATTTATTAGTGGCCTAATATACAATGTTTTTTTTGTTGTTAGTATTCCTTTTTATCAAAATAAAATGTATACCGAACCTAAACCACTTTTACAATTTACAAATCTGTGTCTTTCCTTTTTCATATTTATGATTTTTTTAAGAATTAATAATCAGAAACTCCCAATTTAACAAAAGATTCAGTGCATATGCACATATTTTTTCAAAAATGGAGAAATAAGTAAGTTTTTTTGTGATATATCACTCAATATACATTGCTATTTGAAAAAAATCAAGATTGCGGCGGAATTCTAAACACTGTAACATATATTTGATGTCTTCTAAAAAATACTTCATCACCCTACAATTTCTTATGGTATAAGATCCGACCGTATGATTTCTGCACTCATCTATTTTTTTAATCAAAATACAATTTTTTTAAATAATTATTGATAGTGAAACACGACTTTGCCAGGTTTCTTTTCAAAATAGTATTTTATTTTTCTATTTTATGGTATATTTTTATTATTTACGATTTTAGAAGAAAATTCATTCAACCAAAGTTGTTTGTGATGTTATTCTCTATAAGTTTGGTCACATACATGATTTCTTTAAAATGAACAACAAAGGAGATATTTAAGAAAAATTGCAAATTTTGTTTTTTTTCCCAGCATTTTCTAATAAAAAAGTGTCTAGAATAGGTGTATCTTTTGACACCAACAATGTTTACCGACTCCAGTAAAATTATACTGATAAATAAAAAAATTATAACCATTAAAAATTTTTTAATTTTAACCAGAAATATTTTTTTATCTAAGAATGTTTCGTTTAATCATTCTATTTTTATTCAGAGAATCTTCAGTTGTTCTTTCTCTCACTCTTAATGTATAATGCTTGGTATTTCTACATTATACTCTTAACATTTTAACAGACCCCCCATTTTCAATCAAATTTTTTTAGAATCAATATCAAAATCGTTTTATTAATAAAAGCAGTGCCAAATAAGATACCAATGTCAGGCTTTATTAAGGGGGCACAATATATCTTTTAGGTCGCAGTGTATTAACACCCCATTTTCAACATAACATAACAGGCTTTATTACTTTTTTTTCCTGGGCTCGTCTGACTATGTGTCTCCGAATAACACTGAAGCCTATTGGCTTATTGTGTTTTACCCCATGTTAGTTCATAGCACACACTCTATCACCTTTGTACCTTGTACAAGTTTGTACAGATCCTTGGGTGAGTGGGTTCTATACGTTGTTGGATCAACCTGGGGTTGTCCAAAAAGAGCCTGTCTTTTGTGATTCGCACAGTATGTGTTTGGCCGTTTCTGGTTTCTTGTGACATAGTCGGCACATGAGTTCCCCATTGTACATGCCAATTTTGTTCAAGTGTCCCTTTACTGGGGCGTGCCCAGTCATGAACCCTGTTATCACTTTCAACTGGTTCCTATTCATTAAGAGTAGTTCTCCAGTTCTTTTGGGACATGGTCTGCCTATGAAGGCTTTTCCATGTGCCTGTTTTGGGGTGCTTCCCCAATAGTTGATATGTTGTTCCCCAATCCAGTCATTTATAAAACCCCGGACTGTACATTTTGGTACTCCTGGGTTTGTGTCTGGTTCCGGTGTTTCTTCTTTATTACTTAAGTTAGCTTAAAATTGACAAGCGTTGAGTACTTGACGGCAAGTTTATTTTATACCAATGTCGTTTGTTTTATTTTGATGGAAGTGAACACAATACAAGAAAATATTGAAAAATATAAAAATAAATCTATTTCGCGGTTTATGTTTGTTAAAATAATGTCATTTAAAAATCTTCCCAATATCTAATTTAATTTTACCTGTAAAGCTTTTATTATATTTGTAATTTTCAATTAACTGTGTATTGCAATTTTGTATTCTTGTGGTTTTTTATACTAATTTTATACTGTTTTTTTTTTATAAATTCGAATATTTTCATAATAAGTTGTTTTTTATATTATTTCATATTTTTATTCATGTATGTATGTAGCTATGTAAGTACCACAAATAGTAAACAATATCAGCAATGTCTTGAATACCTACATTGATAATGGGTGCTATGATTGAACGTTTACGTTATCCGTAACGTACATGTTAGGCCGAGTTTTAACAGCAAAGAGACAAATTCGTATGATGTAAAGTCTGTCATAACACATTACTGTTATTTTCCGCCTGTTATGTTTTAATTTAACAGGTTTCCATCATACGAACTTGCTTCGTTACTTTTAAAATTCGGCCTAACATATACGTTACGGATAACGTAAACGTTCAATCATAGGACCCATAATCTTAATCGGATCGGAGAGACCCTCTAATGATTTAGGAACTTAATCTCTAAAACTGTAATCCGTGGCAGAGTTCGGATATCAATTTTTCTTTACCTGAAGTTTGTGGCAGAATTCGGAAACCCCGCCCCCGTACTCCCCTACGGATTTATTTTTTTTAGTTTAAGGTTAAAGTACATATTGTGATGTTTGTTTATTTTAATAGGCTTTGTCCCCTTATATAGAGCTTGTTTTTGCTAAAAATTTTAAGTTGATATCATTGTTCATTTTGAAGTTAATTTTTTTTTTAATATTTTAACCTCCCTTAACCCCCCCCCCCCCCCATTTTTATTCATGCCCATGAATTCAGTTTAGAGAAAATTGAAATTTAAGGTATTTGGTAACCCACCTTGTATCTTTTTTAATATCAAGAATTGAAATCAAGTAAATTGTGTTATATCACAATATTTTTCATAGTTGCTCTGTATCCCATTATTAACGGACTACCCTGTATAAACTTTAAATATTAATCTATATATTAATTTTAAAACCAAAAAAGTTTTTTTTTATTTTTTTTTTTCGCAACTGGTGACATAATCAATTTTTCGTAACCAGTTTCATAATGTTCAACTTTATGCAACTACTTGCATAAAATATATTATTTTGACACTTGCGGCGATTACAAAAGATGTCACTTTACATGTCAAAATTAGAAAAAGTATATTTATTGTGATGTGAGAGGTTAGGTTCTTAAATAAAACAATAACATATTATACAGGGTGTCTGTAAAAGGTCTTTACAAAAACATACCACATATTCCTTAGACCAAAATAAGTCGATTTAAGTAAAATTACCTTAGTACAAAGTTGCTTCGTTTGGGCTCCAGAGGGCCTTGAAGTTACAATTTTTAAATCGTTTTTCCCATATAAATTTAAAACGGCATATGCGATTTTGCTGAAATTTGGTATATTGGTAGAGTTTTATGAAAACAGTGATAAATGTGAAAAAAAATTTTTATGTTGCTATTCGTTATTACGATAGTAAAACATGTTTGCAATTCCGTTTATTTTTTATGAAAATCTAAGTAAAAAGAACCAATGTCAAAGGGTTTTAATTTTTTTTCTGTCAAACCAAATATTTCACAAAATTAAAAATTGATCATAGGTCAAGCTAAAGTAATACCTTTATTAATAGTAGCTTTAAAAAAGGAGAAAGAATAATATTGACTTAAGTTATTATTATTAACATTGGTGATTTTTAATAAAAACTTCAATTATTGTTTACAAACAAAAATATAAAAATCTGTGAACATTTTATTTATTAACCTTTTAATAAAAAATGAGAAAAATGAAGTAAAAAAACAATTTATTTACAAATAAAAAATATATAGAAATCCTAAGAATATAAAAGTACTGATTTATTTTCCTGTAGTGGATGAAGAGGTTTCTTTAACAATCATGCCAAGTGTACATCATTATCAATAACACTGAGTAGATGTTACAGATGGTTCCTCACTTCTTCTATGAAGCCACATGTTTACAACCTCCTGAAAAAAATAAAAGGGTTAGATATGCAGTTAAAAAATAACTATATAACCAGCTACAAAATGCCTTATTTTATGTAACAAGACGAGCACTTTACTAGCTCTGAACGAATCCAGTAAAGAACCTCTGATTTTCAAAACTTAAAAAAAACAAGCTCACCACATTTTCACATTTTTGAAATATTATAGAGCTTTTCGAAAAAAACTGCTATTTTTAAAAGTACCATTTTTGTTTAAACAGCTATGTCTCATTTTAGGCTATTGAGTATTATAAAATAAAAAATTACGGGATGCATTGTTAGCTTCAAACGAATCCAGCAGAGCACCCCAGTTTTTTTTTAAACCACACCACATTTTTTGGCTCATAAAATATTCGAAATTTGACATTTTTAAAAAAATTCGCAATTCCTTGCTGACTTCAAAGTTTTTTTTCTGAAAACAAATATACTTACCACATTTTTAGGATTTTAAAACACCCTAAACATGTGTCATAAGTAGTTGTTTTTATATATTAAAAAACTGAAGTGTCCTGCTGACTTTGTTCCAACAAAGCACCCTGTATTATTTAAAAATAGCAATTTTTTTAGTAAAGTTTTACAATATTTCAAGAGTCTAAAAATGGGGTGTGGTTTTTAGAAAAAAGCTTTAAAAAACCGAATTGCTCTGCTGGTTTCTTTCGAAGGTTAGCAAGCACCATGTATTTTTTAAAAATATAATATTTCAAGTGCATAAATATATGGTGTTGCTGTTTTTACAGAAAAAACTTTATAAAACAGAGGTGCTTTGCTGACTTCGTTCGAAGCTATCAGAGCATTTTAAGTTTTGCATAAAACGAGGAGCATAAAATGTTTGAAAAGGGTATAAAAATAGCCTAAAAATATGGCATGTTTTAACTCAAAATTTCATAGGTGCTCTGCAGCATTCTTTGGTATCATAATTATTACTAGGTTCACTAACAAAATCTATTTCTAGATTATTTTAACACTTGCTGCGATTACAAAAAATGTCTCTTTATGTCAAAATTAGAAAAAAAATATTTATAGGAATAAAGGGCCTTATACACTGTTTATTATATGTGATATAAAAACAAAAAAGCATAATAAATATTACAAACCTTGAGATTTAACATATCCTAAGCATTGTGCACTAAAAATTTCATTTTTGTTAAATACAACAGCCACATCATAAGGTTTTTGCTGTACTTTATGTTTAGGTGTAATTTGTCTCCTTCTCTCTTATGGAAAAAGTAAAAATCTCCATATTCTTGCTTGGCAGAACTAAAAATAAAACCTGAGATAAATATGTTTTACTATAAAGTGTATTGCTTCATATAAACTGTAACTACCTACCATTAAAACAATTTATAAATAAAGTTTTACCTTTCTATCTTTTGTAAACTGAGTATTGTTAAAAAATGCAGTAATCATCTCGGTAATCATATTTTCGTTTACAATGGGAAAAATACTTGATTCAACTTTTATAAATACAGCTGATAAATTCATATTCTTCTTCCTTTATATATCCTATATCCCACAGGATAATTTACCCAGATAAATTCAGATTAATAATAAAATTAAACAAAAACAAAAAACTAAGGTTAGTTGTTAGGTGCTGTCAATTTTTAATGTCACTTAGATGTGCGTTCACTTCGACATTCTGTATGTAGGTTTGTTCGTTGGCTTGGTTTTGTATAACAAAAAAAACTTCGACACAAGCTGATTGGTCTATTCCCGATGACGTATAATTTAAAATTTTAAATTTCAATTGGGCTTAATTTAAAAACTTTTAGCTTTTTTAACGAACTGATTATTTAGAATAACTTGTATAGCGACTAACTATTACAATATAGTTTATAAAACAGCATATCTCACATGTGAACATGGCCCATTGTTGTCAACCCTCTAGGCATATTTTAGTGTTTCAGCCTACCATATAATATTATTACATTTATTTTTTTTTTTTAAATAATTTAGTTACACAATTTTCTTACACATTTTATACAAAAAGAGTCAACCGCCAGGTGTTGGTTTTAAACAAATTAGGAAATCAAATATTAATAATAATTTAGAGCATCAGTAATCTCCGAAAAGAAAATTAAGTTTAAACGGGGTTCAAATATATAGGTAAATAAATGGATGGAAAAGCAATTTGTATAATCTCTTTGTTGCCTTAAAAAAATTAAAATAATATATAGTGTTATATCCCAGTAGAGAGAGCTATTATATTACTGTATTCCAGCATTAAAAAAAGACAATAAATAGCTAGATCAAATCTTTGCAGGCGATAAATATTAGTTACGCGTCCAAAGGTGGCGATTATTGACAATGATAAACAATCTCGACAGGAAATTCTAATTGGCCATCTAAATCTAAATGAGCTCTAATTGCAAAGTACCAGGTTATTTAAAGCTGAAATGATGGAGTTAAAGGGGCATAACCAGCCATTTATTTATTTGTTTATCTCTATACAAAAAAATCAGTTGCTTTAACTGATGGGAAAATGAAATCTGAAAGCACAATTTTTTTATTATTTTTAATTTTAAAGCTCCTGTAATATCTGTGAAATATTGTGAACAAAATGGAAAATAAAAATCAGGACATAGAAGAGACAAGTCACAGTACTAATGCGAAACATGCAGATTTGTCAATTTAAACACGGTTTTTAAATCCTTTTCCCGGATTCTGTTAGAATATTCGTATTTTTTACTCTTTTATTTTAGGGATATTAGTATTACAGTTCATCAAATTTCTAGAGGTGTTCGACGCCCAGACAGAGAACGCGCTACGTGTGACTAAGATAGCTATTGTACAGTCTGCTAAACAAGTTATTTTAAATAGTTTTTAATATTTTTAGGTAATTAAATTTTAAAAGTGTGGAATAGTTTAGGGATTAAATTGGTCTGATTGGACTTTCTTAGAACGTTTTTAAAAGCAGCTAAAGATAGTATGTAGAATTGAAAATAATTATTATGCCATAAAAGGTGTTTTGGAATTCCTTCAACCTTTTGAAATTGAGTCAGAAAATATAAATTTTATAGGATAGCGGAAAATACCTATGATTTTTTTGTAGGCCTTTGTAAATCGTGGAAATAGTTTATATTTTATTTCTACCTTATTAAGGAAAATGGTACCTATTATTAATAACGGTTGTTTCTGAAACATTACTAAAATTTTCGAAATTTTGTTTTTCTACAAAATAATAAACTATACTATTTAAAAAAAAATTTATTTTTCTTATAATTTTATAAAAAATAACAGGGGAATATTTACATTTCTTGATCTATTAAACAAAACGATAAATTATCTCGACGAATGACACCATGTTCTAGTACGGAAGCTAGCTTTACATTTTTGTTGGTGGTTTCATGGGTTTCATATCAATTTTTTGTAATTGTAGTTTACACGTACATATACCTCTTAACACTTGTTTGCTTTATTAAAAAAGTGTGTTGTTGTGATTTACGTCGAAATAAGTCAAAAACAACTTGAAACCCCATATAAAATCAAAAAGGAGAAACGGAAAAAAATTGAGCCTGTAAATGAACACAACTCAGAAACAAAAATAGCTATCTAATAATAAAAAAATAAAATTTGATTCTTGTGCAGCTTCATCTATATCATTAACTGTTTTTGGTTTTTTAATGGTTTTTCTTGGTGATGAAAATTCCGATATCTCACGGTTATCGATTCTTTTTTTCTCTCCAGAAATGCGGACGACAGTGTTTTTAGATACTCCTGTGGCTGCAGCAACACGATCATTTACATTTTTAAATGGTATTGAAGGTGAATTAAAGTTTCCTTCTCTTCTCATAAACTCTATAACATTGGCTATTATTTCGCGAGATTGACTGTTAATCACGCGGCCTCTTAATTTGCTATTAAACTCCATACTTAGGTTCTATTAAACTGTAATGAGCAAAAAACACAAACGAAAATAAAAGAAATGTTTTAGCGAAATTTACATCTGACATTTACGTCTGAATGAAATAGTGAAATACTTGATGCGCAGAGTGTACTTTCATTGCGTAAATCCGTCGGGATGCCTGTCAGTAGTGCTTTCTCTGTCTAGCCGTCGAAAGCCTCTGGAAATTTGATGAACTGTAATTGTCAAATGTCTGATATTTGCGGTGGGTCATGTTTTCAAAATCAATAGGCTTGATTTTTGCTAAATATTTCAAGTTGATACTGTTTGAAGAGTATAATAACACGCTGCATCGTGTGTTTGTTGAAAATGTACCCTCAAAGTAAAAAATTACCGTTATTTAAACTAATTATATTCAAACACAACTAGAACGGATTAAGAAACAAACGTTTGTGTCAAAAATTCATCAGGCAACCATTTGGACAGGTCGTTGGAATGACTAATAGAAGTTATACATACATGTCATTGGTGATGTGGGCCGGGTATATGAAAGTCAAATATTAAAAAGAGAAATTAGGTGGATACAAATTCACCTGGCTGTTGACTTGTTAAATCCTTGATCTCAAGGTTGTAACTTGAAGCCTGAGAAATTAACTTGATGCTATTAGTTTTGTTTGTGAAATTGGCGGCAGCATGGGAATAAATACAGTTGATATTCTTTAAAATATAGCTGACTATAGGGATAAAGAAGGGCTGTGGCGAAGATCTTTTATTTGGGAAGGTTTAGAACATTCACGAAATGAAAAAGCAATCAATCCCATGTTATAGTAGAGGGGGTTAAGAGGGACATATGTATTGGCTGATGTAGCTGTGAGAATATTAGGAGCACCTGTGACATCTGCCGCACTGAAAGATATTTTAGTACTTTCAGTTGGATTTACTGTAAAAAAGAAGCAGACCACAGAAAGAGCTGGACAAATATCATGTATATCGCACAATTAGAATCTTCTAAACAACGCCAAAAAGCTACGAATTGTAGAAAGAAGTAAATAAGGTGATTTGACTTTGATAAAAAGCAATTGAAGAACTTATGCAAATATCCAATGATAATGGTAGTAGTGATTGTAGTGACGTCAATAAAGATGAAGACTTTCAAGCCACTCCAGTGACGAAATCAACTCTGAGTCAGAATATTCAAACTTATATTATGTCATTACATTGTACTGATTTCATTTTTTAAATTACAAAATAAATTTAATACAATTTTACAAGATTTAACTTACTACGAGCTGTGATTTGGTTTAAGTTCATAAATAATAATAATAATAATAATAATAATAATAAAAGTTTATTTGAAAAATGTACAAAAAATGAAATATAATAATTACAATTAATTAATATAATACAAATACTGACATATAATAATAATAATAGAGAAATTTGCCGCTCTTTTTTTAATTTTCATTATTTTTTATTTTATTTATTTTTTTTTTTAATAAATTTTTTTATTCTTTTTTTATTTTTCATTTATCTATCGATATTAATATCAATAATATTTCTGATATTTGCTCTATATTCTTCTAATAAAAATTTTTTTGTTCTCGTTTTAAATTGCGATAATGATTTTGATTTTAGAATTTTTGGAGGTAAATAATTTAACACTTTTGATGCTAAGAAGAAGTGGCATTTTTGGCCTACAGTTTTGCGAGATGCTAAGTCTTTATATTTAATTTTGTTTTTTCGTCTTGTTTCGTGTTCATGAGTAACAATATTAAGGCTAGTTGGGTTTTTATAGTAGTAGTTGGCAATTTTAAGGAAAAAGTGTTTTTTAGGATTTAATATTTTTAATTATTTGTATAGTTGGTCCGAGGGGTAAGTACGATTTTTTTTATAAATAATTTTTAAGAATAATTTTTGAATAGTTTCAATTTTTTCTAGATAAACATTAGTTGCTCCACCCCAGCCAATGATTCCATAGTTTATTCTCGATTCCACCAAAGCATAATATAACATTTTTAGGTAAGGTAAATCCAGGATATTTGTAAGATATTTAAAGTTATATAGAAATGTTCTTAATGTATTAACTACCTTATTTATATGATGATTCCACCTTAGGTGACAATCAATTGTGATACCCAAATACTTAACTTTTTTTTCTGATTTAATTTCAATATTTTTGCTATTATATATTATGTTTAGAGTATTATAGTTAGGAAGATTGTTTTCGTAACTTGTTAGAGATAAAAAGTGTGTTTTATTATAATTAACAGTAAGAAGCCTATGATCTAACCAATTAAAAAGGAGTTTTAAGTCATCCTCAACTAATACCTTTAAGTCCTTCCACGTATCTGCCGAATAGAAAACAACGGTATCATCGGCAAAGCTAAGTACCTGGCCCTTATTATTTAATGATAATAAATCATTAATATATAATATATATATTAAACAGAATTGGGCCAAGTACTGTGCCTTGGGGTATCCCGCATTTTACATTCTTTACACTACTCATGTGTTCTTCTATTTGTACGCATTGCTTTCTATTCAACAGATAACTTTTAAAAAGCTCAAAAGCACTACCCCTTACTCCTGCATCTGCCAAGGCTTCCAACAACTGTTGATGGTCAACAGTGTCGAATGCCTTGGCAAGATCCAGGAACACAGCGATTGATGGTCTACTCTGGTCCATTGTACATGTGTACATTTGTTTTGTAAGCTCCGCTATAGAATCCTCAGTTGATTTGTTACTTTGGAAGCCGAATTGCTTTTTTGAAATTATGTTATTTTTGTTCAAAAATGATTCAAGTCTGATTTTTATTATTTTTTCTAAAATTTTTGTAAAATTGTAGGTAAGTGATACTGGTCTATAATTGGATGGTTTACATTTGTCACCATTTTTGTACAGAGGCTTAACTATTGCAATTTTAAATTCTTCTGGAAAAACTGATTTTTCTAATGACAAATTAATGAGGTGAGTCAAAGCTATTTTTTTAATTCTTTAATAGTTTCTGCTGTAATACAATCTACACCTGGTGCCTTTTTATTCTTTAAATTATTAATTACATCTAAAACTTCATTTACGTTTGTAGGTTTAAGAAAAATTGATTGTTTACAAGTGATTCTAGGTGCAGGTGGTGCACCAGATATGTTTATTTTTCTAGCTAAATTCGGTCCAATATTTGTATAATAATTGATAAAAATTTCCGCTATTTCGGATTCAACATTTGTTTTTGTATTATCCGTTTTCAAAATTTGTCTAATTTCTTGTTTTTTTATTGTGTTACCGCTAATTTTATTTATAGCTTTCCAGAGATTACTAGAATTATTTTTAGTGTTTTCTATGTTTTTTTTGTGAAAGTCAATTTTTGTTTTTTTAATCAATGTATTTAAATGGTTTCTGTATGCAATAAATTCTCTTTTAGATATATCAATACTCGGGTATTTATGAATTTTTGTATTTATTTGGGTATTTAGCTTGGGTATTTACCCCTAGTTATAAATACCAGTGTATTTCACACCACTACATGTCATCCACAGACACTGTGACCTCCTGAAAGGGTGGACAGTACCATTTGTCGTATTGGTGGTGAAAAGAGCTAAGCCACACACTTAATTATTGGAGAAAATGGGTAACTAAGTTTATAACTCTTAGGTTAAAACGACTTTGATTTAAATCTTAATATGATAAAATTTGGTACAAACAAAAACAAGTCCTTCATTTTAAGACTGATTTAAAAACGAAAAAAAAAAAGAAATGTAAGTCGCTTAAAAATGCTTTACCACTGAAAGAGATATATGTATTTTCACCTAGCTTCTTTCAGTTTGTGGGATTTTAAAGTTATAATTACAAAATGTGATAATAAAATGATCTTCTTTCTTTCTCTTCAAATATATAATATAATGATTTTACGTCTTTTTGTTTCACTATTTTTTCTTATATGACTTTTATTAACTCAATTATTGTCATGTTACGGATATTTGTAGTCGGAAAAGCCCAGCTCGTAAACTTGCTAAATGTATTTCCTTAACTTTTCGAGGCCGGAACGTCAAGTTTCATCGAAATTTCAGCTGAATCATCCCCGATCTATTATGACTTTCCCACCCTCTCTCATACCAGTCGCCGAATGATTCAATGCTGTCATTTCTCTCGTCTGTTCGGGAATTTTCCATGACTGTCATGGCTAACCCTGACCTAGCACAAGGGTAGCGGAAGGAAAGCGCCGAGAGTTCGCCCTCTTCGTTTTTAGTGGGCGCGGTCATTGCTGATCACGCAGCTAACCCCTACGACAACAATATGGCGACTGGATCGAGTTACAACGCCCTCGATAAATAATAAAAACGGTTTTGTTCGTAGTACATAAAATAAATCGTTTGCATAATCCTAAGCAATTTTTTATTTAAAAGAAAAATGTAATAGTACTGCATAGTGTCAGTGACGTGGTTGGATTTTTTTTGCAAACAAACAGTGATGTACCCTTTTTTAAAAAGTATAAGCAAAGTACTAAGACGTAAAGTGTGAAGCTATGAACAAAATAAATTTCCTTTTGAAACCAGTCCATCCAGTCGTTACAGAAAGATCTGACTATGTGAGTTTCGCTACTGTCTTTTCTGTACTGTTTCTATTGATTACTTTCTTGATATTGAATATTAAACTAACCAAATGGAATATCGCACCAAAATCTTCTCCAATAAAAATGAGAATGAGTTAAAAAGTCCTTTCTGTCTCGCAAAGTTGATTTTAATATCGATTGGTTTCGAAGTATCTACTTTATCATTAAGAACTCCTAATCCCATTTGTTTACTTACTTTATACCGTGGTCCTTAAGTTTGTCACCTGTAAAAGTCGTCTTGAAAGATTTCTAGACGTGATGAAAGTGTTCTATGTTTAAATCCCTCTCAGGACTTTGGACTACAATTTACTTACCTTTAACAATTTACTTGGCTTTAACCATTTACTTACTTACCTTTAACAATTTACTTACTAATCTTTAACAATTTACTAATCTTTTCTTTAACAATTTACTTTCTTTTATCATTTAGGCTGTGACTATTTAACTTGATTTACTTTTAACATTATAATTATGTAATCAACAATATGTATAGCAAATTAAAAAAAAAAAAATAAATAATAATAATGATGAAGAATTTATTCTGTTATATTCTTGAATGTGAAGAGTAATGTTAGTTTACTTTCGAGAATCCAAAAATTTTAATATCCATCCAATTTTAAAAAAAAAATGTTCCAAAATACTTCTCATCAAATTTTAAAGAACTTTTAAAAATGCCCGTCTGTCTGTCACGTTTTTTGTTCGTATAATAAGTCAAAAACGAAAAATGCTGTCAATTTGTAATTCTCAGAAAAATAAAGCTCTAATAATGGGACGCAGCCTATTGATTTTGAAAAAAATCTGAATAAAAATGGGTGTTAAGGGGGGTTGAAATATTAAAAAAATCCTAATTCAAAAACAAAAAATAATAAGCTTATTGATTTTGAAAAAAATTGATTTAAAATAGAGGAGTTAAGGGGGATTGAAATTAAAAAAAAAATCGAAAACAAAACGTGATATTAACATGAAATTTTTAGCAAAAATCTAGTTCTATAAGGAGAAGTCTACGAATACAAATAAGGCGGTTAAGGGAGTTGAAATATAAAAAAAACACAAAACAAAAAAAACACAAAACAAAAAAACCATAAAACAAAAAAAAACGAAAACAAATCAAAAACGAAAAGCAACAACTTTTAGTAAAAATTATTCTATATAAGTGGATAAAACATATTTATTCTGAAAAAAATCTGAAAAAATTCTAAAAAGAAATTGAATAAAAATGAGGTATTAAGGAGGGTGAAATATAAAAAAAAAAGAATCCTAACTTAAAACAAAGGAAAGTGATATCAACTTGAAATTTTAAGCAAAAATCAAACTCTATAAGGGGACATCTAAGAAAAAAACAATGAGGGGGTTGAAAAAAAATCATTAAACGAATAGATATCAGCATGATTTTTAGTAAAAATTGATTTTAAAAAAATAAATAAAAAGGGGGTTAAGGGGGGGGGAGGGTAAATATTAGAGCAAAAACCAAGCTCTATAAGAAAACGAAGCCTATTGATTTTGTAAAAAATTGATTTAAAATCGGGAGGAGTTAAGGGGGGTTGAAATTAAAAAAAAAATCAAATCAAAAACTAAAAGCGATATCAACATGAAATTTTTAGTAAAATTATGCTGTATGATGAAGTTTATTTATTCTGAAAAAATATCATGAAAAACGAAAAATATCAATTTAAAATTTTTAACAAAAATCAAGCTTTATAAGGGGAGGTCTACGAATAAAAATAAGGTGTTAAGGGGGTTGAAATCTAAAAAAAAAAAACAGTAAACAAAAATTAACAAATAAAACAAAAAAAAAAAAAAAAAAAACAAATATAAATAAATAAATCAAAAACGAAAAGCGATAGCAACAGAAAACTTTTAGTAAAAATTAGGCTCCAAATAAAGGTCATATACACTATGTCTCAAAAATGCTTCGTTACGGAAATACAGGGTGTGAAAGTTTCATAAAAAAATACAATTTTTTAAATATTTCCAAAAACACTTGAGATATTTTAATTAAATTTTTGCAGCTTTTGAGAGTTAGCCAACGTTGCGTTAAAATATCTTAAGTGGTTTTGGAAATATTTAAAAAATTGTACTTTTTTTTATAAAACTTTCACACCCTGTATTTCCGTAGCGAAGCATTTTTGAGACATGGTGTATATGATAAAATTACCCTTTTTTTACATCCAGAATACACTCCTGACGTTATGTACCGTACTTGTCGAACACCCTGTATAATACGAGGTGCGACAATTAAACAACCGGACTAGTCTTAAAAATTAGTTTATTAAAATCTTATTACAAATAGCTTTAAATCCCCTTCAAAATACTACCCTTCCCTATCTATACACCGCTGCATACGCCGGTCATTAAGTGTCAACTTCTTCAGTAAGTCTTCCGTTTTTTCATTCACTTCTACCTGTAGCGCCTTAGTTGCACTACATACGTTAAAATGTCACACACAACACTTTTTAGCTAACCCTTCAATTTGTGGCAGTCCTTGTATGACAAAGGATAAACTCATCTCCTAAGCAACTTTGGTTGCTAAGATTTATTATTGATCATGATATTATGACTTTTATATTTTTATATGCAAGGCATGTCTTTCTATTCTACGAATTAAATAGATCTTATACATCTTAGTAAAAGAACTTATTTATGATGGGATCCGACATTTTAAAAGATCCCACACTACCACATACTGAAAATGTGTTCCCTTCAATGCACTTTTCACTTATGGAAACAGATAAAAGTCGCATGGTGCGAGATCTGGTGAATACTATGGATGCTTGAGCAGCACAGTAATGCGTCCGTTAAGAACTGTTTCACAGAAAACGCTTTGTGCGCCGGGTAGCTGTCTCAGTAGTACTGCTAGTGTGGCCCTAAGGTACCCATGTTTTTATCAGTTTTTGATGTCACAGGTCGACCAGAACGTTCGTCATCTTCAAAAACCTTCCGACTTTCCCTAAATCGTTTGAGTCATTCAAAAATTTGACCAGGTGACATGCAATTATCTCCAAACACCATGACAATATTTTTTTTTATTGATTTGTTAACAATAATATAATAAAATTACCTATGTATCTTTTAATATTATTCTATTTTTTACAAATAAATTGACTAATCTATTCACAAATTTAAATTTATTGATATAGTTTTACAACGCCATCTAGACAGACAATTTGTTAAATAACATATTCATGTTAGTATTTATAATTCGTTGTTATTTTTATAACTTTCTTACTTTTCTTAATTTTTAATCCAACTCTATTTTATCCTTATTTAGTCCACGTGTAAGATGTTAATTTTTTTGTGATATTTTTGTGAATTTTTAATTTAATAATGAAAGATATTGTACCTAAATTTTTTAAACTTTATTTTTTATTACCATATTTATTTTTTTTGTTGACTCCATAATTATCCATTTAGGCATGCCTGATGATAAATTCATGATAAATACTTCGAAACTTGTCACTGATAAAATCAACTTTGTGAGACAGAATAGTAGTTTGTGCAAGAAAAATTGATATGATGGCCATATCGCGATATGAACAATCCACTCGAGTTGTACGGTATATTTTTTCTACGATCCACTAACGAAAATCTACAAATTAAAAAAAAATTATTTTAGGTTATTAAGACAAAATACTTGAAAATAATTTATGACTTTTACTAATTTATAAAATGAAATATATATGAGAAAAAAATTATTTAATTAGTCACCAGCCCAAATTTTAACCTGTGACTCTCGCATGGGAAGATATCACCACTATTCGTAATCTTATTTTTAAAATTTTAAAATCATTGCAAACCTACCTAAATTATGATAATTTAAGTTGGGGTCGGCATCATTCTCTAATTTCATAAAAAAAAATTGCCAAGCAATCCTGTAATATTTTTTAAAAACATTCTAGGATTGAATAGAGTATTACAAAACTATTCTAAAACTGAAATAAAATACAGGGTGTTCTATTTAAAAAATATACATTTTTATTTGCCAGGCAAAAACGCAACATCATGTAAGTCCAAAAATATTTTTAAAATATGTATTTTTTCAAATTCATATAACTTTTATTTGAAACTTGGAAATATGGAACAATTACGCACTAATGGGACACTCTGTATAATGTATTTCCATCACCTTCATAATTACATTTCTTCTTTTCGAAATATCAAACTATATTTAAAGTTAATTGTTTATATTGATCACTGAAAGGTTTTCCTATTTTTAAATAAAGGTACACTCAACAGCTTTAATTTTAGTTACAATAGGATCGCACACAACTTTGACATTTTAAAACTGCGAAACAAGCTAGGACGTGCCTTTTTTAGTGATTCTTGTTTCGTTCAGTTCACTTTAGAGTAATAGTAATGAATTTGTAACTTGGGATACTTTTACAACGTTTCAGTGTGTCTCATATTAATCGAAAAAAGACATAATAGCAAAGTTTTCGAAGACCGAAACTACTAAATTCTTGGATATAAGCCAAGATTTTTACCAAGTTTAGCGTAATGGTCTTATATACAATCAAACGAAACTTTTATCTGTATTTTACCCTATTTAAATCCTACCCTAATGACCGTAAATTCCAAATAAAAGTGGGAAACGTAAGTTCAGAATTGAAGAAGGGCAGAATTTTCTTTTAAAAACGTTTAGCATCATGTTATAATTACTTTGTACAAAATATTTGGTGTATGCAATTTAGAAAACAATTACACTGATAACAATATTTTTTTTTAAATTACAGATAAAAAATCATTTGTACAAAGTAATAATAAAATGGTGCTAAACAAAACATTTTAAACGAAAAATAATAAATCAAAATGCACTGTACTGAAGAAGTTCCAAACTATAGTCTATTTGTATGTATGAGAGAGTATTAAAATAATAATGCGTTCGTAATCCATAGGCGTACCACTACTTTTGGTAGAGAGTTAAAATATTTTTTGAAGTTATTCCTCGAGTATACACTTATATTTTCACCCAATTAACCTGCTTATAACTTCTAAACAGCTGAAGGTAAAAAAGTGCAATTTTTTCTAAAATGTTTTATTTTTCCACAAGGTATGTTAAGAACATTGTGTCAAACGGGTTATGTAGGTATAAGGGTTTAAACTTTGACTTTTAAACAACGTTACGTTCATAAATAATAATTTTAATATAAAAACTACTTCTTACCTACAAATCCAAATCAGAATCGAAATCAGAAGATGAACTGTCGCAACCAATATTTACAATGAGTGGCTCGATCATTTTATCAGTAATATTGTCCAACTTCCACATTTTCTCTTCTTCTTTAATCGTATGATTTACTGCCTTTTCCCAGTTTTCAGGCTTCACATTATTTACAGCCTCCGAAAACAACTGTTTAACATCACTTATTTTAAAAGAAATATTTTTTCTTGAAACTTCTCCCTTTATCTGTGCCCATATCAGTTCAATCGGGTTTACTTCGCAATGATATGGTGATGATCTAACCACCGTCATCCCACGATTTTTTTGCAATTTCATATTTTTTGAATTTATCTTTATGAAGGGAACACAAATGATACAGTTCTTTTCTCACAGAACCGGGATGGAACTTAATATTCTTTGAATTTAGCCAATTCTGTAAATCTTTTTTTAACCACTTGGTTGTGGGCATTTTTTCTATAAGTCTCGAGTGATAACTTGCATTATCCTTTACTATTATACAGTTCTGAGGAAGAAGATCTATAATTTGTTCGAACCACTCTTTAAAGACATCACCGGTACGAGTAGATTCAAAAGTCAATAAACCACCTTTAACAAAACCGTTTGAACTACCGATGTGTACTATTATTAGTATGCGCCCCTTTCCTGATGGTGGATTTAAACCAGTAGATAAATTATTTAAAAAAGCCTGCCTTCGACTTGTAACAGTTTCATCTTGCCAAAATTTATTTGGTTTATGTTCCTCGTTGATCCATGTTTCATTTAAATAAAATATATTCTTCTTTGGTTTCTCATTTGTTTTATAGTCCTTAGGTAATTTCTTCTCCATACTACAATATCGCTTCTATCTATTAAAATAGACTTTCTGGAATGCTTTTTCCATAGAAAACCTATTTCTTTTAAAAGTTTCCATAGTGTGCTTCGACTCATTTCAGGGTAATCCTTATCATCTCGAACCGTGGCAAGAACTTTGTCTACTGTCGGAAATTCTTTTCTAAAGAAGAACGCATGCACTTTCCTTCGAAATCTTTCTTTCAAAAGATTTTCTAATTGAAATTTTGGTTTTCCTGGAGCTCTACGTGCTGTTTGAAACTAGCCACATTTCTCTTCTTTAACAACTCTGTAAATCGTAGATTTCCCAACACCAAGCGTACTACTAACTAATTCCACTGTGTCATCAACACTTTTACATAAATGTTTGTCTGTAAATGATTTAAAACAATTAAATATTAATGTTTTTTCATTAACTGTTAAAGGACCGATTTTTTGTCGTTTACGCGGCCCTTCCAAATTTTCCATGATCACACTACAATTCACACTGCACCTTGCAAGTTGTAACTAAACGACATTTAGTAAACTGTCAAGAATACACAACTTGGACCTCCTTACTAAATGGAAAACCTATAATCGCATTTTCGGTGAAATTTGTTGGGAAGGTATTTATCTACTTATAATTCGATTACTGTAAGAAATTCTTGGAATTAAAATAAAACAAAATTGGCAAATAGGTACTTATTGAAAATAATCTTAAGATACGGCTATGTAATCTTTAATACACAGGGCTTTTGGCCTGTCCAAACCTTTTTCTATTGTTCTGTACAGCTTATGTTTATAAAGGACCAATAAAAGACCCAAAACTTGTAATAGCTCAGGTACATTTATTACAATTTTAGGAAATATTTAGATTGTATAAAAATATTTAAAATGACCGTACTAAGTTTTGCATTAGAAATGCTGTTTTATTACTCTCTCATACATAAAAATAGACTATAGGGTACCGAAATGTATAAATACAAATTTAAATCTCTGGATTTTTTATTAAATCCAACACCTAAATCCCAAAAAAAATCAGCAAAACAAAAATAAATTTAATAATTAGTTATTCCCAACCGATTTTTTAATTCACAAAAAGTAATAACATTCTATTAGTATGTCGTAAATATTTAGAACAAAAATATTGACTAAATTTTTTGTTTCAGTGAGTCGACTTCATTGCGAAAGCGAATCGTTCAAAATGGACCTCATTTTGGACATCAACTCTTGGTTATACCCGATGGAATTGGGTAAGTCTAATTATTTTTTCTACTAAAACAAGTTCGACAAATATTGGTTGGTTATCATGGAAGAAACATATTTTGGTGTTCTTTGCGTTTTTAAAATTCCCTGAAAATACTTTTCGGGTTCTTCAAAAATACATTGAGAACTATCAGAGGACTAGTTCACCAGAATAATTTGGAATTCAACTGTTTCACTGGTTCTCGGACGGTTTGCATCAAGTTTTAAAGAAACCCGAACAAACCCATTATGATACAATATATTATAATATTCCACTTTTAACGTTTTTATCATAAATAGCAATTATGTACCAGAAGGGCGAGAAAAAGTCAATAGCAACATTTAAAACCTAAGAATATTTTTCGTAATTACGTGACATCTAGCTGAAGTTTTATGTTTCTAACCTTTGACCTTTATGAAAAGTTACCAAAACGTAGAACTCGGCTGGTGGCGTGGAGGGTGGGTGTGAATAACGATCGGTCATGGCTTTTCGTGAGGAAAATCTCTCAGTTTTCAATGTGCACCGTCGACAATCGGTACGTTTTATATAGTTCTAATCGTTTTTCAACAATTGTACGTTTCATTTTGGATGTTTCAGAATAATCCAGTTAAAGAGATAAGTCGCACTAACAAAATTATACCAGTAAGTTCTTTAAATCATTAAATTTAATTTTCACATGTATCAGCAAAGCACGCATTTTATTGTTTAAAAAACATAATTCAAATACAATGATTTATAAATATTGAAGAGTTTATTTTTTTTTTCGTAATCTGTGAAAAATTTCAATTTATGTATGTTAGTTTTCCAAATATGATTACATAATCATTTATTGAGCGATTTTATAAGATGTGAATAATGATAATTCTATTTTGTGATGGGTCAATAGTATTTCTCCTTCAGGCGTCGGAAGCAGGGCCGTAGCCAGAAGGGGCACTTAGGGGCAATGCCCTACCTTAAAATCCCAATGCTTTACCTAAAAAATAGCCAGGTTGTTATTGTACTACACCAGTGGCGGCTTGTGGTAATTTAAAATGGGTGTTAAGTGTTTTCTAATAATTTTATCATATGAGCGCAATATGTCATCGGTAACATCGGCTAAAGCGGTTGAACACCCATATTCACTTCTAAATCCTGATTGGGTTTTGGGAAGAATATCGAATTTTTTTATTTGCAAATTTAGTTGTTTTTCTAAGAGTTTTTCAAAAATTTTGGAAAGGACTGGGAGAATGCTTATACTTCTTAGTTGATTTAATTGTAGCGGTTGGGAGACTTTAGGTAGAGGAATGACATATACATGCATGCAAGAATTTTTATCATTAGTAATATTAGCATAATTTTATTACTAAAAAAATCGAGTTGCATAAATTTACTTTTTGTTTCACACTGAAAAAATATTAGATATAGAAATATGAATGAATCTCAAGGCGCTTAAAAATTTAGTATTGTATATGCTATATAATTAACAGTAATTCTTGCTGCGCATCCAAAAATGACTTTATTGTGGGTTATACATTATATCTAAACCGCGTTATATGACAAATCTAAAATTTATTTTTTGTTTTCACCAGATACATTTAAAAAACTAAAATGTTACTGATTTTAATATGCAGCATAACCTCAAAATTGAAAATTTATAAAACAGTTATGAAAACATTTATTTAAAGTCTGTGTAAATGTGTAGTAACTATTCGGTAACTGCATTCAACAAATCTTATATAATCTTCTATATACAGGGTGTTCCATCTCATACGAACCACCAAGTATATCTCTTATTCCATAGTAATTGCAAAAATTTCCCGAAACACGTCGGATGATTTTCTTTGGGGAAGAAATATACTGGGTGGCTCTCTGAGATGGAACACTCCGTATTTAAAATTGTTTTTTTTAACTGACTGACCTATCAACGTACAGCCAAAACTACTCAGGTTAAGAAGCTGAAATTTGGAATATAGTTTTATTTTATAACGTAAGCATCCGCTAAAAAAGGATTTTTTTAAATTTGAACTTTAAAGGGGGGAAATGGGGGAAAGGAGCTTTTAATGAAATTATTTGTTCTTTAAAGTTAGAAACATGAAAATTTAAATTGCATCTACTAAGCATAAATAAATAATGATGTGTTTCAGGGTTTTTGGATTTTCACATTTTAAGGGGAGAAAACGAGGGGTGAAAGTTTGTATGGGTCTATCGATTTTTTTTTGTTCTCTTTGAAGTTAGAAACATGAAAATTGGAACTGCAGCTACTGACTACAAATTATTAATGACGTGTTTTAGGGTTTTTGGATTTTCACATTTTAAGAGAGGGAAATGCGGGGTGAAAATTTATTTGGGAGTATCCATGTTTTTGGTTTTCTTTAAAATTAAAAACATGAAAATTGGAATTGCAGCTACTGAGTTCAAATTAATAATGACGTGTTTCAGGGTTTTGGATTTTGACATTTTAAGAGAGGGGGAACCAGGGATGAAAGTTTATTTGAAAGTATCAATTTTTTTTAGGCAGGAACTTGAAAATTGGAATTGTAGGTTCTCATCATAAATAAATAACGAAGTATTTTAGGGTTTTTGCATTTTCACATTTTAAAGGGGGGAAACGGAGGGTGAAAATTTGCTTGAAAGTATGTATAAGTATATTTTTTTTGTTGTGCTAGTAAAGTTTAAGTCTGGGGGATAATGGTAAAATTTAAGACCTTATTTTTAATAATTTAATAATAAATTTTAGTACCTATAAAATGATGGGTTTAAAAATTCTTTTGGATGGTCGTCCCCATTTTGTAATCTGAAACAATTCATTTATTTTTAACCTACCTACATTCTTCTGTTGATAAATAAATACTATCTTTGGTTCTTCTATCAGAGAACTAAAACTGGATGATCTGAATTTTGTAAATCTAAACATTCTGCTATTTACGTTGTTGATTTTCCTCAGCTGTTTTTTGTTTGTTGTTTCTTACTTTCTTACTTAAGGCTGTTCTACTGCTGGTATATTTAAAGTAAGAAACTGATTTTTGGAAACTGCATTAATATACAGTAGTACATAATATAAAATATTTTTTTTTTAAAATAATCCCATGAAGCTCACAATTAATTTGTATTGTTGACGAAAATTTTATGGTACACATGTACATTTTATTGTACATAATATATATGCTTTGATTTAATTTCATAAAAAAATATAATGTATTGTTTTATCTTTTCTTCGTTCACTGAAAGTAAAAATTGGTCAAAATAAATTAAATACTTAAAAAAAACAACTTATTTTTAATGAAACATTTTATTTCACGTAACAAAATACAATCACAAAAAAATAAATTACATCAATTTCTTCTTACAATTTCTTTTATTAAATATTTTAAATAAAAATTAACTAACTTTGGTTCAGCACATAACCAAAATTTGTCATCTCCCTCAAGTTGCTCATCTACTTCTCCAATATCTTCTGCTAATTCCAATTCTTCCAGTCCTGCTTGTTCCATGGCCTCCCAAGCTGCTTCAAAAATACTTTAACTTTCCAACTCATTATGAGTATGAGTATTGTCGAAAATACAGTGTGTGGTGTTAGTACATTAGGATTTGAAATTAGCAAATACATTTCTGAACAACTTTTCTAAAATAAAATTACAATTTATCTTCCCTTCTGTCTGCTGTCTACTGTCACCTTTGCTATTTATATACTGTCGAGTTTCTATCGATTTCCTCCTCCTGTATCTGTAGGGAGGGCACTATTTCTGATCTCTGATATCTGGTTTGTTTCTAACTCTATGTCTGGCTCTGCCTCTGCGCCTGTCTCTATATCTGTTTCTACACCTGGTTTTTTTTGCTTAACTTTTAATTAAACATTCTTTACTTTTTTTCTAACCTTTATTCAACGCTTTTAGTTCATAACATTTTTAATAAACCAAAACTTCCTTCTAGACTCGCATTTAAAAACTTCTTTTTTTATCTACTTCACAATTCATAATAAAAAAATGACAACCTAATATTTAACTTAAATAATGATTTTATAATATTTCCAATAAATTAAAAATTAATATTATCTGTTCTTATAGTCTATTTTTATGTATGAGAGAGTAATAAAACAGCATTTCTAATGCAAAACTTAGTACGGTCATTTTAAATATTTTTACAGAATAATCTAAATATTTCCTAAAATTGTAATAAATGTACCTGATCTATTACAAGTTTTGGGTCTTTTATTGGTCCTTTATAAACATAAGCTGTACAGAACAATAGAAAAAGGTTTGGACAGGCCAATAAGTACCTATTTGCCAATTTTGTTTTATTTTAATTCCAAGAATTTCTTACAGTAATCTAATTATAAGTAGATAAATACCTTCCCAACAAATTTTACCGAAAATGCGATTATAGGTTTTCCATTTAATAAGGAGGTCCAAGTTGTGTATTCTTGACAGTTTACTAAATGTCGTTTAGTTGCAACTTGCAAGGTGCAGTGTGAATTCTAGTGTGATCATGGAAAATTTGGAAGGGCCGCGTAAACGACAAAAAATCGGTCCTTTAACAGTTAATGAAAAAACATTAATATTTAATTGTTTTAAATCATTTACAGACAAACATTTATGTAAAAGTGTTGATGACACAGTGGAATTAGTTAGTAGTACGCTTGGTGTTGGGAAATCTACGATTTACAGAGTTGTTAAAGAAGAGAAATGTGGCGAGTTTCAAACAGCACGTAAAGCTCCAGGAAAACCAAAATTTCAATTAGAAAATCTTTTGAAAGAAAGACTTCGAAGGAAAGTGCATGCGTTCTTCTTTAGAAAAGTATTTCCGACAGTAGACAAAGTTCTTGCCAGGGTTCGAGATGATAAGGATTACCCTGAAATGAGTCGAAGCACACTATGGAAACTTTTAAAAGAAATAGGTTTTCTATGGAAAAAGCATTCCAGAAAGTCTATTTTAATAGAAAGAAGCGATATTATAGTATGGAGAAGAAATTACCTAAGGACTATAAAAGAAATGAGAAATCAAAGAAGAAATATATTTTATTTAGATGAAACATGGATCAACGAGGGACATAAACCAAATAAATTTTGGCAAGGTGAAACTGTTACAAGTCGAAGACAGGCTTTTTTTAAATAATTTATCTACTGGTTTAAATCCACCATCAGGAAAGGGGCGCAGACTAATAATAGTACACATCGGTAGTTCAAACGGTTTTGTTAAAGGTGGTTTATTGACTTTTGAATCTACTCGTACCGGTGACTACCATGAGGACATGAATGCTGATGTCTTTAAAGAGTGGTTCGAACAAATTATAGATCTTCTTCCTCAGAACTGTATAATAGTAATGGATAATGCAAGTTATCACTCGAGACTTATAGAAAAAATGCCCATAACCAAGTGCCAAGTGGTTAAAAAAAGATTTACAGAATTGGCTAAATTCAAAGAATATTAAGTTCCATCCCGGTTCTGTGAGAAAAGAACCGTATCATTTGTGTTCCCTTCAAAAAGAGAAATTCAAAAAATATGAAATTGATGAAATTACAAAAAATCGTGGGATGACGGTGGTTAGATCACCACCATATCATTGCGAAGTAAACCCGATTGAACTGATATGGGCACAGATAAAGGGAGAAGTTTCATGAAAAAATATTTCTTTGAAAATGAGTGATGTTAAACAGTTATTTATGAACGTAACGTTGTTTAAAAGTCAAAGTTTAAACCCTTATACCTACATAACCCGTTTGACACAATGTTCTTAACATACCTTGTGGAAAAATAAAACATTTTAGAAAAAATTGCACTTTTTTACCTTCAGCTGTTTAGAAGTTATAAGCAGGTTAATTAGGTGAAAATATAAGTGTATACTCGAGGAATATATTTTAACTGTCTACTAAAAGAAGGGTACGCCTCTCATACATAAAAATAGACTATAGGAATATTTTGAAAATTGTTCATTGTTTTCGACTCGAGATATTTCTTAAAATATTCATGAATTCCGATATAATTTGGAAATTAATCAATAAAAATCTTATTCGCATATCAACCAAATTATTTTTTTTTCTTTTGTAAAATGTATAATAAAAATAAACCTTTTGCCTGTAACTGCACGACTTTTCTTTCATACTTAGTTACATAACACGTACAAAATAATGAAAAATATATTATACTAAATTTTTACAATCAAAAGAACGAGTTAGATTGACCGAATCACTTATATTTGCTAATCCAGGCTATCGTCGGTTACAGATATATGATAAAGAGGGAAATATTTTCACAAGTTCGAAACTCAATTAGTTTTTGATTTTAACAAAAAATTAATTAAAAAAAAAATAGAAAAAAAAAATTGATATCTGCAAATTGATAAAATTTAATTTTCATTTTTAATTTTCATTTAAAAGATTAGAGAATACTTATCATCTGAAGAAGGGAACGCAGTGTATAATTCTTCTTCATTCGATAGTTTACATATTATAAAGAGGAGATGCATTTTTTAAGAAAACATTTTTCTTTGTCTGTAAATAATTTCGCTTATTTTCTGACTATATTCCTATATTTGTATCATTAGTAATTATGTAACAGTTACAATAATTTATAGTGTATATCAATTATTATTCGCGAAAATTCCTTGATCTGCGGACGCGGCAACACCGCTTTCTAACGTTGATTGATAACGATGAGCGAACTAAATAACATTCGCGAGCAAAACAGAACGCGAAGGAATGAGAGAAAATATCGAACTCGACCTCGTTGATGTTTTCAAGTTCATTGCCAAGGATAGGTTCGCCGGTTCGCTACCGATCCAATCCAATCCAGCGCATGAGCAAGCGCAATGCGGGACAAGAACGAGACTCGAGGCCCCCGTGTATTCTCGACCGCGTTGCCGTAATTTTAAAAATATCTTGATTAATCGTCTCCTTATAATGCAATATCAATCATCGATGTTGAAATCGAGGGCGGTAGTTAGGGCAGTGGCGGATGGTGTGATAAAAATATTAGGGGTTCACAATGACAATGTTCGTAATACAGAATATATACAGGGTGTTTTTTTACGATATGCAAATATTTAACCTTCCAGTCGGGGCGCCCTAAATTTTAACACCAAACGGGGTGTCAGGTCTTAGGGGCTTTGATTAAAAAAATATTTTGGTGAAATGTTTTTTATAAATGCGTGGAGAAACGACCTTTATTTATAATAATAATAATTATAGGGTTAACCGTGGCTAATATGATACACAAATCAATAAATTTGCAAGAAAAACTGTTTTTTTTTTTAAATTTAGGTAAAATAAAAAATGGTAGGTATGCTGTACAAAATTGCATTCCCTTTAGTTTTCTACTACTAAAACTTTTTTAAAGCTTATGGACAAACTTGCTCCTCCTTTGGGGCTATTATTGATACAGAGCGGGGCTAATCTGATACAGTGCTTTAACTTCATTCTAGTACAGTGGTCGCCAACCTCTCAATGTGTTGAGCTACTTTGTTAATTTTGGAATAAACAGCGAGCTACCCACACGGAAGCCACGTAACGCAACGTAAATGAAATAATCCACAGTTAATTTATCATTATATGTATTTATTTTACTATTTAACTGCTAATACATAATAAATAAGTACTAATAATAAACTAATAACAAAATAACTAATATTACTAGTACGTACTTGTTCATAGCTACATTCCTACCTACCAAACGAAGGTGTTTGAAAAATAAACACAAACTTTTATCCAGCCACAACGGCATGTCACGTAAGATTTAAAAATAGTTAATAATAACAACAAAAAAGTAACGCACTATCATGAACATAAACATTGAAAAATAAAAAAGCACGTTCAATGAGAAGGCTGACACTCAGACTCATCGATAATTTTTTTAATCTTTGAAGTATAATTTGATACAGCCATTCGAATACAATTATCCAAATATTCATCTGTAAGTCGATTGCTATATAGTAGAACTCCAATTATCCGAATTATTGGGGACCGGGACCCATTCGGATAATCAAATATTCGGATAATCGGATTTTTTTAAAAAAATTGCCATTGGAGAGAATAAAAGCTACGTTTTGATATTGCACTATTTTTTTATTGAATTAAATGAAAGAAACATGAAATTTTCACATGTTTTAAATATAAATAAAATGTACTTATGTACAAGTTTAGAAATAAAAATCATTGTTCAAGTCAAGACTTGACGCGCATTTGTGATTCGGATAATCGGCGATTCGGATAGTCGGAGTTCGGATAATTGGAGTTCTACTGTATTTGTTCTTAATAAACTTCATATTGGAAAAAGAAGATTCACACATATAGGTTTAACTGAATAATGCTTTCACTTTCAAGGCAACACGGCATAGAACTGAATATTTGTCTTTACTTACAATAGACCAGATACATTTGGTACTTGAGACTAACGATTTTAAGGCTAAATCATTTTGAAACTCAATTACTTCAATTTCTGTTGCAGCGTTGTCTTCGCCAAAGTTCTACATAACGCAAGTTGCAAACTGTTGGATATCAATTTCCATAAAGGGTGAAACAACAAACTGCGCTACTAAAGCCATTTCGTTGAAATCCTTAAAACGATTTTTGAAGTTATTCTTCAGGGTAGAAACTATTTCTACATGATATTTGCTGTCATAGGGTTCTAATGGATTTTGAGATATTTTTTCTGAAAGAATAGGAAAATGCTTGGTATGGCTGTTAATTAGGTTTTGTTCCCAAAACTCTAGCTTTTTGATGAATGCTTTTATATCAGAAATAATTTCCGCTAGTTCTTTGTCTCTCACCTGAAGCTGCAAATTAAGTTCGTTTAATTTCTCTGTAATGTCCACGAAAAAACCAAAATCTCTAAGCCAGATTGAATTTTCTAGTTCCGGAGTCGGTTCATCGCGTTGTTTGAAAAATTGAACTATGTCATTAAAATGTTTTAGCACCCGTCCTCTATTTAACCATTGGACTTCAGAGTGAAAGAGTAGGTCCCCGTATTGACAGTCAACTTCATCGGCCAAGGTTTTGAATAATCTTCTTTGTAACGCTTGAGCTCTAATCTTGTTCACAATTTTTACCACCAGTTTCATAACGTTGTTTAGTTTCAGGAAATTTCCACATAATGCTTGCTGATGGATAATGCAGTGGTAACAGAGAAATTGCGGAAAAGTTTCATCTTTACGACATAACGCCACCAGACCCTTATCACAACCCACCATAGCAGGAGCGCCATCGGTTGTCAAGCTTACCATTTTCGATATTGGAATTTTCTCGGAAGAAATAATATTTTTTAAATGAGAAAACAACTCCTGTCCAGTAGTGTGTCCTTTCAGTGGAATAAACTTCAAAAGATTTTCTTTACTCGTTAAATCACTAAAAACCATCCTGACGAATACTTGATTTTTCAAGTGGTTCCAACCTTTTCAGACTTAACCGATTTCTGATACAGAAGATTTTAAACCAATCAGGTCCAGGCATGTTGTTTTTAAAAGGCACTTTAATATCGTTAACTTCTAGTAATTTTTAACGACTTGCATTAATTCTACTCTACCGATGGCAAATCCCCAATGAGCCAATGTTTTAATGTGTTTCTTTTTCTGCAGAAAATACAGTGGAGCGACCAGGTTTTCTTTCGGTTACAGGGGTTTGCCCCATATCTTCCTCTGTTGATTCTTCACCAACTGCTTCTCTTCTTTGCTTTGTTTTTTTTTTCTTAGTTTTATATCTGTATAAATACATTTTCTCTATCTTCAAATCTCGAGCCACACTTCGTAGCGTCTCTCCGGCTTTAATTCTTTCAAGTGCTGTTGCTAAAGTTTCTTCAGGGTATTGTTTTCGCACACCTTTTAGGTTTATACTTCGTACCATCTTAAAAACGTGGACTTGAAAATGGATATTGTAATAATCACTTAGATGCACCTGAAACAACGAGAAATCGGTATTGTACTATAGCATATTCATTCCCGAAAAAAAAATTCAGTCAAATCTAAAAAAGATTTGTTTTTAATGGGGATGAATATGGTAGGTTAGGTTGTATCCAAACCAATGTTTGTATCACAATAGCCCCATATTCTGTATCACAATAGCTCAAAGTTGTGTGTCATAATAGCTTCTTAACTTAATGAGCTAATATAGCTATTATAGCTTATGGTTAGGCTAACCAATTTTAGAGCAAAATAAAGCTTAAGACTTATATTTTTAGGTTCTGTAACAAAACGGATGTAATATAACCATATAAATCAACGCCAAGTAAAGTTCACCCAGGTTCCAAACATTTTTGGTGGAATAAAAAAAGCACTATTTTTTCCATATTTTTTAATTTTTTTTTTTTTCAAAATTTTAGCAAAAACAAATATGAGGTCAGTATTATAATGCTTCTTGTAATCTACTGGATTTTTTTCATGCAGTATATTATACCCAAAACACGTGTTTGTTTGGTGTATCACAATAGCCCCGAATATTTGAGTGTATCACAATAGTACCGATTGATCCTATATTCAATTTTAAACCAAAATTGCAGGTGGAAACACAAAACAGTGATTTTATAAACATTATTTTGTCAGTTAGCCCATTTATCTACTTGCCCCTTCAAATGTGGGTACTTATTATTGTCAGTTTCCTATTTTTCATGTTCCCAGTCACTGAGGTATAGAATTAATGATTAATCCCTTAAGGTTTGCTCATTTACATTTTATGATTCATTGTATTCTAGGTTTTTCTGGATGGTCACACTAAAATCTAGTGAAAATTCAGATAAGATATCAATATTTATTTTTTCCGTTTTGGACAATCCTGTATATGAATCGGTCATTTGAGAAACGACACATGTCACATTTTTGGCCATTTTGTTTTTATTACAAAAATACAATATTTAAAGGTAAATTATAATGGGCCATGTTCACATGTGAGATATGCTGTTTTATAAACTATATTGTAATAGTTAGTCGCTATACAAGTTATTCTAAATAATCAGTTCGTTAAAAAAGCTAAAAGTTTTTAAATTAAGCCCAATTGAAATTTAAAATTTGAAATTATACGTCATCGAGAATAGACCAATCAGCTTGTGTCGAAGTTTTTTTTGTTATACTAAACCAAGCCAACGAACAAACCTACACACAGAATGTCGAAGTGAACGCACATTTAAGTGACATTAAAAATTGACAGCACCTAACAACTAACCTTAGTTTTTTGTTTTGGTTTAATTTTATTATTAATCTGAATTTATCTGGGTAAATTATCCTGTGGGATATAGGATATATAAAGGAAGAAGAATATGAATTTATCAGCTGTATTTATAAAAGTTGAATCAAGTATTTTTCCCATTGTAAACGAAAATATGATTACCGAGATGATTACTGCATTTTTTAACAATACTCAGTTTACAAAAGATAGAAAGGTAAAACTTTATTTATAAATTGTTTTAATGGTAGGTAGTTACAGTTTATATGAAGCAATACACTTTATAGTAAAACATATTTATCTCAGGTTTTATTTTTAGATCTGCCAAGCAAGAATATGGAGATATTTACTTTTTCCATAAGAGAGAAGGAGACAAATTACACCTAAACATAAAGTACAGCAAAAACCTTATGATGTGGCTGTTGTATTTAACAAAAATGAAATTTTTAGTGCAAAATGCTTAGGATATGCCCTTTATTCCTATAAATATTTTTTTCTAATTTTGACATAAAGAGACATTTTTTGTAATCGCAGCAAGTGTTAAAATAATCTAGAAATAGATTTTGTTAGTGAACCTAGTAATAATTATGATACCAAAGTGCTGCAGAGCACCTATGAAATTTTGAGTTAAAACATGCCATATTTTTAGGCTATTTTTATACCCTTTTCAAAAATTTTATGCTCCTCGTTTTGTGCAAAACTTAAAATGCTCTGATAGCTTCGAACGAAGTCAGCAAAGCACCTCTGTTTTATAAAGTTTTTTCTGTAAAAACAGCAACACCATATATTTATGCACTTGAAATATATTTTTAAAAAATACATGGTGCTTGCTAACCTTCGAAAGAAGCCAGCAGAGCAATTCGGTTTTTTAAAGCTTTTTTCTAAAAACCACACCCCATTTTTAGACTCTTGAAATATTGTAAAACTTTACTAAAACAATTGCTATTTTTAATTAATACAGGGTGCTTTGTTGGAACAAAGTCAGCAGGACACTTCAGTTTTTTAATATATAAAAACAACTACTTATGACACATGTTTAGGCTGTTTTAAAATCCTAAAAATGTGGTAAGTATATTTGTTTTCAGAAAAACTTTGAAATCAGCAAGGAATTGCGAATTTTTTAAAAATGCCAAATTTCGAATATTTTATAATATTGTAGGAGCCAAAAAACGTGATGTGGTTTAAAAAAAAACTGGGGTGCTCTGCTGGATTCGTTTGAAGCTAACAAAGCATCCCGTAATTTTTTATTTTATAATACTCAATAGCCTAAAATGAGACAGCTGTTTAAACAAAAATGGTACTTTTAAAAATAGCAGTTTTTTTCGAAAAGCTCTATAATATTTCAAAAATGTGAAAATGTGGTGAGATTGTTTTTTTAAGTTTTGAAAATCCGAGGTTCTTTACTGGATTCGTTCAGAGCTAGTAAAGTGCTCGTCTTGTTACATAAAATAAGGCATTTTGTAGCTGGTTATATAGTTATTTTGTAACTGCATATCTAACCCTTTTATTTTTTCAGGAGGTTGTAAACATGTGGCTTCATAGAAGAAGTGAGGAACCATCTGTAACATCTACTCAGTGTTATTGATAATGATGTACACTTCATCCACTACAGGAAAATAAATCAGTATATGTATACAAAATATTCCCGGTGACGTCATAAATTTTAAAAAAATTCATAACTCCGGCAAATGAATAGATAAAAAAAAAATAAAAAAAATGTAATTTTATTTTCAACTCTTTTATTCATAAAAAAAATTTCAAAATTTTTTAACATGCCCCATTATTGTATTATAACCAACATAGAGCAAGTTTTAAACGTTAAGTGTACAAAACTATTTTTTGTCCATGTTCTGAGATTTTCACTTATTCTTATTTTTTGAAAAATAATCTAAAACTGACATGTACTGTTTCTCAAATGACCGATTCATATAGACCCTTGCCATAAAAACTGTGCTATCATTTTTCAAATAAATTATAGTATGTTTCCTAGTCTGGCTTAGAATATAGATAAAACAAAATCATTGTAACAACTAGCATTTTCTTGTATTTTATCGATAGATAGGTACTTTAATGATAGTTTGTTTTCCGTTAGTTCAACCAACGGTAGGTTTTAAGGGAAGTCATTAGGTACTTATCATTAAGTTCTTCAATGGCGGTACCCTACTCACTTTAATTACACATTTCCGAAAAGATAACACGCGCTCTCAGACTGCAAGGTGACTCGCTAAAAACATTGGAAACGCGAAACTTGACGACCCACGGTTTCAGATAATTCAAGGTCTCGAACTTGAATGGATAGAGATGGGCGAGTATTCTTTTCAAGGGATGATGATACTGGTTAACATATTAATGTGAAATAAAACTTTCAGATATCTCTATAAATTATAATAATAATATTTTTATTACAAGATAAATAGTGATTAAAATTACTATACTAATTATTTTAAAAACTTTCAAAAGTTAAAAAAGTAATCTATATCGACAATTCAAATAACGTCTAATATGTAAATACGAAATTTTGAAAAAACTTTAAAGCCAACAAAAATAAAGCTTATCTAAATCGATTTCTTATAGACAGATAAACAGTAGTACAAATCTAAATCCTTGTCCATCTTTAGGAACCCCAGGATTCGAGCCCCGTAACAATGGTTAGGGCTTATTTTGGTGCAGTTTGAGAGCCCCAGTAAAACTCAATTCATTTTGTTATCACTCCTACAGAATCCTAGAAGGAATATCTAACATAGATTAGATTAGATAACATGTCCATTGTGTTCCACGCCTTTTAGTTCGTCTGATTGTTTCAGGGGAAGAAGTGGGTGAAGTAAAAGAACTTTCTCTTTTCGATTACTCATTTGCACTGCGAGTATCGGATTGTCCTCATTAACTAGAGCAGTTTCAACTTTTGAACCCTGTTCAATAGAAGCGCTGATCCCTTCTTTGTCATAATTTCCTGTCAATTGACTCGGTTTGACTGTGTCTTTCAAAATCGCCTATGAGAGGTGTTGATTTTCGTTACTTTTGAATACTCGTTACTAATCGTTACTCGACTACTAAGTAATCATTTAATATATTCGTTACTATCGTTACTTTGATTACTGTAACTGTACTCAATATTCAATTCAATCATACAATTAATGCAAAATTCTCGGATTGTCGTTAATTCGAAGATCATTTACTTGTATATTTTTGTTGTTGATATTATGGAAATATTTAATTGAAATTTTCAAAATGCGGACTAAAATTTAAAAAATTAAGGTAGGAAATACGTAGGAACTGTTCTGTGTACAACTTTATTTTAAAAATCTAATTCCTTACATACAAATAAATGCATACTTAAAGTCTAAAAGTAAATAGAAATAGAGACAAAAATAACAATCTTAGATGAGATCTCAAAAAACAAAAAGTTTGGACAAAAACAACAAAAATAAAAAATACATTCTGTATATGTAGATTGCAGTAAAAAAACATCTTAAAATAATTTATAAATCTTGGTTGTAATGCAAAAAAAAGGATAATTTTAACATTTTCTCCCTTCAATCGACTCCTTCGTTCTGAGATCAGCTGTCCAGCTTTTGAAAATATCCGTTCCGAGGGTACCGAAGTCGCTATTATGCATAAATACTGTTGAGCCAATTTGGCTAGATGAAGATATATTGCCGCCCTGGCTTTCCACCATTCCAACGGATTTTCTTTCTTGCTTATTAAGTCTTCTGCTAGATAAGAACTCACTTCTAGTATTGCCGCTGCTTTTGGATCAATTTCTTTTCGAGATAACTGATAATACATAATATATAGGTACTAATAATAAACTAATATTACTAGTACGTACTTGTTCATAGCTAAATTCCTACCTATCAAACGAAGGTGTTTGAAAAAAAAACACAAACTTTTATCCAGCCACAACTGCATGTCACGTAAGATTTAAAAATAGTTAATAATAACAACAACAAAAAAGTAACGCACTATCATGAACATAAACATTGAAAAATAAAAAAGCACGTTCAATGAGAAGGCTGACACTCAGACTCATCGATAATTTTTTTAATGTTTGTAGTATAATTTGATACAGCCATTCGAATACAATTATCCAAATGTTCATCTGTAAGTCGATTGCGATATTTATTCTTAATAAACTTCATATTGGAAGAAGAAGATTCACATAAATAGGTTGAACTGAATAATGCTTTCACTTTCAAGGCAACACGGCATAGAACTGAATATTTGTCTTTACTTACAATAGGCCAGATACATTTGGTACTTGAGACTAACGATTTTAAGGCTAAATCATTTTGAAACTCAACTACTTCCATTTCTGTTGCAGCGATGTCTTCGCCAAAGTTCTGCATAACACAAGTTGCAAACTGTTGGATATCAATTTCCATAAAGGGTGAAACAACAAACTGCGCTACTAAAGCCATTTCGTTGAAATCCTTAAAACGATTTTTGAAGTTATTCTTCAGGGTAGAAACTATTTCTACATGATATTGAATGGATTTTGAGATATTTTTTCTGAAAGAATAGGAAAATGCTTGGCATCGCCGTTAATTGGGTTTTGTTCCCAAAACTCCAGCTTTTTGATAAATGCTTTTATATCAAAAATCATTTCCACTAGTTCTTTGTCTCTCCCCTGAAGCTGCAAATTAAGTTCGTTTAATTTCTCTGTAATGTCCACGAGAAAACCAAAATCTCTAAGCCTGATTGAATTTTATAGTTCCGGAGTCGGTTCATCGCGTTGTTTGAAAAATTGAACTATGCCAGATAGGACATCATTAAAACGTTTCAGCACCTGTCCTCTACTTAACCATTGGACTTCAGTGTGAAAGAGTAGGTCCCCGTATTGACAGTCAACTTCATCGGCCAAGGTTTTGAATAATCTTTGTAACGCTTGAGCTCTAATCTTGTTCACAATTTTTACCACCAGTTTCATAACGTTGTTCAGTTTCAGGAAATTTCCACATAATGCTTGCTGATGTATAATGCAGTGGTAACAGAGAAATTGCGGAAAAGTTTCATCTTTACGACATAACGCCACCAGACCCTTATCACAACCCACCATAGCTGGAGCGCCATCGGTTGTCAAGCCTACCATTTTCGATATTGGAATTTTCTCGGAAGAAATAATATTTTTTAAATGAGAAAACAACTCCTGTCCAGTAGTGTGTCCTTTCAGTGGAATAAACTTCAAAAGATCTTCTTTAATCGTAAAATCACTAAAAACCATCCTGACGAACACGACCATCTGGGCAGTGTCAACGACATCTGTTGATTCATCCAGTTGAAATGAAAAATAAACACAGTTATCTAAGTCAGTTCTTAACTGTAAAAAAATATCATTGCTCATTACTTCTACACGTCTCATCACTGTATTAGTAGAAAGTTGCATAGATTTTATAGCTGAAACTATCTCGTCTTTATTTCTAAAGTTGGCAAATAACGAATCAGCAGCTTCTAAAAACGCCAGTTTTATCATTTCCCCGTCTTCATAAGGTTTCTTTTTTTGTGCAATTATCTGGGACACACGATACGATGCTTCAGTTGCAGCCTTATTTTTGTCGACTGTTCTTAAAAATATTGATTGTTGTTCAATTAACTGCTTTTTTAACTGTTTCAGTTTCTCCTTTCTGGCGGCAGAATGTAGTGGGAATGATTTTTCAAAATTAGAATGTACAGTTTTATTATGTCTCTCAATATTTCCTTTTTTTAGCAACGGAGACCGAAGTATTACATAACAAATACACATTTTTATCGTTAACTTCTGTAAAAAAGTATTGTTCTTCCCATTCCGAATGAAAGTGGTATGTCTTTACCTTCTTACAACTGCTTGCCATAATATTATTTTTTGTTGTTCTCTATTAACCCAACCGCTGGACGTTGGTTACGCGTTCAGTTTTAAACTAAGCGCAATGTCGCCGCGCCGTGCGTATTTATCCCGTTCAAAGCAATCCTGATGTTCTCGAACACTAACGCGCTGGTCCGGCTGGTCGGTTCTAGCCGATTCTAGCTTGATGGCGTCAGCGGCAGATCGCTCACCGCAACGTTGCCGCTGTTTATGTTTAATAATATGACAATTAGATTTTTTTGGTGGAATTTTCGAAAGCTTCTCTGATTTTTGCAGTTTGTATTTTTTAAATTAAAATCGTTGTGAGAGCTACCAGAATTGCCTCCGCGAGCTACCGGTAGCTCGCGATCGACAGGTTGGCGACAACTGATCTACAGTATGTCTGAAAAAGTTGGCAACATATGAGAAACTTTTTTATTTGTAATTTTACGAAAAAAAGTTATTCTTTATAAAAATTTGTGCATGGCCCATAAAGTAAAACGCAAATGTCAGATGTAAATTTTTTAAATCGTATACGAGGTTTGTCAAAAAATATGATTTTAATACAAGAGTAAAGTACCTTTATTTTTACAATATCGAAAACTTTATTGATGTATTATTTATTTCTCGAAAGCTTTTACTAGAATGACTTTTGGCAAGAGAAATGTAATTGTCAGAACCACCTAGATTTTAAATTATTTTTGTGTATTACAGTAGAAAATACATTATTCTGTTGGGTATTCCTTATTTATTACTGATTTAAGTTCATTGCTAAAATATTTCAAATCAACAAATAAACATTTGAGGTGTGTTGACTTGTTAAATAAGTTAAAAAAAATTACGTGTTTTACAATTAAAATTTGCAAAATTTAAGTTGAAATTGAAGTGATCATAATATTCCCATTAATCTTTTGCAATTTGTGGGCACCCTGTACATCTAATGTCAAAGGTAAATACCTAAATATTATTATTTTCGAAAGCAGAGATTTTCATAAAGAATAACTTTTTTTCGTAAAACTTACAATAAAATAGTTTCCCATATAATGCCAACTTTTTCAGACATACTGTATAAAAGCCTAGCACAACTTTATTGGACTAACCCCTGTTATTAAAGTATTTATCAATAACTTACCATGATTGAACCAAATGAAATCTACATCCAACCATACGTGTCTTTTCCCAAGTTTCTAGCACACTTTGTTGGATTGCCTCTTCAAAATCTGTCACTACTGTTGTTGGTGTCAATATTTTACCAATCTTTGACATTCTTGTTTTGCATACATTAATGCCAACATATAACTTTTCTTTTGTTTATTTGGAAGTACGAAAAAGACTGGAGGTACATAATGGTCGCCTGCTAATCCGTGAATGGAGAACATTTGAAGAAAAAATTTAGTGCAGCAATTGAATGTCCCATCCACGTATATGGATTTCAAACTGCACAAGAACTCTAAATTCCTTTTCGATGAAAACATAATTATATTGTGTTTTGTGTCGTTTACAAGAAGAAAAGTTTAGATCCGATTTGTCATGACAGGATAGGAATTAAGAACGTTGTGAACTTCTCGTTGAGTTGTTGGTAGTTTTGGTAGAAAGCTCCTTCGAGAGTGGTATATATTGTTTCTTATACATTTGACATCGCAATTAGTCAATGTTTCGACATCTCCCTTCCTCAGTTCTCGGTGAATGAATTTTAAAGGTCCCTCACTTAAATCTTCTGAAGCCTTTCTTTTCAAGGAATTACTCACTTCATTCCTATTAAGAATTTTTTCATCAAATGGCGGGTGGTTATGGTTTTCAACAACTTCAATTATATTTGTTTTCACCTCTGTCTTTAAATAGGCCGTACACTTTTTATTTCCACTTACCGAACACACCTAACGTTTGATACCACCAGTTAGTTCTTTATGAAAACGATATTTATATCTATCTAAGACTAGAAGCTCCTTTCCTTTCTCGCTAAGTATACACTTTAATGCACTCATAATTTAATCTAATTCACTTGTCGGTTTATAAACTAAACTAAAACGGTAATAAACAAATGACATAATTTAATATTTTTATTTTCGGGGATGTAGAAGGGTACCAATCAATATGTACTTTTCATGTTCACAAACAAATAATAGGTAGTTCTTGAAATATATATTAATAATAGGTAATACTAAATATTTAAATTCGTAATCTGGGTAGTTAATACTTTAATGATTTAATCTGACCCCGGACTCTACTCAGCCTTCTAGATTATTGACCGATATTATATCAGGTAAAAACGGGACTCTACTCCGTCCTGCCCCATTTCTCGACTTGGCACATTACACGACTTGACACATTACTCGACTTGACACATTACATATTACTAACTGGATTTGTCAAACCCAAATTACTCTATACCATCCCATACACTCAGTCATGACTGATTCTAATATATTATTTCTTTCATAATTTCTGATATAAATTTGTTGTATATTATTTTACTATTAATGTGTAGTATATATTTGAATATTTATTTATTTATTATATTACAGCGAAACAAGTACAAGTACTTTACTTATCGCTAAACACTTTATTCGAAATATTATTTACGTATTTTGAATCTTTCTATGTATCTGGAACATGATTAATATAAACAACAACGTAGATGTCATGACAGAAACATTTATTTCTACTTTAAATACATATATTGAAAAAAATTCTACAACTGTAAAGATAGCTATAAGTAAAAAAATTAAAAAACCATGGATAACCAAAGATCTACTTAAATTAATAACTGAAAAAAATAATATCTATTTGGAATTACAAAAAAACCAAAATTATTATCTAGAACAAAGCTATAAAAATCTTAAAAATAGATTAACTAAGTCAATTCAAAAGGCAAAAAAAGAATACGCTAAACGTTTAATAGACAAAAACAAAAACTCCTCACAAGGTATGTGGAATTGTGTAAATCAGATAAGCGGAAAGTCAAGCCCTAAAACAAAAATAACATCACTTAAAAAACATAATGAAATAATTACAGATAAAAACGCCATAGCAAATGAATTTAACAATTTTTTTAGCGACTTAGGGGAACAATATGCGAGAAACATAAAAACACCGGAAAATTTCACGGAAAATATCCCACATTTTGAAAACACTTTCTATCTACACCCTACCCATGAAACTGAGGTTGAAAATATAATAAAATCTCTCAAAAACAAAAAGTCTCCTGGAAATGATGGCATTCGATCGGAAACCTTAAAACATGTATCGGACATTATTAATAAACCTTTATCAGATTTAATTAATATATGTTTTGAAAAATCCTATTATCCTAAATGTCTAAAAGTCGGTATTATTAAGCCAATACACAAGTCAGGATCTAAATTGGAAGTAGGAAACTATCGACCTATATCCCTAATATCTACGTTATCAAAAGTTATAGAAAACATTTTAAAAACCAGAATTGTAAAATTTTTAGACAAATTCCAGATTATTTCAAAAAATCAGTATGGCTTTAGAGAGGGTAAATCAACGGAAGATGCTATATGTGCTTTAACAAAATCCATTTATGAAGCTATAGATTCAAAAACACCAGCATTATGCATATTCGTTGATCTCTCAAAAGCTTTTGACACGGTATCGCATAATATATTACTCCAAAAATTTAAATGTTATGGATTTAGGGGAAGAATTTTTCGACTTATAGAAAGTTATTTGAATGATCGAAATCAACAGGTTTATCTTGATGGTGCCACGAGCGATATGAGAGCTGTAACCTTTGGTGTTCCGCAAGGCACCGTTCTTGGACCTTTGTTATTCACTATATATGTAAACAGTTTATTGACAATGAACATAAAAGGTACCATTACGAGCTTTGCTGATGACACCGCAATATTTTATAAAGGAGACACTTGGAAAAACCTAAAAGTTATGGTAGAAGCTGACTTTTCTATTATTAAAAGGTGGCTTGCATATAACAAACTCACTCTGAATGTAGAAAAAACTAGTTACATGCCGTTTACTTCCTATTCAAGTAACTTGCCTGACCTGGGAAATTTGATAATCGACCAAACAACGCAGATTCCTGAATCAGAGCACATTAAATACTTAGGAATTGTCATCGATAAACATCTGCGCTGGGATTTGCATATAAATCATCTTGCTAAAAAGATAAGAGGTCTTATTAGTAAATTCAAATTTTTAAGGGAATACCTGGATATACCTTATTTAAAAACTGTGTACTATGCCTTGGTTCAATCTCAGTTAACATATGGTATACTAGGATGGGGAGGAGTTTACGATATCTACCTTGAAAAAATTTGCATTTTGCAAAAATGGATTTTAAAACTGATTTATAACAAAAAACCTACATACTCAAGTAATTTGGTTTATAACTATAGTCAAATCCTTGATATAAGGCAACTTTTCTGCCAACGTATACTTATAGCTATCTATAAAAATAAAATAGAAATGTTGGAAGTAGACCATATTTATAATACCCGAAGACGAAATCAAAATTTTAAAGTACCAAAATGTAATAAGAATATTAAACAACGAAGTATACATTTTATAGGCCCTAAATTATATAATATCTTACCAAATGATTTAAAACGTATTAACAAATTTTACTCTTTTAAAAATAAAGTCAAACTGTGGATATTAAAAACTGATAGAACTGTATTTAGCAATATAGTTACTAACGATTAAATAAAAAAGATATATATGTTTTTGAATTCATTTACTTACTTACTTTTGTAACAACTCAAAATAATTGTAAAAATAAAAAAAAATGTACAAAAAAAATACAAAAAAGAAAATACAAAAAAAAATCAAAACAAAAAATATATACCTATAGATTTTTTATATTGATTTTTCATATTGATTTTTCATATTTTTCTTTTTTAATTTTTTTTTATATTATCTATTATTATCTTATACCATTACTACCAATATATCACGTACAAGCTGTATAGGCCTCGTCCTACACAGCTTCTGTGATTATTCATGTTTATTTATTGTAATTTTTCCTGTTTATATATTTATGTTATATTGATGTAAAATAAACATTATTATTATTATTATTATTATTATTATCTTTATTTTTTATGTGCAAAATTATTTTTTTTTTATTATTATTAATTATTTATCAATGTCGCGATTCGGATTATTTTCGCATCATTGCGCGAAAAGAGTTACAGTTACGTAAATCGCGTCCCACCTTCGTTACGAATATCGCCATTGCTTGGTAACAAGTTTTAATACGGGTGTGTGTGTATGTGTGTGAGTGCCGACCTGTGCTTTGTAAGATACTTTAAATTATTTCAAATGCGCCATAAACATGTACGTCAGTTTTTGCAATATGCAATATGGCGCGTTTGTCAAACGCGAGTGCGTGATCTATCGTAATAATTTTATTACGGCTTACCAAAAAAGTGGAATTATTATTGTAAATTAAAAATGTGATTGTTTGCGAAAAAAATGTGAATAGACACCTATGCAGGTAATTTAATTCGTTTTTTATGATGTAGTCCTTTTATCTCGAATGTTTATTTACAAAAATTGTGAGTAATTCGTCGTTTAAATTGTCAAGGACGAAATTAAATAATTTAATCTTGGACAAGAGCAGCCGACTTAATAATTATTTCCTTGGTAGTGAAGTTAGTTTGAAGGTTTCGTTTTTAATTTTTGTACGGAGAATTGTTTCGCATTATGGATTTTGTTTCAATTATTGTCAACACTAACAACCTTTCCGAAAAAGTATCAAAAACATTTTAACACAGATGGGTTAATTAATGTCTAGTTTGAACTATTTTCGGTTACGAAAAAACTAAGTGTAGGTATTGATATTGTAAATAAAAAACCTACCAATTTTTTTAAATAAAAATATTCCATTTTTTTCATTAATTTTATAAATTTTGCAAGAAAAGGGGGTGAATAGGGGTGCTGGGTGGGAAAAACAACGTCAATAGTTATATTATAAAATAAAATATTGTTAAGGTAACGAAAATTATTAGAAATGAATTGCTGTACTTTTGATACTAAATAATTATTAAATGGTAAACGTTTTGAGCGACTTAGCAACAGTATAAGACGTAAAAGTAGCATCTTTGAACTTTGATTTAAGACAATTTGTAAAATATTTTAATTAAAAAAAAAAATGAATTATGTAGTTAATATTAATTTGCAATTAAGTTTTTTGTTTACAATAGTGATAATACAGCGAAAAGAGCTCAAACTAGACAATGACCCAGAGATCTTACAATAAAATTTCTTTCTTTGAATAGGTAGTTGTCAAAATTTAAAAAAATATTTTTTCAATCTCTATGCTCTTTAGCAAGTACTTGCAAAGTGATATATTATTATAGCTGTTCTGCTAAAAAAACTCGAGTTGTATGAGTGTCAAGATCCACAAAAAGCGACTAATTTAATTTATGAAAAATTCAATAACATTCTTGAAGATGCTACATTCCTTAGAAGCTTTAATAATAAAAACAAAAATAAAACCGTGGATGTTACATTACGAGTGTGGAAAATCACTTTTTACACAAGTGATGTACAATATTTTTCCTACGACCACAAAATAATTTCATCAAAAAATGTAAAAACAGGTTATTATAATAATTAAAATGTATTTAAAAAAATAATCAACAATTTTCATTATTTTTCCAAACAAAAATAAAAAAAAAACACCAAAAGAAAAACCACCAAGTTTTGAACGCGGACCCGTCATGTAAGCCAAAGTTCAAATTGCAACTACCCTACAACCTGAGTTAATGGGTCTTATGTCAAAAGCATTTTTTATTCGATTTTAAGTTTAAACAAAATAAAAAGCCAAAATAATGAGATGTATGTAGTTATTTTAAAATTATTTTAATAATTATTAAAAATTAATATCCAGGATCTAAGTTAATCGTCAATTTTAATAATTTAATCATCATATCGATTTTACTGTTAATATGGACATTACATAAATCAAAATAGAAATGATGCGTTTGACATTATGTGACAGCTGATGCGGAAATGTAAAACGAGGTTTATATTATAATAAATAAAATGAATTTAAAAAAACAATAAATAATAATCGTATTTATTCAATTTTCATATTTTCTAAACAGAAAAAAAAACTAAAAAACCAAAAAAAAACAAAGAAAACAAAAAAATTCTGCCCCCGCAAGGATTTGAACGCGGTCGCTCACCAGGTCTCAAATGGCAAAGTTGATAAAGTTTGATACTCTACCACCTGAGCTACTAGGCCTTGCGTCAAGTGAATGATCTAATCAGTTATATGTTTTACCAGTATAAAAAGAAAGTTATTTTAAAATTATTTTAATAATAATTGTTAAAGATATCTATTATATATATCTAGGATCTAATTTACAACAATTTCAATAATTTAACAATCATATTGATTTTAGTATTAATATGGACATTACATAGATCAAAATGGAAATGATGCGTTTGACATTTTGTGACAGCTGATGCGTAATGTAGCATATTCGCACACGGGTGGAAAGTAAATTCTTATTCATACGCGTGTGATATAGGGCACTTTCCACAGGACTATATTGCTATATTCCTTAGAAGCTTTAATAATAAAAACAAAAATAAAACCGTGGATGTTACATTACGAGTGTGGAAAATCACTTTTTACACAAGTGATGTACAATATTTTTCCTACGACCACAAAATAATTTCATGAAAAAATGTAAAAACAGGTTATTATAATAATTAAAATGTATTTAAAAAAATAATCAACAATTTTCATTATTTTTCCAAACAAAAATAAAAAAAAAAACACCAAAAGAAATTCTGCAACCACCAAGTTTTGAACGCGGACCCGTCGTGTAAGCCAAAGTTCAAATTGCAACTACCCTACAACCTGAGTTAATGGGTCTTATGTCAAAAGCATTTTTTATTCGATTTTAAGTTTAAACAGAATAAAAAGCCAAAATAATGAGATGTATGTAGTTATTTTAAAATTATTTTAATAATTATTAAAAATAAATATCTAGGATCTAAGTTAATCGTCAATTTTAATAATGTAATCATCATATCGATTTTACTGTTAATATGGACATTACATAAATCAAAATAGAAATGATGCGTTTGACATTATGTGACAGCTGATGCGGAAATGTAAAACGAGGTTTATATTATAATAAATAAAATGAATTTAAAAAAACAATCAATAATAATCGTATTTATTCAATTTTCATATTTTCTAAACAGAAAAAAAAACTAAAAAACCAAAAAAAAAACAAAGAAAACAAAAAAATTCTGCCCCCGCAAGGATTTGAACGCGGTCGCTCACCAGGTCTCAAATGGCAAAGTTGATAAAGTTTGATACTCTACCACCTGAGCTACTAGGCCTTGCGTCAAGTAAATGATCTAATCGGTTATATGTTTAACCAGTATAAAAAGAAAGTTATTTTAAAATTATTTTAATAATAATTGTTAAAGATATCTATATATATCTAGGATCTAATTTACAACAATTTCAATAATTTAACAATCATATTGATTTTAGTATTAATATGGACATTACATAGATCAAAATGGAAATGATGCGTTTGACATTTTGTGACAGCTGATGCGTAAAGTAGCATATTCGCACACGGGTGGAAAGTAAATTCTTATTCATACGCGTGTGATATAGGGCACTTTCCATAGGACTATATAGTGTGATATGTGTCACTTTCCTAAGTGGTCGTAGGAAAAATATTGTACATCACTTGTGTGAAAAGTGATTTTCCACATTCGTAATGTAATATACTATAGGTTTGACATTCTCGAGCTAGATGTTTGTTTCTCTATATACCTACATACACTCGTCATAAAAAGTGGGATTTTGTTACTAGAAGTTTTTATTGTCTATTATCTATTCAAAACTTTTTGTAAATTGCAATTAATGAAATTAGGAATGTTAAACAGTGGATTATTTGATTAAAATTAAAACTCAGGATAACTAAATTATGCGATACTTTTTGTGACGAGTATAATATTATCTAAAGCTCTTAATATTTGTTGCTAGGTATATAAACTTTTTTCCTTAAACATTGACATCAGTTTTATTGTTATAAATATTTGTTTATAAAACTTTCGTTCTGGATTACCAAAGTAGTATTCTGCAAAAATAACTATTTTCTATACCTATGTTTGGACTGCCAAACATTCCATCATGTTTTTGGAGCTGATGGGTAAGCAAACCGTACCAATCTCGAAATATCTACTTTTATTCTTGGAGAGTCGTCTCGTTTCTGTTTGCAATTTTTTAACTGTGATTGGTATAAATGCTCCGAGTATTCGTGGCCATATCGCATATTTAGTCTCTTTTTGAGTTGTTCAAAGTCGTAGGTCGCTTCTTTGTTCTGTGTGTTCCAGTTCTTCTATCTTCTTTCTCATCTGTTTTATTTTCTCCTCTACAGAAGATATCAGAAGACATTTCGGTTTTTAAGAAAGACATCTTTCCATATCGGAAGAAATTATATCAGAAGATAAATCATCAGAAGATAAATATGGCGTAAGCGGAACGTCACTAAACTGGATTAGTTCATATCTGGATCAGAGAATACAAAGAGTTAAATTAAAAAATGGCCAAGAACAAATTATATCTAATGATAAATATGTAGGTCTAGGAATTTCACAGGGAAGCGTACTGGGACCAATTCTATTTGTGCTGTATATCAATAATATAGAAGAAATAAGTAAAACTGTGGACTGGTGCTCTATAACAACTTATGCCGATGACACGAATATACTGGTTAAAAGTGGTACAATGATGCAGTTGGAGCGAAGAGCAAGCCATATTCTTTAAGTGGGAAATGAGTGGTTTACAAAAAATAAATTAATTATAAATAGGGAAAAGACAAATCTACTACTTTTTGAAAATAAATGGTCACGAATTGCTGAACCACAAAGTTTCACATTACATGCCACTGAAAAATGTCAAATTTCTTGGAATGGTGTTGGATAATAACATGTCTTGGTTTGATCATGTGGACACACGACAAAAACTTGGTAGAGCAACATATAGTCTTAGAAAATTAAAGAAATATCTAGATTTTTCAACCTTAAAAATGGTATATCATTCCACAATTGAAAGTAATATTAGGTATGATATTATAATTTATGGAAGTTGTATTGAAATTGAAAGATTATTTATCTGCCAAAAACGAGCACTGCAAAATATTTTAGGAATGAAAGTAGGAGACTCATGTAGAGGAAAGTTTAAACAAAATAAATTAACATTGATAGCAATCTATGTACAGGAATGTGTTTTGTTTTTTATTAAAAACAAACATCTCTTCGACACTAGTAAATCGCAGTCTGTGTATCCTACTAGAAACCAAGACTATGTCTATCCACAACACAAGTTAACAATGACAGAACGTGGAGCCTACTATAACTGTATCAAAATATTCAACAGTCTTTCCAGATATATTAAAACAATTAATGAATTGACAGAAATCAAGAAAGTGTTATTTATATATTTAGTTAACAAGGAACCGTATAATCTAAATGAGTTTTTGATGACCTAAAACAATATTGTTGCAACATACTCCTGAAATAAAGAACTAATATTATTATTAAATCATCAGAAAATAGATTAGTTTCCGAATCCAAACCTTCATTTTCTAATGCTTTTTTTTTAAGTCGTTTTGCCATCTCTGATTTATTCCTCCTCGTCTATTTATATAAAGCCAGCTCTGCACTAGTAATTTCTAAGCGATCTAGAACGAACTATATGAGATAAACTAAATGTAGATTCTAAAATCATAACTTATGAATGCTCAGCTCATCTTTTAAACTTATTGTGCAAAGATTTAGAAATAAGAAATGTCAAAGAACATGTTACACAAATTATTAAGTACCTCAGAAATAATCATTTGGCTATGGTAAAATACATACAGGCAGGTGAAAAAACATTAGTCCTTCCTAGTGGCCGCTTGTGGTAATTTAAAATGGGTGTTCACTTTTCCAATAATTTTATCATTTGCAAGTTGAATAAATAAAGTAATATTTTAGTTATTGTAATATTTGTTTTGTTTTTAATACGTTGAAAGCCATCTATAAACATTATTAGTTAGTCAACTGACTTTTCCTTATATTTTGAAATTATTTTTAAGTATATCGCTCATTGGGTACAATAGTGGCACATCTCAAAAAATTGTCATTTTTAGTTAAGTGTGTTTTATCAACCAACAATAGTGGCACATGCTTATCTTACTCTGTTACCTCTAGTTAAAACTAGTGCCACTATTGAATTTGGCGCGTTTGTTAACGGTAACGCGAAAATACCGACACATGCACTCAATGTGTCATGTCAGTGTCCATCGCAGAGAGAAAAAGGTAAAAATACTTAACAGTGGCATATTTTAAATAGTACGCTTAGGTAAGTTAAATATTATAATTTTAGTGAAACAATAGTGGCATATTTGAAGGTATGCCACTACTGTATGTTAAAATGTTATGATGAATTCTAATATTATTGGATCAATGAAAATTGTGCCAGTATTACATATTTAATTATTGGCATTCCTAAGATGTGCCCTTATTGCTTGTTAAAAGTTTTGCAATATAGTCATTTATTTGAGTTACATTTTATAATGGGTCACTGTTGTTTCTTAAATATTGTTTGATTGTTTTAAATTTTTCGTATTATTGATACAATTCATTTTTAATTTATATTTAATATGCAGGGTAGGGTGTCTGTAAAAGGTCTTTACAAAAACATACCACTTATTCCTTAGACCAAAATAAGTCGATTTAAGTAAAATTACCTTAGTACAAAGTTGCTTCGTTTGGGCTCCAGAGGGCCTTGAAGTTACAATTTTTAAATCGTTTTTCCCATGTAAATTTAAAACGGCATATATGCGATTTTGCTGAAATTTGGTATATTGGTAGAGTTTTATGTGGCAAAAAAATGGTATTAAAATTTTGTCCGATAATAATAATAATACATAGGCGTAGAACTTGATTTTTTAAATAATTGCACCTTTAAAAATTCTATGCCAATGGAAGAAAAGGAGGTTGAGTATGAAATTTAGATTGCGCAACTCATTTACTTTAAAAATGGTACTCTTGATAAGACTCGATTACTCTCATAGTTTTGACGAAATTTGCATTTTAGTAATTTTAGAACATAAACAATAATTATTAAAATACAAACTTTGTCAAAACCATGAGAGTAAATCGAGTGTTATCAAGGGTACTTTTTTGTAGTAAATGAGTACCCAATCCAAATTTCATACTCAAACCCCTTTTCTGCCATTGGCGTAGAACATTTAAAGGTGCAATTATTTAAAAAATCAAGTTCTACGCCTATGTATTAATGTCGGACAAAATTTTATACGATGAAAAACATAAAAATGTACTTTTTCATATCTTCTTCAACACCTCTAATCGAGACTTTTAACAAAAATACTCGATTCCTGCCATGTACGATTTTTTGAGGAATATTAATTATTTGCCTGCAATACGTATACAAAAACATTTATTGTTGGTTTTCATAATTTCATCTAAATAAAAATATTGTCAAGTTTTAACACCTAATCTCTTGTTAACGATTGAAAGTGTTCTGACTCAATAATTAAAAAAACAAATGCGTGGTTTATTAATATGGCTGTACAATATAACAATGCAGAATATACCGATATGTTACTGACATTAGGATTTTGTGAAGGAAATGCTCGAGAGAGTGTCAGGGTGTACTCTGAAAGGTTTCCAAATCGTCGTGTACTTAGCCACCCAACTTTTGCTGCTGTTGAGAGACGTCTTCGGGAGACCGGTTCCTTTGCTCCCAACACTGTTGATAATGGAAGAGAACGTTTTGTAAGGATTCCTGAAGTTGAAGAAGACATTTTAGAACGTGTTGAAGAAGATCCAGAATTAAGCACCAGATGAATTGGAAGGGAACTAGGAGTAAGTAAAGATGTCGTTCATAAAGTGCTTAGAGAACAATTGCTATATCCATACCATAAGAAGCCAGTACAAGAATTATTAGTCCATGATCCTCAAATTCGTTTGGGTTTTTATCGATTTGTTAATATGTAAAGAGAAAGAGATCCAAACAGTGTTGCCAGAATATATTTGAATAAGATATTTAATACATTTTGATACTCTTTTATCTCTCGAACAGTTTTTAAATCTTTTTTTTATCTCTTGAGCTATTTTGAAACAATATTTTATCTCTCGATAAATTTCTAACAGTATTCTATCTCTCGAGCAATTTTTAACAACTTCTTTTATCCTCCGAGCAATGTTTGTACAACATTTTTTGTAAAATTGTTAACACTATTTAATTACTCGAGCAATTTTTAATAGTTTTTTTTATCTTTCAAGCTATTTTTGAAAAATATTTGATCTCTCGTGCAATTTTTGAGCAAAATTTTAACAATTTCTAACACTATTTCATTTCTCGAGCAATTTTTAAAAAAGATTTTAATACCTTTTGATAATATTTTATCTCTCGAACAGTTTTTAAAAAAACCTTGAGCTATTTTTAAAAAATATGTTATCTCTCGATAAATTTCTAACAGTATTCTCTCTCTCTCGAGCAATTTTTAACAACTTTTTTTATCCCTCGAGCAATGTTTGTACAATTTGAACACTATTTAATCACTCGAGCAATTTTTAACAGCCTTTTTTACCTTTCAAGCTATTTTTGAACAATATTTGATGTCTCGTGTAATTTTTGAGTAAAATTTAAAAAAAAAGATTTAACACCTTTTGATAATATTTTATCTCTCCAACAGTTTTTAAACAATTTAAAACAAATTTCTAACAGTATTCTATCTCTCGAGCAAATTTAAACAACTTTTTTATCCCTCGAGAAATGTTTGTACAAAATTTTTTGTACAATTTTTAACACTATTTAATCACTCAAGCAATTTTTAACACTATTTAATCACTCAAGCAATTTTTAACAGCTTTTTTACCTTTCAAGCTATTTTTGAACAATATTTGATCTCTCGTGCAATTTTTGAGCAACATTTTTATAATTTCTAACACTATTTTAAAATTTTTATTAACATTTTTTACCTTTCTAACAATTTTTAAACAATATTTTAAATCTCGAGAAATGTTTAACAGTATTTTTAATCCTCGAGTAATTTTTGAATAAGATTTTAATAACTTATGATTCTATTTTATCTCTCGAACAGTTTTTAAACCTTTTTTTTTTATCTCTTGAGCTATATTTAAACAATATTTTATCTTTCGATAAATTTCTAACATTATTTTATCTCTCGAGCAATTTTTAACAACTTTTTTATCTCTTTAGCAAATTGCTCAATATTTTAACTCTCGATAAATTTTTAACAATGTTTTATATCTCGAGCAATGTTTGTACAATATTTTATCTCTCGAGCATTTTCTAATAGTATTTTATCGTTCGAGGAATTTTTAAACGTTTTATCTCTCGAGAAATTTCTAATAGTAAGTATCTCTTGAGTCAATTTTGAACAATATTTTATTTTTTAACAAATTTTTCAATAGTATTTTATCCCTCGAGCCATTTTTAAACAATATTTGTCTCTCGTGCAATTTTTTAAACAATGTTTTATCTATCGAGAAATGTCTAATATTTTATCTCTGAAATAATTATTAACAATATTTTAATTTCTCTTGCAATTTTTGACCAATATATTTTACACTTCAATTGGAAACATACGCTGTAAAAAGTACTAGATTTTGTTTCGAGTGTACTAGAGTACCAGATTCTCAGAGAATGTACTAGATCTAGTACAATTGTACTAGACTGGCAACACTGGATCCAAACTTTGTCAAGAAGGTTCTCTTTACCGATGAAGCGGGTTTTACAAGAAGAGGTATAACTAATACCCATAATGAACATGTTTATGCCGTTGAAAATCCGCATGCAATAAAGGTAACCCATTTTCAGCACGAATTCAAAATTAATGTGTGGGCTGGAATAATTGGTAATTTCATTGTTGGTCCTGTCATAATTCCACGAAGATTAACTGGAGAAAATTATTTGGATTTTCTATAAAATACGTTGCCAGAATTGTTAGAAGATTTACCTCTCCAACTTCGGAGAGATATGTGGTTTATGCAAGATGGAGCTCCACCACATTTTTCTTTAAACGCTAGAAACCACTTGAATGAACAATATGGATAGGCTTTTAATCTGTTTAATGTATGTGATTTGATTTGTATAGTCTTGAATATTTTAAATTTTACTATTTCAATTGACTAATATTTGTTTTTCAAATATTTTTAACTTTTTATTACTTGTAAACTTTGTTCATTTTACAATTTATTTCACCCCACATTTGATGAAACTTGTTTTATAGTATTCCCTAGTGGATGGAGAGTATGGCGAGCCTGAAGATGAAGTGATGACACTTCGAAACCGTTCGCACTCAATGTTTTGTTAAATAATTAAACATTGACTTTCCTTGTGAGATATAAAGGACTTTTTCTCCCCCTTCACCTTAAAATTATTTAAACTACTTGTTAACATTTTGGCAATAAAACATAATTATACTGCTTGATTTTAACAATTAGTGGCAGCCAAATTGCGAGATGCTATAAATGATAAACTGCGCGGAATAAAAAATGCATTTTACTCGTTAGCAACTCGCATAATATATTCTACTAAGCCAAGAATATAATGCAGTGCAGCTATGTATATATTATGAACGTAAAACATAAAAATCGGTCCGTTAGTTACTTCATGCATAATAATCATAATAAAATGAAGACATCAACGGCACCCGTCCTCGACAACGCATTGTTTCCGCTTTTATTCCCGCTTTCCATAGAACTAGGCAACGCTGCGTCTCCTTGCGCAAGGGCATGGCCAAGTGCGTCATGAAAATGAATGAGTCGATCGTCTGGTGTTGCCTTTTTACGAAACTCCGGTCACGGCATGCTGTGCCGACATTGCACAAGGATCGGCTGATGGTGTTTGCTTTTGGCTTGATGCTTGATGGAAAGATAGGGATGGCCGTGAGCGAGCTCGAAGGTTAAGGGTGGCCCGAGGATGGGATCAGCAGGAGGAATGACAAGCCAGGAACGGGCAACGGCGATTGATTTGTTGGTTTTGAGTCCGCGTTGCCACGTTATAAAGTTTGTTTAAGTGTGATAAAGGATGGACTTGTGGAATAATTACAAACTATGTCATCAAATTCGGAACGGCGATTAATCAAAATCGAATCTATTTAGGTTTAAAACCGTATTACAAATACTATTAGGGTGTGCCAAAAAAACATTGCTCTTCGCCCAAAATATCGTAGAATATGTCCGAACAAATATCCTGTTAAAAGCGGAGGTCATAATTTCAATTTTAAGAAGTCCTTCATCGAATCGTTTTACCGCTTAAATAAGACAGAAAAACAAATGTACGTTTGTTTGGATCTAGAGTCAATCTTCAAAAAATTTGCGACAAATCAATATTAAAATAGATTATGAGAGTCTTAATTTAGTAACGGAAGCTAGAAATCTTGGGGTAATAATGGATGCAGAATAGCGATTTGAGAAACATAAATAAAACACTCCGACGAGCGTATATTGCTCTTAAATCAATTTATGGTATCTGGCATTTTTTACATCAAATAAAAAAGATTCTTTGTGAATCACTAGTTTCGTCCATATTTAATTACGCTGATGCTCTCTCTATGGTCCATGTTTAACTGTCCAATATAAGAAAAAATTCAAAAAATACAAAACTTTGCCTCCGTTTAATATTTGGAATTAGAAGACGTTGCAGAATCTCTCATAAACCAAAAGAAATTGGTTGGTTGAACATGGACAATAGAAGAGTATTGCACTCTGCCTGTTTGTTTTACAAAATTATGTATACAAAAAAAACCGTCCTACCTCCATAGAAAAATAACATTTCAGACAGACGTTCATAATTTAAATGGGCTCGTTAACTACTCCTTTTTTTAAACTTGAAATATTTCGACGGTCATTTAGTTATCAGATCTGCTATATTTTGAATGAAATTTCCCAAAAAATTGTAAATCAAAAGGCTAACAAAGGACCCCGCAATAATCTTATGGAAATTGGGTTTCTGTCAAATTGTCTGAATTTTTGAGAGTTTGGGTTTTTGAGGTCGTTGAAGTCAATTCTCATGTCAGATTGGACAAATTGACAGTTGACAGCTGTCAATTGACTGTCAACGAGAAATATAAAAGTATATATCCTCTTTTCACATTGAAAGTTTGGGTTTTTGAGGTCGCTGAAGTCAATTCTCATGTCAGATTGGACAAATTGACAGTTGACAGCTGTCAGTTGACTGTCAACGAGAAATATAAAAGTAAATATCCCCTTTTCACAATGAGAGTTTGGGTTTTTGAGGTCGCTGAATTCAATTCTCATGTCAGATTGGACAAATTGACCGTTGACAGCTGTCAATTCACGGTCAACGAGGAATATAAAAGTAAATATCCTCTTTTCACATTGAGAGTTTGGGTTTTTGAGGTCGCTGAATTCAATTCTCATGTCAGATTGGACAAATTGACCGTTGACAGCTGTCAATTCACGGTCAACGAGGAATATAAAAGTAAATATCCTCTTTTTGCTGTCAACTGTCAATTTGTTCAATCTGACATGATAATTGAATTCAGCGACCTCAAAAACCCACACTCTCAATGTGAAAAAATGATATTTACTTTTATATTCCTCGTTGACCGTGAATTGACAGCTGTCAACGGTCAATTTGTCCAATCTGACATGAGAATTGAATTCAGCGACCTCAAAAACCCAAACTCTCAATGAGAAAAGAGGATATTTACTTTTATATTATATGTATGTAAAATGGAATTTGTATTATTTGTTTTCAAAGGTCAATAAAAATTATTATTATTATTATCATTATTATTATTATTATTATTATTATTATTATTTATTATTATTATTATTATTATTATTATTATTATTATTATTATTATTATTATTATTATTATTATTATTATTTATTATTATTATTATTATTATTATTATTATTATTATTATTATTTTTCGTCTTTTTAATAAAATCTTTCATCTATTTTTAAATTTGTGTGTCTCTTATTTGTTTAAGATAAGCTTTAATCAGTGAATTATGTATGCCCCTGAAGGAAAGTCATAGTGATAAATACATTTCAATTTTTCTAGTCAGTATTTTTGCACGATATTTTTTTTTATTTTACAACTTCCTAGATGATCGATATTACTAGGTAATAAATATAAAGAAAGTTACAAAATAAAAAAAAAAATCGCTAACAAATATTTAAGATCAATATGCGAAATTTCATTGTATTTTTTACTATGAGCTTTAAAAAAATGGCATTTGTTATCACCAAAACTGACTAGCTCGAGTTTGACATAAGTTGTAAAAGGGTAATGCAAAAGTGCAGACACTTTTAATACCGTCATTGCATGTCTATATCTATGATTTGAAAAGTTCGTGTGCCCCGCTCTACTTTGTGACGCCACTGTGTGCGTTGCCGGTGATTTTTAGCAGGACATTGTTCTTTGACGGATCTGTTAACAAATTGACGTCTCTTTTTGGCTAGAAGCTTTCGCAAAAGCTTTTCACTCCCTCAAAAAAGTGAGCCAGAGAGACGCGATTATTTAAAACACGTAAAAATGAACGGGTGTTCCAGAAAACTTAATTTAATTTAAATACAATAAGTAAAATATTTGACATAAGTCTCGATTATTTACATGATAATTATGATAATTGTTTAAAAATTAAATTAAAAAAATTGATGTCATCATTATAAGATGGATCACCATGTTGGGATTAATATTGAGCTATTTTTTAAATTGTTTCTTTAACACCTTATATTTTATTTACCTTGTTTCGTTTCTATGATCTTATTTAAAAAACTTGTTGATGTTACTTACTTTTTTAACAGCCAAGGTCTAAATAAAAAAAAATATATTAAAACTGTCAAATAATTAAAACAATGTTGGCATGACTAAAAATTAGTATAAGCGTTACTTTTCGGACGTACTGTATATATTATAATAACAATAACAGTTTGTTATTATTAATCCCATCCATCATAATAATTCATAACACTCATATTTGATAAAAAAGGATGGTCTCTTACAAGACGGCGAATAAGAAATACTTGGCAACAACGAGAGTGAGGCACACATCTAGGTAGCCGCTGCTGCGGCATCGACATGGCCGCCTCCTCGTTTTACTCGACCCTGCTCCTTCCTCAAGGTCGTGGAAATTGTGCTGCTGCCGTCAGTGTTTTGTTTGGTGAATACGCCGCGTGGTTGCCATCGATTTTCCTCGATACGTGGAAGTTTCTGTCCTATATTAGAGTCGACTGAGCGAGAGACGTATTTTAAATGGGTGTGTTTCGATTTATTTTTGTTGTTGTGCCTGCCTTATTTAAACAAAATAGACCCTTTAAAATGAGTGTTAGTAACCAGGAATATATTGCAACAGCTTTGGAAACTAGGAAAAACAAGTACGTTTTATAGTAATAATAATAAATTTTGTTTGTTTTTACCATATTTAATTTTAAATAATTTTCTGTTTACTTATTTTTTTTTAATTTATTTATTAAATGCTATTACAATTATTTATTAAAAATATCTCGAATTGTATACATGTTAAAATGCAAATTGTCCTGATGAGCTAGTCCTAAAAACATCTCGTATATGTTTGACCCAAATTTCTCAGAGCAGTGATATTTTCGAACTTTCAATACCATACATTAAAAAATCAAAAACATTTTTCAATAAAAAAAATATTTTAAATAAAAAATAATGTATTTTTTTTTGGACGATGCTATCTTTTGGAAAATTAAAGTGTTTTGAGACTAGTAATGTTTGTATAGGGGTATGTCTGACTATTTATATAACTGGATTTAGAAAAAAGTAATAAAAACTTTCATTACTTTTCTTCTTCTTCAAATAAAATAAAATCGTTCAGAATAAAATATTCTTCTACAAACCCAAAGCACATTCTTTTGTTCTTTAAATTTTTGGACCTCATAAACATTAAAAATTTTATGAATGTGATATGTCTTGAGTGACATAAACTTTAAATTACATTCTTAAACATTTATCAAAGTTTTTTGTTGTTAATGTCTAACATTCTCTACTTATTTAAAGGTTTCCTCTTACTAGATAGTAACATAGATTAAATTGTTTCTAATGTACAAGGTGATTTTAAACAAGGTTACCAAAATAACATTGTACAAACTGCAACAGAGATTCCCAAACTATTTTGGACAGAAGACCCCCTTTGTGGTTGGTTAAGTGAGTAAACTTGACATCATTTTCTCATCAAAATTTAACAAAATGAATAGACATAAAATTCAGTAAATACCAGGTGTAATTAATAATTAATAATATAAATTACGTAAAAATAATTAAATAGATAATTATTTAAGAAAAAAAAAAAACGCATTTAAATTGCAAATTAAAGATAAAAAAATAAAAAATTCAGTGTGATGGATGAACCTGGTGACTTTCTACCAATCTGGCTAAATCTGGTTCAGCCTTAAATCTCTGTGTTCGTTGATTTTCAAACGGTTTCTTTGTTTTGTCAAAATGTTTGTGACCACACTGAAGCCTTTTTCGACTAGGTATGATGATGGAAAAGCGATAAGGTATTTATCATCAATGTTCCGCATGATTTTTGGCTACTCTGTCCTTTATATGTTGACCAAAGGTTAATCCTCCATCTAATATAAAACCGAGATATTTCATCCTGTTGCCCGTTTCTATATCATCGTCGGCTATTTGTAGGGGTATGTGAACACCCCTAGATTTCTTTTTTGTTATCAACATACTCTCTGTTTTGTTTGCGTTTATGTTCATTTTATTCTTCTTTAGATAGGGGATTAACCTTCTGTTGATATGGATGTCCAGAGTCCTAACTGCACTTTCGGCCGAATGATTACTTTTGAAGAGACAGATGTCGTCGGCGTACAGTGCCGTTTGTACCCCATTATTACCCATTGGTATGTCATGGGTCATAATGGAGTACAAGTGGGGCGACAGTACTGAGGTATTCCCTCCTGCGCAGTGAAAGGTCCTGTGATAGTGTTGTTTATTTTCAAGTTGAATCGTCTGTCAGTTATGTAGGATTGAATTATTTTTACAATGTAAACCGGAAAGTCATTCACAATAGCCCAATCGGATTAGTATTTTAGATTCTGAAAAATTAGAAGCAGCAATTTTCCTTCGGAATTCGTTGGAGGGGGTCTCTGGTAGTCTTAATTCAAAAAGTTGGGATTCCACAGTTGTCGTTACCTCCGCCATCTTGATTTAAAGGGTTATTTTTTGTATCTTGAATAACTCATTTATTTTCAATTTTACACGGAAAATAGTTTTTACAAAAGTTATTTAAAATTAAATTTCCTACAATTCTGCTTTTTTTTTGTACGATCGATTTTTTTCGATTTATACCCGAAAAGAGGGGGTGAATTTTTGGTTATAGAATAACTCGTTTATTTTCAATTTTACGAGAAAAATTGTTATAAACAAAGTTGTTTAAAATTAAATTTCCTACAATTCTGTTTTGTTTTGTACGATCGATTTTTTTGTATTTATCCCTGAGAAGAGTGGGGGTGAATCTAAGTATTGTATTGTCACGTTTATTATTGATGTTGTACCATTATTTTTTCTGTTTGTTTTTTTTTGCTGATTTTCAAAAATGTTATTTGGTACAATTATGATTCCGATTTTTTCTAAGAGTTTACCCCCACTCTTCTCAGGGATAAATACAAAAAAATCGAGCGTACAAAAAAAAACAGAATTGTAGGAAATTTAATTTTAAACAACTTTGTTTATAACAATTTTTCTCGTAAAATTGAAAATAAACGAGTTATTCTATAACCAAAAATTCACCCACTCTTTTCGGGTATAAATCGAAAAAATCGATCGTACAAAAAAAGCAGAATTGTAGGAAATTTAATTTTAAATAACTTTTGTAAAAACTATTTTCCGTGTAAAATTGAAAATAAATGAGTTATTGAAGATACAAAAAATAACCCTTTAAATCAAGCTGGCGGAGGTAACGACAACTTTGGAATCCCAACTTTTTGAATTTAGACTACCACAGACACCCTCCAACGAATTCCGAAGGAAAATTGCTGCTTCGAATTTTTCAGAATCTCAAGCCTGTTCTTCACCTAATCCGATTGGGCTACAAGCATTTTATACATATATAGTTGAGTTGTACCACCCCCTTTTTTGGGATATTTTTAATTAGGATATTGCTGATGTCATCAGGTCCTGGAGCTTTTTTATTTTTGAGGAATTTAATTGTTTTCCCTACCTCTTTAGGAGAGGTGAAAAAAGAGAGGTACGTGAACTGGACCCGTTTCCCTCAGATCATTTACAATTCTTTCGAGCGTTAATTATTTGATTGTTAGTAAAGTTAGCCTGAAAGTGTTCACCGAAGGCTTGAGCTTTCTCTTTGTCTGTAGTGAGCACGTCTTGTCCTTGTTTTATTGTAGGAAGTTGCGAGTGAGGTTTTTTGTACCTTCTCACAACCCCCCACAATGTGTTGTCTCTAGGATTGATTTCGGACAGGGTCTTTTGCCAGACATTGTTTCGATGTTCGTTGATTTTTGTATTAATGTGTTTGGCAATGTCCATCAAACGTACCCTGTCTTCTTCTCTCCTGTGCGTCTGCCACCTTTTGCGTATTTGGTTTTCGTTTGTTATTAGTTCAGTGATGTCAGGTGGCAGTTTGTCTTTGTGTGGGGTGGATGTCTTTATTTTTGTCGAGTCGTCTCTAGCTTTTTATACGACTTTAATGAAATCTTGTGTAATTTGTTCTAGTTGTTGTGGGTTTGTAATCTTATTGTTAATTGTTAACGTTTGTTGTATTTTTTGTCTGTATTTGTTCCAGTCAGTAGTTTTGTAATCATAGTATAGTTTTTTTTGTTGTCTGTTGATTATTTGTCTAGTTCTGATTTCCAAGCACACTGGGTCGTGGTCTGAGTTCATTGTGCTTATCGTTCTGATGTTTTGTACGTCTGGTATGTTCTTAGTGATTGCAATGTCCAGTGTGCTTGGGGTACTGCCATTAAATGGGTGTGCATCTCAGTTCGTCCGTATAGTGTAGGGTTGGCGTGTGTGCAGTTCGCGTCCCACTCAGGGTGTTTACAATTTAAATCCCCAGCCAGAAAAACTCTATTCCCCTTTGACATCAGTGCATGCATGTCGGCATTAGGGATTTTCCTTGCAGGGGGGTTGTATACACTCCTATAATGATTAGGTTACAACATTTGATTATGGCGTGTTCTGTATGAGGGGAAATATTTAATTTTTGCATATTCGCGAATGCTAAAGAGTTTTTAACTAGTATAGCGACCTCTCCCGCTGCCATTTGTCGTTTTGTACCTGTCTGTCCTCTCTAATGATTCTAATTTTGTCTGTTTGCTTTAAATTTGTTTCCGTGAGTATTATGCTTGTGAATGAAATTTGTTACTAGACCACGCTTATTTAACAACCCATTCACATTGTAAAAACAGATTCTGAGTCTGTTTTTGTATGAGGGTTGAATTTAGTTTTTAAAGTTGTATTTGTTAAGGTTTTTTACAAAATTGTCACATATTATGAAGATGTCGCGTTTGTCTCTACATTGTCGGATGGAGTTATTAAGGTCCCGAACGTCTCGGGTGAGTTCTGATATATTTACCAAGCTATTCAAAGTGTTGAACTCGTCATTGAGGGCGAACATATCGTCTATGGTCCCCTGCGCCGTCGCGTTCGCGGTCTGCCTGGTAGGTTGGGTTCTGAGGGGTTGGTTGACTGTTGCTGCGGTCTTCTGGCCGGTAAAGGAGAGAATTCTTCCTGAGCAGGCCTGTTAGCGACAGGGGGTTGTTTCTTATCGCAGGCATTCCCTTCTGGGAGTGGCGCCTGCACGTATCTTCTCGGCTGCTGTTTGTTTCTTCTTTCTTCCATCCTGGCTACTCTATCGAGGTAGGCAGAGCATTTCGGGTAATTGGGCTGGGTGTTCTCCCAGAAAATTAATGCAGGTGGCGGGCGTATCCCAGGTTTTAATGCAGGTTCTAGTATGATGGTTTTCTGCACATTTCAGGCACTTTGGAGGTCGTCCGCAGTTGGCGGTGGAATGCCCCCACGCCTGGCAATTATGACATTGTATTATTAGTTTGGTGGATTTTCTGTGTTCCAATATCACATTTTTATTTAAGAAGTCCAGTGTTATTGCCGGGTCTGTCACAACTGGGAGGAGAGGTCTATTTTTGGTCGACATTTTATAGATCTCTCTTATTTTGATGTCATAGGATAGCATTAGGTCCTCTTCTATTTGTTCGGTGGTTATGCCAGTGGTTAGCCCCCTTAACACGAAGGCGTGGTATTTCTCCGCTCTACGTGTGGTAGGATATTTTTGATTCTTTAATTTTATTTATTTATTTATTATATTTATTTAATGGTATACTTTCCCTTAACTATGTTTTGTAAGTCTCTTTTTAGGGAGTTATGATCATCAGTTCTCCCTTCTACCACTATTGGAAGAAAAGTTCACAATTGTGTCGTTTAACGGCGAGATCTCCGCACTTTCAAAGTTCCCGTCGTTATCTGGAGAGTCGTCCGAGTTCCTCTACGCGATATCGGTTTCGCGTTCGATTCCGGTATAAAAAGTTTGCGGAACACTGATGTGGGCTTGTCACTGTCACTATTCTGGAGAATAGTATGGATACTTTCATTAGAATAAAATAACTGGTAGGGGCGATTGGGAACCCTAATTTAATAAAACTATTATAACTATCGTGTCGGTTATCAGATTTTGAAAAACTTAGTTTAGATTAAAAGCAAATTGATTGTTTATTAAAATACAGTTTTCTTGAAAATTTTAAATGGAGTAAAAAATCTGTGACACCCGGTATAGAATATAAACAAATAAGAATGTTATTATAATCTTGAAAATACATATATTCATGCCACGTATACATTATATAATTATGTATTTTAAATGCTATAAACGTAGATTTATATTAAAACGATTTTGCCTAAAAAATACAGATACCAGCCAAAAAATCTTTTGAAAACAGTTTCTAAATGTCTAGAATATTTTGATATTATGCGTATTAGGATTCCAAGATGGTTTAAGTATATTTATTTTTACTTATATTTAAATTACATCTATTATTTTTAGGATGTATTTAATAGGTACGGTCATTGCGGTAACGAGACCTTGAATGCGGTTTAATTATGTAATGTTTATGTTGATCCTTAGATTTAATTCAATAGATTCAATGGTTACATATGACTATAAAATTATTAATCGGCAGAATCAGTATGAATTTAGTTCTAAGATGGTTTTTTTAATACTTAGTGAAATATATTATTTTTATTTATTTATTATATGCCTTACCTGAACACATAAGCATCGTTTTTAGAAAGATTTTGTTAAATATTTTTAATTTTTATTTGTTTATAAGTAGATAAGCAAAGTATGTATCGCGATATATACAGGGTGTTCGATAAGAACGTATTCTGGAGCTAAAATAAAGGTATTTTTGTCATATACACGTTACGGAAATACAGGGTGTGAAAGTTTCATAAAAAAATACAATTTTTTAAATGTTTCCAAAACCACTTGAGATATTTTAATCAAACTAATCGCTGAAAAATATGGAAGGAAAAATGTGTTACGCCACCGTTCCGTTTTTAATGTTCGATTTGAAAGAAAAAGCAACAAAGACAGTAAATTTTCCATTCTTTTTTATTATTTTTAATCTCTTTGAACAATGTACAACAAAAAAGTTATCTTTAATTTGGAGTGAGGGTAGCCATATGTGAGTAGTAGGGATTAAGTGTAAGGGTTAAAGAAAAGGTCCTTTATTTCTCACAAGTCAATTTAATTGGCGACCGGTTTCGAAGCTGTCACTTCATCATCAGGCACACCTAAATGGAATGTCAAGGAGTCAGTTGTAATAAAAAAACAATTATAAAAGCATGAACGGACTTTAACATATACAAAATAACAGAACAAACACAAAAGAAGTTAAACAATAACCTTGACTCACCTTGATTATTTCCATAAAGGAAGCGCTACATAAAGTTTAACAAAACGAGTTAAAAAAGTCATATGTAATACAATAGTATTTTTTAAAAATATTGTAGGTTAGGTTAAACCGCGAGATGTCTGTTTGAATAAATTAATTAAAACACATGTAAGACTATTATTAACTAAACAACACAAAATAGTTTTATGAACTTATTAACAATTAGTCTTGAACAAAACTTCTTCCTCTTTAATAATGAAATTTTTACACAGACAACAGGATTAGCTATGGGTTCGCCTTTATCTCCTATACTTGCAGACATCTTTATGCATAATTTTGAGAATAACAATATATTAAACAACAATCCTTTTTGCTCAGCTATTAAATTCTATCATAGATATGTTGATGACATACTGATACTATGGACTGGTGATCTGGATAAGTTAAATAACTTCCTAAATTATATAAACACCATACATAGTAACATCAAATTTACATTAGAGATAGAAAACAACAAATCTATCAACTTCCTTGATTTAACTATATCCCATTGTACAGATCTTAAGTTGGAATTTAACATATTTAGAAAACCTACTCACACAGGGGTTGTTATTGATAATTTATCCAATCACCCAGTTACACATAAGTTAGCAGCTTTTAATTGTTACTTGGAACGTCTTCTGAAAGTACCCCTATCAGTAGATAACTTTAATAAAGAACTCAATGTTATCAAACAAATCGCTAATAGTCACAATTATGATCAGAACTTAATAGATAAAATGCTTCATAGAAAACAGAATAAACGTAATCAGAACAATAGTTACATAATTGACCCCCTTCCCAATATTGAAGCAGATAATCGTAAGTATGTTTCACTTACTTTTATTGGAAAATTCTCATATCGTATAGCCAACTTGTTCAAAGATTCCTTCAGAATTAGCTTTAGAACGTCCAACTCCATCAGTAGCCTATTTGTTAGGAATAAGGATAAGATTGATCCTATGGATCAGTCTGGTGTTTACAAACTAACTTGTTTGAACTGTCCATGCTCATATGTGGGAAGGACCTTTCGTAATTTTAAAATACGCCTGAAAGAGCACACACGCTGTCTTAACACTAACACTACTGGTTTTTCTCACTTTGCTGCTCATTTGTTAGACACTGGTCACCATTTTGATTCTAGCATTGGCTTCGACATTTTGCATATGACTTCTAATAAATTCCTTCTGAATAACTTTGAGAACCTGGAAATTTTAAAAAATATTAAATCTGGCCCCTCCTGCTCTCTGAATGCACAAATTCAATTTATTAGTACCCCAACGTTCTCTGCGCTTATTTAAATTAATTTCAGACTTATACCCCCACTCATTTGATCTTCAATCAGTTACTTACCACAAATTAATTAACTCTCCCAATTTAGATTCTCTTCTCTGTTTCCATTAATTTTTTGCCCACTCGCATCTTATTAAATGTTTTATTAGTTTATTCAAATTCTCCCACGTGGTTGTCATACGCCAAAATTTGACTTTTCTTTTTGACATTCGTACTTGTCAACTTAGTTTCCGTTTCCTGTAACAGTAATTTTTCTTTTGATTATCTGCTTCAAATTTCCATTTTACATATGAATTTTCATATTTTCTTGTTCAGTGTTCTAATTTTCTTGTTAGTATTTTTTGCTTTCTCATTTCCCAGTTCAATATTTTTATTTTCAATAAATTCTGTCACCGCCCCCTATACTCACTTTCAGTAAATAACACCTTTGTTAGTACACTATTTATCCACTAAATTTAAAATTTATAGTTTACTACATTGATTCGTTAAAAAATCTAGATAGATGTCTTGAGTCTGATAATTTTTACTTTTTACTTTTATTAATTGACGTTATATCCTTAAAAAAATTTTAAACTGTTTGTGCTTGTAAAAACTATTTTGTGTCGTTTAGTTAATAATAGTCTTACATGTGTTTTAATTAATTTATTCAAACAGACATCTCGCGGTTTAACCTAACCTACAATATTTTTAAAAAATACTATTGTATTACATATGACTTTTTTAACTCGTTTTGTTAAACTTTATGTAGCGCTTCCTTTATGGAAATAGTCAAGGTGAGTCAAGGTTATTGTTTAACTTCTTTTGTGTTTGTTCTGTTATTTTGTATATGTTAAAGTCCGTTCATGCTTTTATAATTGTTTTTTTATTACAACTGACTCCTTGACATTCCATTTAGGTGTGCCTGATGATGAAGTGACAGCTTCGAAACTGGTCGCCAATTAAATTGACTTGTGAGAAATAAAGGACCTTTTCTTTAACCCTTACACTTAATAGTTATCTTTAATTTTTCCCAGGTACTTGTTTGACATTTTACTAGTCGCCAATTTTTTATTTATTTGTATGTCAGACATTAAATAAAAATAAAAATACCTTTATTTTAACTACAGAATACGCTCCTGAAGTTATGTACCGTAATTATCGAACACCCTGTATATAGAGAATTCAATGTGTTAGAGAGAGAGACGTCCCCGGTCGCAATGTGATCGAGAGAGATAGACGTGGCGCAGGTGAGTGACGTGACGTAGTGACGTATGATGTTAACATAGTAGAAGAGTGACGTAACAAAGTAGCGTAATGCGACCGAGAGAAACAGATGGCTAAGTGGCCTCGTGATGCTACATCTATCTCTCTCGATCGTTTTGCGGCCGGGACCTCTCTCTCTAACACCTTAAATTCCTTATATATATCGCGATACAAACTTTGTTTATCTACTTTTATACAACTTCTGATTGAAACTTATTTTCTTTATATGTACGTGTTAAACATATGTCCACTTGATAAATGGTTACAAAGCAATAAATAGTAGATAAGTTTAATATAAAATTGTGGCGATTTATTTTAAGTGCTGCAATAATTAGAAAAGTACATTTCCATTGTAGATAAATTCAAGTTTTCATGTAATATAAATAAATTAAAACGTACACTTTGGATCAATTACAAAGAAAAATGTTTAACAAATCTGCCGCATATGCAGAGATTACTTTAAATGTAACTTTCAAATATGAAATTTGTAAAGAGCCTTTAAAATACTTGGAAAATGATTTACTTTTGATATTTAAACCACGTTGTATTGATTTAAGTAAAAATTTCCTTCAAAACATATTCACATAAATAATGAAATATATCACACTTCATAATAATGTTTAGTTTTCCTGATACCTTGGTTTAAAATATGAAAAACAGAATTATATATATTTTGTTAATTATATAAATCGCGACATAGTTACAAATATTTTCCTTTGGATTGTTTTGTAATTTTTTTTTTTTTCGACGTTGTACATACAGGGTGGACCAATCTTGTGGAAAAGTTCGATATCTTCCTTGTTGAAAGAGATATTAAAAAAGTGTATTAAGAAAATTATGGACATGTTTGAGGTTAACATTTTAAAATTATTGGGAGGTATACAGGGTGTTGCATAGCTCGTGTACGAACCAAACATGTTTTTTTAATGATAACCCCAGTATATTATTTTAGATTCTGTTTACTCATCTTTTTTCCATTCTTCTAATATATGGTTTGTTTATGTTATATAGGGTTCTTTTCAAGGAATTGACATTTTTGTGAGAGAATCGTACATAATTCAACGTCCACAACCAATTACACATTATAGAAAAAAATATTTTTGATGTATTTTATAAAATTCGTGTGGGGGAAAAATTTTTTTTCTACAGTGTGTAATTGGCTGCTGGACGTTGAATTATGTACGATTCTCTCACAAAAATGTCAATTGCTTTGTGAAAGTCTTGTATTGTCCATCCCAAATTATGGACTTTTAATTTACTTGGATCAAATAACCAAATACAGACTTCAAAATATTCAAAATTGTTGTTGTCGTTTTGTATTTGGTATCAGAAAGTATGATAGAATATCAAATAAAATTAAAGAACAATATAGGAAATTTATTTAAATATCAGATGGTGGCCACGGTATTTCAAATTCTTTTAACCTCAACTCCCATATACTTAAAAAATAAATTGATATATCGGAAAGATCTGCACAGTTTACATTTAAGATATCCACACAACTTAACGATTCCGAATTACCGATTATCATTTTTCAAAAGATCTTTCACATATAACGCCATTTCAATATATAACAGTCTACCTAGGGAAATTAGGACATGTTCTTTGACATTTTTGAAACAAAATTATAAAACGTTGCTATTAGTTGAGCAATGAATACAGTGCTAACGTTAATATATTATTAATTTCAAACATTTTTCCTTATTTAATTGTATTTTAAGTTCCATTGATTTCAGTTTAGATTAAATACATGGTTAACATTTTTAATCATAAATTAATTGTATATTAAATTTATTATTTTTTTTATATTGTAAATGATGGATACCTTTTGATTATTTTAAATTTATATTTATGTTGAGGTTAAGTTGAGTAGCGCAAGCTAGACTTCGCCTCATGATGTTTATGTGCATTGTATATTACAAGCAAATAAAGGCAATTTATTATTATTATTATTATTAATTCCTTGAAAAGTACCCTATATAACATAGACAAACAATATATTAGAAGAATGGAAAAAAGATGAGTAAACAGAATCTAAAATAATATACTGGGGTTATCATTAAAAAAAACATATGTTTGGTTCGTACGCGAGCTATGCAACACCCTGTATACCTCCCAATAATTTTAAAATGTTAACCTCAAACCTGTTCATAATTTTCTTAATACACTTTTTTAATATCTCTTTCAACAAGGAAGATATCGAACTTTTCCACAATATTGGTCCACCCTGTATATTTGCCAGTTTAACTCAAAACAGCTCATTTAAATAAAGTGACTATATTAAAGAGTTGTTTGGAAGCAGCCAGGTATAATGAAAAAAATCCAGGGTCTGAATCAGTTTATAATATGTATTTTTTTGCAGGTGATAAATTTCGTCTCGTTCTGGCCACGACCTTAAGAGAAGATGGTTACGCAGATGGCGGAGACTGGAACCCCCAAGGTTTGGAAAACGAAGGTTCTAGAGCGGACAGTTTCGAATATGTAATGGCAGGAAAGGTTTACAGGATAGAAGGAGACGAAGCTGCCAATGAACCATCAAGCAGATTGTAAGTATTAAAAAAAAAATATTTATTTTAAATTTTTTTTAAAGGCCATACATAAACTTAGTAGGTATAAGACAACTTTTATATTTAAGAAACAGTGAAAATTTAGTTTTGAGTTCGAAAACTAATTAAAAAATGTATGAAAACTCAGAAATAGATTCTTAAACAAACCCATAAAAAATAAATAAAAAAGATACCGTTATGGAAACAAAACATAGAAAATGATGAATGGGGTAGAACTACTGAATTAAAAAAGGCTTCTAAGGGTAATACTCTTAGTTGAGTCATATAAACATTTTGAGAACAATTAAATAAACCACTTTTTGACTTTTAGTTCCGATTTTACACCTATTGTAGCTTGTATTTATTGTAAAACAGTTTATATATTTGAATTTATTTACAACTATATTCACTAAAATATTAACTAAATTTATTTGTACTCAAAACTAAGCTGATTTATATTTCGAACACTTATACTAATTTATATTAACAATACTTATTTTATCTTTACTACTCTGATATTTATCTTTAACTTAACTTCTCTCGACAAAGTCGCGTTATTTACATGAAAATTAAACGTATTAGACCTGGCTCGAAATCTTCTAGATGTTCTTGAAACCCTACGAGTCGGACTGTGCAAAAGAACATTCCAGTAACTTCTCGTAGGAGTTTGTTGGTTTTATTGAACCAGTAGCAGCGGATTACAGGCGAGCAATTGAATGGCGATAACATAAACAAAGATAGGACCGGACTGGTTGAAAATGGCTCGCACGACACTATTTTAAAAACTATTGTTCTTTAAATCCAAAAGAAGATTGCCATACTCTATTATAACTCGAGAACATTTCCGGCCGTCTTATAACATAAACCACTTCCAGGGCTATACATACGCAACGATTACAGTGTTATAAAACGTGTTCGCGACCGACTATCAATACAGCAAACCGTTTGATTTTGCGTTTAGGGAGCTAATATTCCACGACCGGTTTCGTTCTATTTGGAGCTCATCAGGTGAGAAGTAGTCAACTCGAGTTCTTCTTTTCGTTTTTGTTCTGGTTTCCCTAATTCAGGTAACTTTGACTCACTCAAGAATTGATGAACGTCTGCAGCCGTGGTAGGGAAAAAATATAAGGGATGGAGTAGACGATTTCGAATTCAAAAGTTCAAATTTTGTAGGTACGCTCTAATAGTTTAATTTTATGTTTTTTTTTTTCCAAATCTGTCTTATGGACAGAAATCCCCAAATATTTGGTCTTAATAAAACTGTTCTAGATAAGAGATTCAGTTCCATACAAAAATACATTCCGTTTATTCTTATACCTTATAACGTAAATATTGTTTTAAACTTGTTTTAAAGCAATTAAGCCTCCACATGTCTTGTCTCACGAACAACTTATGGGTGTTGCGTTTATAGTTTATTTGAAAACGCATGATATCACAGTTTTTATGGCAAAGGTCTATATACTGAATTTTATTAGATTTTAGTATGACCACCCCGAAAAATCTGGAATACAATACATCATAAAATATAAATGAGCAAACTCTTAATGATTAATCAATAATAAATGTACCACAGTGAAGAGAAACACGATTTTTAATATAAAAATAGTGTAGGAATTTTGACAATAAATATATGACGACACATTTCTAATGAGCAACCCGGGTATCCCGTTTTGCAACATTTGCGCGTCACAATCATTTTGGGACGTGGGAATACGGTCGCTAGGCAAGTTGTTGTTTTTTGGGCAGAAGTCAACGGAAAAAGTCATTCTTGTAATCTCAATTTTTTATATAAAAAAAACCTGTATTAGATAATAGAATAGTTGTAAAAGAATTGTTAATGTGTTCATGTTCCTGTTCATGGTAATATTATACGAATACAAAAGATCGCAGTTTTTTATATTGACGCAGATAGTGTTAAACTAAAAGATACTAGCTGTGGCCAGTCTAAGAATTAGCACTCGTGATGAGGATGTAGCCAGCAGCATCATCCCCATTCAAATAGTAAACTATCAATATTAAGTACCCACATTTATTTTTATAAAAATAGTATACTAGATATTAGGTTAGGACATTTCCTTAAAATTTAATAATAAATATATACACAACCAAATTTATATGATATACTAAAAAAATCTCTGCAAGAAATCTTTTCTTATAAAACGCCCATTTTCGTTTTTAGAAATACATATAAATTTGTTTTTTGTTTGTTTGTTTGTTTGTTTGTTTGTTTGTTTGTTTGTTTGTTTGTTTGTTTGTTTGTTTGTTTGTTTGTTTGTTTGTTTGTTTGTTTGTTTGTTTGTTTGTTTGTTTGTTTGTTTGTTTGTTTGTTTGTTTGTTTGTTTGTTTGTTTGTTTGTTTGTTTGTTTGTTTGTCGTTTGTTCGTTCGTTCGTTCGTTCGTTCGTTCGTTAGTTCGTTCGTTCGTTCGTTCGTTCGTTCGTTCGTTCGTTCGTTCGTTCGTTCGTTGGTTTGTTTGTTTGTATATTTATAAATGATTTGGCAATAATCTTAACATGCAATCACCTGTTGTTCGCTGACAACTTAAAAATATTTACCTCAATCTCATCTATTCAAGACTGCTACTATTTACAGACCCATCTGGGCATCGTTGAAAATTGGTGTAATGAAAACAAGCTGTTTATGAATGTGTCTAAATGTAGTCTTTTTCTATACTAGAAATATTAACAAGGTGGAGTTTGATTATTTATTTAATGGCCTACCTTTATCGACAAATTAAAGGTATATTATTCGACCAAAAAGTTACTTTTTCGGATCATATTGATAATACTGTTGCTTTTGCGTTGAAAAGCTTAGGGTTCTTAAATCGTAATACTCGTTCTTTTACAAACTCTCAAAGCTTGGAGATCTTTTAGTTTTCTTTAGTTCGTTCCAAGCTAGAATATGCATCTCTTATCTGGAACCCTATTTACAATATTCATAAACGCTGTTGCTAGGTACACGGTAAAGTGTACACAAATCAAAAAAATATATACACGCGAAACGTCATATTGCTGTGGTGGGAGGTGTTTGTGTGAATGCGTTTTGTTTGTTTTTATTTACGCCTTGACTAGCAGTAATATTTTATAAACCTTAGAAGCAAATTTCACATAAACAAATAATAATAATGCCGTGACAAAAAAAAAGGAAACAACGACCTCTCGTAGGGTGGCGGCTTCGCCGCCACCAGAAAATTTCAATCCATACCTAGCTACGCCGACCGACATAAACACCAACGGCCTAGACAAAGCTCACCTACTCTGTCAAGACGTTTCGCGTGTATATAACTTTTTGAATTACGTACAAGTTAGCGTGTACCTAGACACTGTGATTCATGAAAGATCATTGGAAAATGTTCAGCGGCGATTTCTCAAGTACCTTTCTTTTAAAATAGATCTCGTTTGAGGTATTGAACAATCTCTGCTGCTTTCGAGGTTCAGCATACCATCTTTGAAAAATAGAAGGGTAGTTTTCAGTTTGACATTTCTTTATAAAATATTACATAACACATTGATGTATCATTTTTGATAAAGCAAATAAATTTTAATATTCTCCAAACAGCCATTAGATATCATAAAACATTTTATACAGCAAGTTTTCTAACAAACTTTGAAAGAAATTCACCTATAACGCTAATGTGTTCAAATTTTAATCAATATGGTTATGTCTGGGAAAAATATTAAGTACCATTGCTAGCTAATGTATTTAGGCTTCTTTCTTTTTTTTCTTGCTGTAAATTATTTTCTGTCAAAATATTATGATATTTATTACTTTAATTTTATTTATTTATTTATTTATTTTATTTCGGGTCTAGTGTCATATAATTATCACAATTACATACTTAAATAAATAAGTCGTTTTCTCCCGATAAGGAGTCATCATCATCATCAGTTTCCTCTATTAACATATCAAGTTTCTACAATTTCTCTTCCTCTGCTATGACATGTCTTATACAGGGTTATCAACCGTCCGTCATTATGACGGACAGTCCAGCATTTAAATAGTGTGTCCGTCAATCCGTCAAAGCATAGTTAATGACCGTCCAGGTCGCCCAGAGTATTTGCTCTGCTGTATGATGTGCTGTACTGTGAACGGAGTGTGTTTGTGTTTATTATTGACTTTTAAAATGGGTGATTCCCAAAACAGTGGCAGCAGTGATACACATAAAAAGAAAACCCTGATAAAAAAGCTAGTCGACTTTGTTATTTTATTTTTAATTTTCTTTTTTTTTGTCAGTTCATTTTTTTTTGTAGTTCACTTTATTTTTATGTTTTTTCTGTTGGATAGGTATTCTTTTTTCGTACCTTAAATAAAAACTTTGCGATTACCTAATTATTTGTAAAAACAGCTCAGACTATCTTCACCAAAGTTTTGATTAAAAAAATGAAAATAGACTTTATTTCTTCTAAAATCCCCTGTCTGTTCATCATATCTGTTTCAAAAACCTGGTAACTCTGGTCTTATAGCGTTTTGCCAATTATTGTCCGGTGAAATTTTTGATATGGAATCACATAATAGTTGACGAACATTTTGAAGTATAAATGTATTGTTTCTCGCAACATATCCCATCATTATTTGAGCCCAGATTAGTTCAATGGATTAAGTTTACAGTAATGAGGTGGTAACCGCAACACATTAACTCCATGTTCTTTGCTATTTCATCCACACTATACTCTTAAATTTTGGTGAATGTTGTTTACATAATTTAAATAGCTCTTCTTTGAGTAATTCCTCTTCTGCCACTATTTCTTTGGTTATTAGCCAATCGGAGAGTTCTTACTTTTTATATTTAGTGTTAGGTAACGGGTTTCTAGATTTACGAGATTTACGAAACATACATTTTTTAAAACAAAGTAGGTCTTTCTTAGGGCGAGCTTTTAAAAGAAAAAAACAAGTTTAGTGTTTAGTTTCCTCACGGCTCCCCTATTTAGTCTATACTGCTCCCCAGGCTGAACACTTTAGGAACCAATGCTCTATCAAAAAAAATCGTTCTCATACCTTTTGATGTAAATGTCTCTTTTTTAAATTTCATATCTGATTTCTTTAATAAAACCTTTAGTAATTATTTCATGAGTTGCAGTTATATTATTTTGTCCAAATTTTTAAAGTTGCCCAGAATTTTGATTAGTTATGCCAGGAAATTTAAATTTTGAATATAGCAACCTTTGAAATATCATCACTTAATACATTAATTATATTCCCAATGAAATACAAACAGACAATTGTATAGCTTGGCAGTTTTGTGTATAATTGCTTATATATTCGATAAATCAAATAAAAAAAAATATCGTTTACAATCATGGATTTTAACACGGCAAAGGTCACTTTATCATCGTACCACGCCATGAGCAAATTTAAATCGAATTACATAGAGAGACCTTGAATTTCAGCAAAATTATTTAAAGACAATAATTACCAGCAGTATTTTGTGTTTACAATGTTGTTGATTTATAGAATAGATAATTGAATATAAAAATAATAATGAACATTATTGGACGGCGATTCTGTTTGCCAAAAAAAAAGGCAAAGCCCTCTGCTAGACGTTGATTTAGAAAGTTATATTTTCTGATTTTTTCTATATACGAAATAAAGAACAACAGAGATACATTTACATTGTGAATACTTCTATTAGTCAAAAAAACATGATAAATAACTAGTTATTGCTCAACTGACAAAAGCAAGAAATTTATATTAATAATAGGCATTCTGTTTAAAGGCACGTTTACATCTGACATTTATTGCATGATATTTATGTCTGACAGTTGTTTACACTGGACTAAACAACTGTCAGACATAAATATCATGCAATAAGTGTCAGATGTAAACGTACCTTTAATCCTAGAAGACACAATTTTGAAGGTAATACCATAATTTTATTCAATTATTCAAAACACAAAAATACTTTTAATTCTCACGTTGGAGATCCAGAGCTTCCAGTCAGGGTCTCAGAGATTTGGAGCCGCTACTGGGAATCTCACACAAGGAGGCCTTCTATGAGGAGGATCCTGCCTTGTGGAAAAAGCCCCATATTTGTGTATATCCAGCTGTGACATATTCTGTATAATTGTTTCAATTATATTACTCGTATATGTTTTGAGAACACTCTATTTTCTTCAGCCCTTTTTGCGAAACGTGTTATATTCTTAGTAGAGTAGAGTAGAACCCTTGTTTTTTTCTTCCCTTTTAGAAACACGTATTAGGTTCTTATATCAAGTGTAGAACTCTTATACAGTTAAGGACTACGATAGCCCAATCGGATTAGTATTTTAGATTCTGAAAAATTCGAAGCAGCAATTTTCCTTCGGAATTCGTTGGAGGGGGTCTCTGGTAGTCTAAATTCAAAAAGTTGGGATTCCAAAGTTGTCGTTACCTCCGCCATCTTGATTTAAAGGGTTATTTTTTGTATCTTGAATAACTCATTTATTTTCAATTTTACACGGAAAATAGTTTTTACAAAAGTTATTTAAAATTAAATTTCCTACAATTCTGCTTTTTTTTGTACGATCGATTTTTTTCGATTTATACCCGAAAAGAGGGGGTGAATTTTTGGTTATAGAATAACTCGTTTATTTTCAATTTTACGAGAAGAATTGTTATAAACAAAGTTGTTTAAAATTAAATTTCCTACAATTCTGCTTTTTTTTTGTACGATCGATTTTTTTCGATTTATACCCGAAAAGAGGGGGTGAATTTTTGGTTATAGAATAACTCGTTTATTTTCAATTTTACGAGAAAAATTGTTATAAACAAAGTTGTTTAAAATTAAATTTCCTACAATTCTGCTTTTTTTTGTACGATCGATTTTTTCGATTTATACCCGAAAATAGGGGGTGAATTTTTGGTTATAGAATAACTCGTTTATTTTCAATTTTACGAGAAAAATTGTTATAAACAAAGTTGTTTAAAATTAAATTTCCTACAATTCTGCTTTTTTTTGTACGATCGATTTTTTCGATTTATACCCGAAAATAGGGGGTGAATTTTTGGTTATAGAATAACTCGTTTATTTTCAATTTTAAGAGAAAAATTGTTATAAACAAAGTTGTTTAAAATTAAATTTCCTACAATACTGTTTTTTTTTGTACGATCGATTTTTTTGTATTTATCCCTGAGAAGAGTGGGGGTGAACCTAAGTATTGTATTGTCACGTTTATTATTGATGTTGTACCATTATTTTTTCTATTTGTTTTTTTTTGCTGATTTTCAAAAATGTTATTTGGTACAATTATGATTCCGATTTTTTCTAAGAGTTTACCCCCACTCTTCTCAGGGATAAATACAAAAAAATCGAGCGTACAAAAAAAAAACAGAATTGTAGGAAATTTAATTTTAAACAACTTTGTTTATAACAATTTTTCTCGTAAAATTGAAAATAAAGGAGTTATTCTATAACCAAAAATTCACCCCCTCTTTTCGGGTATAAATCGAAAAAAATCGATCGTACAAAAAAAAAGCAGAATTGTAGGAAATTTAATTATAAATAACTTTTGTAAAAACTATTTTCCGTGTAAAATTGAAAATAAATGAGTTATTCAAGAACCCTTTAAATCAAGCTGGCGGAGGTAACGATAACTTTGGAATCCCAACTTTTTGAATTTAGACTACCACAGACCCCCTCCAACGAATTCCGAAGGAAAATTGCTGCTTCGAATTTTTCAGAATCTCAAGCCTGTTTTTCACCTAATCCGATTGGGCTACGAATCCAAGTGTAAGGCAATAGAGTTCTTACCTTATTTAGGCCCAGAGTGATATATTTTGGTGCCTAACCCCCTGGGACATAAATAGTCCCATAATTATCATAGAACACGTAAATTGTGACATATTTTTAATAATTAACACGTAGAACATGACATGGTAGAGGCATTTTTTAATAAAAAGCGTCACAATTGATTAATTTAGGGGCTGACCAATAAAATTACAGAGATTCCTTACATGATTAAGGCTCTGAGTAATTTAATTATTGGACACTTTTTATTAAAAAAACAAGTAAATCTTCTTTTCTCTTTTTGACTTCAACGATCTTATAAACAGACTGGGATGAGGTATACGAATTTATATACATATACATAATATAAGGACGCTTTAATACAAATAAGAAATGGATCGTACTTCATGTATTCCAAAAATATCTTAAGTAAAGTCCCTGAATCAAATTTGTTCCTTTTTAATAGATCTCTAATGATAGCAATACTTATCTCTAATAAAAATTGTCAATCCTTTATACATCTATACCTTGATTTTACTATTTTATCTAAAAATAAATGTTTAATCATTATTACGGTGTTAGCTTTTTTGTTCTAAATAAAGTATATTAATTGTTTCAAGGAAATGACGTTCACAACTATTGTTTTTACTATAATATTCGAAAAAAATAAGTTCCACGAATAATTCAAATACTGATTTCTTGGAAAAGTTTATTGCTCGGTGTATAAATACATTTAAATTTTTTTTACAGACTTTTGGGGAAAATCTATGAATTACTGTAATGGCAATGAATTTGTACAATTTTTAATAGAAGGCCAGTTACTTTATGAGCTCTAGGGTTTATTTTTTTTTTACAGTTGGAGGAAAGAAGGAGGAGGTTCTTAATTCGTCGGAATATTTTTTTTTATATAAACATAAACATGTTTTTGTAAAGACCTTTTACATTTTTCATAAATTGACAGACTTGGCGACTACTATTTCGAATAAAAATAGCCTCCAAAAGGGCTATGGTTGCAACTATGAAGGTCGCAACCCCTCTTAGAAATCTCACCTTTACAATCAACAGCTGTTGTTTAACAGGTCCTTGGAGTGCCTAATATTGAAATGTTTGCAATGTATGGAATGGTAGGAATGTTAGACATTAGGAATGATTGGAATGCGTAAAATAAGTTACATAAGATATGCATGGGTAGATTTTAAAAACATTGATATTAAAATAGTTAGGACGAACTGAAAATTCTGAAAATCAATACCGTTCTAAGTTGGAAGCAATTGTTCAAGAAAATCAAAACCGCAATACAATTAGAATGTTCCTTCTAGAGTTATCGTGCCGGTATACATACGCACAGACGACCAGACTCGGAATGATCGGAAACGTGAAAAAAAGTTTAAAAAAATGGGGGTAAGCACATTTTTTCGTCTTCACGAATGCAATACTGAGGCCCCATAGGAAGGGCCTCAGTAATTATAATATATACTAATACAAAATTCCGTATCAATTAAAATACATACGATACGGCTATGAATATGAAGTCAGACTTATCTGTCAAAAGAAAAAGTTTAATATAGTAAAATCCGTGGAAACATGGTGAAATCTAATCGAAAACTTTTATTAGGCCGATCAAATGTATTAAAATTTTTAATTTAACTACAAATAAGCATTGAAGGATGAGTTATAAATAAAATGTCTACCTCTTGAACCTGTACTAGGGTCTACAAATTTAATTACTGCACTCCTTTTTTTTTCTAGATTATAATCATAACGAAACAAAAATATAATCTTATTTTATTACAATACCACGTAGTATCTCTCAAAATTAATCATTTTAGATTTACTTCATTTTATTGACATACTGTCAAAAAATGTTTGAGTGACAAAATACCTAAAAATAGCCAGTATTAATACCTAATTAAATAATTTTTTAGCACGAAATTAAGTATATATATTTAGATCTTGGCATACATCTCATTGGCGTGTATATCTATGTGAGCGAATAATTTTTTTTTTAAGTTATTCAGTTTATTGACGAATATCAACGAGTTCGCTGTGTCTTTGTTTTTTAATACATGTTTGAACTATTAAAGTGATATACCTAGTTATTATAAACAATATGTTATCAGTTGTGCATTACATTGTAATTATTGTTTGCGCATTAGATGTATAACATTTTATTACTTTATGTATATTTTTTAAATTATCGTCAAAAGGTAAAACTTTCCCATATTTAAGCAAATGTGTAAAAAACTATGAGAAAATTTAAAAAAAAATTCATCACTCTTTGGCCTTTGTTGCTAGTTTATTTTTAGTATACTTTGTAACCAGTGGCGTCTCGGTATAATTTAAATCACGTAATTTTATAAAAAATGGTATTTTCACTAAAACTGACTAGCTCGAGTTTGACATATGACGTAAAACTGTTAATGCAAAAGTGCGGACCATTTTAATATCGTCATAGCATCCATCTCCTATTTATTCTATATTAATGATTGGAAAGATTCGTATGCCCCGCCCTACTTTGTGACGTCACGCCTTGATTATGTACGATGCACAAAATAAGGGATTTCAGTGATTTTAAGCAGGTACATTGTTTGGTGCACGATTTACATCAGCAATCCTTATGGGATTTGAAGAATAAACGATTTTTTTTCTTAGAAACTCTTATTGCATATCTTATTTCATTATTATGATTTACAACATTTTTATGTGAATTATTTACTTGATAATTAGATCTTTTGGTAGTTAGATGTATTATAATAGATGAAATAAAACGAATTTTAAGATCAGAAAATATTTGTCACGTTTCTGTTGACATGTTAACCTCTCTTTTTAGCTACATGCTTTTGCGAAAACCTCTCGCTCCCAAAAATAGAAATTAACACATATGAAAGGAATAAAATTATTAAAATTTATTTTATATTTTTATTTATTTTAAAATAATGTGATTTTATGAAATGTAATTGAATAAATGAGCCGTTCCTGTTTGTGTCAAAGGAAGAAGAAAAAATTTAATTTACCTGGCCAACGTTGCACCTATATTGCTTCAATTTCTGCTGCATTATGTGTTCTGTATTTTTTGAATCACTAAAAAGCACTAGAAGTATACAGGGAGTTTAATAAAGATGTAGGGTACTAAAAAATGCTTGTAGATGTAACATTTATAGATTTTACTAATCATCAGCAAATAAATCATTCTTTATTAAGATTTCGTTGGTTTAAAAAATATCCTTGGTTCGTTGTTTATTTTTATTTCATACTTTTCTTCGTTTTTTTTTTTTACTTTATTGTTCATCCGTTCTATATTGTGGACAGGATTTTTCATTATAAATTACCCACCCTTTATCTTCAGTATTATCGCATATACTTACAAAAAATGTTTCAAATGAAAGTTGTCTATCACTTACTTTTGTTAAAGTGTCATAAAAACTCAGTAGCGTGCAGATTTCTCGAGATAAATGCAACACCCTATAAGTAAGAGGTGGGTAAGTTATATGATAAATTGTAAGTTAAAACATTCTACATTTACTTTGTTTATATTAAGTCATTATTGATATAGGTATATTTATTTTTGTTAATCATTTATTCTAACTTAGAAGTTTTGGTAATATTTTAGAATTTGCAGATGATACTGCAATATTTTATGAATCGGATACCTGGGATAATCTTAAATTAAAGGTCGAGACTGATTTCTGTAACATAAAAAATTGGTTAGAACAAATTATTAACGATAAATATTAACAAAACTAATTACTTACCTTTTGCTTGCAACTATTTGAGTTTACCAACATTTAACCGGCTGTGGATAAATATTGAACAACCATTTGAAATTTTACCTGTAGATAAAATAAAATATTTAGGAATCATTTTAGACCAGCACATGAAATGGAAATTACATATTACATATATGTTGTAATTATGAATGTAATTTAGTGTAATCTAAATAAAGCGTTATTATTATTATTTTGATGATTTTTCTCAGCTATTTGGTGGTTGTAGTAGACAGTGTTGAAGAAGAAATTCATCTTATTCCAACACGCCCAAAAATTTCCTCACTATATGGCAGGTCTGTAGGATGGCTGCTTTTTGTAGATTGGTATAATAGGAGGTATATTTAATTTTTCTAATTGTTTTTGAAGGTTTATGGAGACAATTCCTGTAACCGAAACTACTATTGAGATTATTTGTACTCTCTTCACACCCCAAACATATTTCATTTCTGTGGCAAGGTTTTCATATTTTGTAGTTTTGGCTAAGTGGACAATCAATGTCTATTATAAATGTTTCTTTGGTTTTTTTACCTATAATGACGATATCATGTCTGTTGTAATCCACTGTTCGATCAGTAAGTACCTATCCGGTCGATCCCAATATAAAATGTTCTCGCTTGATTCTAAAATAGGCTCTATTAATATTATTATTATTTTGATGTAAAATCTTCCATTCGTCTTAAACACCCTGTACAATATTTAATCTAAATGTAAAATAGTAAGAATAGATTCAAATAAATTCCTTAAAAAATGTACTTTAAATTACCTCAAAATAAGTACTTTGTATAAGCATCCATTCATTATAGTTGTTATTGGAAATTCATTTTTTTTTAATTAATCGTTGGATACATATTAGCAAGTAACATTTTATTTCCTGAAGATGGAAGATTTAATAGAAGGATAATCAGGTACTGGGGTCCACGCTGTGTTTTCTGAAATTTTGAAACAGTGAACACAGCTGGTGGTATCTCAGTATCTTTTTGTTACATCATCAACAACAGGCAGAGTTTCATACAGATTGTGCAGATTTCATCTCAATCTATTCAAACAATTAACAGAAACAATATGATGTTATAACATATTATAATCTAGATTATGATGGTATATCATGATGTAAATATCAAGGTGTATTGCGCATCTAGAAGATTCAGAACAATGTGAAAATTATTCCAGTATAGTCACAGATTACCCAGATGCGAAACCCGGCAAAAGAGCTAAGGATTTTGAAATAACATTTCTATGACGTTCAAACTTTAAATGTGTATAGGGTATGGCATCGAGATGGAATGAAGTAGAGACGACATAAATCCTATTTTGCGATATAGCGCACTACGAGTGATGGAAAAAGTGTAATAAAATGGCGATTAGAGTCGTATTTTAATTTTTTTGAGTCAATTATTTTACATTTGAAGTTTATCGGAATAAAAATGTTTTTATATCATTTAATTTGCATCTAATGTATGCGTTTTTCATTTGACTTGAAGTCCAAAGTTACATAACAACGGTAAACCTAGAAACATCGGCAACTTCGCATAATGAAACAACTTTTGCGTCCAAAATTGCTCGAATGGAAACGAGTTACTACAAATGACCTTTAAATTGGTATGAGCATCTTTCTCTCTCTTTATTTTGATGTTCTTTGTCAATTTTTGCATCCATTGTGATTTTGTGGTATGGCTAGGCGAGATTTTAATAATATATGAATAAAATGTAATGTATTTTAATTATATTTATGGTCATTGCAAACAATATTTTCATACTAATTTATACAATCCAATATGCTCTTTTGAGGATTTTTTACATGTACCTGAATAGTCGGAGGCCATTAAATTTAAGAAGAGAGGAAGAAAAAGTATTTGTAGGTAATGTTTGGTAGTTTTAGCACAAAACTTATCTATAAATATACAAATAGAAAATTAAATTGAGACAAAAGTAAAGATAAATCACAACATAAAATACTCGCGGCTATTATGGAACATTTTTCTGGTTGATCTGATTGATTGCCATTGCGCAACTGCGGGAATACTACAACTTATTATTTACATCTTGCTGGGCAGTGCATTCCTGCTGGATTAGTATATTATATTAGTATTATTAGTATATTCCAAAAGTAGGGAAAAAGGATACCACGCATCCTAAATCTTTCCGTCCAATCAGCCTCACACTCTTTGTATTAAAAACAATAGAGAAGGCTGTTGATAACTATATCAGAACAGAAGTCCTGGAGAGGGTGCCACTCCACCACAGCCAACACGCGTACCGAGCAGGAAGATCTACAGAAACTGCCCTGGTACAGTTGACTGATGTAATCCAGGATGCACTGACAAACAAAGAAACGGTCGTGTGTGCCTTTCTAGACATAGAAGGAGCTTTTGACAACACGCCACACGAATTTGTAAAAAGAGCACTTGCATACAGAGGAGTAGATAACATCACATCCAGATGGATGGCTCAGCTGTTATCTTCGAGAACTGCAGAGACACAGATAGGGCAGGACACCATCTCCATCTGCACAACCAGAGGATGTCCACAAGGAGGAGTTCTATCCCCACTAATGTGGAGCCTAATCGTAGACGAACTTCTATGCAGATTGACTGACCTCGGCATACCCTGTCAAGGTTATGCCGACGACATAGTCATATTTGCTAGTGGCAAGTTTAGTAATATCCTGTGTGATATAGTCCAAAGAGGACTAGAACATACCAAAAGATGGTGCCGTGAAGTGGGACTTAGTATAAACCCTACAAAAACAACACTAGTAGCCTTTTCAAGGAGAAGAAAACTTAATCACAAAACCGTTAAATTAGACGGAATAGATATAGAATGGAAAAATGAAGTCAAATATCTAGGCCTAACCCTGGACAACAAACTTCTCTGGAACACACATGAGAAGGAAATAGTAAATAAGGCCACAAAAGCCCTAATGGTATGCAGAAACATGGCGGGTAAACGATGGGGATGTAACCCAAACATACTGCGATGGATGTATACTGCAATAGTGAGACCAATCATCACTTACGGGGCTATAGCCTGGAGTAACAGAACTAGTTTAGTTACTACGAGAGCTAATATCTCAAAAGTACAAAGACTAGCCTGTGTTTGCATTACTGGTGCAATGAGAACCTGTCCTACGGCCGCAATGGAGGTGATCTTAAACCTCACCCCTCTACATTTGATGATAGAGAATGTGGCAAAAAGGAAACGATATAGAATGATCAGGAGTGGAGTAATCAGACGAAAGTCTACTTGCTTCAGGACTAAAGATACCTGGGACATGCCCCAGGATGAAATGCAAAAGAAGTACAGTTTTGTGAAAAACTTCAAAACCACAGAGCTGGGCTGCAAGAAAGAATGGAGCCAAGAATCCATCGCGCTTGCAACCGAAAGACGTGCTATTCAGTGGTACACGGACGGTTCCAAAACCATAGAAGGAACTGGAATAGGAGTGTATGGGCCGAGAACCAAGCACTCCGAAAGCTTGGGAAAATACCCAAGCATCTTCCAGGCGGAAATTCACGCCATCGAGAAGTGTATCCAGTTTAACATCGAGAGAAACTATCATAGACAAGAGATTATCATCATGTCCGATAGTCAAGCAGCCATCAAAGCGCTGAGTTCTTACGTAATCAGCTCAAAAATGGTATGGAGATGCCTAGAACAATTGAATGAGCTAGGCGAGAAAAATAGAGTTACTCTCACTTGGGTCCCGGGACATAACGGGGTACAGGGTAACGAGATTGCAGATAGTCTTGCAAGGAAAGGGGCTCAAACACCCTTTGTAGGACCTGAGCCGTTCTGCGGTATCAGCAGTAACATAATATTAGAAGAGATTAAAAAAGAATTGGGTAGTAGAAGAACCGATAATTGGAACAATCTCTTGGGGCTGAGACAGGCCAAGATACTTCTGAGTGAATATAACCAAAAAAGATCGGAAGCCTGCATCTGCCTGAGCAAGAACAGGCTACGTATTGTAACAGGGATCCTTACCGGGCACTGCCGACTAAAAGGACACCTAAGTAAACTGAGAGTAGTAGAGGATAGTGAGTGCAGATTCTGTGAGGAGGAGGACGAAACCTCCATTCACATCCTAACTGAATGTGTAGCACTCCAGAATCCAAAGGCACTATATCTAGGAGGATATCAAATAGAAGAGGGAGACTTACCTAACTTGAAGCCACTTTAAATGCTACACTTCCTTGAGAATATAGGATTGGAAGGGTCGCTATAGGCATTGAGACATTTCCTTAGTGCAGTGGCGACAGAAGGGGGCACAATAGATCTTTTAGGTCGCAGTGTATTAACACCCCATTATCAACATAACATAGTATATTAAAACCGCTAGAATCCGCTAAAAGTGAAATTATACTTAATACAGCGACAGTGTTCAGGCCTATTCTTCAGTTGAGAAAATGATCATTTCATGCGAACTGGACAGCCGTTCTTTTAAAAAGTATGTGAGTGATATTCTTGAATGCGAAGTGAATGATCACTTCGCATGAAAATCGAGAGAACATACTTCTTTTACTCAAAATCAGTAGAAGAGCATCATATTGGGAGAACTGTCATTGTTGTGCGCTATCAAAACGTCACTTTTTTTAATTAAAATGGATTTGGACGAAGCTGAAGCGGAAGAAGAGACCAATCGACCAAATAGAATTTTCTTAAGAAAAGAGGATCCTTTTGACTTTAAGTGACCGAATTTTCATAAAAAATGTTCGTCTAAGTAAACCTTTGGCATGGGATTTAATAGAAAATAATGGAAAATACAATCTGTTATTACAATTGTCAAAAAATAATAAAAAATTGAAGTAAAGTGCCTTCTAAAATAGTTCTAACGCACAATTTAAATTTGGCAGCGGTGCTACGTGAACCTATGAGATGTGAATGATTCAAGAATACTGAATACGATGACCGAGAGAACAAATTGGTGATAGTACACATCACATCCCATAGTGGAATGTTCACATCGTTCAACTTGGGGAATAGCTTACCAACTTACCAAAATATATGTCAAAAATCACTTTCGAAAGAGCAACAAATGAATAATAAGATCATTAATATGTTCGCTTATGGCAGTGATTCACTAAAAAATATGAACTTGAGAACAAGTCATAAATATATTGTATATTATGCGTGCACAAAATTTATTTTTATATCAATTTTATTTCAATTTTTTCAAGTCGCTAAATACAGTTTTTACCCACTAAATTGACAACAAAACCGCTAGATCTAGTGAGAAAACCGCTAGGTTGGCAACACTGCTGGGATGTATGGTTAGTTTAGGTTGCACCATAGATTAGGGGAAGTGAATATATTGGTAACTCAATGGTAAAATTCTGTGGCGTTGTGCTGCCATCTATTGGAGTGGTACTAAAATTCAATATGGCCGCCGTGGCGGGCTTTTTGAAATTTAACTTTCTGCTAGCTGGACAAAAATGTAATGAAGAAAATCAATCAAAAAATATAAATTGGAAAGATATTTACTAATTTTAAATCATAAAAAACCATATTCACTGTTTTATGATTTGAAACTAGTCAAATATTTTGACAATTTATATTTTTATTTGATTTTACTTCATTATATTTTTGCATTAATTTCAAACTTGCAATAAAATGCAATAAAAGTTTTGCGACTTGGAGTGGCAAGTAAGTTTGAAAAAATTGAAGTTGAAGCATTATCCTTTTGGTGTCGTACTATCAAGGTTAATTTGAGTGTGAATAAAATTTGCCATACGCTTATTGAGTCGACTAGTTAGGTTGAGGAACCTTTCTTCATCTGATAATTATTTTATTGATTTATTTGTACAGCACTTGTAGTTATAAAATTCTTATTCATCATCTGGGCACTATGAATTTAACTTTCAAGCTTAAATTAAACTTACACACATTTGGACCCTTGAAGCTTCTGGGGCAAGTTTTCTTGTTTGATGTCAAGGGCATTGAATAAATTTTTGATACTGATAGCCGAGGTTCAAATATTTCATCGATCTACAGGGTATTTTGGAGGGCCAACATTTTCTTTACAACAATGATCATTTACTTTAAAAAAAGAAAACAAAAATAAATTTAATTAACAAACCCATTATTTTAACACTGAATCAAAAACAAGTTTGTAAATATTACTTACCATTGGTGCCAGTGCAAGATACATTTTTCTTAAGACACTTATTACAAATTGTTTGGGTATCCTTCATATGACGACCGCATATTTAATATGTGGTATAAATTGCATCACTACCAATATTTGGGAGTGCTTTATTGTTTTCTTTTGAAAACATGCCTGAAATTGGAAGCTGTTCAGAAATAAATCTAGAATAATCCAAATCCACATACACCTTCAAATGCAATAGCCATTTTAATTTTTCTAAGTTTGAAATTTTGACGAGCTGACAACTGACATGACATTTCGATACGAGCGCCATCCCGTTAATTGGAGTGGTACTAAATTACCTTCCTCATGTTTTTTCATTTGAGTTACCAGCCCCTGGGTTGCACTAAGACCAACAGTTTGGGATTGGCAGGTACTGGTTCAGGATTTTGGACACTTTACTGGAAACTACGCGCCCTGTCTGGATTGTATAGGATTTTTTTACGTGGAGGTAAATAAAGGGAGGACCCGTAACCCCGAAAAAAGTAGTGTTCCATTCCGACACCAATACTATTCGACCAGAGGCGTAACATGTTGGAAATGAAACAATAAACTTTTATTTATATTATTAGTACTTTGTTGATCTTTTTAGGTATAAAGCAAGTTCAAAGCGTAACAATTAGATTCATATATACAGGGTGTCTCAAACCAGAATACCGATATAAAGTTATATTTTTTAACCCTATATTTTCTTTTAATTTTAAGTTCAACTCTTAAAAATAATCTTAGGTTAATAAAGATTTCCTATATTTTTGATCATTTCCGATTCATTTGACATTTTTTGAAAATTTGTTACGGTCAAAATTAATTAATTGCTCTGATTACAAAATAAATAACGAATTTTTGGCAGTTCCTTACAAAATGTAACTTTTTATTAGAATCATTAAAATATTCAAAAAATTACCGAGGTGTTTGTAATTTGAAGTTTTATTACAGTAAAATATTTTACTTAATTATTGCGTTAATTTTAATGAAACACCCTGTATTTTATGGTACCAATATGAAGGAAATTTTATTTTCGTTGAAAGTTCTATAAGGTTCCATATACCCATATCTACTATTTATCTATTATCAATAGTTTTAATGAATCAAAAAGTTTTAAATAAACATTTATTCCAAAATTTGTCAATAAATTTTGAATTTACATCAAATGTTCAAAGTGATGTCTATTATTATCAATGTGCTTTCTGATTCGTTTTAATTTTTTTGTTACATTTCTTAAAATCTTTAAATTAATAATAGCAAACGCATTACGAATGTGTGTTTATTTTTATGTGAAAAATGGGCGGGAGCGCCATCTAGCTGCAGCCATAAATAATTTAATTATAATCACTATTTTACGTTATACGATTTTTTAAATGTCCAGTTTTTTTTAGTTTAATTTAAAAAATTACTCTGTAATAGTTGTTTTCTAAATTTTGCTAGTCAAAAATATTTCGAGAGGGTCAAAAACTTTTAATATTTATGAATATCAGTAAAATAACTAAATTTTGCGTTTTAAAATTATGAGAATTCACAAGTTTATCACCCTGTATCTCAAAAACTAGTCATAGAATAACTTTGTGTTCATGGACACTCCTAATTAAACGGATAGAAGCTGCAATATACAGGGTGTCCCATTAGTTCGTAATTCCTCGATATTTCAATTTGTGTTATATACACGTAAACGAGTTTCAAACAAGAGTTACATGAAAATATTTTTAAATATACAGGGTGTTATGTTTTTGCCTGGCAAATAAAAATTATATTTTTTAAATAGAACATCCTATATTTTATTTAAACTTTAGAATGGTCTGATAATGTATTCAACCCTAGAATGCTTTTAAAAAATATTACAGGTTTGCCAAACAATAAATATTATTTGTAAAATTAGAAATGGTTAACAAAAATTTTAAGCGTTTGTTTTTTTTTTGTCATAAAGTTTTACTTTAATTATGTAGATAAAAAATCAATTATACCTACCAATTTGTAATTTTGTAACTGTCCAAGGTTTCTAAAGCCAATTATAATTAAAAACACGTCAATTTTTATAATAAAATCATTAAAATCTTAAGAAAAAAATGCGTTTGGGTATAGGTAACAAATTAAAAAAAAAAGAAATTTAATAAATTGGTGGTATAACATACAGGGCATTGTATTTTAAAAAAATTGAAAATATCGTAATCTCGCTTTTGGGCACACCCTATATACATAATAACAAATGAATGAATAGATAGAATAGAAAACGTTTTAGAATTTTAAGTCTATTAACAAACAACCAACTCTGTTATCCAGATTGTTTAGTCTAAAAAAGTATGTTATGGACTACCCTGTATATTTAAGAATAATTGTAAAATATCGTCTTACAACTTTCATAATAAAAATGTCTTCGTATCTCCAATAATAAAATAGCTATCCATCATATACGCACTGATGGAACACCCTGTACTTCTATAGTTGGATAACCTGTTGCCGTCGTTAAATAGGTACATTTATAAAGAATTTTATGCTAAAATAATATACAGGGTGTTTCATTTAAAAAATTAAGTAAATTGTACTTAAAATCAGCTATATTTAAGACATGTTTCAAAACACTCTATAAAATAAACCACTATTCTTTAGCTTGGTATCTTATAAATGTGTAATTTAAACTATTGAAATCATTGCTAACCTATCTAAAATTATAATAATTTAAATTGGGATATGCATCATTCTCTAATTTTCCAAACCATTAATTGCTTGGCAACTCTGTAAATAGTTTTAAAAAAAAAATTCTAGGGTTAAATACAGTATTACTAGACAATTCTAAAATTGAAATAAAATACAGGGTGTTTTGTTTAAAATATATACATTTTTATTTGTCAGGGAAAAGCGTAACATCCTATATATCCAAAAATATTGCCTTTTTAAAATCCATCCAACTTTTTTTTGAAACTTGTTTGTGTGTCTGTAACGCAATTGATTTATCGAGCAATTACGCATCAATGGGACACCATGTATATAAAATTCAACGAAAACCATTTGCACACAAAGAAACTGCGGGGTCTTTCCATTGGTCTAAGAATAACTGTTCCAAATATACGAGTGGAAGGGTACTTTTGAGTAGCATTGTATACATTCAGAAATGTTCTATCTTTTGTATATAAAAATTAGCCAGTTTAATGGCAAATATGACCCGATTTCTTCATTAGAAATAGCATATGAGGCGCCCCCTGTAACAAAATGTAAAATAATAAAATAATATTCCTTGTACAAAGTTGTGCCTCTTAGTCAATTTTGATAAAGATTTATAAATATGTTGTGAATTTATTACCAGCAAAACAAAAACATATTTCAACTTTAATCCTGTATCTTCTTTCATAACAACATTTTATTAAGTTATTTTTTTTTGTCTAGTCCTCATATTTCATATTTTGGTCCAAATAATCTCCCAATAGTTATGACTCACCCTGTATATGTGACTAAGTAAGAATTTTTCCATTTTCCACTGATCCGTTAAACTTTAGACACGGAATTTAATGAAAAAATAATATTTTTGTTTTATCGGTTGTTTACCATATTTTTGTCAGAATTTTAAAATTTTGTACTTTTTATTTCATAATTTGAATTTCGGTGGAGCTACAATTAAATAATAAATTAATTTCTATCAAAGAAGTTTCCTAAAATTTAAATAATAATTGTTTAAATTTTGGTGGAGGATTTTTAACTAATAACATTTTTTATGTCTATTTTATTTTTGTTTATTAAATGATTTAAGACTGAAAGTGTTATATATTGACAAAAAAAATGCATAAGCAATATTTAACAACCCTGTTGCATAATTCCTCTCAATTCGCAAACCTACACATCCACTTTTAGAAATTCCTCAATTAATTTTCTTCAAAACCGACACTCTGCGCCATCTATCCACAATTCGTGTAAATCGCGAGAAAATTCCTGTTACCAACTCCTGATTCCTGTTCCCGCCGTCGATCTCCCGTTATTCAGTTGTTTTCCCAGCCGACGCAAGCGCACTTCGTTCACTTATATAACTAAATCTTCCAAAAAGACGTCCTTACAGTGGTACAGTTCCCTGCAAATAACCTAGAAGGACGAACTGACCAATCTGTGAGTCGCAGTACAATTATTTTACAATATATTTCCTATTTTTATTTGGGTTTTTAGAATTATGATAATAATAATTGCATGTTGCTTTTTTTAGCTTATTATTTTGAGATTGTTAACGTTCGAGATATTTTGATGATAATTAAGAAAATTGATCAGACGCGAACAGCTGACGATCGGGGTTAGGGGAATGGAAATTGATTATGCGACCATTACCTAGATAATGGAATTTTAATTGTGGAAGGGAGGTCCTCATGAATGCATTTTAATAATATATCATAGGTGTGCCTAAAAATATTAAATATTTCCTGATACGATTTGCAGTAATAGAATAGCTTTTTTATAGGGAAAAAACCTTTTTATAACAGCGCAGATTAAATTAATAGCTATGTAAAAAATATTACACCAAAGATGACTTCGAAAAAGTCGATCAATAAACTAAAAATCAAAAACAAAAAAAAAATGTGATTTAGTTCTTTTAAAAATCTATAAATGACTACACATTTTTACGATCAGGATATTAGTGCTGTTATTGAATTTACAAAAGAGATTATTTACTCTTTTGTTTTGCTAAATTCAGAATGTTTAAAATGTCTGCCTTTCCTTTTATATAAAATTAACATAGATAAGTAATAATAAAAACCAAAGCTTTTGTTTAAGTAATTTAAAATGCTTGTAAAGGGTAAAACAATTGTTAATATTAGATTTTTTTTTAATTACAAATTCTTGCTGTCAAGATGGAGATTTTACACGTAACCTAATCTAACCATTGTAGATACAGCACTGTTTCTTATGTCCGCAGTGAAAATATTTCTTTCTTATTTTTGTACTGATGAAAATACACCTTAACCTAATTTACAAAACATATTTAAAGGGCCACGCACTTTTTTTATACAAACGAGAGTACTGTCAATATGTCTGAATGTTTGATATGTTAAATTACCTACTTGATGTGTCCCCATCAAAAATATCCATGGCTAGATTTTGAGATATAGGGTGTTATAGATTCTTTAAATTGGCCACCAAAAATCGCCTTTAAATATTTTTGAAAGTTATTCGCTCATTTTGTATATTCAAAATATATACTTAACTACTATAATCAAAATATTGTCACCTACAGGGTGATCCATGATTGCACAAATCTTTTTCGGTCAAAGTAGGCATTTCCTTCGAACAAAAATAGCTGAAATACAAAAAAAATACCACCGTTAAAGTCTCTCAATATTTGAGATATTGTATAGTTCTTGATGTACTCGTTTGAAATTCTTATTGTTAAAATTTTATCCTGTTACTAGTTTTCCAAATTTATCTTAATATGTACCCAATATATGAATTTTAAACAATAAAATATACAGGGTGTCCGGAAATGATGAATAAAAAATTTAAGGGTTGATTCTACTCCAAAAAATACTAAAGTTCATATTATAGCGTTTTTTTGACAACTCAAAAATAGCGAAATTACATGATGTCAAAAAAAAAATGTTTATTCTGTGACGGGAGAAAAGTTTGACATTTTATTTCTCTTGTCAAGTAACAAAATATCACTTTTTATAAAATTACTTTTTTCCCCGTTTCCCGGGAAAAAAGAGTTTTCCCGGACATACATACAGGGTGGCCACTTTTTCATTGAAATGTATTGCTATCTCGTAAACCGTTGGTAACACAAAGTTGGTTAAATCGGGAAAAAGTTGCATATTTCGAAGTCCAATCTGAGGGCGTTTTGAAAACTAAAATATCAGGTCCGGTTTCCGAGATATTCGATAAAAAACAAATAAGTACCATTTCTTTATTCCGCTACAGAACGTTTATTTGCAAAAATAGACAAAAACTCATTTGGAGTTTTTTGTTTTATATCAAATTGTGCGTATGATAGCGTATTTAGTTTTTTTATCCGACGTTTCGTAAATGCAGGACCACCATCAACTTCTTTATTTGAATATGGACCAATATTTTCCTGGCTCATAATTTTAATGCATGTTCAATGTTGAATACAATGATGTAATAACATATTGTGATTAGTCAACATTTCGGAAGATTTGAACATCATCAGGTAAGTTTACAAGTACGGACCTGTGTTTTGTTAGTTAAAAATATTTGAATTAGTAAATGATGTATTATCGTTGTAAGAGATTATAAATAATAAATACCAAAGTCAAACTTTTAACTTTACATCAAGACAACATGTTCGTTTACACATTTGCTAAAAAATATTTTCCATTTTTATGGTTTTTGCACTTGACCAATCCGAATATTAATCTATAAATAAAGTACATCCCGATTTTTAAATACATAAAGTTAGCCTGATTTGTCATATTTTGTTGGAATTTTTAAACTGATATCGTTCCTCATAGTATAAAAAAGAAAAAGTTAACAAACTGCAGATAGATACCTACATTTTATTATTGTATATTTGACAGTCTGGTATCGGATAAAAGCATTGGTATAATTTTTAATTAGGGTATTGAAAATATGGTTCGTTACAGTAGAAGTGAGAAAAAAGATATGTACGATGTGTACATAAAATGTAACAGAAATAGTGGAGAAGCTGCAGAAAGATACCTTCAGTTGTATCCAGGAAGGAGGCAACCATCTTTATTAATTTATTATAGGATAGCGTTAAATATGGCTCACGAAGGAAATATTGAAAAAAAACGTGGTAAATATTTAAAACGTAATACAATAAATGAAATAAATGTTTTGTCTCAAGTTTATATCAACCCTGAAACGTCTTCTAGAGCAATAAGCCGAGAATGTGGAGTTTCTGCAAGTACTGTGAAAAACATTCTTAAAAAACATAAGTACGTACCATGATTACAAATTCCAAACTGTACAAAAGCTACATCCTGGAGATTATAATCGTAGAATAGAATTTTGCCGTTGGTATAAACGAAAATTAAATAATGATGTATCCTTTCATGGACGAATTTTATGGACAGATGAATCGACATTTACTAATAGTGGAATATTTAATAGAAAAAATAAACAGTTTTATGTCACCGACAACCCACATTTAATTCAAGAAGTAAGACCCCAAATTAGATTTTCAATAAACTTATGGTGTGGAATACTCAATAATAAAATAATTGGTCCTATTTTTATTGACGGAAACCTCAACCAACACAACTATTTACAATTGCTAGAAGATATGTTAGATAATCTTCCTTTAGGTGATCGAAGAAATATTTATTTTATGCAAGATGGCTGTGGGCCACATAATGCTGCATTAATCAGAAATTATTTAAACGAAAGATTTCCCAGGAGGTGGTTTGGTACACATGGACCTATTCGATGGCCCCCTAGGTCACCCTGCTTAAATCCTATGGATTATTTTGTATGGGGATATATCAAAAATAAAGTATATTATGATGGTATTCCAAATGACTTAAATCAATTACGAGATAGGATAATTAATGCGTTTAATAATATCACTCCACAAATGGTTTCTGCCAGCATAGCTCAAATGACAGACCGTATTGACTTATGTATTCAAGAAGAAGGAGGACATTTTGAGCAACTACTGTAGTTTTTCTCTTATCGTTAATCATTGTTTTCATTTATTTGTTTCTGACGTGATTAAGTAGTTAAATACATATTTTTTTTTTATTAAATTATTTTAAGCATTTAAAATGTAGTTGTGTATTTCAAATAATTTATAATACAGGTCTGTACAAGTAAACGTACCTGATTTCTTACACTGATAATACATAATTTACTAATTCAAATATTTTTAACTAACAAAACACAGGTCCGTACTTGTAAACTTACCTGATGATGTTCAAATCTTCCGAAATGTTGACTAATCACAATATGTTATTACATCCTTGTATTCAACATTGAACATGCATTAAAATTATGAGCCAGGAAAATATTGGTCCATATTCAAATAAAGAAGTTGATGGTGGTCCTGCATTTACGAAACGTCGGATAAAAAAACTAAATACGCTATCATACGCACAATTTGATATAAAACAAAAAACTCCAAATGAGTTTTTGTCTATTTTTGCAAATAAACGTTCTGTAGCGGAATAAAGAAATGGTACTTATTTGTTTTTTTTTTTCGAATATCTCGGAAACCGGACCTGATATTTTAGTTTTCAAAACGCCCTCAGATTGGACTTCGAAATATGCAATTTTTTCCCCATTTAACCAACTTTGTGTTACCAACGGTTTACGAGATAGCAATACATTTCAATGAAAAAGTGGCCACCCTGTATATACACATAAGCAAAGGTAGATATTTTAAAATATTTTTTTAATATTAAATCCTCACATAAAAAATAGTGTATTATAGACAGGAAATATATTAGGTTTTTTTAGTTTGCCGATTAACTTTAAATTTGGTAAACTTATTAGTAATATTGTTTAGTGATCAGTGGCGGCTTGTGGTAATTTAAAATGGGTGTTCACTTTTTCCAAGTCAAAATGTTAATTATCCATTGTATACTATTGTAAAAAACAGCATTTATAAGGTAATATACCTCCGGTAATGATCCTTTGGGGTTGAAGCGGTAAATAAAAAAAAGAATTTAACCTACCTTATGATATTATTTAATGTAATTTCTGTAAAAACCCAAATCTGTTTACATGAACGTAAAAATATAGAAAATTCAAATGAGGTATCACATGACCCTACTATGCATTAGAAAATTTAAAGCTAGTAAATCCTTCTATCTTACGTGTTTCAAGTAAAGTGCATCTCGTTATAACAAAAATATAATATCTCTTGAGTTTTACCTCGTTTTTGTTTTGTCATTATCTTTTTTCATTTAGAAGTTAAAATACAAGAGGGTACAATTTTCGTCCTCATTTTATATAATACATTCGTGTGTATTACCTTTTCTTTGACAGTTTAATTTATCTTCAAAAGTAACCTCAGAAAAGCAGAATGGATTAAATACAAGAAATGATTGCATAAATTTTAAATAAATGATATGAGAAATATTTTTTCTTATAAATCACTATTTATAAAATCCTAATAACACAGTGACATTTAATATATTCTATAGAATAGGTGTGTTATAATTAACTTTTTGACTATCTCGAAATCTAATATGTTAAAATTTTAAGTTACGATAAGCAATTGAAAAAACGACACCCTGTAAAGTATTCCCCAGGTGCTTCGACTATGCCCAAACTTTAATCAGCTCACTGCAGGATGGATTAAAGTTTAAGTTTAACATTTGGTGTTTTTCTCTTGATCCGTTTTTGAGTTCAAAATTTGCTTTTTTCCTCAAATATCTCGAATTAGGCCCATTTTAGGAAAATCATGTATGGGTACAAAATAATAGAGAATTACATCATAAGCAACTTTTATTATGATTCCTACACTTTCCTTATCTGTACAGAGAAAGGAAAGTAAAAAAGGGTCGTGACCGTATTTTCTTAGGCAACCCATTTGCGGTATATTTAAAAACATATTTTCTTTATTGAAAAAATAAACTTTTATCCATTAAACAGATGGATGAAGGTCGACCTTACTTACGTATCCTGGACTATAAGAAAAAACCTTTAAGAAAAACCTATTAGACATAATTTCGAATTCTGGTTTTATCGCAAATGCCATTAAGTTTAGTTCTTTAAATGAGGCACTTTGTATTTTGTTTTTTTTTTTTTTTTATTGAATCTACGGTTCAAATAACATATGACATTATGACAATGTTGCAAAATTTAAATTTTTACCAAACGTATTCTTGTTTCAATTTTTTTTAATAGGCTTTTAACTCAATTATTATTAGAGTTATTCGAGGCTATTAGCACATGATTTTCCGGTCCATAGCCTTCTGCTCCAAAAACAAAATATACATTGTGATCCATTTAAAAATCAAACTTAATATTATTTCCGGTTTAACCGGAAGTCGACCATTTTGTTTAAAAAAACTGTCAGTTCGAAGTTATGTCTAGTAGGTTTGTCCCATATTTCATGAAAAACGTGGCCCCGGTTTCATTATCACCCGATATAACCCATTATTTAGTAGGTTTGTCCCATATCTCACCGAAAACGTGGCCCTAGTCTCATTGTCACTCGATATAACCCATAATTAATGGGATAACTGCACAATTGAGAGTTCTTGAATTGTGTGTTGTATACACCCTATTTTCGACTAGTTATAAATTTCGACCTTCAGTTTTTTCGTGAACTTCTGTTACTTAACAGTTGATCTAAATTCTAGGTCTATCTATAACTCGGCGAACGGCATTGCTGCATGCTTACATCCAAAACCTGTGATCGCGTGTTGTTGGCAATATTTTACGGACGCGACACGATCGGACGGTGTCGAGAGTGCATGAGAAAAGAAAAAGCTATTTTGGCAACTTTGAGACAATTCATGTAACATCTCGAGAGGTCTGCTATACAGTACCGAAAATAAAACTTTTTTCTAATTTTAACATGTAAAGTGACATTTCTTTGTAATCGCAGCAAATGTCAAAATAAGAAATGAATCGAGAGGGTATTTAAGGTGTGTAAATATTGAGTTTTAATCAATAAAACTATAAAATAATTCGTCTGAGCGCTTTCGGCCCCTTAAAAGAGAAAAATGGAGCTAATACAATGCACTCTATCATTACTAAAAAATAGAATAAGAAAACTTTGTACACTTACTCGTCAAAGAAACTTTAGAAGACACATGAAAAAATAAACTAAATTAATAAGGGACAACAACAGACCAGTCCCAAGTCTCCACCATAGCTTGCAGCTTAGATAATTTAAAATTGAAAAACCACACCAAAATCGGTAACTGACCCAGTGTAAAATGTGGTTAGATTTTAATAAATGAAGTGGAGGTTCATCCGACCATGTGGAACTAAACACTGACACCACGGAGAACAAGAAACTGCTAGTCTTCCACGTGAAGGCAGCAAGATTTTGCCAATTGCTTTCGTGAGGCGAAGGCAAGTTGGGGTACAAAAAATACGCACAGGTTTTTTTTTAAACCAGTGACCATCTTGACAATGTACCAAAACAGAATGAGTCACAATTAACATTTGACAATGAAGTTGTCAAGAAAAATGCTTTACAAAATGATCTACTTTGCGAAACTAGTTGCATAATGTTGAACATTATGGAACTGGTTTCGAAAAATTCATTATGTAATCTTTTCTGGTTTTAAAATCAATAATATTCATTAATATTGAAAGTTTATATCAAAGAAGGGCATTGACTTTTAAAAATAGAATTTAATTAAACTTACAACCTAGTAATGATGTTGTTTTGGTTCTTATTTTTCATTCTAAATCAGCACAAAATAATTAAAACACAATACATGACAAAATAACCCACTTTCTTAAAATATAAATAACTTCAAGAAACAATATAAACACTACAAGAAGCATTGAGAATAAATTAATATTATTTTCTATTTTTCAATAAAAGAATGATCAAAAATACTTATATTAATAATTATATAATGTTTATCTAAAGCTATTTATTATACAGGGTGTTTCAAATAGATTGGTCATAAATTATACCACAAACTAATGTCATGAAAATAAAAAAAAATTAATATAACAGGTGTTCAAAATTACATTCTCCTCCTTTATACACTTACTACATAGTTTTAGCAATGAAAATCGAATTTTTATATTTTTTCATACGTATAATTTACATTGAATATTTTTAAGATGTCATTTTAAGTGGCTGTATTGTCTAAACCAAACATTTTACAAACAAATACTAGGAAACAAAAAAATTCAAAATAGATGTTGCATTTCAGTAGCGTTCGATTTTTAATAAAATTTTATATTACAAAAAAGTTGAGTAGAGAAAGGGGCGGTGACACCCTCTAAAATCTTACAAAAATAAAAAAATATATATTGCCTCTACCTCGATTTTGTTAGTCATGGTATTCCAACACTTCATATAAAATTTCATGAAAAAATGTCAAACAGTTTAAGAGCAACGTTAAAAAAGTTCATTTAAATTTTTATCTTATACACCCTGTAACTGTTTTTGGGTGCACTTTTGTATATAGGTAAGTACGGTTTAATTGACCTATTTTTGACCCAAGAATACGTGGTATAATTTGTGACCAATCTTTTTGAAACACCCTGTATAATATGTACCTATATTTTAGATTTATGTGTCACTTTAGCAGTAAATTTTAAGCTTTAAATTGTAAACATTTATTTTTTTACTATTGTATTGCTTTTTATATTAGGATATATTCCAAGGGCGGCTCTAAGACGAATTTTCGGGGGGGGGGAGAGGGGGGCATTGCCTTTAGATATTCCCTTTTTAGCATATTTTTTAAAATAAAAGGCTCATAAATCGTATGAATTCTCTTCTCGGGGGACGTGGCCCCTGTGGCCCCCCCTCCCTGGAGCCGCCCTTGAATATTCCTATATTAAGATTCATTCAAACTAACAATACAGAAAAGTAGTTAATTTCACCGTTTGACGGGTCCGAAGGGATTTTTGCTTGCAGAGTACTTTGGGTGAGAGTATTTATAATTTTTAAATGTAAAACCAAGTTGGGATCTGATCGTTTTCATTGGGTAACTATTTATTCTGAAATTTAAGGGTTAATTATACCCTGTTTGACGGGTACGAAGGGATTTTCGCTTACAGTGTATTTTGGTAAGTGTATTTATGATTTTTTAAATGTAAAACCAAGTTATGATCTCATCGTCTTCATTGGGTATTCATTTATTTTGGAGTTTAAGGGTTAATTTCACCCTATTTGACGGTTCCGAAGGGATTTTCTCTCATAGTGTTCTTTGTTAAGTGTTATGATTTTTTAAATGTAAAGTAATAAATATTATTTTTTAATTATAAGCGTTAATTTTACCCTCTTTGGCAGACCCCAAGTGATTTTTACTTACAGTTTATGTTGGAATTTGATACCTATCATAGATTAAATATGTATTTTCAATTTTAGAAGTAAATGTCACCTTGTTAGACGAGTCCAAAGGGATTTTTGCTTACATCGTTTTTTGCTAAAATAATTTATTTTATTAATTCAAAATAAGAAGAATAGTAGAATATTGATTGAATTGAATTAAGGGTTAATTTTACCCCGTTCGATGGAACTAAAGGAATTTTTGCTTATAGCGTATGTTTGTTAGTTAGTTAGTGCATTTAATAAATGGGCCGTCCATTAATTACGTGACGTATTTTTAAGCATTTTTTGACTAGCAAAGACTAGTATTTGAGAATATTGCCGTTATATAAAATTTCTAGAAACATTCTTTACTTTAATTTAACTTTCACGCAATTTTACACAGTTTTCTACTAGAAAAAAATTACGTCAGATTTACAAAGACACCCCCCCCTCCCTCAAGTGAGATTTGGAAAGATTTAGCTTGATCCCCTCCCTCCCTTGAACACCTCACGTAATTAATGGATATATATTATATACATATGATATACATATGATATTTCATATGTAAAAGCAAGTTTGGATCTGATCGTCTTTATAGGATAAATATTTATATCAATTTTAAGGGTTATTTTCAACTGTATATTAGTTATTTGTACTAGAATGTCGATATTTATGTGTTAAATACTTATTGACAACATTAATAAAGTAGTTGTATACCGGACTGTTTTCCCGATCGGGTGTTTTCGATTATTTTTACTGCCAAAAGTTATTGCTAACTTCACACCGGTAAAAAAATGTATATTTTTACGATTAAACCACTAGACGTCAGTAACCGTTCTAATAATCATATTTTTTTAATTTAGTAATTTATTTATTGGCTTCCCGACCGATTTTTCCATTCTGACTTAACCAACCAAGCAGAAAAAAATCTTGGCACTACCGCCTGCTTGCTACATTCTGTACTGCCTTGAAGGCCGCATTGCACATGCATTCAAAACTACACAGCATACGGGAAGGTGTTTTATTTCGGGCCCAGCCTCCTAGATTTTGGTGGATGTCTCTCCTTATCCGCCATAAAACTATACTCGACTGTTCATGTCACTAGACCACTAGACTCGAATCCATCTATCTAGTAACAAGTGCGAATCGTATCAGTGATTTATTTAAAACAGCATGTGTCTTTTTTCTTTTTCTGGATTAACGTACAGTGCTTTTTTTATATCTTGTTTAACATAGTGTGCTGCGGTGTTTGCAAAAATGTGTGTTTTATTACTTACTTATTTACTATATAATCATTTTAACTACTGGTTCATTTTTTTGGCAGATATATTCGAAATTGGACCTGGTTATTTTTGGAACGAGATTAGTGTCTTAAATTGGGTCATTTTTTATTTGTTAAAAATAGTTTTCTGCGACATAAAGTATAGTAAAATCGTTGAGAAATCACACTTTATGGTGTAGGTAGTTAATTTGTAAATTTAACCTAAATATACAGGGTGTTTCCTAGACTGGGCAAAAAAATTGACTATTTTTTTTTTTAAATATATCGAGAATGTCAAAGTAAAAAAGATAAATCGAAAAAACACATCGATCTATTAAGCTCAATTACTCGGAAACGGCTCGTCTGACGAAAATTTTCAATCAAACCTTTTTTGTAGAGAATTTAATTTTATATAAAAATAAGTGGAAAGAAATGTTTTTCACTTTAATGTTTTGACAGTTCTAACGTAAAACATCAAATTATGACTAAAAATTAAAAATAGCCATGACAGATTTCTTAAAATTAATATTAATGGTTCAAATTTTCACGAAATTCTTTTTTTGTCGTCCTGAATAACATTTTCGATATATTTAAAAAAAAAAATAGTAAATTTTTTTGGTCCAGTCTAGTGTTTCCTAACTTCTATGACAAAGAAAAGGAGGAAAACAACGTTCATCTAATTTTAAGACGAAAATGTGGTATAACATTTTTTAGAATATCGCTTCGTTTTCGAAATACAGGGTGTTGAAAAATAAACTTTGATTGGTTTTCTTTTTATTATTAATTAGTGGCAAAAGATATTTCAATATGTAATACACATAATAAAGGGTTTTATACTTTTTAACTAGTTTAGTAGCGAGTATTATTATTAAATTATAGTATTCGTTACCCGGATCTCCGCCAGTGAACTAATTGAAAAATTTTTAAAATGGATACAAAGTAAATTACTAAAACACTTTATTATGTATATCAAATATCACTGGAATATCGTTGGCCACTAATTAATAATAAGAAAACGCATCAAATTTTATTTTTTTTAACACCCTGTGTTTAGAAAACGAAGCGACGTTTTAAAAAATTGTATACCACATTTTTGTCCTAAATTTTGTTGAGAATTCTCCTTTCTTTTGCCAAAGAGGTTAGGAAATACGCTGTATATGTAAAATTTCGTAAAAATGTGATATTTTCATTTAATTTCTACGTTTTCCAAAGGAATATTTAAAAAAATTCTAAATCAAAAATGCTATCCTTATTTCAACGTTTCATTGCAATTTTTATATTAATTAAACTAAAAATCTGATGTGTCCAACACATGACTTTCCTATCTAGTTATTATAGGCTTTTTCCGGTTATTTTGTGCAACCTATTGCAGCACCTCTATAAATGTTTAGAGGATAAACTAAATATATACATTTTCCACATACATCTAACTCGAAACATTTTTCTATAGATAATCATTGAAAACGAAAATAATGAAAAATTTAAATTTAGCACTTTTCCTTCAATTTTTCCATTATGGTCCATTTCAGAAAAATCATGTAAAGTACACAAAGTATAGAGATCGATATCGCAAAGAACTTTTAGTTTTTAACAATTTTCTTAAAAATAAGAATTTTGCACAATTTGTCAAATTTCTCGAATACGGACCATTTCAGGAAAATTTGGCATAAGGCAATAATTATTAGAAGTAACTTTTATTATTTCTTTTATTTTTTAAATATCCCGGTTTTGGAGGGTGGACAAACGAAAATTTTGGTTGGACAAACGTGGACAAATCGTGGACAATCGAATACCACATGAAAATTATCAAAACATTTTTATGGCGCTGCTGTGAAATTTGACTAAAATTTTTAAATATGCTATAATTTGTTTTTAAAGGGTGGACAAACAAAAATTGGGCCTGGACAAACGAAAATAATGTGTGGACAAACGATTGTTGTGTCTAATTCGTATGAAATGTATTAAGGTTGTCCCCAAAGACCACCTGCATTATTTTTTTTTATTTTTGTAAATATCTCGGTTTTGGGGGTGGACAAACGAAAATTTTGGTTGGGCAAACGTGGACTTATCGTGGAAAATCGAATACCACTTTGAAATTATCAAAAAGCTTTTATGGCGGTACTGTGAAATGTGGCTATAACTTTTTTTTGAAAGGTGGACAAACCAAAATTTTTGTTGGACAATCGTGGACAAACGAATGGCATTTTATTTTTATAAAAATTCGGATTTAACGGTGCTAACTTCACGGACCTCGCAAATTCGTGTAATAATTTCTGAGAAGATGGTTTATGCATTTTACTTTGGCAGACCTGTAGGAAAATGGATTTGTTCCAGTAGAAGATCCCAAAGAATTGTTAAATTATACAAGTTGACAATGTCAATATATTATTTTAATGTTTCCTTCAGTTCTACGATATTTTTCTATCATTTGTTGCCGTTCTATAATATTGTTCGGCATATCAATTTTTAGATTTTTCTTTAATGAAAACTAACCACATATTTAATTTGTACTATTCTGTGTTTATTAAACATGGCATATAATTTAGTTTAAACCCTTTTAATATGATATTAAATTACATTAAATTAAAATCGGATATTGTGGGCGTATAGAAACATTAACCGTTCAATAACTGTGACCCAGTTTAACATGTACATATAGAAACATATACGTAATCAGGATACGTCTAACGCTAAAATTAATAAATAAATAGATTCAGTAATGTCCTTATAACTAATAAACTGCATAATATTATAGGGAGGCAAAATGTGACTGCTGATTTAGTTAGTTTAGAAACCATACAAATAAACTTGCTTTTGTCTAGATTCTACATGAAATTATCGGTATTAAAAACAGGGTGAATACGATTGATTATATAAATAAACCTCAAATGATTTGATATTGTTGAATACAATTTATGGTGAATGTATATTTATGTTTCTGTTTACATGATAAAAGAATGACTTGTACTTTGAAACAGAATATGAAAAAATATCAGCAAAATAAGTATTTCGAAACTGATATATGGTTTTTAAAAACAATTTTTATTGATTAAACTACATACGTCTTCACTCAATAAAATCTAGACAAAAATCTACCTAATAAAACATGGAAATTAACATAAAAGATTAAAAGTACAAGCTAAGTATTGAAATAGAATATGATAAGAATAATATACAGGGTGATTTAAAATTGAGTGCAAAGATTTTAAGGGCGTATTTACCAGCCAAAAATAAGAAAAAATTTCATATAAACGTATGTCTTAACTTGCTTGGGTTTCTAGATATAGGGTGTCAAAGTTTTCTAAAAACATTGTTATTTTTATCAATTACTCAAAAACCTTTCAGCCGATTTAAATAAAATTTAGCATATTTGTCGTCATAAGGGCCTTCCTTTGGTGATAATAAAATAAATTTATTAATTCCAGTGGCGTCTCAGAGGGCTACCTACTTGATACTTATAGGTAAAATTAAAATTAAGCAGTCAATAATGTAACTTTCTTTCCTCTCGAGCTTTACTCGTATCTAGTTTTGTTTTCAAGAAAAAAATCAAAATCTTGTTAAAAAAACGATTTTTTTTTTAAACTTTGACACCCTCTATCTAGAAAACGAATCAAGGTAGGACATACGATTATATGAAAAAAAATTCCTATTTTTGGCTGGTTAATACGCCCTTAAAATCTTTGCGCCAATTTTGAATCACCCTGTATGTTTAATTGTCAGCTGTATGTAAAACTTCTCTCAGGTTTAAGTGAGCCCAGCGTAATTATTTTAAACAATGCACCTTACCATTCTGAAGTATTAAACAAAGGTCCAATGAATTCTTGGACTTTTGATAAAATTAAAGAATGGTTGACAGAGGAACATATACCATTTCCTCAATATACAGGGTGTTAGTAAATGAGTGCGACAAACTTCAGGGGGTAATTCAGCATGAAAAGATAATGACAGTTTGCTATATAAACGTATGTCTGAAAATGCTTCGTTTTCTGATAGTTTCTGAAAGTTTTTCTTAAAAATTGACGATTTTTTTTATTGCTCTGAAACCGGTCAACATATGCAAATGAAATTTGGTGGATTTTAAGAGGTAGTTATTCCGCATTTAAGAATTTTATGTTCATCATTGGCGTGCATACGGGTAATGATCTCAATTCATTTAAAGAAAAAAAATGGTACGCCACTGAGATATTTCAAATTAAAATCATTTTTGAATTCCTCATTAAATTTGTCACAAAAAATATCTCTGGCCTTTTTTTCGTATGGGGCGCCGTTTTTATGCAAAAAAATAAAATATCTTATTTGTTTAATACATTATTATCTAATAGCGACGCTAGTACTAGTAGGCTATTGTCAACATTCTGTTAAATACGAATAGTTTAACGAAATGTCAAATTAGCGTTTCTTCATTATTAAGCTTTTAGTTTGGTATAACATTGATGTTAATAAGTAATTAACTTTTCTTTTATCGAAAACAATGGAAAATTATACAAACGTGGAATTGTCAGACATGCATTTTGTCTATGGTCGAAGTAATGGAAATGGTCGGCAAGCTCGACGATTGTATGCTGAGTTGTATCCAGGACGTAGGGTACCCCATCACACAATATTTGCTCGCCTTCACCAACGTTTGCGCGAAAATGGTACATTTAAGAAACAAACGGTTGACTGCGGGCGCCCTCGAGAAGTACGAACTGTGCAACTAGAAGAAGCAGTTCTCGAGTTAATTGCGGAGTCACCGAAAACAAGTACTCGAAAAATTGCCAACCTATTAAATGTAAGCAACTTCACTGTATTTAGAATTCTTAAAAAACAGCAGTTGTATCCGTTTCATATTCAACGTGTACAAGCTCTACTACCTAGAGACTTTCTTCCGCGCCTATTTTTTGCCAATGGATTCTTCATCAAATCGCTCAAATTCCTAATTTTTTAAATAGAGTTTTGTTTACTGACGAAGCTAATTTTGGTCGAGAGTCTATACGAAATTTCCATAACAATCACTTATGGGCTGAGGAAAATCCACATGGAATCTTTGAAGCACATTTTCAGCATCAGTTTTCGGTAAATGTATGGATTGGGGTAATTGATGATCATTTAATCGGTCCATATTTCCTCCCACAACGACTAACAGGCGACTCTTACCTTAATTTCCTACATACAAGATATTTTATTTTTTTGCATAAAAACGGCGCCCCACACGAAAAAAAGGCCAGAGATATTTTTTGTTACAAATTTAATGAGGAATTCATAAATGATTTTTAATTTGAAATATCTCAGTGGCGTACCATTTTTTTTCTTTAAATGAATTGAGATCATTACCCGTATGCACGCCAATGATGAACATAAAATTCTTAATTGCATGTAAAAAAATGCGGAATAACTACCTCTTAAAATCCACCAAATTTCATTTGCATATCTTGACCGTTTTCAGAGCAATAAACAAATCGTCAGTTTTTAAGAAAAACTTTAACCCCGGGAAAACGAAGCATTTTCAGACATACGTTTATATAGCAAACTGTCATTATTTTTTCATGCTGAATCACCCCCTGAAGTTTGTCGCACTTATTTACTAACACCCTGTATATTTTTTTATTTAAATATGTATTTTTTAAATATGTATTTATGTATCTAACATCATTTAAACGCACCTGTAAAATTTTGTATTTAGTTATTTACTGTTCCACTATTAAACAAAAATTATTAAATAAACAATCATACACAAAACCTGTTCCACAATATATAATTTGTTGTTTAATGCATTTCTTCGAAATTCTATTGTTTAAAAAAAATTTTATTTGGATTCCAAAAAAAAATCAAATGAAAATAAAATAGTGGGAAAGAATTGAAATTTTTGAATAAAGCTTCAGTTAAAATAGACATTAAAAAATTACTTTTAACAAAAATATTTTTTTTATTTTAATATGTATTTATATATCTAACATTTAGAAAATTAACTCTATCAAAAATACATTATAATATAAACTTCGTATATTTTTAAGAGCACTTGTATTTTTTGTTAGAAAGCTCATACAAATATTTTTAAATAATTGACTCATCATGCATAATTTTTTATATTTAGAAATAATAACTATAAAACAAAATTAAAAAGTTGTAATTTAACATTGCGACAATCGACTTCCTTTTGTTTGTATGTATGAGAAGAACTATTATTTATTGTAATATCAGTATGTGATGGCTTATGAAATATCCTAAAACTATGGCCTTTATTAATTTTAATAATATTTAAATCTAAAAAATTAATTGAATTATCCTTCTCTGTTTCCATAGTAAATTTAATATTAGGGTGTATAGTATTGATAAAAACTAATAAAGAATTTAACTGTCTACTAGTACCAGTAAAAGCAGTCAGTATATCGTATGCATAAATATGCCAATAAAGACAATGTTTACTTAAATGATTGCTATGAATTTTATGTTCTATATTATCCATAAATATTTCTGCAAGCAACGGGCTTAATGGGTTCCCATAATAAGACCTTCATTTGCTGAGTAGATGTTGTTTTGAATTTGAAAATAATTTTGTTTTAGGCAAATGTTTAACAAATTTAAGATTTCTTCTTTGATTATAATATTGACTTGATTACGATCTAATAAGTTTTCTACTAGCTTAAATGTTTCTTTAGGAGGTATACTAGGAAATAAGTTTGTTACATCTAATGATACTAATTTTGTGTTACTAGGTAATTTAATTTTTTTTTAATTTTTTATACTGTACTTTGAATGGAATTTGCAGTTTTCTTGTATAAGTTTAATTAATGTAGGATTCAACAGCAAGTTTTGATTCTAGAGAAAAATTCAAACTAATACAAATGAACCCTCAACCACCACAATTTTATTCTTTAATAAAATTACACAAAGATAACTATCCTATTAGACCAGTTGTGTCATTTGTCACGGCTCCATCAGTTAAACTTTCACATACATTAATTAAACTTATACAAGAAAACTGCAAATTCCATTCAAAGTACAGTATAAAAAATTCTTATGAATTAACATAAAAATTAAAAAACATTCATTTACCTAATAACACAAAATTAGTATCATTCGATGTAACAAACTTATTTCCTAGTATACCAACTAAAGAAACAGGCTAGTAGAAAACTTATTAGATCGTAATCAAGTCAATATTATAATCAAAGAAGAAATCTTAAATTTGTTAAACATTTGCCTAAAACAAAATTATTTTCAATTTCAAAATAACATCTTCTCAGCAAATGAAGGTCTTATTATGGGGAACCCATTAAGCCCGTTGCTTGCAGAAATATTTATGGATAATATAGAACATAAAATTCATAGCAATAATTTAAGTAAACATTGTCTTTATTGGCACAGATATGTTGACGATATACTGACTGCTTTTTCTGGTACTAGTAGACAGTTAAATTCTTTATTAGTTTTTATCAATACTATACACCCTAATATTAAATTTACTATAGAAACAGAGAAGGATAATTCAGTTAATTTTTTAAACTTAAATATTATTAAAATTAATAAAGACCATAGTTTTGGGATATCCATACAAACAAAAGCTGGCAGCATACAACAGTGTGATCCATAGATTAGCTAATCCCTCTTACCAAAGAAAACTTCACAAAAGAATTAAATATCATTAAACAAATCGCAGTAAACAATAATTTTAATTCAAAGTTAGTAGAATTTTTATTTTTTTACAATAAAAGTATTGTGAAAATCTACCAAATTTGGTTTTACTCTTTTAAGATTTTTTATTTTAATTTAATATTGACTTTTTCATAGTTTCAAGGTTTTACATTTTTCTTATACCCTTCTATAGGAGTTATTCTCCTTTTAAAGGTGGTACACTTTTGGGACACCCTTTGTCATTTTTATACTGCCTACAATTTTTTTACTCCTAAGATTTAACAATTAAATACTCTCTGATAGCCATCGAAAACAAATTATTCATTTCCTAAATTATTCAGATACAAAATATAGATACCTACACGATTTAAAACTCGTTTTGGTTGTAATAATAATGGGAATTCGAATCTAAATAACATAACACTAATTATATTAATTATTTAATAGCTTGACGTTGCGTAACATACCCGGAAAAATAACGTCATTGTAAATTATACGTTCTCTCAGAACCAAAATAAATTTTTAATTCAATAACGAAACCAAAAATAATGTGTATATCTGTAAAAAAATAGTTGACCCTTTTATTAGTGGAAAGTTTTTAATGTATTCTTGTTTATTGGCCTTTATTGTATTAAAAAAATCACTTTTATTCATAATTTAATATCCTCTCATATAAAAACGTTCCTTTTTTGGTGTATCTTTTTATTATAAGTTTATTAATATTCTAAATTCATACTTTTTTTAACTGTATATAAAATAAAACAACTTTTTCAACAAATAAAAATAAGAAACTTAATTTATTCCAAAATGTATCCAATACGGTCCTATCTTAATGGAAATGTCGTCGAAAAATGTTGATTACGTTCATGCAGTTGTATAAACCATTCACAAAAACACAATGTTATTGAGGGATATTGCTGGTGTATAATAAGTAAAAAATCAGTCATAGCACACTGCCTTGTAGAACACCTGCTTTAATTTCTTTCATTTCGGAGTATGTCTCCTCTTGCTTCACTCTAGGATTTAGAATTATTTGTTGTACGGATCTGTTGACGTGTTGACCTCTCTTTTTACCTACAGGCTTTCGCGAAAATCTCGCGCTCACTTAGAATATGTTACGGTTCAAAATCCATTTGAGTGTACTGGGATGCTTTTACCACAAAAATAATATATATAGTATTGACATTTAACTTTTAATTTACTTTAAGTAATTTAATTTAAGTAAAATAGGAATAAAATCTATTAAAAGATCACTCCGTATACTCCGTTTTGTGTAGAAGTTTAATAGGAGATCCATTTCTGATGTTCTGTGAGTTAACTAGAATGAAAAGATACCTTTTATAAGTCCATTGTCAAATTGGAGATTGTAGAAGTTTAACCTTTTATCAAGTATTTCTTTCTTGTTTTGAAGATTCGTTCTGGTCCTCTGTAGATATATTTTCCATTGTTTTTCTTAATTAGTTTGTAGTTAAGTTCTAGGAGCCTAAAAGGGACAAAGAAACGTTTTGAATTCTATAAATGGTTTCAGGGTTCATTTTCTTTGTTTATTTACATTAATTATGACATTATGTCATTCAAATTTATTCAGGTAATTGTCTAATTCATTACAAATAATTAAAACCCCAAATAATCTGGGTAATTTTGGAATTAGGTAGGTGATTTTGAGAAATTGGATAATAATATTTTAAATTACCTGTCATATTTTATCATCATTTCCTGTGGAAGTCATTAATTTTGTCAGTGCATATCCTGCTTCCATTTTTCATTCTTCTAGTATCCCTTCATGGAACATGTGTTTTTGAAGATCTTTTTATAAGGATATAAGATACTAGAAACGAAAAGACATTGAAAATTTATTTAGTATTGCTATTTGTTGGTATACTTAATCTCGCAAGAGGATTTTATTTTCAATTAAGCAAAACTTACTTCTAAAAAGGCCACATTTCAACTCACAGGTACAGTAATTTCTCAATTATTTGTCCTTCCTTAATATAAGATTGTATATATAAAGTAGTATTTTGTATTTTAGGCCTTTTTTTCTTTTCTGGCTATCGTAGTCATAGATAGCCCAGTGGCGTACCAATAAATATAATTTGACATCTATGAACACAATAAAATTATATTTATGTTATTTATTTTAGAATAAAGTTTTTATGAAATGTAACTGGGTGTTTACTGCACAAATGAACCAGTGGAGAAACCGCCTCTGCGCATAATATAAGACAAAATCATATTATTAGACAAAATTATATCTAAGAAATATACATCTGTATCTGTAACGTGTGAAGGGTGTGTTACCCCTACGGTACTTAGGCCTCACTAGGCCCATTGTGCATCCTCCTAAGATAATAAAGAAATATACATATTATAATAATAGACAATAAACTTTGTTCTCTAAACGACAGGTTAATTGATTTCTTATAATTGTTTGTATAATTAATTCCACATAATAATGCTAAAATTGCATCAAAAAATTAAATAGTTCTATATTAATATTAAAAAATTCTTGCGATAACAAATGTGATATAATTTTTTTATAAATACGTTATCTCCAGGGGAAATTTTGAAATAGAAGTTTCCGATTATATTTAAGCCAAATGAATGAACATTGCTTTGCATGGTTTTTGTCGCTTTATAATGTGCATGCTATCAATTTTTTGCTTGTGTTGATTGATGACTTTCTTTTTGTGAAATCGGCTTCTGCTTCGTTTGGTTTTTTAAATAGAAAAATCTACAACATTGTTGTATATTTTTTTAACAAAATTTCAATAGGTATTTTGGATGTTGATTATTTTATAATAAAAAAAAAAAAAAAAAAAAAAAAAAAAAAAACAGATTTAATGACCATTGAATTATATTATACAGTAAAAATGAGTATGACTAAACAGGATTTTAGTAATGCATTTCGAGAAATTTTAACATACATGACTGTTAATAGGTAGTGATGAAATAGAAGATGTCTTTATGAAGATTGAAGAAAAGATCCTTTTAAAGTAGACAATATTTTAATTATTAACGGGGGGGGGGGGGGGTAAGTCGAAATACAATATTTTGCTAAATATTTCCAAATTTATAATACAGATTTAAACGTTTTTTTTTTGTTTTACGTTCTACTAAGGTAAAATATATTATTTGCAATATTGTTGAAATTGGATCGTTAGGAAAAAATGGCATAAGACTTTACTTTAATACTTTATTACTTTCTTTATATTATTTCACTTCTTTTCATAGATACTATTAGCAGTTGTGTGTGGTAGCTTAAAAATTTGTTAAAATTAAAAAGATAGTGCTCCAAGAAACAATTAATTAGTAGATAATATAACAGATTTACACTATCCTTCCTCTTGGTGGAAACGAAACATCAAATGTCAAACGAAAACATCTAACGTCATGCGAAACGTCAATCGAAACGTCGATGTTACTCTTCAACATTAATCTATACCATGGTTTTTACATAATGACGTTTTTCTCGTTTAAATCTGACCAATAGTAGCCGAGATACACGCTTAGGTCCTTTTGGCAGGATTTTTTCTCTTCAACGTTCATCTATACCGCGTTCTCTACATAATGCCGTTTTTCCCGTTTGAATCGGACTAATAGTAGTCGAAAAACACGCTTAGGTCCTTTTGGCAATCACATGTTTTTTTTTGTTGAACTTTAAAAGTAATAATCCCCCACTCACCCGTTGTCTCACGCTTACCAGTTGAATATGTACCTCTCACTCTTACACATTGAATTCCCTATGTGGGCCCGTGTCTTCTGTATCTACTTACGTATGGTGGTATTGATTTATAAGTAATTACTGGGACAAATGACCCCTTGAAAATTCTAGATGGGATATTTATGCAGTAAAAATTCATGTGTAACTGAAAAATTGTTTTCTCACAAATCGGGTATTCCCCCAATTTTACCGAACCCTGTATAATACTTTCAATACTCCTATAGTTAATTAAAAATACAACATCCAAAATACTTGCAAATGGCACTTCTTTAACTGGTTCAATCTGTAGTTTCTAGGTGTAGCTTTTAAAAAATGTGGTTATGGAAAAAAAATGGCTGTGGCTGGTGATGGCACGCCTTCGGTGTATTGTGGCAATGGCTATGCGACCGACTTCATGGGGATTTATTTCTCGTGACTGACGTCGTGCCAGAGGCGCGTTTACAACGTTTATGGTTTTTATAGAATCCTGTAAATGCACTATCTGGTACGACAGTCAGGCATGCGCAAACATCTTCGTTATTGTGTGCACGATTAGCAGTTTCTTTTCTTTTCTTGATCTCTTTTTTTTATTTCAGCGTTTCTATGTATTGCTTAAGTGTAAATGTTTGTGTTCAAAATGATAATGTACCTATTTTACAATAATTATTATAACTTATTAAGGATATTAATGTAGGCAATGCGTATACACGAAATATCTATATCTATGACATATTAATGAAGGGATTGGTAATAGACCGTCAGATAATGACCGATTTAGGTGCCCCATTTTCGCATAAAAGCCTCGAAGAGGGTTGAAAAGTACATCGATGTTGAGTAGAATAAAAGAAAATTTACGAGTGGCTCTTGGGGATATCACATGGAAAATTAGATTTTCCTTAACAGAAAAATTTTTCGAACCCAAAATGCACTTATACATTCGGGTCATTCGAGAAAATATGTTTTTCTGACCAGTGACGATGTACGTTTTCATAAATTCGATGGGAGTGGGTGGAAAAATCGGGTAAAATCTCGATTTTTCCTTAGATTACGCCCTTATTTCAACCCTTTAGCCACTTGCAACATTAAAGCCTTTGGTTTTTAGGAACTTAGTTCTATTAATAATTAATCATATAGTGAAAACGGCTTGCGTGGAAATAAGGGCAACAAATAACCTTTCATTTTTGTTAGGGGAAATCGAATTTTCCCATGTGTTATCCCTAGCAGCCACTCGTAAATTTTACTTAAAGTAGATGTACTTTTCAATCCTGTTCGAGGCTTGTATGCGAAAATGGGGCACCTAAACCTGTCACTATTAGTCCAATCAAATAGACCTTTAAATCAAAATGTTGGAGGAAATACAGAAATTTTTTGATATAAGCCACTTTAGAGTATTTGAAAACGATATGTAAAAAAATTTGTTTTTCAGGCTCCGTCAAATGGCAAAAAACAAGAAAATAAAGTCTTTTTTAGGTTATTTAAAAACAGTAGGTGCTATAAAAAAAGTTCTTAATAAAAATTTTTAATGTTTAATGTTTTACATAAAAATTATATTTAGCATTTTTTGCAATTATTAAAACTTTGTTTAGAAGTTAAAAGGAGATATATAAAAGCTGAAAATTCAATGATTTTTCATTTTCTTTTTATTATTTACTTAGAAAAATATGAAATTTCTTTTCAGAAAATTTTTTTTCATTTGTTTTTTTTTAAGTTATGACAGTTTAAATTTACAAATTTTCAATACATTATACGACTTTATATGGTAAAATAAATTTTGAAGTGAACTTATTATGGCTCGCCTGACATGAAAAATATGAGTAACGAACTAATAAAAACGGCATTGCGACAGTTTAGTCCCCACTTAAAGTTCCATTAAATAAATAAAAATTAATAAAAACTAATTAAAAAATAAAACTAAATAATAATTGTTAAAAATAAATAAAGATAAAAAAATAATGAAAATAAGTAAATAAAAATAAATATATAAATAAAATTATATAAATATAAATCAAATTAAAATGAAATTAAAGTAAATTAAAATAAATTAAAATAATTTATAATAAATTAAAATAAATAAAAATAAATAAAAAATTAAAAATGAATAAAAGTAATTTAAAATAAATAAAACAATTAAAAATAAATAAAATTGAATAAAAATAAATAAAAATAAATTATAATATAAGAAAAAATAAATATATTTCAATGGTTCTGTTTAAAATAAACTCAAATATGTCTAAAAATTATCAGATATCCAGATTTTTTTTGTTCAGGCTAAAAAAGTGCTTGATTGAGTGCTTAAAAAAATACACTTAAAAATATATTAAAAATTATCTAATAAATTTTTCATTACAATTTTTGATAATATATGTAATTTAATATAAAAATAGTTATTTCAATTTATTATAAGTAAACTTATTTGGTTTTTAATTTTAAAGTTTCTTAAGATATTTAAAAAATTTAATTAACTTTTACTCATTTTTAGTTTTATTTATTTTTACGTATATTTTTATTTAAATTACCTTCTATTTATTTTAATTTTTTTCAATTTATTTTAATTTATTTTAATTTATTTTAATTTATTTTAATTTATTTTAATTTATTTTAATTTATTTTAATTTATTTTAATTTATTTTAATTTATTTTAATTTATTTTAATTTATTTTAATTTATTTTAATTTATTTTAATTTATTTTAATTTATTTTAATTTATTTTAATTTATTTTAATTTATTTTAATTTATTTTAATTTATTTTAATTTATTTTAATTTATTTTAATTTATTTTAATTTATTTTAATTTATTTTAATTTATTTTAATTTATTTTAATTTATTTTAATTTATTTTAATTTATTTTAATTTATTTTAATTTATTTTAATTTATTTTAATTTATTTTAATTTATTTTAATTTAATTAATTTTAATTTATTTTAATTTATTTTAATTTAATTAATTTTAATTTATTTTAATTTATTTTAATTTATTTTAATTTATTTTAATTTATTTTAATTTATTTTAATTTATTTTAATTTATTTTAATTTATTTTAATTTATTTTAATTTATTTTAATTTATTTTAATTTATTTTAATTTATTTTAATTTATTTTAATTTATTTTAATTTATTTTAATTTATTTTAATTTAATTTTATTTAATTTATTTTAATTTATTTTAATTTAATTTTATTTAATTTATTTTAATTTATTTTAATTTATTTTAATTTATTTTCTTTTACTTTTATATTTTTATTTAATTTGATTTAATTTTGTGTAATATTATTTATATATTTATTTTTATTTACTTATTTTAATTATTTTTTATCTTTATTTTTATTAATTTTTATTTATTTAATGGAACTTCAAGTGAGGACTAAACTGTCTCAATGTCGTTTTTATTAGTTCGTTCATGTCAGGCAAGCCATAATAAGTTCACTTCAAAATTTATTTTACCATATAAAGTCGTATAATGTATTGAACATTTGTAAATTTAAACTGTCATAACTTAAAAAAAAAACAAATGCAAAAAAAAATTTTCTGAAAAGAAAGTTCATATTTTTCTAAGTAAATAATAAAAAGAAAATTAAAAATAATTGAATTTACAGCTCATATATATCTAAACACCCTAATTCTGTTAGTTTTAATAATTGCAAAAAATGCTAAATATCATTTTTATGTAAAACTTTATGCTTTACAATTTTTATTAAGAACTTTTTTTATAGCACCTACCGTTTTTAAATAACCTTAAAAATCACTTTATTTTCTTGTTTTTTGACATTTGCCGGGGCCTGAAAAACAAAATAATTTTACATATCGTTTTCAAATACTCTAAAGTGATTTATATCAAAAATTCCTGTATTTCCTCAAAAATTTTGATGTAAAGGTCTTATTTGATTGGACTATATCTGACGGTCTAAAATGATTCCTTTATGATCCTCAGTTGCCGATTTCACCCGAAAATTGAAATCATTACATTTCATGTACAGGGTGGGCAAATTTCTCGATGTTTTAATAGAAAATCTCGTTAACTATAAATGGTACGAAAAAATGGACCTTCTAAATTTAACAAATTCTTGAATGTATGTATCTAAATAACACCGAAAAAATGTAAGAGGTGATTCTGTGATGAAATTGCGGTGGATATTTGGTAAAATTTTTTTTAAAAAAACCCTCCTCGAAAAAGTTACACACCTCTGAAGATTTAAAAAAAAATAGTTTTCCTGTTTTAGCCCAATATACAGGGAAAATAGAAAAAAACATTTTTTTTAAATCTTCGGAAGGATGTAACTTTTTCGAAAAAATTTATACCAAATATCCACTTTAATTTCGTCACAGAATCACCCTTTAAATTTTTTCGGTATTATTTAGATACTTATATTTAGCTTTATAAACATACACACAAACTCAGATGCTTTTTCTTAAAACTTTGCTGTCTACTGTTCTTAAAACTTATACCTATAAAATAACTGATTTACATTGTTTTTTTATAAATTTTCTATTAGTATAAAATGTACTTAACATTATACAAGGTGACCCAACGAAGTTTTGGGTATTTATATCGTAGGTGTTAAACATCATTGAAAAGGTAATTTTATGGAGAATGCAGCATTATCACTATTCATTGCATTACTTTGGATTTTAGCGCCCTCTTGTTAAATAAAAAACTGTTACCTATTGTAACGTGAACATAATTAAAAATCTTGTAGAGCTCTAAAGTTAAGAAATACAAACTTTAATCGTAAACAATCAAAATAACAAATATACAACGCATTAAATTACTAATAAAATTAGCTTTCAAATAAAGTGGCACACTTTACAGTGTGTAACAGTTTTTATCCCGCTAGAGGCCGCTAAAATTAAAAGTAATGCAATAAAATGTCATATTGCTGACATAATCATAAAATTACCTTTTCAATGATAAGTCATACTTGGTATTTTCCCATTCGTATGACGTATGGCAGTTGATATTATGATAAAAAGATGTCCTCTTCCAAGCTAAAATCGACCTGTCCGAGCGTTTTTAACATTGCTATAGTAACTACCAAAATTCCCATGGGCCATCTTGTATATTATTTTTATATTGATGAACATAAAAATGAATTTGTTGAAAATACAAATTATCACATGTTTTTACTCAGTTATATTGTACAGATTGTTTAATAAGTATATTAATCGGTAAAGATAAAGGATAAATAATTTTTTCACTCAAAGAACAATGTATCTTTATCGTTATTTTTTCAAAATGTAATTATTTTAAAACAACCCTAAATATTTGATTAAAAATAATGAAATGTTTATTTACTGATACTTTTAAGTTGGTTAAATATATTATGACTTATTTATACTTATTTGTTTTATTTTTCCAAGCCCGTTGTGATGCAACAACATATACGTTGTTGTTAATGAATATTTCCTTTTTTTATTAATATTATTATTAAAAGAATATATACAGGTGGAGACCTTAACTGGAATAAATTCTCTAGCGGGAAAGTGAATAATTTTTCTAAAATTTCCCGAGACACGTCAACGCTTTAATATATTTACCTATATTGTGCAAGCAATTTGAAAAATATAGCCCTTCGGGGGTAGCTGAAATCATCCTCAACACGTTTTTTTTTTCAAATGACACCCTGTGGCTTGTGACCCTTCATTGCAAAGCTCATGGAACGAGGAATCCAGCGTACTTATCAAATTTTAGTTTCTAGTTACTGGCCACTCAATAGTACCTCGTCTTCCAATCAATCTACCCAGAAAAATTATGTCCAGATATTGACGAACAATAGCAGCATAGTGTGGGGTTCAAGGGATTTGAAAATAAATGACATATAACTGGCATTAATGCATGCTGGAGAAAATGCAAGTATCTTGCTCCATTAATAGTGTCATCAAAGAGTATGAAGTTCCCTCATCCAATGGGGGTTCTATGTAGGCCATAGACATCATATTATCTAAGATAGACTCGCCCTACACACTGTATACCCAATACACCTTCTGTCCGCATGTTTTACCAGAAGGGGAAAGGGGAATCGTACGTCGCACATTGACGTAGTGTTTCGGGAGGGTTTACATATATTTTTAGTAAAAATTATTTAATGACCAAATCAATAACCTATGGGTCTTCGGAATCAAAGGTAAATTTAAAGAAAACATATTCAATTTATACAGGGCATTCAAAGAGTCATTTTATATATTTTCTTATAGATTAAAATAGTAGGTAGCTCAAAGTGGAAGAACATTTTTGTTAGTATTTTATTATACAGTGTGGAAACCACTTATGGAATAAAATTCTTTATGTCATTATTTTAGAAAATTGTAAATAAATGCCGAGACACGTCAACTTTTGAATTGAGTTGTGCGTTATGTAAACATAAATTTAAATGTACAGGGTGATTCACGCAAGTATGCCATAGTCGGTGTTGTTTTTTTTTAATGAAACACCCTGTATATTTGCATATTTTTGAAATCCTCTTAATGAACCGATTCCAACAAACTGAATAATGTATGTATGCAAATATACAGGGTGTTTCATTAAAAAAAAAAAACAACACCGACTATGGCATACTTGCGTGAATCACCATGTACATTTAAATTTATGTTTACATAACGCACAACTCAATTTAAAAGTTGACATGTCTCGGCATTTTTTATAATTTTCTAAAATAAAGACATAAAGAATTTTATTCCATAAGTGGTTTCCACACTGTATATATTTTTTTTAAATACATGAAGAGCAAAGAGCAAGTAAAAATATAAAGCCATTTATTATTATTTTTACATGGGTACTGTTTGAAAACCTTTTCTACAGGTCGAAAGAAGAATAATTATATTGCCGGACTACCTTTTCTTATGAAATAAAAAGCTATTAAAAACAGAACAATTTTATTTCAAATACATAAATATACAAATATGATCTTTCTATTACATACCATTTAGGTTGCATGTCACGACACCTATTTTTAGAATTATTTGTGTAATGATATAATAACTCATTTAGGACAGTAATCAGCAATGATTTTATAATATCTGGACAAGGCTAAAACACATTAGCTTAAGATTATCATGAGATACTTTATTTCTAATTTGTCCGAATAGAAAAAACACTAAAGGAAGCTTCTTTTGTGACATTTCGAATGTCATTTTACTATCAATGATTACTCCTACAAACACTCTTGGTGAAGAATCTGCTCAATAGATTTATTTAGTGTTATAAGATAACTGATATTGTGTAAAGCATATTTTGGAATAAAAGAGAAAATAGCTATTTGTGTATTAAGAACAGAAAGTAGCACCTTTGACAGTTGAGACAGAAAGTCTGTCGAAGAGAAAAGATTTATTTTATATTTATTCAAAAAGGAGGAAACATACAATATCAAAAGTGTGATCTCAGTTATGTAATCATCATTTTCAGTATTTGTGTTTTTCCAACTGACCATTATTTTGTTATTGAGATGAAAAACCGTACGAGTCGCAGATATGTACGGGTTTTCACCTAATTTCACGGGTATAATCAGCTGTACTACATTAACAGCTAGGTTTCTAGTACGGTTTTTAAGCTCAATCGATGAAGAGACAAATTTTAAACGAAATGGCTTATTTTGAAATGTCAAATTTGAGACTTGTACGGTTTTCGAACTCACTGGTTCAATTGCAGAACACTGTTTGCAGTGAATCTTTTTCTTTAAGGATCATGATCACGGAGCTCATTTGTAAATTCCAAATTTTCTTTAGTGTCTGATTCGTAACATTTTAAATTTAAAGCAATTTGGCTACTAGTGTTGCTACAATCCAAGATGCTGGTGCCATCTAAAGCAATTGCATTGGCAGTTTTATTTGACTTTACTTCATTATGAATTAATAATTTTTTATAACAATTTTGAAACAATCTCCATGTGAGATTGTTATTGAAGCATCTGTTACGAACTGCACTAAAAAAAAGTATTTTTTTCTTCTTCATTTTTCGCCTATTCAACTACCTCTCCCAAAATTCTGTAAAATGTGATGATTATGTATAATTTTAGAGCTTACATATAATAAAAATACCCATAATAAATACTGTACTTACTTGATAGGTATAGCATTATGTTTTCATAAATATCTGCCATACAAAAATGGTCAGAACATATACTAAGGCTTCTTTCATTTTCATAATGTTTTCCTCCACCAAGCATAAATTTTGCAGCCAAATTCTACGTTGAATAATTTCTCTAGGAAACCTGATCAGAAAATATAGAACATTATTATTTAAATAAACAATGCTAGTGCTAAATGCCTTTACACTGTTAAATAAATTAAGCCTTATTCCCTGTATATGCCTACGTCTATGCTAACATAATCTTATTTATGAAATGACCGAATAACACATTCTTAGTCTGCGTATTTCGGCACACTATACATTTCCTCCCCATCGTAAAAGTCCTTAATAAAAAGTTCAGGGTTTAAATTATTCTTGAAAACTACAAAAATCACAATAAAACTTGATCTGTCACTTTGACAACATCAGCAAAATGTCTTAGGTTGCCAAAGTTAAATGATTTATACCAAAATGTGTAATATTCCCATATGATACACATGTAAAAATAGCTACTTAAAAGTCTTAAGTGATTGCAATTAATAAAAAACTCATATTGATGCTTTCAATTCTTTATTTCCTTTTTTTATTAGATTGTATTAAAGGTAATAGTAACTTTTTAAATAAAAATTTAATGTTTGATATTTGATGAAAAAGATCTGACAACATAGGAAGAGCGTACCGTCAAAAAAAAGTTGCGGACAAATGTAATGTATACAAGGCGTATCTATTATCCGATATCTTTGATGCATGCCAATAACGATAGTTTTGGCGATTTACGTGCCCATTTAATGTAAAAGTAGCCTCGTCAGAGAAAAGTATCCAGTCTAAAGCAGTGGCGGCTGGTGGTAATTTAAAAATGGGTGTTCACTTTTTCCAATAATTTTATCATTTGTAAATTCGGTTCAAAACTTTGTACAAGAGCCAATATCGCTGTTTTTTTTTTATTATTTGAGTTTGTATTAAGTGTAGTTATTATTTTCAACATCATAATGTTTTCAAGCCGTATAACTATTAAATGAATATTTTAGTTAGTATAATATTTGTTTTGTTTTTAATACGTTAAAAACCATCTATAAACAATATTAGTTAGTAAACTGACTTTTCTTCATAATATGAGATTATTTTTAAATATATATCAGGTTATATAGAAAGCTTGATTTTTATGTAAAAAATATTATATGAAATTTTACCTACCATTTTTCAGTTTTTATTGTAAGTTTAATCATTTTCACAATTTGTCACAGATGTCAAATAAAAAATATATTTTTTAAATATCTTTTATTGGCAAATAAAATAATAACTAAAATGTTTTAAATGTTTATTTTATAAGATCAGTTCCATCACAATACATAATATTACATAGATACAAACTAGAATAAAGATATATAATGCATGTCATTCTAAATGATACTCTTCGCAGTTTAACAGACCCCCTTAACCCCCATTTTCAACCAGATTGTTTTCACAATCAATAGACCTTATTTTTATTTAATACCTGCAGTGATCTAAATTACTAATAAATCTTAATATTTTTGAAAATACTAAATTATACAAGCAATGCAATAAAAAAATATTAAAATAAATGATTTCAGGTTTGTATGCAACACACAATCTAGGATAGAGGGTAACACAATTGATAATTACAGGCAAACATAACTTTATGTAAACTATTTAAATGTACATACCATTTCTTAGGTAAAGTTTCTCGTTATGAGTATATTAAATTAACTGGCTGATCCATTTTTCCGATTCAAACTTTTAAAGTGAAAAACTATTTGTCTCTTTATCTTTATCAAACATTTATTGTTCATTTCCATTATGTTGTCAAGTAGTTACCTTATCAGAACAGTCAAATTTTTCCTTTTAGCGGGTTTTGTGGGAAAAAAGTTTTGTTTACTTTTTACTTCATAGTATTTACAGTTGGGCACAAAATAAACCATTTTGAAGTAGTCTTAGAATGGTCTTAGACAGTGAAACAAAATATAAAACAAATTAGATTCGTAAAACAATACTTTACATCTGCAAGCACATTCAAAGACTTGTTTGGGCATAATACGGCATCCACTTTTGGGGCTCTGCCAGCAAAAGCAACATCAAAGTTATTCAACAACAGAAAAAGATACTAAGAACCATCGTTGATGCCGACCTATACCAGTGCATATCTGATATTCACCAGGACCTCGAAATAACGTATTATCAACTTCGCCAGAACTCATAAAGAAGGATTTATTGAACATATGAATGTCTAAGCAATTCAGACAACAAAAACCAAGTAGAAAGACTTTAAGTGAACTAAACCATTTTATTTGCTCTAATAATTAAAAAATTAGTTACACACCGGATCATATAGTGCTAAAAGTCTACATGATAAATACAAGGTGGAAAATCGAGTACCCTATGGAATGTTGTCATGGTTTCGTTTGTAGTTGACATCTGTTCGAGTTTTTCTGTTAGTTGCAAAATAGATACTTGGGAAATTCATTATGAATCGATATACGCCTCGAGAACGTGCCGAAATCGTAAAATTTTTTTGTCAAAATTTTTCCTGGACGCCTTATCTCGAAAAACTTTGATATTGCATATCCGCGAAGGTCTCCCGATTTAACTGTTCCAGACTTTTGGTTATGAGGTTATCTCAAAGATAGGCTATTTGTAAATAATCCTCGAACACTCTAAGCATTAAAAGACAACATCTGGGAAGAAATTAACAGAATACCATCTGTGCGTCGATTCTCGAGCTTGGACGATGTGAGCGTTCCTATAGGAGAGGTGAACGATCACATCCTACAGCGTTTCTCTCGAAGTGGTTTGGCCGTATTCCCGAAACTCGGTGAACGTGATCAAACGGGGGAATAAAGTGCACGGTGTTGCCAACTCTAATATCTTCTTTTTCTTGATTTTTGTAGGCATTTGAACTATATTTTGTTAACTGGATATAATTTTGTGATAATAAAAAAAGAAAATATTAAAATTGTCACCTATCCGTATTGAATTTGACATATTTGGAGAATATTAATTATGAATTAGAAATTAAGAGTGTGATTAAGAGGTCGTTTCGTAGGAGTTTTCTATAATATGATAAAAATATATATATATATTTTTTTATTAAAAGCATAGAAGAGGGAAAAGAAAAACGTACAGCCATTACAGAGTTCACTTTTTTAAGATACTTAATTAAAAATTAAATTTGCAAACCGGAAATTTATAGTATAGGTAGTCGATTTTGTTTTAAATTTTGTGCTAAAGAAAAGTAAGTTTGTATTAATATCAAATAAATAATTTTATTAATAAAAATTCGGTAAAGAAAATTCAATACATATGTTTACAAATATATAGATTAGACTAATTATATAAACTGGAGTGACCGCCTCATAGAAATTTGAAATATTTTCAACTAACTTATTATATAAAGGGTTATAATTTATTTCGAAAAAATTTTTATAACTTTTGTTTACTACCTATGGAATCTGCAACTCTTAATTATCCTTCCTCCGTGCTACCTACTTTAACTAACTGTAGCTTAACTAGATTATTGTCAATACTTATACTTTATTTCAACTTTTCAAATATCACTTTCTCAGTTTAATGGGATTAAATTAACATTTTTAACAATCATTCTTTGTGTTTTTCTAATTTTGTAATTATTTTTACAAAACAAAACCATACAATTTGCTTTCAGTAAAGATATTTGTCATAGAAGACAATTTATAAACTTCTTAACACTGAACACTAATATCAATTTTGGGATTTTTCATAATTTGTATTCCCATTTTAGGCAATAAATATAGCTTAAATGGTACCTACCTACTAAATAGTACGACCCTTATTTATTAGGATTTTGGGATTTTCCCTAATTTACAATTCTCAGAATACGAATAATAGATATGTAGGTATGTATAGGTACCCATGCATTTATTAGAATTACAATAATTGATTTTTGTGATGAAGTACCAAATAATATTTTACTTATGCTAATAAATTATTCACTCTATTGTTATCAATAATGATTTTATTAAAAATATAAAAATACGAAATGTACGAATATGAAAAAAGTTAAAAAAATTACTTAATTACGGGCCAAAAATAATAAATCAGCTACCCCGCATGCGTTTACTAATAATTCTTGAGAGAACACGGCGTTCTCCTACGAAATACCAGTAGAACGATGTTCCTACGACTTTCGTAGGAAGTGAACGTTCCTATGACTTCAAGAATACGGGCTTGACTTCAAGAATACGGGCTTAGCGAATTTCAGGAGAAACACGCCCTCTATTCCTATAGGAACGCCGTTCCTACGACTCAAGAATACGGTCCCTGCTGAAATGTTGGAGAAAGTTATGAAAAATGCTTTATTATTGCATTAATGCTGGAAGTGGCCATTTGGTCGATATTGTTTTTAGTGTGTAACAAAACAAATTTTTAGAGTTTAAATAAATATTTTTCATTTATATTATGACTGTTTTTTAATTAATCTTGCTTTTATATAAAAAACAAATAGGGGACTTTATTTTGCGCCACCTTGTATTAGGTGTAATTCTACTATATTAAAGTTCTAATGTCTGTTTGTCCGTGCCGCGATCTCGGGAATGAGAAAGCCAAAACCTTATCAGACTCAAATATAAGCTAGGGACACTTAGAGAAGCAAAATGACACCAAAATCATGGTATCGTCTTTTGTGGTTCCCGAGATGTAGAATTCGGTCGAAAATTTAAATAAACGAAATCGCCTGGATGACAAAAATTACAAATTACGGCCTACTATATTAAAGTGCCAAATTACCGTTGTTAATCAACACACTTTTCAATCAGTAAGCAATCAACTATGAATTTTTCCATGAATCAACTTCTGGAACACCTGGATCAAGCATCCTATGAATCCATCTTAAATCCTGAAGGTCAGCTTGAAGGAGAAGTGATCATCAAGTTTTTACAATGGGTGGCATCACAATTTTAAATTAAACACTAATGCACGCATAATGTACTACATCTAGTACATTTGTGAATTGTACTAGACTGGCAACACAAGTTTGGCAACCTTGTTTGTGAGCGGCACGCCAATTAATGTGTTCTTTTGCAGTTTGAAGGATCTGTTGGCGTGTTGTCTTTTCTTTTTAGCTTTATGCATTCGCCAAATCGTCTTACTCGTGTTAGTCTCACTCATCATAATGCGCCACAGACACAGTATACTTAGGTATACTGTGTCACAGAGACGCGATCAGCCAGAGGGCAATGATGTACCAAAAAATGAAAATAAAAATATTAAAAATAAATTTATATTTTTATGTTATTTATGTAATTTTAAAATAAAGTGTTTATACCAAATTTAACTGGGTGTTCACTACACAAATGAACCAATGGAGAAACTGCCCCTGTTCTAAAGATACATGGCTTTGATCAATACGAGTCATCAACAAATCACAAAATTCCAGTCGTCAATTTGGATCATCTTCTAGTAGCTCTTGGACAGCCTGCATTTTATATGGGCGTTTTTTTATATTTAATTATTTTTATAACCGTTTTGTGATTAAGATTACTATCACGGGCCAGTTGACAGGCTGGAGTGACTGGATTTTCTTCTATAGCAAGCAACACATTCAACTTCGTGTCGTCATCGACAACAGCTTGCCTCTTTCTCGGTACTTTTCTGACATGACCCATTCCTCGATATTGTGCCTCTATTTTACTGATAGTACCTTGATTTATTGGTGGCAAGTCAGGATGCGACTCTCGAAACAGGCGAACAACCATAGATATATAACCAAGACAGATAAGATTATTTACAAAAATTTTGAAGAATGAACGGTGGTGTCCGCGGTAGAAACTCAATAATCGGATTGAACATTGATGCCAAGTTTACGTGCTTTTAACTATAGATATATATAACCAATATAGATTACACAATTTCTGAAGTCAACGCGGATGATCCTCGACAGAAATGCAATATTTGGATAAAATTAAAATATTGATGCGATGTTTTTAACTGTAGTAATGTTATTGCGTTTGCTTGAATTACTGTTAGGTCTTTAAATTGTCCAAAAAAAAAAATAATGTCTGACAACAGCGGAAGTAGAGTAGACCGCAATTGTGGAGGGTCGTATATTGTTTCATTCATAAAAATTCCTTCGATACAGTACTAGTCCAGGAGCCAGTGAATTTTTTCGTACTTGTTTTCCCGGTCCGTGTATATTTAAATAATCTATTCCCGGTGAACTGTATATTTAAAATGGAAGACCAATCTATTAACAAAAGTAAGCCAGATTGAATTCGCGCATTACGTCACATCGATACAAGTGAAATTGTTTACAAAGTGCCTTTGCAGGTCTATTTTGTCAATTTCATGTATTTGTTTTTAAATCATGTTAAATTACTATTTTTGAAACTCAACAAGGAGAAAATCCAATTAACTCTTCCGTTGTGTATATATATATATATATATATATATATATATATATATATATATATATATATATATATATATATATATATATATATAGAGTGGAAGGGTAGTCTTTGCTGAATATTATCGTAAAATTCAAACTAATTTATTGGGGGCAGCAGCAATATGTAATAAAGAAAACTCTTTAAAGATGATCCAAGCTTTCGGAAATTTAATTACTTATTTCCATCTTCAGGGAATCTATAAAAGGTGTGGTGTGTCTTCATAAGAACTTAATATTATTAAGAGAGTGAGTTACTTACATCTTTGTGAGGATGAATTACTAATAATGTTAAATATTTTAAAATTTACGATTGTGATGCACATATAGAACTTCTATTACACAGTTTTACAATATAAGTTTAAATTATTGTGTTTAAAATTCAGTTACATAGAATTATGTCGTTTGAAATTTAACTGTTATGTCAAAATTTATGTCATAAACAACTAATGACATAAATTTTGACATAACAGTTAAATTTCAAACGACATAATTCTATGTAACTGAATTTTAAACACAATAATTTAAACTTATATTGTAAAACTGTGTAATAGAAGTTCTATATGTGCATCACAATCGTAAATTTTAAAATATTTAACATTATTAGTAATTCATCCTCACAAAGATGTAAGTAACTCACTCTCTTAATAATATTAAGTTCTTATGAAGACACACCACACCTTTTATAGATTCCCTGAAGATGGAAATAAGTAATTAAATTTCCGAAAGCTTGGATCATCTTTAAAGAGTTTTCTTTATTACATATTGCTGCTGCCCCCAATAAATTAGTTTGAATTTTTTTTATATATATATATATAAATAAGATAAATTAACTGAAGTTTTATTAGTAAAGTATTAATACTAAAATTTTAATGTAATTTACAGAAAATAGCTAGGTATGTATTTGTTTTTAAATAATTTGATAATTTATGAAAAAAGGGAGTAAAAGTGGAATGACCAGTGGCCAGTAGGTCAGTCAATACAAAGTATCATATATTTCTATTATAACATAACTAAAATACCTACATCTTTTAATCATAAGGACATAAGTTAAAAACCATTTTAATATATGCATTAGAATGAAGTAATAATAACTTAAAGAGACGAGGTCTTAAAGTAATAGCTGGTACAGCATGTTTTTTAAACGTTTCCTTATTGCTGCTAGAATGAAATCACTTACTATTAAATGTGCTCTAAAAACGGCATTTATAGCAGTCAGTGTTCAGTCTTAGGATCTCTTCCTAAAGCCCTCATCCAAGCTGCATACATATTAAAAAATAATTAAAAAAAAAACATATTATATACCTATATAGTTTTCGGTTCTGGGTGCCCTAAAAGAGGACAGCCGACAATTTGGCTCAGATAGCTAAAACCCAAAAGTCACACCCCGAACCAGGACGTATTGCTATCCTTTTAAGTAAAAAATAACTACAAATAACTTACCTGAAAAATGAAGGCGTCTAACTTTACACCAAATAAACCATACAGTTTTTCCCATTGTTGCAAGCACTTGATGACGATTAGGTAGATATCAACTAGAAGCATGTACTTAATGGTTATAAAGCTTATTTTAACACAAAAAAGAATAAAGCACTAGTCGAAAAGCAGCAATCAAATATAAATAGACCACAATATTAAAATTCAAATTAAAAACTATATAAAAGACAAATACTCTAAAAGCGCAAAAGATCAGAACCAAATAAAATGAATAACCATAATAACCTAAAAATCACACTAAAATTGCAAAAACTATTACTGTAAAATCATGAGATTACGTCAATAATGCATATGCGTCGGAGTATCGCAAATGTCAAAAGTACAGTGTTTCCATGAAAATTTAGCTATATTTTTAGCAGTATTATAGAACCATTTCTACCACGCGCATCCAACGATATTGGCGTTCCACAGTTCACTGTATTTTCCTCACACCTCTAGTATAAATGATTTGACATAACGAAACTAACAATAATTATAATTAATGTTATATATTAATGTAGTAATAAGTGATTCGTGAATTCTAAATAAAACAATTATTATATAAAAGTGTAAAAGGAAATGTAATTTATTTCCCTATTTTCTTCTGTAATATCTTCAATTATTATGTTTAATTTCTATAAATAAACCAACTGGTTAGGTGAAACATTGTGATATAAGATTTTATTTATGTGTCCTATGCGTACACTTGAATATACAAAACACCTGGAACATTCTTAAAATAATTGTGGTCGTAGAAATAATTGTGTACATAACTCGTTTGAAAGTGTATTTTATGCACTTGCCAAATATATTATCCATACAGATTAATCAGACTATTTTTTTTACTTAACTTCAGTACATCTCTTACTACTAAAACTATTTTTATCAATGGAAAAAAAGGGCAGTGTTCTCGTATGTTTTGACGCATTTTCGGCCTCAGCCCATCGGATCCCCCCTCTAAATATATATGAATTTTGCTTAGAATTGCTAATCCTACAATTCTCTATTCGTGTTTGCTGACTGGGAAAATAAATACCGAAAATCGTCACTGTCTCCTGGACTATACAATAGATGATGATGAGAACTTCACAACAAATACACTTTTATGAATGGCTAGTTGGGGATGTGCGAACAACTTCATCCAATCATCATCAAAGTTTCGATCTTTACCGTTTCAGTTAAATAATTTTCACCAGTTTGCAACAACACTTTGTATTGAACGCTGAATACCGCAACTACAAACTAAATTTCTCTTTTCGAATGTGTATAAACATTAGCAAAAAATAGCAAATACCAGTTGTGGCAAAAAATGGTTTGGAATTTTTTGTGAGGACATCTCTAAAGTGTAAGGTTTACATTCTAAAACTAAACAACCAACATTTTCAGCAATTGTTACTTTGAAAATAAATTAAACGTTTTAATTACGTTTTGATTTTATGCAACGCCAAAACGCACTAGAAACTAAAATTTGATAAGTACGCTGGATTTCTCGTTCCATCAGCTTTGCAATGAAGGGTCACAAGTCACAGGAATTCATTTGAAAAAAACATGTTGAGGGTGGTTTCAGCTACCCCTGAAAGGATGGTCAGGTGGTTAGGCAAGTAAATTTTATTTATAAGTACTTTAAATTCTAGGAATTTTTTTATTATAAAAATAGTTTTACATTCAAAACTGTTAACAATTGAAATAGAAAGCCCTCAAGTATAATATTATTAAAAAAACATATTCTTTATTACAATTTTATGTTCGTATTCGTTAATTTACTTCTGTCATTATTTAAACAGATTTCTTTAAGATAGTCCTCTAATGTATTTTAAAGATCCGTTTAAATAATGACAGAAGTAAAGAAGAAAATATTTTTAAAGGCCGTTAAATATAAAGGAATTGTTACAGAATAGACCCCTTTATAAGTTTGTACGAGAAATAAGTTAGAACCTTAGATTAAAGAGACCGAAGATGTAACATTGCACACTGCGCATGTTGTCTATTTTAAGCCAAAGTAACCCACCAATTGAAAATCATTGTTCACGACGCCACCCGAATTGCTCCGATTTCCATTCAGCGATCACACCTCCACCTGAGTTTAATCACCATTGACAGCAGTTTTTTGATTTATTTGTTGGTATTTTAGCAATTTAAAGTGTTCTAGTTATTCAATTTCAAGTTCAAAATGTCACGATGTATCTTGAAAAATTGTATGTACTTATAATACAAGTACTACTGTTATGAATATATTCGTTTTCAGCGGTAAATATTTATTAACGTTTTGACATAAAGCGCCATGATTCTCTGGGCTGAATACTTCAGATCCGCATTAAGGGGTTTCAATAAATATTAAGCATCAGAAATCAGATTTTATATTACTTACATAAATTTACAAAAGGGTAAAATTTTGAACATTTAATTTAAATAAATAGTAAATAGACATTATTGCTAACGAAATTTTGTATTTAAAATTAGTTTTATAAGAATGTTTTCTAAAGGTAGTTTTTAGCCCTTTTTGGTAGATAAATAAGAGGTAAAGAATCATAGTTGCTAGCTAAATTTTATTTTTATAAGGTATTTTTATAAGAATATTAGATGAAATACAAGATGACCTACTTAAAATTTCAAGGTTCATCTTATTTGCGGTCAAATCGAAAGTGACATTGAATTTTCAGTCTTAAAACAAGGTAATCTAGTATAAGCTAAAAAAAATACTAAAGTTACAGGAGTTAGGTCCGATTCCACCGTTGTGTTAAACGGAGATTAAAATGACAGTGTTAATGTAAAAATATCATTTTAAACTTCGTTTAACACAACGGTGGAATCGACCCTTAGTCACGTTAATAAAATGTTACATTACAAACCCCTAAACAACTCGAACATAATTTTCGTTTACTAAAAAAAATTCAAAATTAGCAATATTTATTTATTATACAAGCGAATGCGATTTCAAAGATAACTGGATCAAAAAATCCGAATCTCTAAATTTTGGAGCTAAATGCTCAGATAAAAGCAAGCGACCGATAGGGGTTACAAAAATAATCGATTTATCGATAATTCTGATATTTTTTAATGAAAATCGATTTATCCGCTGTTTTTAATAAATTATTTTCGTTTTTTTTTTAAGATAATGTATTAATCGATTTTAAAGAAATACAAAAAAAGTAGATTTATTCAAAATAATCGATTTATCGTTTAATCGGTTTTTTAATTATTTGATTATTTTAGATTTTTCAAAGATATTATATGAAAATAATCGATTGAATATAATCGGTTATTTTACATAATCGATATTTTGGTTATTTTTTTAAAATTATCGATTTATTGGATAATCAGCTTTTAATAATCAATTATTTTCGATAATCGAATAATCAATTTCAAAGGAAATATGAAAAAATGGTTATTAGAAAATAATAGATAATTTTTGGAAAATCGATTTATCATAGAATCGGCTTCTTAATTAATTGGTTATTTTCGATTAGGCGATTATTTTGGAATTATTGATTATTTTTGGTATTTCAAAGATAATCGAATTATCGATTTTAAAGAAAATACAATAAAAATAGATTATTGATAATAATCGATTGATCGAAAATAATCGATTATTTAAAATAATCGATCATTCTGTTTTTTTTTTTAATCGATTTGTCAGTTAATCGACTTTTTAATTAATCGAATATTTTTGAAATACAATAAAATAGATTATTGGTAATAATCGATTTATCATAGAATCGGCTTCTTAATTAATTGATTATTTTCGATTAGGCGATTATTTTGGAATTATCGATTATTTTCGGTATTTCAAAGATAATCGAATTAACGATTTTAAAGGAAATACAATAAAAATAGATTATTGATAATAATCGATTGATCGAAAATAATTAATTATTTAAAATAATCGATCATTCTGTTTTTTTTTAAATCGATTTATCAGTTAATCGACTTTTTAATTAATTGATTATTTTTGATTAATCGATTATTTTCGATTTTTCAAAGATTATCGAATAATCTGTTTCCATGAACGAAAAAAAATGGTTTATTTGAAAATAATCGATCATTTAAAATAAACGATAATTCTATTTATATTATATTTTGTAAACACTGATTTATCGGTTAATTGGCTTTTTAATTAATCGATTATTTTTGATTTTTCAAAGATAATCAAGTAGTCGATTTTAAAGGAAATGACAAAAAATATATCGTTTGAAAATAATCTATTGATCGAAAATAATCGATTATTTTCAATTATCGATAATTTATTTCGATAATCACTCATCCCTAGCGACCAAATGACTTTTAATAGATTTAAATTTTAAAATGTTATTTGGTTTCAGACATATGCATTTCTAGAGTTTTATGTGACTCATCCTTTATAATAATTAATATTCTTAAAGAAAGAAGCCTTAATATACTTTTTCTGAGGTTACAATACAAAACAGCATTTTCTCATTTTGACTAATTTTTAATAATATGTAATAGCCGTAGAAAAAATATAATGTTCAACTCATAAGGGTAGATCTGTAGTATTAGCCTGCGCACATGCTATTTTTATAATACTCGTAGACAATGAGTAACATTTTTTGCTCTATTAACAATATATTCTGTTTCAACATTTTACTGTAATCTCTTGCAGAAAAGTCCGTAGTAAATAAACGCTAACGAAATATTCTATAAAAGGTCTTCTCTTTACATAAAATGTCGTGGCATCTGTTTGATATTAAAAAATCACGATAATTTGATTTCATAATACAAAATTCGATTAAACACCTTTTAAATAAACCTAATAGTTTATTAAGATGCTAATAAACAAAGTCCGGTCCCTGTCACAGAGTTCGGGTCGCCGCGTGTCGCCGCCCAGTTCCCCCACTCCGTTAACCCTTCTTTAGAAATTGACAACATTTGCGCAGGTTTAAAACCGGTGTATGTTATATCTCTGGTCTCTTTTATCTAAGGTTAGAACCGATGTATCGTTATGTTAAAATAAAGGAGAAGCATATCCAACATAGAGAAGATAAATGTAGAATAAAACATAAATAAGAACTTCACTTTGATAAAATGATGTTGGAAGATGGACCCATATCTCATTTAAAATAACAGAGCCTGCAACAAAAAAATGTCAATGAACATCTATTTTCCTTGTATTTTAATTATTGTAAAACTCATATTTATTAAAAAATCTTTTGAAGTTATGTCGATTTATTTATTTATTTGCTTTGTTTAGGAAGGGGGTAAATATAAAAGAAATTCTCTTCACAGAAGTGTATAATCGACACTTAGTACAGGTACAGTTCACATTAATCTAGAGATGATAATAATAATAATTATTACAGTATCAAAACGAGATTAAAAAAAAATCATTCTGGTCAAATTATAATAATTAGAATATCTAGAATGCCATTTTAAAATACAATTAGTTAAAAAATAGCTCAACATTTTTTCAAGGATAACAAAAATTGCATGTTCTCATGTTGTGAGTAAAAAAATTAATTAATTATCATTATCTTTGCTAACAATTTGTAAACGTTCGTTATTTTAAATTATTTGACGAAAGCATGTTGAAAATTATATGCTGTGTTCCTATTATCGGCACGTGGAATTGTGAAACCTGGTACAAATTAATCGTCACGTAGCATCAAGTTTAGAAAAATGTAATCGTGTCTACCCTTACACAATTTAAATTACTCTTGTTTGAATTTTATTCAATAATATGATGTATGGTTGATAATACCGGCATAAAGTGATCAAAAGGAGGTGAAATTGAAAAGAAAACCGTTATATAGTTGTGTCCTATAATCAATCAAAATGTAAACCTAAGAAATCTCTCCAAAATAACAAATCAAATAATATAAATGAGAAATGATGCTAGACAAAAAATTATCATTAAGAGCAATTCGTACCTCTCGCGAAAAGTATTTTTCTAATGTAAAATTGTATTTATATGTGCGCTACTGGGAATATTTCGCGATATTATGTGTCTCGAGAATATTAAGAGCTCTAAATTTTTGCAACGATAAGGCAGCACTGTAGAAACATTTAAGAAAAAAGGTGAGAAACTCGTGCATGAAACACTACTAGGTATTTATTAAATACAGAAGGGTGTGTTAATTTTTTAATTCCTTTTAAAAATTATCAAAATGAAGGTTTTTTCATCCTAAGTTTTATTATTTATTTTAAGTTCAAATTATTCAATCTTTTCAAATAGAACACCTTAATATTATTTTAAAATAAAATCTATATATATAAAATTGTTTGTCCTGACTGACTGACCTATCAACCTACAGCCAAAACTACTGAGTCTAGAAAGCTGAAATTTGGAACATAGGTTTATTTTATAACATAAGCTTCTAAGAAAGGATTTTTGGAAATTTTAACTTTAAAGGGGGGAAATGGGAGGAAATGGGGGAGGGAGCTTTTAATGAAACTCTTTGTTCTTTAAAGTTAGAAACATGAAAATTTAAATTACAGCTACTGAGCATAAATAAATAATGACGTGTTTCAGGGTTTTTGGATTTTTTACATTTTAAGGGGGGGAAACGGGGGGTGAAAGTTTGTAAGGGACTATCGATTTTTTTTGTTCTCTATTAAGTTAGAAACATGAAAATTGGAATTGCAGCTACTGACTACAAATTATTAATGACGTGTTTCAGGGTTTTTGGATTTTTACATTTTAAGGGGGGAAATGGGGGGTGAAAATTTATTTGGGAGTATCCATGTTTTGGTTCTCTTTAAAGTTAAAAACATGAAAATTGGAATTGCAGCTACTGAATACAAATTATTAATGACGTGTTTCAGGGTTTTTGAATTTTCACATTTTAAGGGGGGAAATGAGGGGTGAAAATTTATTTGGGAGTATCCATGTTATGGTTCTCTTTAAAGTTAAAAACATGAAAATTGGAATTGCAGCTAATGAGTACAAATTAATAATAACGTGTTTTACCGAAATGATACCTTAACGGTACCATTGCGGAAGGCGCGACAGACGACAACAGACGCGACTGAGATCGGTCTTTTCACATCTGAAGACATTCAATTATATAAAACACATTTCGCATGGCGCGACACTTCCGAGAGACATATCTCGACGATACTTTGGATCGGTCTCCGGGCAAAACGTTTGCTGCGTGTCGCACTCGAGGTCACTGTCCTCAGATATCGCTTGTATTTGGAGGTGATTAGTCGATATTTTATAGAATTGGTAGTTGGAAAGTTCTTTCGATCTAGGCAGTGTTGCCAGATGCTGGTACAGTATAGGTGAAAAAAAAAAAACCGTAGATCTGAACAGTAGATTTTAATACATGGGGAAATAATTATAATTTGCAGTGTAGTAAATAAAAAAAGTATATAGGAAACGAAAAATAAACATTTTTCTATCCAAATCAGAAAGTAAACAAAGAATAAAAACAAATAATAACATTTTTAATATATACTTAACGTACGTAAAAAAAAAACAATGAAAAATAATAGGTACCTACTTCTTTTAGATCAGTCTGAATCAGATACTTCAAAATCGTTGTGTTTGGCATGCATGTTCTTTTTATGATGCCCTATTAATTCTTTGTTTCATTTTAAATAAAAACAAACCTACAATAGTGGCTGAAGAATAAGACAAACTTAATAAATTAAGAACAAAATTTGCTAGAGATAAAAACAGTGGATCTACTTAAAAACACTAGGTCTGGAAACGCTGATCGTTCCCTCGAATGATTGTCTGCGGGTGTCGTGTCACCGGTCTCCTTGCTTCCCAAATGTACGGAGCATAATATTCATGCATTTGTCGTCCTTGGGGTCGTCTCGGTGGTCTCCTGTCGCGCCTACCGAAATGGTACCTTTAGGATTAAAAATGCTGCTGCCCGATTCGCCTATCGTATTATTTGCTACTACCTGCTTGGTACCCAGTTGATATCCACTCACTATATCGTAGTTAGAAATTCCTTAGCTCCTATTGTGTAAAATTATTATTTTTTTTCCTCTTCTATAAACTTTTATTTCTTTTGGACGACACAAGTGTGACATTACCTTAATGTATAGTTTATTTATCAAATTTATTTTTATTTATTGAATTGTTTATTTAATGTATGTATTTTTTATTGAATAAAGCAGATTATTATTAATATTAAAGGAATTATCTTTATAATATCATGTTCGGGCTTGTGCAATACATTCTTAAAGACCTCCGCAATGGCTGGTAAAATAGACTGCTCTCCAATTGTGTGGGGTTTCCCCGACTTCGCTATTAGCAAAGATATATTATAGGACGTCTTGCATACATCGATCTTATATGGACTGCCTTTTTTCTAGTTTTTCTTTAAGTGTTTGAAAGAATGACAAGGGCTTACTTTTTTTATAAAGATGTACTATAGATAAGTGGCCCTCCTTTTTTAAAGGCATCTTTACTGAATGCTTTTTTACTTATGAGACACATCGGCAAGTGTTGATTTGATAGAGAGAGAATAAATTCAAACTTCAAGTAGTCCAAACTGTATTGTCTGCATTTTTTTTCGTGTCTGTTATCATAAAACACGCAGTAAACTAGCAAATAAAAAAAAGTTTAAGAAACTACTTAAAAAACAATAATAAAACTGTTAAATTTGCACACGAGCTTTTTTTGATCATACCTAGGCACTGGATATTTTTTAGGTATGCTCACGAAATTACTCATTGATAAACTTTGATATAATTACTGTAATATAGAACATTTGTATTAGGTACCAATCAGTAATAAACAAAAACAAAGATAACTGAACATTTATAATTTTAGGTAACTAAAGTAATTTCAAAAAATATTAAAACGATTTTTGGTACTTACTCTGCTACTGTTTCATAAATTGCAGAAACGTATGGTTACGCTATTAACGCGCGTAGGTAACTAAGCACTTTGTAAAGTCTTTTTCAATCGGTTTATTTTAATTAACTTTATTAAATGTTATATTTTATACTCTTTGATTAAACTATGTAATCACTTTGTAATATCTTAAATGTATTATCATTCAAGCTCCAACGAATTTTAAAACATTAAGTAACTTTAATCTGTTATTTATTTACTTTTAAGGGCCGGTTGTACAATAAGCAGTCAAAATGTAAATTTAGTGTGACATTTGTACTGTAATCGGATAATAAAACTCCGTTCAAAAAAATAATCATTAAAAACTTAAGTAATTGTAAAAAATGCCTATTTTTATTATTTTGTTTCAATAGAATAGTCATTATTTAAAATAAAGTTATTTGTTTTTACCACAACCCTGGAGCTGCACCCAGTATTTATGGACCTGTCTGCCATTGGATTTAACGGTGTACACGGTGGCAGTGTGGTTAGCTGGTTGTGCTGTTTGTACCACGACCACTATCCATACTTCCTTCGTGAATATCGTTGATGCAACATGAAGATTATACCAAGATGGAGTAATTGCTGTTCGTAACCACTTATTATTTACTGAGATGCACTTAAAAAATTCCCATGTGCTCTTGTTATTAACGTTAATTCGATTAAAATAGGTTTCTAATATTATTTTTTTTTATTATGTGATTTCTAGTAGATAATTAATTATCAGGATGAATTTACGGTTTTTATGAACGCTATAGAGAAGAGCCAGTAGTGTGAATAATAATAAGTTTCTTGATAATTCTGTTACCTTTTGAAAACAATTGGTTTTTCCATTTTTCATATTATGTTCATTATTTATGTCTAGAATAAAAATTGTTGAGGTTTTCATAACGATAATAAATTTGTTTATAAATATAATTCTCGTTTCAAGATACTTAACGATCCTTTTTTTATTTCAGAGCTGCCTATGTGTCTTTCGGGGGCTTACTCATGCGTCTACAGGGAGATGCCAACAATTTACACAGTTTTGAAGTTGACCAACATATGTACCTCTTGATGAAGAAAATATTCATGTAATTCCTTTACTTTAAGACTTTTAAGTCCAAACTGTTAGTCCGTAAGAAAGTTTTAAATAAAAATTTTGTAATTTTGTGTTTGTATTTATTCTAAAATATAAGGATGGCACGAAAACTGCCAACCTTGAAGGTAGCATCAAACTTCTGTAGTCAACACACTATAGACTGCCAAACACATTATAGACGATGCTAAAAAATTAGATGGACAATATCCAGCTTATCTCCATTTAAATCGCCAGGACCTGACGGTATCTAACCAGCCCTACCTCAGTGGGGTCTGGAAGAACTCACTCCGCACCTGGTGGGTATATTCAGATCCTCGATGGCTAGATATATATTTTATATCCATGAGATATAATTTATAGACATGCAAATGTCCATAAATAATAGTAATTATATAGCAAATTATTAAAAAATTACGCCATTGTGGCTAATAGTACCGTTCAGATATTTAAAATTAATTTTTTAAGGTGTATTCAATATCCCATGAACATCCACTAAATATATCAAAGTCTAGGCGCGAACGCAAACCATCGTGGATATCCACTAGATGTTATTTGATTCTGCTTACTAAGTATAGATGGCGATACCACTATCGCATCTACTCATGCTCGACCCGCCGTAATAGAGTTCGATCGAAATGTTTGTTCTACAGACTCCATTAGAGACTGGAGTCGAGAATTTCCATTTATTGCTGAAGAGTTCTAATAAGGATGACTTTCTCCTTAGTGGGCAAAATATTTTGAGTGTTGAAAATATTTTATATCTCTGCTATTTTCTTTCGACGTTATTCAATAATCATTGGTTACTTATAGGGATGTCGATTTTTCCAAAAAAAAATTGATTTTTTTGGATCGATCTAGATCGCGCTTTTAAAAATCGATCCACTAAAAGATCGTTAATATTAAAATCGATCTATGAAAAATCGATTTTTCGATTTTTTTTTGTTTTAGCTTGTAAAAAAATTAACACAATTTAAGTTTACTTTGTTTATTTTAATCTAAACACCAATTTTTCTCTCCGAACAATTCAAAAACAACAGCCTATCAAATCTTTCAGGAGTCAGCCTGCTTCTGTCTTCGGTTAGGATTTGGCCTGCTTCTGAAAGAAGCCTTTTAGATGGTACCGATGTAGCAGTAATACAGAAGTATCGTAGAGCTATTTTATGAAGGTTCACAAACATTTGGAAGTTCCAAAATGTAGTGGGGTTTGTTTTTTTCAAATCTTCCAATGGTTGGTTTAAATAAAAACCACCAAAAATGCCGAAACAAAATTCCCGTCCGGCGTGCGTGCAATAAAAATGGAGGTTAGGTTAATTTATTTTCTGCTTTTTTTCTTCTTGTCATTTGTCATTAATTATTGGTCTCTTACCGTTTAGGATTTACGTGTCTGCTTACGTACAGCAGGATGAAAGAAATTGGTTCAGGTTAGAACGAAAACTGAATCGTAAAAATTTTAAATAAAGTAGAAAAATCGGCTTCGATTCGCCGAGTAGGTGAATCGATCTCCGGATCGATTCTATGCTCTCGAATCGATCCAAAAAAAAACGATTTTACTACTAAAAAAGATCGATCTTCTGATTAATCGATCTCAAAACGACGTCCCTAGTTACTTACGAACCTCTACTAAAGATACCCATAAAATATTTTGTTGAATATATCCGAATATCTTCTATATCCTGGGATATAGACGGACATTTGGTTGGATATCCATATTGGATATATTGAATATCCCACAAAATATATTCTGTGGATATCTCTGGGATATCTTGTATTTTCTGGAAGATACCCATTAGATATTTTGCTGAATATCCATTAGGATATCTTCTATATTCTGGATATAGACGGACATTTGGATATCCATATTAGATCCACGGAATATTTCTGATATCCTGTAGATATATTGGATATCCACAAAAGATATTCTGTGGATATCTCTGGGATTTGGTGTGTTGTCTGGGTATTCGTGTACTAGAACAAATTCAAAAAACAGCATGTCTCAACATGATAGGAGTCATGAAAACAACACCGACCAGAGCCATAAATTTGGCTTTTACGCCATTCAATAAGACTGATTACGGCTTTAAATATGGAATCCGCTGTCGCTGATACAACTTCTATTAGTCCAAAGAATGAGTCTACAACCTTTTTTTCTATTTGGCTAAAATATCTTACTATAATAACTAAACATTTTTTTGCTGAAATGTCGGTAGTCTCGTCTATTATAATAGAGAAAAAACACTTTTTTAAAATATCTGCTAAGGCAGCCTGAGAAAAAGGGCCAATCTTATTATTCACTAGACTTGCCGCTTTAGTTCGAGAGCATTTCACTGATTGTAAGACAGATTTTTCTGGTAGAGAGCAAATAAATTTGGGTAAATGTTCAAATAGTACGAATGATAGATTGTGCTCCATAGCAAACATTACTAATTTTAGCTCAGTTGATTTTACTTCTTTGTTAAATAGATTACTGGGGACCTTCGCCAAAGTTGTGGGTATGTCTACTGTACCTTGAAGCTTTCGTTCATTTTTCTTATGAATCTCAGATTCGGAGTGTCGTTGCAAGTGTTTCTTCCCGCCAGAAAGAGACTTGTTGCAGAAAGTGCAATATGCTTTTTGGGATTTTTCTGTTAGCCATTTAAATTCCTGAAAAAAATCATATAATAATTTTTTTTTGCGCGCCGAGTTTCAATCTCATCCAATAAATAACAGCTTACCTTAGTAGGTTATTGTTAAATAATGGAAATAAATATATATTATACATCATGTTAGCACTTACTATTTTCCAATTTTCTCGGTACTTCACATCATAAATTTTACGTTTACGCGCCGTTGGATCGCTATCCACTTTCATAGAGGAATCCTGGGCGTTTTCATTGGATTGATCATCAAATTCATCGCTACTGGTTTGGCTTTGGTGTGAAGTTGAAGCCTGATCCGTTTCTGATTGTTTCACAATTTTCGTACGAATAATGAATCTAAAATTTTAAATCGATTCCTTGAAATAACAAACTGAGTTATTTAAATGTAAGACCGAACCAAAAAATAATGTCCATAAATTAAATTTTAGAATTTTTTATGAAATAGGTTTGGCTCTTTTTCGCACAAGAGGTAGATCTTTGAATAGCCTTTATATTGCATAAAAAATATTCCTGTAACTGGAGCCCTTTTGTCCTACTAATCAAAGAAAATTTTAATCATGGTTATTATTTTTTGTGGTACATACCTACGAATACTACCAAGAAATCTTGAAAGCTAACGATATATACAAATCACACTTACCTATCCATTTTCAAAATAAAATACAAAAAATACTATTTCAGCCTTAGTACTATTAGGCAATAATCAATGTAATCACAAAAGCGAAGAGCAGATAAATAAAACGATAGACAAAACAAAGGAATCAAAAATAAACTCAGTTCTCAGTCCCAGGAATAGGAATATAACTCTGTGAATTACTCATGTCAATCATGGGAATCACCGAGAAGCGGCGCCATCACGCGAACTGTCGCGAGCTGACCAACCGCGAAATCCCAGAAGATAACAGTCTTTTTCTTCTCATCATGCTCTGTATGTTGCCAGGTCGAGCAAGGGTTGAATAATTCGCTAATAGATGGCACATCTATTAATTTGAATGTAAATGTAGAATAGTTTTAACTGAAGTTGAACCAAACACGTGTGTTAGATTAAATTCAAATGTATGTATTCGTATCGTATTTGTATTTTATTTCGGTTCGTATAGTACTTTATTATGTCTGGTATTCAATTCAATTTCGTACTGAAAATGGGGTAGTTTTTAAAATGTAGTACTTGCGTACTGAATGAACGTTTTTTGTACTGAATTCAGTACAATTGTACCGAAACGGCAACACTGTCGAAAGGTATAACCGTCTTGCTGATTCACTAGCCAAGAAAGCAGCCAATCAAATACTTTTTGGACCTGTCCCTTCTATCAGTGTTGCCGTTGCTATTACAATTGTAACAAATCTATTACTAAAAAAGTTCATTAGTACGTCATTTTAAGAAAAAAGGAAAAATCTATTACTTTTTAAAATATCGAAATTTTATGAGTGGCTCTATCCAAGCTTTAGAGACCATACTTGAAAAATTTAGAAATCTATATGTTTATTATGTGTGTTTTCTTGTTTCAACAAATCCAAGATAGGCGTCACTTTATTATAGATTATTTTTTTTGTTATGGGTCAGTGATTACCACCAACCTCCAGCATTTCAGCATAATTTATATTTTGTTTATAATAACGTAGAAGCCCTCATTTTATATTTAAAGTACGACTATAGCTATTTATACATGTAATAACTTCTTCTTTAATAAATAAATAATATTAAAACCAAATTAAGAAAACGTTTAAATATGGAAACATGTAATTCCATTAATTTTAACTAAGCAGTTATTGAATGAAAATAACTGATGGAATTTTGAGCCGAATGACGCTTTGTTAAATTATAATGAAAATGATAATTTACAATGTGCAGAAGACATGATATTTTAAACATTTATTTACATGTGTATACATTATGGGTCGTGTGATTGAACGCTTACGTTATCCGTAACTTATACGTTAGGCCGAGTTTTAACAGTAACAAGGCAAGTTCGTACGATGGAAAACTTGTTCCAACACATTACGGTTATTTTCCGCCTGTTATGTTCTAATTTAACAGGTTACCATCATACGAACTTGCCTCATTACTTTTAAAATTCGGTCTAACATGTACGTTACGGATAACGTAAACGTTCAATCATATGACCCTATGATTGACAACCTTTGTTAATTTTAACAGGTCTGTTATTTTATAAACACACAGAAATAACAACTTATTCACAAATAACGTGTCTGTTAAAAATAACATTACTTGTCCATCATAACCCCTTATACGTCCTTACTTATTTTTGTTTGAAAAAAAAAAATTATTTTTATAATTCTGGTTTTTCTTCATTATACTGTTTGAAATTTATTATTTTTATTAACCAAAACGATATATTTGATAATACAAGGTTTCATTGTTATTTAATATTAGTTCTGGTACATTTATGTTACTTTAAAATATTATCTATTATGATTTTATTACCTTTTGGTCCAAAATTCTATTACGAAAAAATTAATTGGTGTGGCAACACTGCCTTCTATTGGTCTGACAAAATCGGTCGTGACAGACCTAATCAAAGAACATTTCCTTGTGAAATTCAAGGAAAGATAAAACCAGAAACTGCAGAGTTGCCGGGGAGTTCTTAAGTTATCCTGACAACATTGCAGCAAACAAATACTTGACTATGACTAGACAGAATCTGCGCCTAGTCAGAGGCATTCTTACTGGTCATTGCCAAGTACGAAAGCATCTCCATATCATGGGGATGTCAGAATCCGCACTCTTCTAAAGGTGCGAACAAGAAGATGAGACCATCGAGCATATCCTTTACGATTGCTCGACGCTCTCATTTATTAGAAGATTTGTGTTCGGCGAGTATCGGCTAACACCGGCCGATATAAGAGAAGCACCTCTTGGCGACGTTGTCAACTACATTAAATCTGTAGGTTGGCTCACGAGCTAGGAGGTGCCTATCTTCTCAGAAGGATGCACAATGGGCCTAATGAGTCCTAAGGGCCGTGGGGTAACCAGTGTTGCCGTTTGGGTGGAAATTTCCCCATTGGGTGGAAATTTTGACTCTGGTGGGAATTTTGGGTGGATACAATATTTTTGGGGAATTTGTTCCCATGAGGCTCCCATAATGACTTTAGGGCGAATTAATCTTGGATTTCCTTTTCTTTAATAAATAGATAATATTTATTTATTACACTAGGGGTGAGATTACAGAACGTCTGCAACTTTGCAGATCTGCAAATGTGGAGGCAACTTTGCAGATCTGCAAATATGGCGGACTTACAGATGCAAGTATCCAAAAAATATCTGCAAATTCGCAATATTTATTACCCCTAACAACACTAAATCCAAATCCACCATTAAGAAGGTTAGAATAACATCCTACAACCATGAAGTCTTCTGTTTCTTTTGATTAAATACAGTTCATGGTGTCAGATTATCGAGTTTTTAAACATAGTAATGGATTTGGGTTTAGTGTTGTTGGGGATAATAAACCACAATAAATATTGCGAATTTGCAAAACTTTTTTGGAATACGAAAACTTGATACATGCACATGTAAGTCCGCCATATTTGCAGATCTGCAAAGTTGCAGACGTTCTGTTATCTCACCCTAGGTCAGTAATATGAAATTATGTCATATTTTATGTTTTGACACATGACATTGGTTTATGTTTAGACCAGAGATAAGGGAGATATCTCTGGTTTAGACATTATTAATGACATGTTTTTGTGGTGTTGTTATTTGATAGTATTTGATGATTGAAATTGTTTTATTGATTAATTTTTAATGAGTAGTTTTCTGGTGGAAAGCTTTGCTGTCACACGGACTCTGAAATTTTCTTTGCCTTTATTTTTCAGATAATTTTTCTTTGGTCTTCAGCTTTGAGTTTATTTAGCCATTAGATCAACTGATATGTTGAATTTTTTCATTTTCATTTCATGTTAACTAGAATGCTTTTCCGGATTATAGTTATATAAAAAACATTTTTTTAGTGTGGGTGGAAAAAGTGGGTAATTTTTAAAACCGTGGGTGGATAAAGGGGGAATTTTGGGATTAACTGATGGGAAATTTTACATTTTCGATTCGGCAACACTGGGGGTAACCCACCCTCCACACATTACAGATACAGAATCCTGAGTGGATATTTAATATGTGGGATTTTATTATCAACCCTCGGCCGAGTTTATTACATATTTATATTAATGTTATGTAGTGCATTGAATAAGTAATTAAATTTGCTTTCAAATAAGGTATCACACTTTATAATACGTACAATTTTTTATCCCGATAGAGGGCGGTACATTTAAAATTATCGCAATAAAATCATATTTCCGAATTCCCCATAAAATTACATTTTTAATGATGTACCTACTACACATGGTAGAGTCACACTTTATAATACGTAATAGTTTTTATCCCGCTAGAGGGCGGAAAAATTTAAGTAGCGCAATGTACAGACATTTCTAAATCATTAAATTATTACCATTTCAATGATGTGCCATATATGGTACATTACCTACTTAAAAGTAAGGTGATGGAGAAGTGCAAGGGAGGAGGTTGACACATGTCTGTATTGTAAAAATGTATTCAATTTGGAATAAAAATCGACCTGCTTTAGCATTTTCTTAAAATCCAATGATTAATGTCTTAGTGCTCTACGAACTGTTATTACAAAATTAAAATTATTTCTTATCAAAATACCTGGCCTGGGAGTTTTTGTTGGTACCTATTTAAAGTTGAGGCAAAAATTACTGGAGTGGGAAGTACGGAATTTGCTATGTACGGAAATTTTAATGTCTTTGGGAATTTGTGACATCGGCAGTATTACAAGATTGGAAAGTGATGTGCAAAAGCATTAGCTATTTCCTTAGGATTAGTAAACTCAACGGTGCTGTATACCCACATCCCAACTAGCCATTCATAAAAGTGTATTTGTTGTGAAGTTCTCATCATCATCTATTGTATAGTCCAGGAGACAGTGACGATTTTCGGTATTTATTTTCCCAGTCAGCAAGCACGAATAGAGAATTGTAGGATTAGCAATTCTAAGCAAAATTCATATATATTTAGAGGGGGGATCCGATGGGCTGAGGCCGAAAATGCATCAAAACATACGAGAACACGGCCCTTTTTTTCCATCGATAAAAATAGTTTTAGTAGTAAGAGATGTACTGAAGTTAAGTAAAAAAATAGTCTGATTAATCTGTATGGACAATATATTTGGCAAGTGCATAAAATACACCTTCAAACGAGTTATGTACACAATTATTTCTACGACCACAATTATTTAAAGAATGTTCCAGGTGTTTTGTATATTAAAGTGTACGCATAGGACACATAAATAAAATCTTATATCACAATGTTTCACCTAACCAGTTGGTTTATTTATAGAAATTAAACATAATAATTGAAGATATTAAAGAAGAAAATAGGGAAATAAATTACATTTCCTTTTACACTTTTATAAAATAATTGTTTTATTTAGAATTCACGAATCACTTATTACTACATTAATATATAACATTAATTATAATTATTGTTAGTTTCGTTATGTCAAATCATTTATACTAGAGGTGTGAGGAAAATACAGTGAATTGTGGAACGCCAATATCGTTGGATGCGCGTGGTAGAAATGGTCCTATAATACTGCCAAAAATATAGCTAAATTTTCATGGAAACACTGCGTTACTCAGACGCATATGCATTATTGACGTAATCTCATGATTTTACAATAATAGTTTTTGCAATTTTAGTGTGATTTTTAGGTTATTATGGTTATTCATTTTATTTGGTTCTGATCTTGTTATCACCTAACCAGTTGGTTTATTTATAGAAATTAAACATAATAATTGAAGATATTACAGAAGAAAATAGGGAAATAAATTACATTTTCTTTTACACTTTTATATAATAATTGTTTTATTTAGAATTCACGAATCACTTATTACATTAATTATAATTATTGTTAGTTTCGTTATGTCAAATCATTTATACTAGAGGTGTGAGGAAAATACAGTGAACTGTGGAACGCCAATATCGTTGGATGCGCGTGGTAGAAATGGTCCTATAATACTGCTAAAAACATAGCTAAATTTTCATGGAAACACTGTACTTTTGACATTTGCGATACTCCGACGCATATGCATTATTGATGTAATCTCATGATTTTACAGTAATAGTTTTTGCAATTTGTGTGATTTTTAGGTTATTATGGTTATTCATTTTATTTGGTTCTGATCTTTTGCGCTTTTAGAGTATTTGTCTTTTATATAGTTTTTAATTTGAATTTTAATATTGTGGTCTATTTATATTTGATTGCTGCTTTTCGACTAGTGCTTTATTCTTTTTGTGTTAAAATAAGCTTTATAACCATTAAGTACATGCTTCTAGTTGATATCTACCTAATCGTCATCGGGTGCTTGCAACAATGGGAAAAAGTGTATGGTTTTTTTGATGTAAAGTTAGACGCCTTCATTTTTCAGGTAAGTTATTTGTAGTTATTTTTTACTTAAAAGGATAGCAAACGTCCTGGTTCGGGGTGTGACTTTTGGGTTTTAGCTATCTGAGCCAAATTGTCGGCTAAGTATCCTCTTTTAGGGCACCCAGAACCGAAAACTATATAGGTATGTTTTTTTTTTAAATAATTTTTTAATATGTATGCAGCTTGGATGAGGGCTTTAGGAAGAGATCCTAAGACTGAACACTGACTGCTATAAATGCCGTTTTTAGAGCACATTTCATAGTAAGTGATTGCATTCTAGCAGCAATGAGGAAACGTTTAAAAAACATGCTGTACCAGCTATTACTTTAAGACCTCGTCTCTTTAAGTTATTATTACTTCATTCTAATGCATATATTAAAATGGTTTTTAACTTATGTCCTTATGATTAAAAGATGTAGGTATTTTAGTTATGTTATAATAGAAATATATGATACTTTGTATTGACTGACCTACTGGCCACTGGTCATTCCACTTTTACTCCCTTTTTTCATAAATTATCAAATTATTTAAAAACAAATACATACCTAGCTATTTTCTGTAAATTACATTAAAATTTTAGTATTAATACTTTACTAATAAAACTTCAGTTAATTTATCTTATATATACACAACGGAAGAGTTAATTGGATTTTCTCCTTGTTGAGTTTCAAAAATAGTAATTTAACATGATTTAAAAACAAATACATGAAATGGGCAAAATAGGCCTGCAAAGGCACTTTGTAAACGATCTCACTTGTATCGATGTGACGTAATGCGCGAATTCAATCTGGCTTACTTTTGTTAATAGATTGGCGTTCCATTTTAAATATACAGTTCACCGGGAATAGATTATTTAAATATACACGGACCAGGAAAACAAGTACGAAAAAATTCACTGGCTCCTGGACTAGTACTGTATCGAAGGAATTTTTATGAATGAAACAATATACGACCCTCCACAATTGCGGTCTACTCTACTTCCGCTGTTGTCAGACATTATTTTTTTTTTTGGACAATTTAAAGACCTAACAGTAATTCAAGCAAACGCAATAACATTACTACAGTTAAAAACATCACAAACTTGGCATCAATATTTTAATTTTATCCAAATATTGCATTTCTGTCGAGGATCATCCGCGTTGACTTCAGAAATTGTGTAATCTGTATTGGTTATATATATCTATAGTTAAAAGCACGTAAACTTGGCATCAATGTTCAATCCGATTATTGAGTTTCTATGTGGACACCACCGTTCATTCTTCAAAAATTTTGTAAATAATCCTGTCTTGGATATATATCTATGTGTATACCATAAGATGTTGAAGAACATTATTACATTTTAGATTCCTTATAAATGTCCAGAAATGCTTATATTGTGAGGAAAAAGATGTTCTGTATCAGTAATGAATGTCAAGTAATTCCAATCAGTGTAGTATTTAACTTTGCATCGCTTATTGGAATACAAAATATAATCAGAACCTTGTAGAGTTCTTTTAAAAGTTTTATATAGCTTATTTTTTTCAGCCATAAATTTGTGAAACATAAAGTTGAACCACGAATTCTTCTTTTAAGCACCTACAGATTAATACTTACCTTCACATATAGGGTTGCAAACTCTGTGGATTAGAAATCCAATTGAAAAAAAAAACACATGATTGTCTAAAGTTAGAAATTCAATAAACATTAACAAATTTTGATTTTATTAAATACAAAAGATAACTTGTAAAACAACTTACCAATTTTTTTACATACTTTTATGAAAATATCGAATTATTGTTTTTCTTTACTGCCATTTTAATTAAAGCTTCCATTTTTACTATCCTGATTTTTTTTTACTTTATATTGATGATATTTTTCAACCTCCAGTTTTTGAGGGATTTTTCTGTTTTGGGGTCCCCCTAAATCTATTCTATTTCGACAGTAATGTCTATATATGTGTGTGTCTGTATACTCAATAACTTATGTAACTTACTTTAAACAATTGTGTCCAAGGTAAAAAAAAAATAAATAAAATTTTATCCTTTTTATTATACTTATTTACAAAAAAATCATTTAATATAACTTCACTATATTATTACTAACACCTGCAAAAATACTGTTATTAATTTTTTTTAATTGTAATAATGTAAATAACTCACATATCAATTTAAGCTTTGGTAAGTTGGTGTCTCAAAATAAGGAAGGGAGCTCCAAATCCTGATCCACAGAATAAAATCATCAAAGCAGTCAACCTGTATCTGTTGTTAATTCCAAAAGGTAAATTCTAAAACAAAAAAGAAATTTAAACAATTTTAGGACTAAAATACCATTGACTAAATTCTCAAAAAAAGTTGTACAAATATGTAAATATTGCAAAACTTGCAATTATGTAACTTTATGTCAAATCAGACCACTAAAATTAAAACTGAAACCATTTCTGTGTGATAAAGCATTTTATAACTTAGATGAATTCTTCTGTGATGAAGTAATTATATAAAATATTGATTATAAACAATGTAGTCGGGCCATATAAGCTGGCAATACTGATATTATTCGTTTCCTGTTCGACCTAATGCTAACTCTCTGTAATTTTCACATGCACTTTTGCAAAATGTATTGGAGAACGTTCAGTGGCTGAAAATATATACATGCTTCAAGCATACATGTTACTACACCAGTATTTGTATAATATTGGTCAAATATAATGTCAACTACAGTTATTGAAACCAGAAATAAATAGATAGGGCTTGAGTTATTGCTAAGCTTAGTTTCATAAGTCTTGCTTTTGATGTTTAAGGTTCTATCAGTTAAACAAGTTCAGAGCATATTAATTGAATCCAAAGTGAATAGAGAGATATTTGTATCTAACAATTTTCCATAGTTGGTAAGAAATCAATTATCGGGCTGTAGTTTTTAATTGTGATAACCCTTGATTTAGACAACATGAACAAAGATTTTATGGTTTACTTAATACTTTATTATACACACGAATTCTACAAGAAAATCAAAAATAGCAACTTACACGGTGTAGTCCTTAAACTATCTGCTTGTTAGTTATTTAGACTAGTTATTTAAATAAAATAAGATAGGACTAAACACCCGACACCCTAGTTATGTAACAATATCAAAAACTTACCACTCCAGGTACACCACCGTGATCGTGAGCAGCTCTTACAACTGCATTTCTCACTAAATTTCTTACAAACAGATTACTTTTTCCAATCATTTTTATTTTAGCTAAAAATGTAAGCTCAAAATTGAAAATCGATTACTTAACCTCAATCAGTGACAGAGAGACAATAATTTGCAAATGGCTCCTCGCCTCGTTTCCCATAAAAGAACTAGCACAGCGTTGCCGTTGTGACTTTTTTTTAAAACTATAATTATGTTTAGAGACTTTTAAAATGATTTTGATATAATTAAACACATAACTATAAGATTGTGGGATAAGTTAAAATGTATTTTGTACGATTTGTACCTTGTGCTTTCAAAATTTATTAATTTAATAAAACCTTTATCAACCAGAAAAGTTGGCAACGTAGTTAATCAACGTAATATTGGTTGCCTTCATATCAGGGACAGATCAGATTATGAATAAAGACAAGTTTTGAAATATTTACCATTTTTTACATACCTTATCTGTGCATTATATAAATGAAAGCTATTTGTGGAAGCCAAAAAGCAGTTCCAAAAAACAGACAGAAAACTAACGTCATCTTATTCGGATTTCCAATATACTTGCCGCAAGGAACAGCCTAAAAAAAGGCTTTTTATTACTAACTTAACAAAGTTGTAAATATTTAAATAATCAATTTACATTTTTGGCATCTCCACCTTCTAGTGGTTTCTGCAAATATGCTTGTCTAATCGGGACTTTATACAAATTCGGAATTAAAGTTCTAGTTAACAATTTTGTAATTTTTACATTTGCCATTTTAATGTCAAATGTCATATTAAACATACAATTTTGAAACATACTTGATTAGGTACCTACACAGGCGTACAAGTAGATTTATTTTAGGCATTCCTCTGCATATTACCGTGTTTATATAATCTTTAAAATGTGAATAATAGTTTTTTATCTACACTTTTTGATACTACAAGCGACGATATTTTCTGTAGAATATATAAATTTGTTCCGATCTTCGTTCTCTCCTAATTAACACGACTGTTTCTTTTTGTCCGGTTTTGACACACGCCTATGATAAGATATTAAATTATCATTATCAGAACGAGTTGTTATTTTAATGCTTTTGCCCAATACTCGTAACAATTTCTACAAAACATTTAGTTTTGTACCTAGTTAGTTACGTTTTTAGTTAGATTTAGTAGAGTTAAACAAAAAAATAATGTTTTCCAATAATAAACACATTTTAAATCGTTTTATATTAGTAAAAAATATTCGTAAATATTCAGCAAACGTTATAAAAACAGATGTTGACATTCATTCTTCACAATTTTTGGTAATATGCCTAAAATATTTTTTTAGAAAAAGAGACAGATTGTCAATCTTTTGTTTTTAGGAAAATAAAGAAAAGATGACGCACTTAGTGGAAACGCTAAGGAACAAAACGGCGGGTATTTTAAAAGGAGGAGGAGAAAAAACAGTAAAGAAACATGTTTCAAAAGGAAAGTTATTTGTTAGAGACAGAATCAAGTTACTTTTGGATAAAAATAGTGCATTTTTGGAATTATCAACATTGGCCGCGAATAATATGTACGAAGCAAATATTCAATCGGCTGGTGTCATTACTGGAATAGGAAAAATTAGTGGGTAAGATCCATAATGTAAGATCAATAATATTAATCATTTTCAACAAATAAAATTACTTAAGTAGGTAGGTATCTACAGAATTGGTAATGTGTTTACCGGTTTGTAATTTTACTATAGCAGGGACAGAAATTGGAAAGGGTTTATTGCCAGTTCTCCCACTTCATACACATAAATTGACAGGTTTGCGGTGGATCTAACCGAAGTGGACGCGATACATTGGCGTACAAAATTATTTTATATATTAATAATAATTTCGAGTGAATAGTTTAATAAATTGTGAATAGCTGTTGAAATTTTGTAGAATTATGATTTGTATATTATAATAATTGTTTAAAAATTATTTATGATCCATAAATACATGCGATTGACCGGTTCCGCCGGTAACAATTTAAAATTACTTATTCTACGAACCGACACTGGCAGATAAACATTACTGCAAAATTCTCGAAGTCGTCCGACGTGGTTTGACGTTTACCCCCTCTCTACCTACCAAAAGCATTTCCAACTTCTGCCCCTGCTATACAATTACAATTTTGACCTCTGGTTTTGATTTAGATATACAAGTGCTATTGAAAAATCTTCTTCCCCTCATATATATTGAATATGAGTGGGGTAGAGTAAGGTAGAGTGGGTTAAAGTGGGGGACGGGGTATAGGGTGGATGTAAGGCGGCGTAGAGTAGGGGTAGAGTAAAGTAGTGATGATATAGTGGGATAGAGTTTGGTAAAGTGGGGGTAAGGTGGTGTAGTGTGTGGTCACAAGAATATATAATAACCAGAAGGATATATCTCTCATTTAATTCCTTAATAGTTTATGCGGACGAGCTATGACCTCGTATTTTAGTTATTACTTGTATTCCATAGGCGCATCAAAAAAAAGGTCAGGAAAATAAAAAAAAATATTGGGTAGCTATTGATTTATTTTTAAGTTCATATATTACAAATATAGGTAAGTAAAAGATTTATATTTATAAAAAAATATTTACTTATCTTTCCAAATGACAACCTTTTTGTCTTTTATAGTTTTAAAATTTCGGTTTATACATTTATAAAAGTATAAAATAATCTTTCTCTACCGAATAATTTTATTAAATTATTATTTGGAAATTTTTCACATGGATGTGATAAACTTGTATTTCTACAAATACTTTGAAACGTATCTATTACAATTTTGTGTATAATAATAGTATCAAAATTTATTTGAAATATTGCCTCTAAAAAGGAGATACATTTTACAAAATCATTGTGTGGCATGTTTAAGTTACTAAATAAATCTAAATTGAGCTGTTATAAGCTTTAGTAACAAAATAAAGATGTATCGTCCAAATTTTGATAGACTTTTGAATATTCCTCGCAAATTGTACAAGAATGTACAGATATGCATTTTTTCATTAGGTAACCCGCAAAATACCTTTCGAAATTCGTTTCTAACGTGGACTCTTTTTGATAACTGCTATCAATTTCTGGCAAATTTGATGTATGGGGATGTGTATGAGCTACGAATGAATTTCGAAACACTTTTGGGAAGTAAAAAAGATTTATTATTTAGTTGTCTTAACAAGTAGTCATAACAAATTAGATTATCTAAGGTTTTGAGGGATTAAAAGAATTATAATTTTTTAAATTAATCTATTTTCGATTGAAGAACTGGTTCTTGGTGGTAGAAAAAATAGGGTATGCAACTCTTATGTAATGGCTATTAATAAATGATCGTTGCATAATATACTATTATTAAGATATACCCTATAAGAACTGCGGGGCAACCCACCCTTCCTCAGATTAAAGATACAGAAAATATCCCGAAGTAACAGCTAATTTAAAACACCCTGTATTTGACTTATATATTATAATTTATTTATATTACCTTTCAACATCTTGAGGAAATCTGTAAAATGAATTTGCACCGATATAAGATTTATTTTTGCAGTCTTTATAACTACAAATCTAACTTTTTTGTCTTCTTCCATAACTCACACATTAAAGCACAACAAAATCAAAAAATAGTCAACAATAAAAATATTTAAGCAAAATAACAAAAACAACAGAATAATAATAATTATAAATTCACGCTTTCGATACCACCGCCCGTGCCGGTTGCTACTGCACTGAAAGTTTCGGTGTAGGTGTGCTTGAGGGTCACGAGCCCTCGAAGATCACGTGATCAGAGATATCCTTCTGGTTATTATTTATTCTTGTGGTAGAGTGGGATAGAGTTTGGTAAAGTGGTGTAGTGTGTGTAGAATAAAGTAGAGTGGGGGTAGAGTTGGTGTAAATTGGGATAGAGTGAAGATAGAGTGAGGTAGAGAGGGACAGAGTTGGGGTAAAATGGTGTGGCGTGGTGTAAAGCGGTGTATAATGGGGTAAAGTGGACTAGAGTGGGAATAAAGTGGAGTAGAGTGGGGGTAAAGTGGAGTAGAGTGGGATAAAGTGGGGGGTAGAGTGAAGTGAAGGTAGAGTGGTGTAAATGTAAGTAGAATGGGGCGGAGTGGGGGTAGCCTCAAAAATATTCAATACTCTGTGAATTGCACTTAATCTAGAACACTCTTCACAAAATATAGATATTAATGGATATAAATATTTTTTGTTTAAGGAGAGAATGTATGATTGTAGCAAATGATGCAACGGTTAAGGGTGGTACTTATTATCCCATGACTGTTAAAAAGCACCTCAGAGCTCAAGAAATCGCCGAACAGAACAATATTCCTTGTATATATCTGGTAGACAGTGGAGGTGCTAATCTACCTAACCAAGGAGAGATATTCGCAGACAGAGATCATTTTGGCAGGATATTTTTTAATCAAGCCAATATGTCTTCCAAGGGAATTGCACAGGTACATACTATTTTTATAAATCTAGGATAGATACTATTTGGTAATGTGACAATAAAAGTTTCAATTTTGTATGCTACAATACTGCCGTCCTAACAATAAAGGTCCTATCTGCAATATTAGCAGTTTTTTCAATCTCTTTGCATTTGTCTACATTTTGTTTTTCTTAATACCAAAACGGAATGTCCTATTTGCATCGTAAAGGTACTAAAACGTAAAAGAGTTTCATTAAAGAGCTTAACTCAGATGGAAATCATACACAGGAAAGCAAAACGTTATAAGTGACTTGGTTTTTCAGATAGCTGTTGTCATGGGCTCTTGTACAGCAGGTGGAGCATATGTACCAGCTATGGCGGATGAATCAGTGATAGTCAAAGAGCAAGGTACCGTATTTTTGGCAGGGCCACCATTGGTAAAAGCAGCTACAGGAGAAGAGGTAACCAAAGAATGTTAAAAGCAAAATATGTTAGTACGTACCTACCTCTCTTACAAGCAAAACTTCTATTTATTTTTAATAATACTTTCGCTTAGGTGACCGCTGAAGACCTTGGAGGCGCTGATCTTCATTGCACAACTTCTGGAGTTACGGACCATTACGCTCTAAATGACGAACATGCCATTTCAATTGCAAGAAAAATAGTTCAAAATTTAACCAATAAACCACCAGTAACTTTCGATGAACCATTCGAAGAACCCTTGTATAATCCCGAAGATCTCTATGGAGTTATAGATACCGATTTGAAGAAACCTTTCGATGTTAGAGAGGTTATAGCTCGACTGTTCGATGGGTCCAAATTTTACGAGTTTAAGAAAAAATACGGCGAAACTCTGGTTTGTGGGTTTTCAAAATTGTATGGGAAAAGTGTGGGTATTATAGGAAACAATGGCGTTTTGTTTTCTGAAAGTTCGATGAAAGGAGCTCATTTTGTGCAACTTTGTACGCAGAGAAAAGTGCCGATTATATTTTTACAAAATATTACTGGTAAGTGGTTAATTAGTTTTTTAGACGACTGAGTATATTTTTTCTACATTCACATAGATTTTCGTTAACGAGTCGTAGAAAAAATAATCTATTCTATTTTTATACTTTTAGGATTCATGGTTGGTCGACAGGCTGAAATGGGCGGCATAGCCAAACACGGTGCCAAATTGGTAACGGCAGTAGCTTGTGCGCAAGTACCGAAATTTACAGTTATTATAGGTGGTTCTTATGGAGCTGGCAATTACGGAATGTGCGGTAAACAAATATTAGTAATTTTTATTAACCATTGCTTGAACTTTAGCACAATAATGCAAAAGATGTTTGTACACTCTGTGTGATAAAGGCACAACAATAATAATTTTGGATAGCCTAAAAATCTGATATATCCAACACATAACTTTCCTGTCTGGTTATTACATGCTTTTCCAGTAATTTTGTACAATCTATACATATGCATTTTCCACATATCCTACTCGAAACATTTGGGATTATTCCCAATAGATTTTTTCTTCTTCTTCTTCAAATTTCTCAAATACGGACCAACTTCTCTATGTAAACGCATGGAAAAAATAATAGCCAAAGAATTCACAGAATTTCTGAGAGACAATAGGCATTTCTTTATAAGCTTACCATAACTTACTAGAACATACTTATGTAACCAAAGCAATTCTTTAAACGGTTTGGTTACTTCCATGACGTCATACGTTACCAAAATACGTAACTACTACTAACCATGATGTTTTTAGTGGTAAGGTGTGTGGTAAGGTCCACATTTAAACATATCAGCATGCGCAAAGTATTGTAAAGATATTAAATTAGATACATTTTTCTGTGATTACGGTTTATATGGTTCATTTTGTATATTTGGGTTGGGCATTTTTGTATTTACCAAAGAAAACTCTATTTACTATGAAAGAAATTACATTTGAAATACAGGGCACTGAAATAACTCTTCACGAGAGCGATGTTGATGACCACTGGATACTGTTATTTATATTGAAATATAAAGATTAAAATATGAGACTACTGGCACAAGTATTTATCATTGTTATTTCATCACAAATAACACTTATTAATTTTTTTACTTCCTTTTGTTGGAGGAGACATATTTAAATAAATAACAAAAGAACGAAAACCAAATGACGTCTGTGACAAAAACACTTTTATTTATCTGAACAAAAACAAAGTAAACAAATCCCCAAGTTGACATGTGACAACGACAAGTGCTACGAGTTACCACGGTATGTCTGACGTCATCAGAGTAACCACAACGCTGTTACGAAGTATGTCGTGGTAAGCTTATAAAGAAATGCCTTTATTTATAAGCTTACTAGAACATACTATAATAAAAAATAACAAAGTCAAAACATCATAAAATTTCTAAAATACAAATTTCGTTTAGAAATCCCCAAACTTAAATTAAATTTGACATATGACATTCAATAATAGGGAAACCATGGTATGCGTAATGTCACCACAGTAACCACAATACTGTAACCAAGTATGTTGTAGTAAGCTTATAAAGAAATGCCTAATGTTTTACCTACGCAACATGGCTTTCTCCCAGGTAAATCAACATTGACAAACCTCCTAACTAGACTAAAAGAGTGACCCTAGCTGATGACAACAATGAACAGATTGGTGTTATTCACCTTGATTTTAAAAGGGCGTTCGACAAAGTACCAACAGAATTTTTGCTTTATAAATTAGAACATTTTCGAGTTAGGGCCCAACAACTGAAGTTCTTGGAGGGCCGCTGCCCAGCAAACATTTTGGTGTAATTTGACGTCGATATTACCTAAATTATATATAATAAATTTGGTCGCAAAATTAGATTTAACCATAATTAAGTAAAATTTACGTTGGCTCGACGTGGATTCGACATAAGTGGAGAATAAGACGACGTCGAAATTTGGTTTTATTTACCAAAATAGGTAGAATTACATCTAAATCCACATTGTAGTAGCCCAGTACGTTTGGTTAGTAATACCTCTCTAGGGAAATTTGACGTCAGTATAACGTTAATTCGACGTTGATTTAACTAAGTTTAGGTAGAAACTACCAAAATATTTGCAGATGACGTATGCCCCCATATGTTTCGAAAAGAAATTTTATACTTATTTGGTATTTTTATCTATATATAAGTAGAAATATTGTAAGAAATCACCAACACAACTAAAACATATACCTAATTCACATGAACGATTGAAAATAAATAAATGTCGTTGACAAAAATATATGTAATGTAATTGCGGTGAATATACAGTTCACGCTTGTTGAAATTAATGCGAAGAAAATTTTGTCGTGCATGTTAACAGTTCTACTTAGAAAAATAACAATGCCCTTCCAAAATACTCTCTAATTAAAAAAATATAAGAAAAAAATATGATCGTGTAAAAAAATAATAATAATATGATCTAAAACTATGTTACGTTTGTTGTGTATCACTTTAGAAAATCAATAATGTTTCGTTTTTCGGTATTTTTATTCGTATGTTCTAGTTATGGTCATTTTAAAAATTTAAAATTTGGAATCGTACTTCAATTACGTTAAGAAAATATGGCGTATTGTGCGAATTGGACCTAAAAGTTATTATGACTAAGGAAATCCACGTATTTTACAAATACCTTTTTACTAAGTTGAATTACCTTCAATTTCACGACATATTAGTTAACTTTACCTATTTAAAGAAATAATAACTTATAGGTTTTATAAAAAATTTACCTATAGGTAAATATAACATATTTAGGTCACGTTGTTCTGCACTTGAGATTTTAGACGTTTCACTTTACGATAAAAATCGGAAGTATAACTATATGATTTATTATTTTTCGAACTCATTTTATTAATTATTTTTCGCACTCATTTAAAGCTCTATCTACACCACACGTAAATTAAGATTACGACTGTAATGTTTTTTTTTTTAATGGCCGAAATTCTTAAGAATAATGACGAAGACAGTAACTGAACAACCTAATTGTTAAAATTACCTAAATAATATAAATTTTACAAATAGGTCATGTATGACTCTTTTTAAATTGGTGGTTTTTAGTAGAATTTACTTTGTGTTAGATTTTTCAGGTAATTGCTACAACAAAGTTAATAAATATTTCTTCAAGATGACTTATAGGTCAACTAAATGAGTATTCGACTATTTGGTTGAAATTAGGTAGATAAACAGGTAGAATTTTGCTACGAATATTACTTTAAAGGAGAGTAAATAAAAGCGGCCAAATAGGTTACTATGGAGGCATAAAATTACGTAGAATTTTTAACCAAATCTTCCTAGTTGGATATTCTACTATAAAGACGATTTTTAGTTGCCAAACAGGTAGATATTACCTAAATATGGCACTTTGAAGTAATTGATGGTTATTTTTTTTAGTAGTTTTTCCCTTGTTGATATGGTTAAAGTTACTTTTAAGCAGATTTGTGTAAAAGGTAGATTTCTTGGTATAATTTACGTAAATTTAAATATAAATTAAAACCGTTTGGTAAATTTACATTAGAGGTATATTTTTCTAGTCAATTTTACGTAATAATTACCTCAATAAGTAAATTCGTCTTTAACAAAGTCGAGTTATAACTAATGTTATAGAAAATGTTTGCTGGGTGAGAGCCAGGCCGAGCCCCAGGACAATTCTCTAGATCAGGCCCTATAGAACAAAAAAACGATTCTCCCTACTTCAATTACTTCTAAAAAAAAAAGTTCTCCCATCAAAAAGCTATTCTCCCTACCTCAAAAGTCAGCCGAACTTCCTACTCTCATCTTGTGTCGAATTTCTCATGCAGAACAGAAAATTCTGTTATCGGGCCCCCCTTACAGCGCTACCGGGCCCCGGGAATTAGTCCCTGCTACCCCCCTCTAGTTGGCCCTGCTGATATGTGTGAATTCCTCACTTTCAAAAAAGCACAAAGTACACAGGGATCAGTCCTAGGACTACTGCTGTTCGTACTAAGGGCTCCATACCAACAACGCCTCATTTGCTGATGATGGAAACTCATATGCAAATCCTCTGCTACAGCATGCTGAATTAAAAATTGACTTTAACAACATCAAAATGCATTTGAATGATTCCAAATGCACTATTTTACATATCGATCAATATAATCCCAAATTCAATAATTTTTTTGAACAAACAGAAATAATATCAGTAACAAAACAAAAAGACTTAGGAATCACTTTAGCAATAACTGACCTAGCCGCGAGTCTATTGTGAATTCTCGTGGCAGTTAAGCAGTAATGTCTCCGGTCATGTCTTGGATGAATGACCACTGGACGAACAAGCGGTTAACCATCGACGATGTGGAATGAATCATGATAACAACGCACAGCTCTGAATTAAATCCAAACTGACACTTAAAAATAATTGTACGTTCCGATATGCTTGAGGTCTACTTTAGAATTTTTTTTTTGTGGATCAATCCATATTATTAATAAAGTTTTTTCTCTTTGATTTAATTATTTTTTAGGAAGAGCATATTCTCCAAGGTTCCTTTATATGTGGCCCAACGCGAAAATAAGCGTAATGGGTGGACCACAGGCTGCTGGAGTATTATCACAAATTGCTAGTCATGGAAAGGAATGGACAGAGAAACAGAAAAATGAATTTGAAAAACCCATTATTGAGAAATTTGATAAAGAAGCATCACCATATTATAGTAGTGCAAGGTAAAATTAATTTAAGATGATTTATATTAGTCTTTGTGAAATAATTTTAATTTTTTAGAATATGGGATGATGGTGTAATCGATCCTAAGGATACCAGAAAGATATTGGCTTTAAGTTTGGCTGCTAGTTTAAATAAACAGATTCCAGATACTAAATTTGGAGTATTTAGAATGTGAAAATTTAATAAATTTTAAGAAATAAAAAATAAACTATTTTACTATAATATTTATTATTATTATTAACAAAGCTTAAAAAAATATTTATTTATTTTGAAACAACCGTCGTATCCCTTTTCTCGATGCTCCTCAAATGTTTCTTTTTTATCTTCTTCAATTTCTTAGTATTCGTAATAACTTGAACCACCTCAGATTTAAGTCGATTTTCTTCTTGTTTTTTTAAATTGTCTCTTCTCCTTTGTTTTTTCAATTCGCTTTCTTCCTTCTTGGCAGCTTTTATACTGTTTGACATTTCTTTTATATTTTTTAGCTTTTCCCTCAAAGCTTGTTTTCGTTCTAAAGAGTTGCGAATGCCTTTGGTTTTTATTATAGAGCTGAATTTTTTTCTCTCAGATTTCCAAATTTTACCAGATTTTGGTTTTCCTCTTGGAACCAAAGATGGATTATCTTTTGATGATTTTCTATAAATATATACAGTTTTTATTAGAGTATAAACACATGAAAAACTAATTACAATAAACACAATCACTCATCACTGTAAAAAGCTTTAGTAAGAGGACACTGAAAATGGTAAGTATTTGCAGAGGTATTTGACAAATGTGTAGTGTATGAAGACTAGAGAGAAGGAGGCGAATTGGCAATGGACAAATTTCAAATTTCCGTTCTTTTTTTTTTATAAAGTTCGCAAAATTGCCTGTAGTTGGCATGTCTAATGACAGCGAAGTCAATTTTCTATGTAAGTCAATGTAAAATGAAGTGATTTTTTAAAAAATTGGTGCAAAGAATCAAAATAATGTTGAAAAAAAGTACCTGAGTACAAGTAACATGAGTGACAAAAAATATCAAAGTAAGGTTTACGTCGTTCCAGATTGTAAAACAGGATAAAAATCAAATGTAAAACTAAAGAAAACACAAGAAGAAATCAATTCAATGTCTTTTTAAAGCTTCTAATGTAAGTAAAATAATGTATTCATGTCTAAATATAATATTTATTGTAAACTAGTCACAATATGTTTCTTACGAAGTGTAATTTGTTTTATTAAGTTTTTATAATATAAAATTTTAATTATAGATGCTGACTTACAAACAACAATAACTATGCATTAAATTTATTTTTTATATAGTTTTAATGTTAGATAAAGAGTTGCTGTTATTTTTTTTTTGACCCCAATTGTATCATTGTAAATGTTTTTTATAGGATACTAAACGTTTAGAACAGTGGCAGCATATATATCGTTCCTAGAGTGCCGATGAAGCACTTTCTAGAGATGATGCTGTTCTATAGTGTTTTTAGAAGATATCAAATATTATGAGACTATTTTTACTGATGCTACTGTTAGCAAAATAAAAAGGGGAAAGCTGAAATTAGAGGATGTGGTAATACCATGTACATTCCCAAATCTCCCTTTATACTTGTATTATAACAATAAAAAATCGGTTAACTATGTTTTATTTTACTCTTAAAACTATATATTGGTTAAATTCAAAAAAAAAGTTTGCCACAAAATTTCAGCATTTAAGAAACCTTTTCGAATTTGGACATATATACCTAATTTGTATTTTATATAGATAAAATTAAATAATTTATCAATTAAAACATGCAAGACTTATTTAGAAATAAATACAACAGTATGTTCTGTGCTTTATAATAATAACATAATGTTTATTGCTAATAGTACATATACATATAAAATTTTATCACAATATTACATATGAATGATTAAGAATAAACATGGATATCCCGCTAAGGCATTTAACATGCCTGTGTGCAGGAGATCTATAAAATGTGTGCCGTAAAATAATAATGTTTTAAATAATTGATTTCTTCTCTAAAATAACTATAAATTTATGTACTTATAAAAATAATTAAAAACTACACAGAATAAATAATGTAAGTAATTAAATAAGAGTAAAAACAAGACAAGAGTAAAAATAGCAATACTTAAATAATTAAATTTGATTTTTTTTAGAAGTATCTATAAAATTAAAACAAAAATTAAGACAAAATATATTTTATAAAGATTATTGTTATTGTAAATAATTAAGACTAATCAAATTATTGAAAATATCTCTATTTTGCTTTATGAACCAGCTCTTTATGCTCATTTTATAACACCTTAGATTGTTGATATTTTTTATATCAGTTGGCAATAAATTGTATAATCTTTGTGCAAAGTAACTGGGACAATGCTGCCCAATGGTTTTATGAGAGGTTGTAAGATACGCATTTTTTCCTCTGGTGCAGTAGTCATGTGGGGAAAGAGTAATTTTTATTTTATTTTTAAAAACGTTAATTAGAATGTTTTGACAGTACAGTTGTCTCATGTCGAACAATTTAGTTTCAGTAAAAAGTGCTAAAAGTTTATTTTTATTATTTTGACAAATTTATGTATAATTCCCATAAGAAGCCATGCATTTTGAACACCATATTCAGTACCAGCGCCCATGCAGTTAATTATAGAAGTTCAATTATGCATTTTTTGGGACCATATTTTGAGTATTCTGATTCGTCTCCTTATCTCTAGTCTTCATAGTGTAGTGTAAACAGTTTTAGTTCAGTATTAATTTTATTTGGGCAGTAGATAGTAGGTTTGTTGGGGAAATATACTTACTTTAATCATATATTTCAGAGAAAAGTGCAATTTCCAAATAAGAAAAAGTGATTTCAACATCACCATCAAACAAGATTGTAATTCATTTTTAGTGATTTTTCAGACAAGAAAAATATATATTTGTTTAAATAAAAAACTGTAGAGAAATTATTTGACACTCCATACTTAAAAATTGGGCAATTAAAACATAATTGCAAGGCAAAGGTTAATTTTGAGATAGGCATATTTTGGAATTTTAGAGAGCATTAAAAAGTTGAGTTTGACTGATACAACATCATAGAATAAGGTTGTAACTTGGATACAACAAAGCTGTAACTGATTTAACAATGTTTAAATAAATAAAATTTGACAGAGTTGGTAAAATTAACTACTTTTTACTTTTTTAATGCTGAATTGTGCATGTAATTTGAAATAAACATATTTTAATAGAATATTAGCAAATCTATTGAGAAAATTAGATTGAATTTGAGTTATACATACGTTCTATATCTAATATATAATTTTTTAAATAAAAATAAAAAAATAATTGTGTACTTATTATTAATTTGCACAAGATATGGAAATAAGATTCTTTGTTTAAAACAGTGATACCTACAAGTACGTAATGTTTAGTTTAGCGAAAATAGCTTAAACTAGACAATATTATCCTTTATATTATTTGAAACTCTCTAGAACTGCTTGCCATATTGCAAGGGACAATATTTTTGAAATTTTAGAATTTTTTTAAATGTTTAAAGTTTGGTGGATAATAATGTAATTTTGTAGTACATTTGCTGTACAAGATCAATTTGAAAATGCTGTACAATACAGCGAAATGCTGTTTGTATGGTCACAATGCCTTTATCTAATAAAATATCTTAAATATACGTCTCTTACTTTAATAAAACCTGTTCATTTTCTTCCATTTTCGTTTCTGAAGTTTCTTTTAAAAGATCTTCCATTTTTACAATGTTTGTCGTTTTTGATTTGCCCATTGTTAACGCCAATATAATTAATTCTTGATTTTTATTCTATTTTTCATCCACCAAAACAAAATTAAAAATAAACGTAACCTCACATATATTTCACCACATGTCAAATGACATATGGAAGCAAATTCGGTAATTCAAGTTCCTCTAACTCTGATTCGTACTGTTTGTGTTCGATTTTGTTGATCGCTGTTACAAGAATGACAGTTCAACATGCATAATTGACAGTTCAAACAACTAAAAAATAAAAACCGAACTCTAGTCTGGCATGGAACTGGTACGGCACTGGGATTCTCATCTTTTAATACGGCACGTGTTGAGACGTCTATCTTCGTTCCACAGAATGCGATTCTTATGTAATGTCTCTCTCTATTCAAATCGTTTTTCAGTTCTGTGTTCTGACCTTTCTCTTCTTTTACTTATACGAGCTCCGGATTCGCACGAAAATATCCGAAGCTACAAAGCATTGCCAAATCGCTGAGAAAGTAAAGAATATTCAGAAATTTAGGTTTATAAAAAATTATGATTTTGCAGTCTGCCTATCCACTTTATATATTTCATTGTATGGACTCATTGTTTCATTTTTAACTATGGAAAACAACGGTTACCTAAGTGAGAATAAATAAATGGGATGTCGATAGAAATTTCACTATGTATGTGTGCCTACTTTTAAAAATATTGGCGGCCTATAAAAATATGTTCATCGTATTCATTAATTTACTTCTGTCATTATTTAAACAGATTTCTTTAAGATAGTCCTCTAATGCATTTTAGAGATCCTTTTAAATAATGACAGAAGTAAAGAAGAAAATATTTTTAAAGGCCGTTAAATATAAAGAAATTGTTACAGAATAGACCCCTTAGGGCCGATTCCACCGTTATGTTAAACGGAGATTAAAATGACATTGTTAATGTAAACATGTCATATTAAACTTCGTTTAACCATACAGACGGCCATGGTTTAACACAACTGTGGAATCGGTCCTTATTCGTCTTTTTCTATTCGTTTGATTATTATTTCTATATTTCTATTACAGGTTTATTTTATTATTGAATACCGAATTTCTATTGGTTTAATCCATAGATTACTAATGTGAAGTTTAATCAGAGTATCCTTTTCTTTTCTTTTCTTACTTTTTCTTGAAAATCTATTACAATTTTGAGAGTTCTATTTTTTATTACATTTCTTCAGAGTGCTCTGGCAACACTGTTCCCTACTCTTTTGGTTGATTATGTCGACATGACATATGATTGATTTTTAATCAATTTGACAATTAATTTATTTGCCATAAGTGGCTCTTGGTTTATTTTTTATTTTCTCAGAAGTGTGAAACAAGAAATCGCGATGATTCACTCAAATGTACCGTTTTGTAGAAGAATGGAGATTTAATTAATCACAGTACTTAAATGTTCATGTCAACGTTTTGTAGTTCCTTTGTTTACAATAAGATTTACAAATGATATTAAAAGTATTATCTAAAAACATTACAAGGTTGGTGTAATGAAACAAAGAAGTTAGAAGAAGTAGTATACACAGTATAATGACTATCTTGTATCAGACTAAGATGTGCAATTCAGATCGAGATGAGATTGATAGGATACCATCCAAGGATAGAGCCACAAATTGGGATGTAGCAGGATTTATTTTCTCCATCATCAGTCATTTACTTGATATACTTTTCGACTGTAACGTAGCCTATAGATACTATGCTTATAACGATTTAGCATACTTTTTTGCTACTTTGTCTTTCATCATCATACCAGCCATAATAAATACAATATTTAGTGTACGTATGTATGTTCTGGATCGCGAAAATGTTAACAGGGGAACGAATCTTACCAAAAAATTTACCAAAAAGGGAATGTGTATAATAGTAGTGTTATTGTTTCAATTGGCTCCAATTTTACGATATTTTGATGCCTTAAAATATGCCTTAAAGTCAAAAAAGGCTGAGAAAAATAAAGATATCGAGAATCAAAGGAAATACTATGAATTAATGGTTAAAGAAGATTCAGATGTGGCATTGTTAAGAGTATTGGAATGTTTTTTGGAAGCTGCTCCACAGCTGATCCTCCAGTTGGCGATTATCTTTCATAGTCATGGTAAAGAAATGGAAGAAAACACTTTTACACGTAAGTTTTTATTTATTTATGCGAAATTCATCATAATTTATAAAATACTGATTAATTTATATGCTAAGAACAGGAACTTACTCTTATGCTATAAATTATATTAGTAAGGGCAATGATATACCTAAGATTTTAGTCAAATGCAAGAATCATACCTATATTATAATGAATGAATAACTTGAGTAATTATAGTCCGGCATGCTGTATTATATAATAGTGTTGCATTGTAATAAATGGTGTTATGGATAGAATTTCTACTGAATTACCATTATCCATTTTGTTGGGTTATTAAGGAGATTTGCAGAAAGTAAATGTATTTGATTTGAGTTTTGGTATAAAAATGTGGGTAACATCAAAACATTCATAATAGTATAGAAAATAGGTCAATGACCATGATAATCAGGGATCACAAATGATGGCAAAGTGCCTGTTTCTATAGCTTTATTATCATAAGGATTTAATCTTGTAACAGTCATTATTCTTATGAACTAAAAAGAAATAGGATATATCCTAACCAACTAAATGAAATAATAAATAAAGCTAAAAATGATTATTATACAATTCAAAATATTAACAATGATATTAAACAAATATTCAAAATAGTTAAAGAAGCTTCAAATGAATACTGAAACAATAAAACAAACAATGATTTTAATATTCTAAACAATCATAAACAATTTACAAATGACAAAGAAATGGCCAACTACTGCCATAACTATTTTTCAAAAATTGGTATAGATATGATGACTTCCTAATAAGATATCCACCTCTAATCAACTCAATGGCATTAAATCCTGTCAATAAAAATGAATTAATAGAACATATAAATTCATTAAAAAATAACAGTGCTCCTGGGATTGATGGAACTACATCTAGAATGGCCACCAATACATAATAGAGCCTCTAATGCACATTATAAACCTAATATCTTTACAACAGGTAAGATCCCAAAAGAACTTAAAATATCAATTGTAAATCCAGTTTTTAAAACCGGATCCAAAAAAGATGTGTCAAATTACAGACCAATAAGTCTGATTACAAATTTTGCAAAAATTTTTGAAAATTGTTTAAATAAAAGATTATATGAATATCTAATAGATAAAAAGATTTTAAATGTTAAACAGTTTGGGTTCCAAAAAGGTGTTAGCACTTGTGATGCCATGTATGAATTGATATCTAATATAAAAAACAGTCTTATCATATATATCAACTCTGTTTTAAACTTAGATATAAATGGTATAGCAATATCCTATACAGATGACACTGTATTAATGTTTGAAGTGAAAGTGGTTAAAGGAGTAAGAATTATGAAAGACTGGTTGGACTATAATAAACTATCTTTAAATATATCAAAAACAATATCTATGGCATTCTCACTCACAGATGCTAACATGCCTAACTTCAAACAGATTTGTATTGAAGAATCCAAATTCATTATCAAAGAAGTGGAAAATGCCAAATATTTGGGAATAATAGTTGACAAAAATCTTAAATGGACTGATCATGTTCAGTACTTAAACAAAATAAGAAAACTTATGTATAAATTTTATTTAATTCGTAACATTCTAAATAAAAAGTTATTACACTTGATATATATTGCTCTCATTGAATCCTTATGTAATAAATCATAAAAGTCGTTTGTTTTCAACAACCCTCTTATACAACGAATCCACTCCAAATGTAAGATCACTATACTTTCACTCTAGCTGTATGTTCTATTTCAAACTGAAAAATAAAAATTTTGTAAAACACTCTTATATGACCCGAAAACAAAAGAGAAGAATGCTAAATGTACCATTCTTTAAATATGATGCAAATAAAAGATTCATTTTTTCAATTGGGCCAAAAATATACAACTCTTTAAGTGAAAATATCAGACAAATAAAAAACATAAAAACCTTTTCTAAAGCGATCATAAAATTTATATTAGATAAATATTTATACCTCTTAAATTTGTTATAAATACCTAGTCTTATATATTTATGTCCTTTTAATCATCAAATGTTTAGTTTATAGGTAGGTATTGTTAATTTTATGTAGTTTTAATCTTCTATTGCACATACAGATGTTTTTGGATCTAGGTGCATATTTTAAGAATAATTTCTTATTGTAAATTTATTTGATTTTGTATTATAAAATGTTTATTCTTCTTCTTAAATAAATAAAAAAAAAAATACTTGTGGCACTCGGGGATCGGGGACTGCCGCGGTAAAGCTATTGCATAGCATTTTTTATCAACTTATGCAATTATAATTATTTATTTATTTTATTTATGCAGTATTTTTTTTTCTTTGATATTAATTCAAGTTTTTTCTTTTATTGAATAAATAAAAAGTTAATATTGTTTGAAATATTTTTAATATCTTACAATACATGTAGGTTATTTAGGAATTTTTATCATTGAAACTATAGGTTTATGGTAACTGAAATAAAAAACATAAGTTTGAGACTTGATATCCTCTAAATATCTGGAAAATACCGCGTCAATGGTGGTCCCATATTTTGTTGTGGATTCTTGTGGATCATTATTCATTTTCAAATTCAATTTTTCCGAAATTGTATCTAAAAGAGATAGAATCAGTTATTTATTTATTTATTTGTTACACCACCCAACAGTAATCACAGTAATCAGTTATGAGCAGTTAGCAGCTAGTCTACACGCATACGTCTAGCCGCACGTACACAAACACCGTGCCGAAGTCTGCCGAACTGAAACGACGTTAGACGATGCACGGCTTTCAACGCCGCACCGCTTTGCCGGTCGGCGTTAGGGGGGTGTTAGGTTTATTTTCGTTACGGAATTTCTTTTTCGATTTCTAGATTTTTAGATTTTTTGATTTTTCGATTTTCTTTTATTGAATAAATGAGAAGTTAATATTGTTAAACGCCGCACCGCTGTCCCGGTCGGAGTGGGGGGGGTGTTAGTTTTTTTTTCATTACGGTTTCGTTTTTTTTTCTTGATTCGGTCGCCGCGCTCAAAGCCCGCGATAAAAGCTATTAGTCCAATTAAATAACGAAAAAAGGCCCCTTCGAGCTTACATTAATTTGTAATTGGATGAAACAAAAAGGACCTTGTGTATTTTGATGTGATCTTTCCGAAAAAAAAGATGTAGCAGTTTTTCAATTTTTTTTAAATTAGGAAAAACCGGGTTTTCCGGAATTTTCCATTGTAAAAATGCTAATTATCTGGGCAAGTATCATTCCGATAGTGAAAATAAATGCACCATTCGAAAGAGGAGGCAAAAATAGTTCGGAAATTCATTGCACAGGTAGTTTTAATGGCGAATTTCTCGCCGCCAGAAGTGCTTTTACCAAAAAGTCGTTTTTTCGTTTTTTCGATCAGAACCATGGACATGAAATTTGCGATGAATTTGTGGCGAAATTATAAATGTTAGACATATGTACCCATGAGAGAAGTTGCGTATTTTTTGTTGGCTCTCAAATAAAATAAGTCCCGCGGCGAAATCTGACATAATTTTTCGGGAATTCGCAGGAAACCAGAGGCGTAGTTTTTTTTAAATTTTTTTCCCATGTGATTTTTTCCGGGTTTTCCGAAAACATCTAACAAAATAAATATATTTGAAAAAACTAATTTCGCCATCGAAGAGCACAAAAAAATACACAAAAAGGTATACTTTAAAAATGTTAGGAAATTAATCCTAAGCCTGAGTGTAAGTTCCAACTTGGTGATAAGCTTGCTTTTTATTCGCTAATATCTGGTAATTCTATATTTTGCACAAAACTCAAGAAACGTTTTATAACAAGTCAGTAAAATACAATTTAATAAATTTTAAGCCTAATAAATTTAGATATGTAAGAAATTTAAAACTGGAAATCGCAAAAAAATCAAATTACAGTAATGTAGTGTATACACGAGTTTAGGATCCCGCGGAGTGCGTGTAATGGGACTTTTGTCGGGAGAATTCTACAACTTAGAAGAAACATACACACTTTAAACTTTGTATACACATTTAGAAGACATGAAATTTGGGTTTGTTTAATTTTCAGACAAAAAAACTAAAAATTGTCAATTTTAGGCAACTTTTCTCAAAAACCGTGTTTTTTGGTCGTCACTCAATGAATAGTGGTCAAAAAAATAAATAAAATATATTTGCAGAATTTTCCATAATGTAATCGTATTCTAGACACAATAGAGTACTCAAAAAAAAAGTTTTGAGCCATTGGGTGCATTTTTGGCATTTTTGTGCCACTTCAAACTTTCGAAAACAATTTTTTTTTTTTTTAAATTATTTAATTGTTTGATATCTTAGCTAATTATGGTCCGATGTCGGTGAAATTCACACACACATAAGATTTCACATTTAAGAGTAAGCTTTGTAAGTGGCATTAAAAAATTCAAATAGTTTGGCCGTTATAGGCAAACAATGAAATTAGGAACTCGGTGCATTTTGCCCTTCCGCCATATGCCCAATTTTGGGATTTCTCTTGCCCCCTTCTGGGAATCACTAGTCACACCCCTTAAGTTCAAAACGCATTTTTGTTTTTTCAAATATCTTAATTTTTACCAATGTTATAAAGAATTTAGTGTTTGAACATTTAACAAATTCAATTTTTCGACCTTCGTCGCCTCAAAATACTAAACAAATTTCAATCGTCCATACCGCGAGAACGGTGCATCGGATCAAAATTTCTCAAGAGACTTAAAAATTAGCATTTTTCCTAAGCTTTCAAATGTCGTAAACTGCGTTTTAAAAATATTGATTTATTTCCGACATGCGCCTGCGCAAAATTGAAAAATTGACAAAATCCAAAATTTCGGCAATTTCGAAAAATTGCTACATTTTGTTTTGCCTTTTACGAAAAGATCACCTCAAAATACATAGAATCCATTTTGTTTCATCTAATTACAATTTAATGTAAACTCAAAACCCGTAATTTAATTCGATAATATGCAATAGCTTAATAAATAAATAAAATAAATTGACAATGTGTTACATGTATAATTGTTTCCCAATAAATTTTAAAATGTCAAAGCCCAACTTCTCTGAAATCTGAGCTACACCTACAATTCTAAAGTTCTTACAACACGAAGAAAAACCAATAGTAAAAAATGTACTGAACAAAAACATTGATGCAAAAATAGTAACTGATTGTCTTAGAAGCTCAGCTAGAAAACAGTCTAGCTCAAAATAAAATCTTAGGATATTACAATAAAAAAACAGTACAACAAAATTGTGTTATATTTATAATATTAAATGGGTTTCCTTTTTCAGTGCATATTTTTCAGCTCCTGTACTATTTTTTATTTTTTTTATATTCGTATAATCTAAATTTTTATTTCTAATCTTTAATATTGCACATTATTACTTATTGTATTGTATTTAAATTATTTTTCTAAATAATTATTAAATTTAAGTATATACGAGATTATAATTCTGTGGAAAGAAGCCATAACTTGATATATCGACTTCCGCTAACTTTACAGGAGAGCCATTTTAAGAAAAACTGTCTGAGGTAAATCTGTACTTCAACATACAATTTACAGTTAATACTTTTCGTAGAGCTTGAACACCAAATATTGGGAGTTTTAAGTATGAAAGTGAAATATGTCAAAATATCGGAGTTATTTAAGATTGTTCAACATAACAGGTTTTGCCATCTTTTACTCTGGCATGTTTATGTAATTGGCAAATCGATAACAGAACTAAAAATATCCCAAAACTTGTTATTTTTCTGAAAATACTTACATTTTTAGGTTTTGATATCAATATACCTAAGGAAAAAAATTCAACATTTCATGAAATTAATATTTCTTTAATACACAAAATACAAAAAAAACTAGGTTTCAGAATCGGAGTCTTCCTGGGTGTCGCTCAGCTCATCGAACTCCTGAGCTGCTGATGTTGTCGGGAGCTTCTTGTAGAAGTTATGGAACTCTGTATCTATTAAACTTAGTATTGATAACAGGTCCTTCTTTTTCAAAGGATTTATCCCAATGGTACTCCCATATGAGTTACCAACTTCAAGATTCTTAGCAGAGATTTTGCGGCCTTTTCTGTCGCGAATAATATTTAGGGTTCGAAATGGAGAAAATGGATTCAGATCATATTTGAAATGAATGACTCCAAAATCCTTAGTGTATCTTAGCCATTTTATTTTTAGCCACTCGACTGGCTTTTTCTCAGTATCTTGATTGCGATGAACTAAAATATTATTCTTAACTAAAAGAGATGAAAACGCTTTAAAATCTGGTAAGTTCATCTCAATCACATTAAAGCTTTTTTTCCCAGGGATAGCTCTTACAAACTGACACCAATCACGAGGAACCATAATCCTATATGTTTCTCCCCCACTTTTGGAAGATCCTGATGACCCAAGTCTTTTTTTTGCCCGCTCAATACGGGCATGGTCACTGTCACATTCTAGACGTGTGTGACCTGGTAGGAGAAACTTTTGATCAATGACCTTCAGATTCTCGTTTTTTGCCAGAGCATACATAAACATAACTGCCATATTAATGTTTCTGTTCTGGCCCCCACATGTATCTGAGTACGTAACTACCTGCTCTACACTTGTTGGTAGCTGAAGAAGCTTTTTTAAAATACAAGAGGCAATCTGATCTGATCCTCTCCCTCCTTGAAGCTCACTCCACATACAACAGTCTGACGATTCTTTCTCTTGTGAACAATCACGGATGGTTAGGTTGTACATAGTTAATAGTCTTTTGTAATATGCAATATTGGTTGTGAGGTATGGCACAGGCAAAATTTGTTGTAAGTCAAAAACCAAAACTCTTTGGTAATCAGTGTTCTTTGCATTTCCTTTATCTTCACGTTTACGGTCATAACCCTCTTGTGCCTCTAGAACGTGAACATTATGATTTTTATCGATTTCATCACGGTCAGCTTTACTAGTAGCATGTCTTTTAAATACATTAAACTCATCGCAAGTCTTGCACGTGTCAATCAATGGCTCTTTAAACTTATAGCCCTTTGTTTTAAAAAATTTTTTAAATGTGTCGTAGCCAACCGATTTTTCGAAACCATTTTCTTCTCTCCATTGTAAGTACTCTTTGTACATTATTTTAATACTTAAGTGGCTAGGCAAAAATATCTTTTCTGATGAGTTATCTCGCCTAGCGTAATGACTTTCGTGTCTTGGGTATTTGTCTATGAACTGTAAAATTAAATTTATCTCTTCATCACTTGTTTTATTGGGTGGTGTTTGCTTACCCCTCATATCAACATCAATAACACCATAGGAAGAGGCCCTTTTCTTTTCTATTAATATGTCCAATTTCCCTCTGGTTACGCCATACGCACTCATGAACATTAATTTGCAAACATTGTGTTTCTTATTTTCAACAATAATACTATAACTGACAGTCACAAGCCGGTCGTGAGTTAGATCACTCTTACCTCTACCTTTTGCACTATACTTTGTATTTGAAATTTCCATTCTTTCACACAGCGTTTGATCTCTTACTTTCATTGGCAAAGAATAAATATTTTTAAATATTTGATTTTGTATTTCTGGTGTTACTATCTCGAAACATTTTTTCCTCTGACAACATCTCTCAATAGGCTTGAACTCGATGGGACCTTTAACTTGGCCTTTTCTATTTTTGTAGGCCAAACCGTGATCTCTTTTATTTTTTTCTTGTTCACGCGCTCTAACACCTTTCTTTCTTTTTGGTTTAGAGGAAGTAGAAGTAAGAGATGGTTCCAATGATATGTTGCTTTCGGAAACTATTAGTGGTCTGCTACGTATATCAAGTTCATTATCCAACATACCTTCATCTGAAAAACAAACAAATCCTTAAATCATTCAATCTTTTAAATCCCCTTCTCAAATTCAAAAAAAAATGTATAATCTGTAATCTTTAAAATAATCATACACAATAAAAAAAATAACCTTCAGTATCACTTTCCGATCTTGTCTTTTTCCCCTTTGATAGTACTAGACTAAATAGCTTTCGTTTCCTGGAGTCGTCTTTAAGGACAGGAGTCCATTGCGGGTCTGCATCTGAGTCATGGGAATCTTCTTCGAAAGAGTCCTACAACAACATATAAACATTAGTTTTAAGTAGACTTACTATTAGTTTTAACGACATTAGGTTCACGTTAATAATATTATAATATTTACCTGGGGTTCATATGTTGAGTTTAGGCGACTAGTTGAAGGTTTACACATCAATGTATTATGTGGCATAGAGATTACGCCAGTAGCTGGATTTTTTTCATCAAACGTACGATCATTTTTAGTAACACTAACCTCACTTTTGACCGAATAACTTGAACCACACTGTAGAAGTTTACCTCCACATTTTCCGGAATGTACCATCAATTCACTTCGAGTTACACATATTTTATTACAGTTAGTACAAGAATAAGGCATTGTTGGTTCCTAAAACACACTTTTTTCACAACAACAGAACTGTTAAACAACAGCACCTATTTTAAATAACCTTAAAATCGATAATATTGAAGAGTGACAAAACTTGATAACACAACTTGACAAGTGACATCACTGTAGTGCAGTCATCTTTACTCAGATGCGAAAACTTGATATGTTCACATAACATATTCCGCATTGCTATACTACAGAATAAAGGATATTTTCAAGGAAGGTACAATTTGATATGTCGACATATCAAGTTATGTCTTCTTTAAAATCTATAAAAATTAGCTGTTTTTGAAAGTGGAAGTATTAGATAAATCGACATATCAAGTGTTGACATCTTTTTAAAAACCATTTAGTTAGAGGCGTACATTGTTATGTCAACTTATCAAGTTCTTACCTCGTCTGTAATATCAACTTTAAACATATCAGGTTTGGGCATCACTTCTATGACCGTTATTATTAGGAATTCGACTTATAAAGTTATACCATCTTGTAGATCTCGTCGAGACGAACACAGTCGTGTTGATAACTCAATTTTGGTAAAAAGTCGACTTATCAAGTTGTGGCTTCTTACCACAGAATTATGAACCTATAAAAACAAAGAGTGGGTACTTTTATCTTCAAAATATTCAAAGTGCTAATACTAAATTAGATCAGTTAAAAATATATTTAACTCAATTTCATCCTAACTTTGATTGTATTGGGAAACTTGGAAAGTAAATAGTATTAGATGTAGTTCAACTGCATGGGTATAATGTAATATACAGTGAAGGAACATAAATAAGGCTGATGGTGTCTTAATGTTCATCAAAAATGATTTAAATTATACTAAACAAATTATTAATATAGGTATACACAAATGTTTAGAAGTTAAAATTATGGTCAATGGCAAAACCGAGGTCAAAACCTTTATTATTACAGGAATATATAGATCTCCTAACACAAATGTGAATGATTTTATGAGCAATTTTAAACAATACTTATAAAATATAGCTAATATTAATGTAGATTGTCATGTAATAGTTGGAGATGTAAATATAAATATTTTCTTATCTAATAATGATAGAGTCAACGACTTTCTAGATATTTTTTTTTATTTATTTCCTTTATTTAGCTAGTTTGCTAATATCACAATTCTTATACAAATTTAGTAAAAATATACATATACATACAGTGAGCACCATAAGTCTTACCCCCCCTATCTAACTCGTTACTGGAGTCTTGTTAGGAAAATCGCCGAGACAGGTCGATTTTTGATTTCTACAATATACATTTTTGTATGAATAGTTTACCCTTAATTTCATCCCTTACTATCCGAGCGAATTGAAAACATAGTTTACTTGATTGGAGTTCATGAAACACATTGTATCAATCAAAGCCACGGCGGTAGCAGGTTGAATTCTAGTTAGAACAACAAAATTTTCTTCAATTTCCCATTGGACATGTGGAAAATTGAACCAAAACAAATTGTATCTAGTTTAGACACAGAAATAAGAACGATTATGAAAATGCCATAAATCTAACCAACACAGAAATTAATTATGGAGCACTGCAACATTTCTTGGTGTAACAATAGATGATAATTTGGGATGGTCTTGTCATGTGGACAATCTCTGCTAAGTAAGGCTTGCTTTGCTCTAAAAGAAATACCCAAAGTTGTAAAGTTGGTATTTTTTCATCTTTACGTAATATTTGGTGTATATTGTCCCTAGTACAAATAAAGAATTTGATTTGATTTATCCGAATCTCAACACGGATTTCTTCCGAAATATTTTTCAATTACAGCCATTTTCTTCTTTTACGAAAAAGTACTTCAATCTTTTGAGCGCAATGAGGGTTCGTCTGGGATCTTCTGCGATCTTAGCAGAGCCTTTGACTGTGTTCAGCATGACGTTCTATTAAACTTCACTCATCTGGAATTGGAGGCACTCAAAATAAATGGTTTGAAACATACCTTAAAACTTAAAGACCCCAAATGGTTAAAATTAACAACATTAAGAAGTAATAAATAAGATAGGGGTGCCCCAAGGGTCAGTGTTAGCTCCCATACTTTTTACAATTTATGTACATGAACTTACAGAATTACTTTACCATGCATTCACAATTCTCTATGCAGATGATTCGACCTTCTTGTTTATTGATTCCGTTGAAGAACAATTAAAAAATAAAATAGATATGTCAATTAAAGTTTTCGGAATGGGCTAGTAATCTCTCATTATTATTTAATATTACAAAAACTAATTACATTTATTTCCATACAAACCAAAATTGTAAAATACCTTGTCTAGATATATCTATAAACAACACACATATAAATACAGTTAATTACATAAAATTTCTAGGAATAACATTTGATGAAAATTTGTCATTTAAAACTGTCAAAATTTAGCAACAACCTTAAATTCACAATGTTTTCAACTTCGTACACATACTTTGATTTTGTTTTACTATACGGAGAATGGTAGCACTGCGCCTTTTAAAAGGAGATAAAAAAACTCCACCATTTTGAACCCTTATTACGTGTTGCCTACATCTTGGCGCAATATTTTTAATAGGTGCGTTTTAATCATCCGCTTCTGCTTCGGAATTGTCGGTTTTCTTGTTTTAATCTGACAGGTTAAAACGACTAAACCGACAATTCCGGAAGCAGAAGTGGATGATTAAAACGCACCTGATATTTTGCTTGCTGCTGTCGTCAGTGTCAGTGAATATTATTTTTGAAGTCACAGTTTATTGCTAAAGAATCAGTTAGCTCACTCGGACCAGTTGAAAGTTCCAAAATAACATCCACTCCAGGGATACAAATTCAGGATACTCAGAAGACTGCAGTTTTATTATAGGCGATTGTCATATATTGTATTATCCGAGTTGCACAGTGTATAAACTGAAACATTGAGATCAAAAGTGCTGACGCATAGTGAACGATCTGATTCTTTAGCTGTAAACTGTGTCACAGGGTTCAAAATGGCCGCGCCCTATGTTGGGCGTGTCGGACCTCTCTTTTGCCTCGTACAAACTTTAAATGCATTTTATATCCTCACTAACTTCGCCAAATTTACTTTGCAAATGTACATTTTCTAATATAATTTGTTGTGTTAATAACTAGGTTAATAGTTAGTAGTTCAATGAAACTCCCCATTTTTAATCTGATTTTTTCAAACTCCAAGGACTTCTTCCCTTTATTGAACTTAATTTTTGCTAAACACATCAAGTTGATATCATTTTCGTTTTCGAGTATTCATCTATAATTGATCAAAGCGATTAGTTTCCATCATTTATATTGTTTTCAGACAGTTAATTTCATAGGAAATTTACACAACAATATAGAATGATATAATTATATACTCAATACAATAACACAATTAAAATTTCCTTTACATCAACATTTTTAAATTAAAAATTAAACATTGCAAATCAAATAAAAATAGATTTTACTTCATACTTTATTAATTCATATTTTTACATGGAATATATTTTAAATTAAGTTTCTATGGTATAAGTTATATTTTTAACAAATAAAGTATGAGGAATGGGTTTTTATTTGGTAAATAAAATCAATGAATAATATTTGTTTATAAAAAAACAAATCCCATCCCAATATTATGATGTTATATTTAAATGGAAAATATTTTTTTAGATAGTAATAAAATTGATACAACCAAATTTGATATTATTGAACAAAATAAGCTGGTTTTATTGTTTATTTGATATTATTTATTGATAATAAGTTCATGAAATGTACACTGTGGAAGACAGATTAAGATAACTAGGTTTAAAATGATAAGAAAGGCAAGGAAGTATTTATAAATTTGTAACAAAGCTCAGATAAACGACATGTTTTTTGTTTGTACAATCTATTCACAGAATAACTAACAATCTTATTAATTTCATTATTTAATATTCAGAATAAATATAGATACTGTAAATTATCATGTATGAACAGAATAGGAAACTAACCAAATAAGCAAATAGATATTGTGATTTTTTATTGTTATTTTCCATCAAGAATAATTAACTTTTTAAAAAGTATTTCTTAGCTCAGGGAAGTTAAGAAAAATAGCGGACATTTTTCGGGACAGCAGATATCGAGATGCGGTTTACTGCATTGTGTTCAGGACATGGGCGAAGTTATGTCATCAAATCTGGGGGGGCTAAAGCCCTAGCCCTAGTCACATAATATATAATAGTTCTAGAGGTATACCTACTGAAGTTAAGTAAAAAAATTCTGGCGAATCTATGAAAATGGATAAAATATCATATATCGATTCTAAACAAAGTTTTGCAAAATTTCAATATTGTGAATTTGTAGATATCCATTTATGGTAAAAAAATAAATTTTACGACTTGCACTTGGAAAATAATGAATACGTCAGTTTTGATTTTGACACTAACACCATATAGATTGCAATTTGCTGGGGACTTTTTCGCAGATTTCATTTTTAAATAAACACAATCACATACTAAGAAATAAACAAATTTAAAGCTAAAAAGTAAGAAAAACTCGAATTGTAATTGATACAAATTAAAATGTAAACAATGAACTCGTTGCCAAATGATGAACTGATTTTAAAACAAAATTAATAAATGAACTGAAATTAAAAAAAAAATTAATATAATAAATCGGTTTTATAAAAAAGTCCTTAAATAAATATAGAGTATGATTACATATTACTATACACAAATTTTGATTCTTAAATAAAAGGTCTTATCCACTTCTTCAAGATCTAAAATCCGACGACGTAGCGAAATTTTGCTACTTCTGGCAACACTGAACGATATCCTACAAATTTCCTCCAGAGGGCGTATCACTTAGCTTGAATCGCGAATAAAGATCCTTCCAATTATATCTTCTCAAGGAAGTGTAAGATTTGGAGTGGCTTCAAGTTAGATGCTCCTAGATATAGTGCCCTTGGATTCTGAAGTGCTACACATTTAGTTGTGAATGAAGATTTTTTTCCTCCTCACAAAATCTGCACTATCTTCTACTACTCTCAGTTTACTAAGGTGTCATTTTAGTTGGCAATGTCCAGTAAGGATCCCTGTTACAAGTGTTCTCACTACTAGAAAAATGTATATTATGATAACAGCTTAAAATACAATCTGGCTAATGTGGAATGCCCCGAAAGCCTTGCCAGACTCGTCTAATGACCGTCAGGCGCGCTAAATTCGGCACGTTCGATTACTATTCCTCTCCTCGTTTAACTACCTGGCTTGTCAGGTCCGACCGAAATACGGTTTTATAACCGAAACAGAAACCAAATTTCTGCTCCTTTCTTAGTTTTGGCCGAAACAGAAACAAGAACTTTCTTTTAAGGCAATCTCTTATTGAAATTTGCAATATCTCATTGTAATCCTTGTTTCAGACTAATTAACTCGTATTATAAATTTTAGCTACATTTACTTATTATCTGTTTATTTATGTGATCAAAAGAAGCCATTAATAAATTTATTGACATGTTCACTTGAAACAAAGCAGAGAAGTTTGTGTGTACGTGCACTGTGTAGGAATGGCACCCGGTACAGTCGCCATTGTGCCGGACACAACCAATTGTGATACGAAAACTTTTAAAAGTAGTTCCGCTGTCGGCTGCAGTTTCGGCCAGTTTTCCGCCGAAACCGAAACTGTAGTCGAAACTATTATTTAAAGCCAAAGTTGGCCGAAACCGTAACCGAACCTTCGGTCGGACACTACTTGTGAGTCTGGCAGGCCTCCGTAATTGTAATTGTCAGCCAGACGTGTATTTTCACTTACGAAAATTTTGAAATTTATCCTAAGTAGATGGATAATGTTTTTAAAATAAGCGTGAGTGTGCAAAAATTTACAGATAATAATTTAGGCACGTTTGGTATTGGGTAAGAAAGTTTTAAACCAAAATATCCAAATTTCAAAACTTGACAGACATGCAGTAAAACGACTAAAATCAAATTTTCAAAGGTAGCCATACCACAGAATATAAAACATATGTTTTATATGCTGTGGCCATACCATGACCATTTGTCATATTTGAAGTCGTTTAGTTGACGTGAAAAACCTAATTATTATTTTACATAAAATAAATGTAGTGTATTTCTACCTAGTTATAATTGGTATTAAATAAAATATTTACCACTGAAATGACAAATTTTTTATATGCATGAAAGAGCTGCTCAACTGTCAAAAAAAATTTCAGTATAATTTCGTTTAGGGTACCCACCAAAAGAAAAATTTCCGGAAATTTTTCTGGTTGTCATGAAAGTGTTTTAAAATAACAGCAGTTGATTGGCTATAAAATGGAGGTGTAAAATTATAATTTAATCTATCACGTGACAAATTTTCAAACCCGGGAAAATAAAAGCAAAAATATTATATTTTTTCCATTTAGAAGATATTACCAGACTCCTTAGCCAATTTCGTAAATCAGCCAGACTTATTATTATAAACAGTTCATGATTGTATCAATTTATTTGCTCAATTTTCTGCCACACTCACTTTCCACTATCTGAGATAATCCAAACTGCTATTTTTGTAAGCTTTATGTTCTAGTTTAGTAAATGTAAAATAGTTATGACTGGGAAAATAAGTGTCAGACTCAAAAATTTTGTTTTTTGTCACTAAGAGAACAGTTTATTTTTCATATACACCGACTGGAAAAATGAATACGAAAAAAGTTCACTGCCTCCTGAACTAAATGTAAAATTGCAGAATCAATCAAATGGCACCATTCTTTTTATTTTTTAATTTCTGTTCTGAAATCTGAAATGTTTGGGTGGATGTGCGATAAATGTTCGAATTATTTTTGGGGGGGCTAATTTGGTTTTTGGGGGGCTTAGCCCCCCCCCAAGCCCCCTCTTAACTTCGCCCATGGTTCAGGAAAGTCCCAGGAAAAAAATATATCGTCTGGTTTAGCCATTTTTTGAAAAATGCCTTTCGGGCAGGAAAATGCATTTTCCAATTGCATCATTACTTGCACCATTAAAGGAACAACTGGAAACTCGGAAAAATCGCTCGGAAATCGTTACTCGGGCATTTTCTGTGCTGCCGAACTCGATTCTGACATTAGAATTACCTGGGGGTGCACGGGGATGGCTTTGTGGGGGGTGCGCGGGGGGTGAATGGGGGGAGAAATGGCAGCGTGCATGAAAATCGCTCCAAACTCGTTACTAGAGGGTTTTTGGGGATGCCGAATTCAATTCTGGCATTGGAATTACTCGGGGGCGGCTCTGTGGTGGTATCCGGATGGTCATTCCGAGGGGGGGGGTAATTTACATAGTCCATGGGAAGCGCTCAAAACTCGATACTCGGGGGTTTTCGGGGATGCCGAATTCAATTCTAGCATTACATTTCCCCGGAGGCGCTCGGGGGTGGCTCTGTGCGGTTGTTTGGGGGTGATTGGGGGGAAATGGCAGCGTCCATGAAAATTACTCGGGGGGTTTTCAGGGATGCCGAATTCAATTCTGGCATTAAATTTCCCCGGGGGCGCTCGGGGGTGGCTCTGTGTGAAATAGTAAAGGAGAAAGTGAAAAATCACAAATTATGAAAATAATACTTTATTAAAATAACAAATAGGAGTTTTTATTAATATGGAATTATTCATTATAAACTTAAATTTTTAATTTAAATACTAAACATCTTGTTCTTCTTCCCTTTCTTCATTTTATTCCCCTTCTTCATCTTCTTCTCCTTCTTCATCTTCTTCCCCTCTTCACAAAAAAACAACGTGGTATAAGAGTGCCGGACAGAACTCAAACATCAAAAAAGGTCCAAAATCCAAGAAACTTGATTACTGTAAGCTAAATCGATAATTTTGTCATTCATCTTCATATAAATGTGATGGAAATAATAAAATCGTATGAATGTTTGTTATCCAGGACCGTAATATACGAAATTATTATACTTATTATCTAATGTTACAGGAAGCGACTTCTCTAATGAAATACTGATTTCAGAACTCTTATTTTTTTCATTATCTGTATTTTCATCATTATGAGGCTATATTAAAAACGTTTAAAGCATTACCATACCCCAGGAGATTTTGGTCTTCGTCCTGATCCGTTCCCGAATTTGCTTTAAGTGAAATTAAATTATAAACGATATTTAGCTTAAAAACTGCTTTGAAACCCCTAATAGTAGGATTTTGATTAAAACTCCCTTTCTGCCTATAGAGAGAAAATTAGTTTTCTAATGGATCCTGAATTAGTATTCCTGTTAATACATATTTAAGTTGAGGTTGCGTAATAATATAGGAATAAAACTCTTTAACGGCATTTATGGTAAGAAGAAAACCATCGAATAAATCCGGTCTCGTTAATTTACCTTTGGCAGTTTGTTTAGTTATATTCTTTAAAAGTTTGTATCCTTGTTTAACAACATTAAAATCACCTCTTTATTCTCAATATAATACGATAGGTTACACAGTTTCGAACTATATGCAGAAGAACTATTTAAGCCATCAAAAAATTATCACGTTATTACAACAGCAGACAGCAACAAAATCATGAAAAATTTGTAAGGAAAACTATTTTCTCCACGTTTCTTTCACAGATAAGTCAGAAAACATGTATATTAATATATTGTGAAACATTTGTTAAATACATTATTTAAAAGACTGAGTTATAGATTTTATTATTTTAGTAGTTTAGTTGATATACTTGGGATACTGAATTATTTTAGAATATATATACCTATTATATAAATATAATGCTTTAACCTAACTTTTTCTAATCAAACACTTTGTTAAATATACTGAAATATTGCAAATTCTATATTAAAAACAAAATTATCTCATGTAATAAATATTCTCACTTTGTACCCCTTATTCCGTATCTGTCCAATTTTCAATACTAGGACGAGGAAGACTATCGCATAGATATATAACCAAGACAGATAGGATTATTTACAAAATTTTTGAAGAATGAACGGTGGTGTCCGCGGTAGAAACTCAATAATCGGATTGAACATTGATGCCAAGTTTACGTGCTTTTAACTATATATATATATATATATATATATATAACCAATACAGATTACACAATTTCTGAAGTCAACGCGGATGATCCTCGACAGAAATGCAATATTTGGATAAAATTAAAATATTGATGCCAAGTTTGCGATGTTTTTAACTGTAGTAATGTTATTGCGTTTGCTTGAATTACTGTTAGGTCTTTAAATTGTCCAAAAAAAAAATAATGTCTGACAACAGCGGAAGTAGAGTAGACCGCAATTGTGGAGGGTCGTATATTGTTTCATTCATAAAAATTCCTTCGATACAGTACTAGTCTAGGAGCCAGTGAATTTTTTCGTACTTGTTTTCCTGGTCCGTGTATATTTAAATAATCTATTCCCGGTGAACTGTATATTTAAAATGGAACGCCAATCTATTAACAAAAGTAAGCCAGATTAAATTCGCGCATTACGTCACATCGATACAAGTGAGATTGTTTACAAAGTGCCTTTGCAGGCCTATTTTGCCCATTTCATGTATTTTTTTTAAATCATGTTAAATTACTATTTTTGAAACTCAACAAGGAGAAAATCCAATTAACTCTTCCGTTGTGTATATATATAAGATAAATTAACTGAAGTTTTATTAGTAAAGTATTAATACTAAAATTTTAATGTAATTTACAGAAAATTGCTAGGTATGTATTTGTTTTTAAATAATTTGATAATTTATGAAAAAAGGGAGTAAAAGTGGAATGACCAGTGGCCAGTAGGTCAGTCAATACAAAGTATCATATATTTCTATTATAACATAACTAAAATACCTACATCTTTTAATCATAAGGACATAAGTTAAAACCATTTTAATATATGCATTAGAATGAAGTAATAATAACTTAAAGAGACGAGGTCTTAAAGTAATAGCTGGTACAGCATGTTTTTTAAACGTTTCCTCATTGCTGCTAGAATGAAATCACTTACTATGAAATGTGCTCTAAAAACGGCATTTATAGCAGTCAGTGTTCAGTCTTAGGATCTCTTCCTAAAGCCCTCATCCAAGCTGCATACATATTAAAAAATAACTGGGTGCCCTAAAAGAGGACACTTAGCCGACAATTTGGCTCAGATAGCTAAAACCCAAAAGTCACACCCCGAACCAGGACGTATTGCTATCCTTTTAAGTAAAAAAATAACTACAAATAACTTACCTGAAAAATGAAGGCGTCTAACTTTACACCAAAAAAACCATACACTTCTTCCCATTGTTGCAAGCACCCGATGACGATTAGGTAGATATCAACTAAAAGCATGTACTTAATGGTTATAAAGCTTATTTTAACACAAAAAGAATAAAGCACTAGTCGAAAAGCAGCAATCAAATATAAATAGACCACAATATTAAAATTCAAATTAAAAACTATATAAAAGACAAATACTCTAAAAGCGCAAAAGATCAGAACCAAATAAAATGAATAACCATAATAACCTAAAAATCACACTAAAATTGCAAAAACTATTACTGTAAAATCATGAGATTACATCAATAATGCATATGCGTCGGAGTATCGCAAATGTCAAAAGTACAGTGTTTCCATGAAAATTTAGCTATGTTTTTAGCAGTATTATGGGACCATTTCTACCACGCGCATCCAACGATATTGGCGTTCCACAGTTCACTGTATTTTCCTCACACCTCTAGTATAAATGATTTGACATAACGAAACTAACAATAATTATAATTAATGTAGAATAATAAGTGATTCGTGAATTCTAAATAAAACAATTATTATATAAAAGTGTAAAAGGAAATGTAATTTATTTCCCTATTTTCTTCTCTAATATCTTCAATTATTATGTTTAATTTCTATAAATAAACCAACTGGTTAGGTGAAACATTGTGATATAAGATTTTATTTATGTGTCCTATGCGTACACTTTAATATACAAAACACCTGGAACATTCTTTAAATAATTGTGGTCGTAGAAATAATTGTGTACATAACTCGTTTGAAAGTGTATTTTATGGACTTGCCAAATATATTATCCATACAGATTAATCAGACTATTTTTTTTACTTAACTTCAGTACATCTCTTACTACTAAAACTATTTTTATCAATGGAAAAAAAGGGCCGTGTTCTCGTATGTTTTGACGCATTTTCGGCCTCAGCCCATCGGATCCCCCCTCTAAATATATATGAATTTTGCTTAGAATTGCTAATCCTACAATTCTCTATTCGTGCTTGCTGACTGGGAAAATAAATACCGAAAATCGTCACTGTCTCCTGGACTATACAATAGATGATGATGAGAACTTCACAACAAATACACTTTTATGAATGGCTAGTTGGGGATGTGGACTATCGCCTATTCCTCGATACGAACACGGAACGTCTTGAGAAAGGATATTGTAGTCATATTTTTCAATCATTTTTATACCCGAATTTACTTTGCTGATTTAATAATTATGACTTTATATTACGTCCAATTTTAAAAATTATTTTTTGATCTTGTTAAGGAAATGATTTACTACAACTTAATAGTACCTAATCGTTTAAAGAATAATGCATGTTTGATAATATTAATTTTCTATTAAAAGTTGCCCTTTTTTTAAAAAATTGAATAAAATTTATAATTTTTTTTTTGGCTATTTTTTCAAAAAAGTATGCTAACCCGGGGCTAGTACCACTTATTCTTTTTGCACATAAAAAAATTATGGTATTATCTTTAAAATTGTGTCTTCTAGGATTAAACCAAAATGCATATTTATACAAATTTCTTCCTATGGTCAGCGGTCAGCGAAGCAATAACTCTTAACAATATTACGAAAATCAGTTTTCTTTACTTTGACATATTTTTAAATCCAATGAAAACAATACAGAGTGGAATAAAAATGGTAACTTTCGTTAAGTTTATTCTGCCATCTATTTTAAAGGACGCACTTTAACTGCGGAAACGCATGGGACAGGTATAAAGGTAATAAAAAAGGGATTTAATCCCTAACTAGAACTGCGGACACGGTCTATGAGTTAAATGGACTATTCTCGTTTATAAGTTCGGTTTTTCAGACGACATTGCTATATATTTTATCAATCAGACACGTGGGAAAAGTTGATTTTAATATTATATTGACTTTAAAGTCAAAAAAGGTTTATTTTTAGTTGTTTTCTTTTCACAACTGGTGAAATAATGAACGTTTTTAAGGCTGCGACATTTGATCCAGCGGTTTTGCAACAAAGCAAATATTCAATACATTGTACATAGATGACAATACCTGTACCTGTAGCTCGTATAACAATTTTATTTTTAAGCGTACTTGTTTTTATATCGAGGTTGCCAAATCTAGGTAGACAGATACCAATAAATGTTTTAGAAGAATAATATATTTTGCGATATCCAGTTTCAATTTAATAATTGCACTGTTACATGAAAAATTAATCTGTCAAAACTTGTACCTAGTTGGTAAGTAGTAAGTAGGTTAAATGTAACAAGAAGAAAAAAAAAATTAAATTTAACTTTAGAATAATATTTCAACATTTATTAACATTATTGGTATATTGTATTCACTTGTAAACTATATTTGACGGTCATAATAATAATTTTAATCCTAAAGAACCGGGTCAATTGAACTTTTCCACATCGCAATTTTTGGGTTGGAGTGAAAGGTATTTTATGGTTGGGTAGAAATTTTATTACTTTATGGTTTTTCCTAATCCGAAGGGTTTTGTTTACATTTTACCTAAAAATTTGCAAAACTTCTATAAATATAAATCGATTATTTTAGAATTTAAATGATTCCTCGATTCATTTCGGTAATAAAATAAGAATTTTTAATTTTGTATGCCTACTTATTAGGTAATGGTACCTCTAAAATGCATAATGATATTACTTAAGTAAAAATATAATTTGACAATAGCGTGATCGCTCATGCTTTTGTTGATTAGACAGAAATTGTGAAACTTAACAATCGATTGGATCGATTATTGTGAATTTCGGAACTAAGCAACTGGTAGTCTCTGGCAGTGTTGCCAGATGAAAAACAAAAAATATGGTATCCGGCACTTAAAAAAATGGTATTTTTACTGACAAAAAATGGTATCTTGAATAATCTTGATAACACCAAATAATAAAGTTTTACACACATATAGTTTATTTGAAAATGCATGATAGCACAGTTTTTATTGGAAAGGTCTATATTTTTATATAATTTTGCTAAATAATACATATATTATAATACCGCAAATAACGAAATTACCCCCAAATCTAATTAAAATGCTCACAAATTCCTCACACAGAGTTTGAAATACAATTTAGATTAAAATCCATAAAAAGATTTTTTTTTATTTGTAGATATGAACAAATAAAAAATTAAAGTAACATTCAAATTTTATTTTAAACTATGATTTAAATAAAGTATTATTGAGAGCAAGAGTGGAAGAACAGAGAATAGGCAGTAGGGTCATTATGATCTTACTGAACTGAGCAAATTTGCCAGATACTCAGTGTATCCTTTGTAATAATATTTTTTTTATTGGTCTTCGGCTACGACAACTTAAGTCATTAACCTCGTGTTCTATGTACGTAATGGAGAGTACTAGTGGTCTCTTACTCCATAGTGCAGGAGACTAGTACTCTAATATTCCTGCATCCTTACAGACATGCCTTGTAACTGTTTACCAGCACCACTTTAGGAACAGCACTGTCAATAAGAACCCGACCGTGAATAGACGGAGTGAGGAATCCTACCTATGATTCAGAATTATTTTTAACTAAATTAAATTAAAACAAATCCCTGCCATATTGGTGAGATTCGAACCGTGGATCCTTCGATTCGAAAGTCCAGAGTCTAACCACTGAGCCATCCACTCCCTATTAATAAAATTCTAATTACAAACCTTTTAGTAATTTATACCTATAACCTATCGGTAAGTATATTATACAGTGCATATATGGATGTATAGGTTGGAATAAATTCAATATTTTTCTGTCCACAGGTCCACTGCGCGTCTTATGCTACAATGTCATCGATATTAGTACATTATTTGTAGAGTAAATTAAAAATTGACTTGAAAGTACTGCGTTATAATACTGTTAGGCAGAAAAATATCGAATTTATTCTAACTTATACAATACATCCTCACTGTACCTACCTGTGACCATTCCTGTTACTTAGTAGAGTAGAGATGTACCTACAGAGTGCTACGTTTTACTCGTATTATTATATTGAAACAAATAAAAATCTAAGATTTAAAAAATGGTAGTAAAATGGTATCAGTAGCCCAAAAATGGTACAAAAATGGAAAATGGTATCCTCAAAAACTTGCAGGTATCGTAGTAGAAAAAATGGTATAAATACCATAATAATGGTATACCTGGCAACGCTGGTCTCTGACAACTGACAAGACAAAAAACTCAAATGTCGAAGGATTGAAGTCTAAACGACAAAACGTAAACAGTTCGTTTTTCGTGTTTGAATTTTGGCAGATTTTTGAGTGGGTGTTGTTATTTTTTTGTGCTTTTTCGTTATTCGTGATTTTGTTACTTTTATAAGACTTCATTAGTTATAAGGATATTTAGTAGTTAGTGAATAAACTTTTACCTTATAAAATATGGGGCATCATACAAATGTCCCGAGTAGAAAGAGGAAGAGATAAGATGTGCAATTGGAAAGTCATGTGTTCCCAAAAGTCGTTTGGTTTCAAAGTTCCTCAAGGAATAAAAGTGTAACAAAAATTTAATGTTGAAAGATATATAAAGGATTCATTTCCAATATTTTTGACATCTGTATTATATTTTAGGTTGTTTTTATTGTAATATACTATAATCTTTTTTCTAATAAACTACTTTTTGTTTTATGTCTAATTATTTTTATATTTCCTTCCACCCATGTCCTATCAATAATTATTTTTGCAATAAACAAAAATATTTCGGTATTTTTGCAAGTTTTAAATTAGTTTTTATTAAAATTGCTCATAAACCGATACAATTAACATTAATAAAACTGATTATAATAACTACTTCAAACAAACTCAAATTTAATATTGCAGAAAAATATCCATTTGTACACCACTTCATTGGCTTCAATTCTTAAAATTAGTCTTCATGACACGTATATGACATACAGTGAGTGCAATAAAGTTGGGTCCATATATATATGGCAATTTGTTTTAATATTATGACCGGAAAAAACGTCATTTGCCTCTGTTATTTAAAAAGTTGGCTACGTACGTTACTTACCTGTCAAATTTGTAATAATTTTGAAAAATCGCTCAAAAATCCTTTTTTAAACGAGACTGACAGAACTAAATCCAGTAGTCAAATTTAATATGGGTTGGTTTAAGTTTTTAAATAACCAGAGATGATGGTTTACGATGTTTTTCCAATCGTAATATCAAAAAAAAAATCACATATGGATCCAACTTATTGACACACACTGTATAAAGCAGGTTTGAGAACGTACAAAACTATATTTTTTTTTAATTCTTGTCAACTAACAAAAGTGCTTGTGCCTTAAAATCTTCCCGATTTTGTCCATGGAGAAAGATTTTGTCACTCAATAAATATCTTTAAAACCATTGTAAACATACATAGAACGGCAACGTCGTATTATCATTGATTATCATATACAAGTATATTTGAGCAACGGTTCGTATTGTACTTTGAAATAATTTGACATGCCGTTTGCATTTCTAATTGGTCAACCAATAATTTGACATAAGACGTTTACTTTTCTGATTGGCAACTATTAGTTGTCGCCCAAGTTTCAATGCATATGTTAACTCAGCTCTGCATGTCGCATTGGTGGTGAACACGATGTACTAAAATGACATGATAATTAACGCGTCAATTTTAAAAATTGTGTCAAAATTTGCAAATTGAAATCATGCTTTTTGTAATAATTATTAGACCGACAGCCGTCATATTGTAGGATAGTTAATAAAAAATCATAGATAATTCATTGAAAACAATTTGCTTAATCATCCTTGCAATAAAATTTTTCAAGTTTTTAATGATAATTTGAAATTATGATTAGTTATTATCGAATATGTGTATATTCAATTCATTCTTACAACATTTCTGTTTATAATTATAACTCAATTTCCTTGTAATTTTTCTTTATTAATCTAAAAAGCATGATTTAGTAACACGTTGTAAAATGACAAAAACGGCCGCCATTTTTAGTCCATATCCCAGCCTTAAGGTGGCACAAAATACAACAACTTGGTCTGAGCACAGAATGTAAAGACCTAATTTGTTGAAGATTTCATGGCCGAGAAGCCAGATGATGAAAGAATTACTCACTTTTGTGCCTATTTAGTGAATACAATATGTAGATATTAACTATGTTTCCATCCAAAATATGAGCAGCTAAAACTTCTTTTACTTATAGAAATACCAATACATACAGTACTATAACATGCCCTACACCTCTAAAGTTATTTTTAGAGTAGGTAAATAAACATTTCTTTCTTTCTATACAATTTTTTTTAATATCCATCATTTTCTTTCAGTCGTTCACCAACTTTTATCCATTGGTAGTTCATTTGTCAGTATGGCTTGGGCGATGGCGTCTTACCAGAGACTTTTGAGAGTCGCTTTGAAAACTAAAAACAATATCTCTTGGCCTGGAACTATTGTCCAGTTTATGTGGCACTTTTTAGTTACCGGTAAGTGATTTATTTACAATATATATAGCTTATTGTTTATTGTAAGATGTTGATCGATTACTTGTAACAAAACATACATTTTAAAACAAATTATGCAAAATATAGATGTCATATTGAATGGAAAATATAACAATTTCAATGCCATACTTTTCATACCATAAATATAGTAGTATTTAATATTTAAAAATATTTGGAATGCGTTTTATTACTGCATCTAGACATTTTAAAAATACTTTTGTTTATAATTAGAATTCTAAGAAGTTTTGCCAACATTTTTTTTAATGTTAGATATTTTAATGCATTATTTAATTTTTATCATAATTATAGATATAAAAGTGAAATGATTTGCACATCATTGAATAAAAATAATTTCTTCCACTCAATATTTGTTTTTCCAGAATTGAAAAATTGCGTATATTGCAATTATATAATTTTATAGTTGAATAAATGTTTATTAGGAAATATTCTCATGTTTTGAATTTACTGAGATACGGTTCAGAGCATTAATATAATTAACATTATTTATTAATTTTTCTAATATCGATTTCATATTTATATCTGGTTAATTAAGCCGTGTGACATGATACAAAGGAGGATATAGTACATTTGTTTTTATTAAAAACGCGATTACATTGGTTTTGTTTTTGTATAATTTATAGTTTGATCAATGACTATCAGTCAACAGCGATAATTATACTTTGATCTGGCTATATTTATATTTTTTAGTTACATTATTATTCCCAAATGACGAGAATCTGATAGTGAAATAATTAGCTTTTACTAATGCGGAATAGTGATATTATATTTTAAATAAAAAAAGAAAAAATTAACTAAATTTTTTTGAAATACCGTCTATAAATTGACACATTTTAACAACTTATAACTCAAAAACGAAAAAAGATATCGAGATGCAGTTTTCACTAGACCTTTTACATTTACTTCAAGTTTTTCTTGACATTGTTGTCACATGTAATTTTTTTCTGGAAAGTGCCGAAAAAAAAACGAACTTTTTTGAATCAAAATTGTGAGCTTATTTTAAATAGAACACCCTACAATTTTTAACATCCTCGGAAAGACCGTTTCTTTCCCTTTCCAAAAATGTATTCATTGTAAGCATTTATTCAATTTTTTTGGGAAAAATTTACTTTTTTATGAAACCATGTCGATAACTTCTAAACGTAAAGTATCACAATTTAAAAGCCTTTAACTCGATAATGTGACAATTTATTGATAAGAGGTTTTGACTAAAATTCTGGGAAATGTTTAATTTTTTTATAAAATGGTTGTAAAGTCTCAAATGTCTAAAATTTTCGTAAAATATTACTTTTACCAATTCATATTAAGGGCTTATGATGGATAAAATTCTTCGTATTTGTAACGTTTATTTGCAAACCTTTATCCATAAATCATCATTTAAAAGAATGTCTTAAGCGTTTTCAATATGTACCTATATCTGTTTTTTTTGTCTATTTAATATTCCTCTTTTTGTAAATTAACTTACTCAGCTTTGGATAGAATATGAATGAGTCAATAAATGATACTAATAATTTATCAAGGGTGCTATGTAAAACAAATCGAGTTGACAGAAGTCTATACATATTTGTATTAATTAGTGCAAGAGAAAGCAGGTATTAAAAAATGTTTACCAAAAGTGAAAAAGCCCGGTGCGTTTTACTTTATATTGAAAGTAGATCAATTACACATACACAAAGAAGATTTAGAAATGTGTTTGAAAAAAATTCGGGTAAGTCAGTTTAAAGAAACGGGAAAATTAGTTAGAAAAAAAAAAGATAAATTGAAAACGCTCAAGATATTATTTTAAATGATGTTATGCAGATAAGGGACGGGTGTGAAGTTATCCACATCCACAAATGTACACTGAGAAAAATATAACTCTATCGTAATAGTCATATAACTTGGTTCAAATTACCTGTAGAGGCTTTTCATTTGTAGATTTCAATTGGGGAGGTTTCAATACACAGCAACCATACCCGCAATTAACTTTTGCTTTGTCTCAGGGGGTGCAATTGGGGGTGAACTTTTAAAAAAAATCATAGAAGCCACAAATGGCTTTGTACACCTTTCTGATTGGGATATGTTATGTAGTTTACTCTTTTCTTCATCCCTGATACCATGCTGGAGTTTGTCGAGCCGTCTGAGGGGGTGCAATTGGGGATGAAATTAAAAAAAAACATGGCTTTGTACACCTAGCAAACTACATAACATATCCCAAGCAGAAAGGTGTACAAAGCCATTTGTGGCTTCTGTGATTTTTTTTTAATTTCATCCCCAATTGAACCCCCTCAGACGGCTCGACAAACTCCAGCATGCTATCAGGGATGAAGAAAAGAGCAAACTACATATCCCAAGCGGAAAGGTGTACAAAGCCAGTTGTGGCTTCTATGATTTTTTGTTTAATTTCACCCCCAATTGCACCCCCTCAGACGGCTCGACAAACTCCAGCATGCTATCATGGATGAAAAAAAGAGAAAATTACATAACATCACAAGCAGAAAGGTGTACAAAGCCATTTGTGGCTTCTATGATTTTTTTTAAATTTCACCCCCAATTGCACCCCCTGAGACAAAGCAAAAGTTAATTGCGGGTATGGTTGCTGTGTATTGAAACCTCTTCAATTGAAATCTACAAATGAAAAGCCTATACAGGTAATTTGAACCAAGTTATATTACTATTACGATAGAGTTATATTTTTCTCAGTGTACATTTGTGGATGTGGATAACTTCACACCCGTAGATAAGGGAAATTTTAGCAAGAAACAATAATAAAATATCTATTAGAAAAATTGCCCAATCCATACATATGTCAAAGAGTAAGGTGCATAAAATTTTAAAAGTAATCAAGTTTAAAGCATATAAGGTTCAGACTTTTCATAAAATTGAAAATCATGCATTTGAAAAGAGAGTTTTTATGTGTGAGACGTTATTAGATTTATTTAGACATCAACCAAATGTAAATCTAATAATGTCAGATGAAGCAACGTTTCATTTAAGTGGACGCGTAAACAAACACAATTGTAGGATTTGGGGGGACGAAAATCCTAGAGCTTTCAACGAGTTTGAAAGAGATGCTCCCAAGGTAAATGTATGGTGTGGTGTGTCCATCGAATGGGCTCCATATTCTCCGGATTTAACTATACCAGATTTTTTTATATGGGGGTATGTTAAGGAAAGATGCTACGATCAGGGCCGACTAGGGGGGGGGCAGCCGGGACTAATTCCCGGGGCCCGGACTCAAATAGGAGCCCGGCAGCGGTATTAGGAGAGCCCGGCAACCGCGGCGAGGTTTTTGTTTTCTTTCAGAAGTTGGTCACTAGACAAAAGGGGGAAGTTTTTGCTTGTAGATTTTTTTTTGTTTAGAAAATTCAATTCAAGTAGGGGAGGAAAAGTTTTTGTTTGAAGACCTTTTTTTTTTAATTCGAATAGGGAAGGAAAAATTTTGTCTTGGGGCCCGGCCTGGCTCTCGGCGGCCCTGGCTACAAACTTAACTGAACTGAGGAATAATATAATTCATGTGTTTAATACAATTACCCCAGAAATGCTGCAAAATCCATTTACAAATTTTTTAATGCGTCTGCATACATGTATTGAATAAAATGGAGGCCATATTCAACAATTAATGTATTAATGTTTTAGTACATATTTTTGTATTCAATAAAAATTCAGATAGGTACCAACATGGTGGGACACCACTTACGCCACAAAAATCCGTGTGGTATGAGGTGCTCCCCTCTGTCTTTATAAGTAAAATATCATTACTTGATATTATTCTGAAATTTATACCTAAGGGCAATGAAAAACAGTATTGTGATGTTTGTTTACTTAAAAACAACAGTTAATTTATTAATAATTTATTTAAACACTTATTTATTTATAACACTATTATTCTAATTTAGATATACTTCGAATGTCTTTAAACTAATCACTATTTATATTCACCACTGTCTATAAACTGATTACTATTTATCTTCACTGTCCATATAAAAACTTGATTGCACCGAGTTCTTCCGCCAATTTATATACAAATTTTAAAAAAAATGGTGGGGGCTCCAGAACGTTCTAGTAATTTTCACATATTCTCTCCAATACACTAGAAACATTATCTCGTCCTTTCTCAAACATCATCGAAAACACGTCCACCATAGTCGTCCCATAGGTTTAGTCTTAAGGGGTTCAATTATGTATAATAAGCGGACAAGTTGAGCCTCAAAGGCCAAATAATACAGAGAGGGACTTGGAGTATTAGAGCATGACTGAATAATGAAATGGCTCACATTACAGTATCTTATCAATGATCGTTCGATGTAAAACGTCAATTTATATTTCGATATGTGCCACCAAAATGTAATAGACACCGTTAACATTAATTTAATTACCTAAAATTAAAACCTATTAAAGCAATAAAAAAATTATAAAAAATTGACTTTTTTTAAAAGGCGAAGAAATAAACTAATCTAATGACTATGAGAGATACGAAATGGTTCATTCGCCATAAGACCTTAATCTGAGTTTAATTTTTTTTTACGAAAACTTTACAAGTTAAAGATTTGGCAACTATGTCAGAAAAAAATTTAAACATTTCCAAGAATTTTGGTGAAAACCTTTTATCAATACATTGCCTTACTCCCAAATTATAAGTTAATTAATTGTGATACTTTACGTTTGGAAGTTATTGACATGGTTGCATAAAAAAGTGAATGTTTCCCTAAAAAATAAAGTAAATGCTTACAATGTATACATTTTTGGAAAGGGGAAGAAATGGTCTTTCCGAGGATGTTAAAAATTATAGGGTGTTCTATTTAAAATAAGCTCACAATTTTGGTTCAAAAAAGTTCGTTTTTTTTTCGGCACTTTCCAGAAAAAAAAAACATGTGGCAACAATGTCAAGAAAAACTTGAAGTAAATGTAGAAGGTCTAGTGAAAACTGCATCTCGATATCTTTTTTAATTCTCGAGTTATAAGTTGTTAAAATGTGTCAATTTATAGATGGACAATGCAGATTTTTTATCTGAAATGTTAGACAATTTTTTGTTTGTACATTTTTAGTAATTTTTTTGTTTTTGGTCTATCATCTGTTTTATAATGAATTTCTGTTATTTTAAACCTACTTGGCGACATTACTTAAAACTTGAAATTCAAAACGTTTCTTTTCCGTAATTCAACCAGTTTTTGATTTTCACATTTTTAAATTAATAAAAAAAAAACTATTAAAACCATTTTTATTTCGAAAATACTTAAATATCGATAAAATATTACTTATTTCACAAATTTTACTTATAACTTATTTAAAATATTCTTATACACATATATTTTTAGTTTCCAGAATTCTGTGCATCAGCGTCATAGCTTCCATTTACCCCACAGAGACTATATTGATAATTATTGGTCATTGGTTTGTGATGACTCTGTGGTTGGCATGTACCAGCGCCAAAAATAACTTCTGTGATCATAATTCTCTGTACGACTTCCTTTTTTACTGTATCCTAGGTGCGGTTTACATATTTACGCATGTTGTATTGGTAAGTGTATCTCTTAAGCTAATTTTTTTCGTACCAAAATATTTCATCAAGTTTCATAAAATTAATTAACTTGAAAATTTTACACTACCCAAAAAAAGAGTTATTAATCAAATCATATTTTCAAGTATCCAAAAGATTTTCGTAAGGAGTTATAGAAAAATGTTTACAAGAAACGTAGCTATTGTAGGCCAGTCAGTAAATACATCCAATTTTGAACATTTCACATTAATTATAAAAGTTTGAAAATTTACAACCATTTCCAAGGTCCGGAACTAGTTTTTTTTACCACCTTTCGTGTGTAATTCTTGATACAAACTAATATATCAACGCCAATGTACCGCTGAGACGTGGCGTCTAAAGGGTATCCTCTGACTTGATTGAACGTATTTCGATGCCACCGACCGTTGCATCGACGCGACTGCAACAAACGTGCGTTAGCACTGGCTCTTAAAATGCGGATGTTACTTGGGTTGTTATTTCATCTTGTAAATCTGAATCATTTATCACAATATCTGCATTAAATATATGTTACAATATTCGATAGGCATTTCTTACTAAAGTTACGTTAAGAAATATTTTATTAAACTCGGATTGCATGATGCGTCATTTATAAAAGTATTTAAAATACCTATGTCGTTGAGACATAAAAATATTTGGTCCATCTACATTAGCCTGGTGTTTTTTTTTCTGTAGAGGGGAAACCGCTTGGCACCAAACACTGGGTCAATGTGTTTGGTAGTGTCGGGCGCAACTCCGACAAAAATCCCTCCGCTGCCTTTTCGTGGTATACCAGGGACTGCCGTTTGGCATTGCTTCTAGTAGAATGGGCGCTGTGTCTGTTGTTATGTCTATCTCCTCTCCCTCTGTCTGACATCGGCTTCTTTCTTGCTTAGTACTACCGTTGCGAAGTGGCTTATATCATTCCAGTTGTTTTGGTTTACTAACATTTTGTTGACTATATTTTCCGGATTTATGTTCCCAATCTTGATTTCTAGCATCGTCCTTTCATTGCTCCATCTTTGGCATTCAAAAATTGTGTGCTCTACTGTGTCTATTTCCCTGCAGTAATGACATTCATTGCTCTCTGTGACGTGGAACCTATATCGGTATGTCTGAAAACACCCGTGTCCGGAGATTAGCTCTGTAAGGTAGTAAGAGACCTCGCCATGATTTCTTGTAGCCCATAGCTTAATATTGTGGATTAGCCTTTTCGTCCAATGACTTTTATAAGTTTCTCGTTGCCATTTTTGTTGCCATTTCTGAATTGTGTGGTCAGAAGCCTCTCTTTTATCCATGGCCATTTCGCATAGCATAACTTTCTTCCACTAATATATGGATAGGGGTTGTTCTGGCGATGACCAATAATGCATCCGTTGAGGTTGTTCGGTATGCGCAGGCAAATTTTGATTGCTACTTTTCTTTGAATTTTTAGGAGAGTGTTCCTATATATTTGTCTTTCCATGGCTCGTTTCCATGGCTCGTTTCCATGTCGTTGCCCTATAAAGTATTATGGACATAGCTACGCTGCACAAAATTCTCCGGTTTCCTTCTCGCGGTCCTCCAGTGTTGGGTAGAATTCTGCTAATATTTGCTACGACCCTTTCCGCTTTTTTAGCCACATTTTTGACATGTTCCATTCTCATGTTATGGTCAAAGTATACTCCAAGATATTTGATTTCTTTTTGGCTCGTTACTAGTACGTCCTCCTGCTAATATAACCTTCTCAGTTTTTTGTGGGGCTAGGGCTAGTCTTTTTGCTGTCAACCATTGTGTTATATTTTCTAGGACCTCATTTGCCGTTGTTTGCAATTTTTCCGCGTCTTTCCCCGTCACTACTATGCCTACATCGTCCGCGTAGCCTACTAGCTTCACCTCGCGTGGTATCGGGAGTTTTAGGATGCCATCGTAGTACACATTCCATAACATTGGTCCTATAACAGAGCCTTGTGGTACTCCGCACGTCATTCTTCTCATTTTTCCTTGTCCCTATGAGGAGCCACCTGTCTTCTAGATAGCTGGCCACTAGGTTATACGTTTGTGGGGTTACACCTTGGTTTCTCAGTTCCTCTAGAATTCCATCCCACGGGGCAGAATTAAAGTCATTTTTTACATCTATTGTAATGAGGGCACACCTTTTATCTGCCTGCTCTCTCATTTGCCTCGTCTGCTATTTGCTGAACTTTTTCCATAGCGTCCATGGTTGATCTGCCCTCTAGGAAACCATATTGTTCACTAGATAGGTCACCGTTTCTCTCTATTTTCCTCTTCAGCCTTCATAGGAGAAGATGCTTAATCAATTTTGCAAATACATTAAGGAGATAGATAGGCCTATATGTCCTGTTCATTTGTTCTCTTTTGTTTTTTCGAAAAGTACCAGTTTTCCTACTTTCCATTGTTTAGGGAACGTTTCTTTTGGCCAACATCTGTTAAATGTCTAGAACGTATCCTGTGAGAATTTTAACTACCGCCTTCACTACCTCTGCAGGTATGCCATCAGGACCCGGGGCTTTCTTCTCCTTTAACTTATTACTGGCTTCTAGCAGTTCGTCCTTTGTGAAGGAGGGTATGTCTTGTTCTCTTACTGGCATTCTTTCCCACTTTCTGGTCAGGTGCGTCGGGAATAACTCCTGTGGCACCATTATTTGTTGTTCGTCTTCTAAGGTTATCGGAGCGTGTCCTTTGTATTTGTCCATGACAATTTTATACCCTTAACCCCATATGTCCAGGTCCACTTCTTGCACCAGTTTCTGCCATGCATTCTTTTTAGTTTCCGCGATAGCTTTCTTAAGGATGGTCCTATTTTCTCGGTATCTTTCCGTACATTCTTGCTTTATGTTTGGATTGTTGTTTTTGTTTGCCCTAGTCATGGCTCTTTTGGCTTAAATTAAATAAATATGAGTTAATATTTTGGATGACCCAAATAAATTCAAAATAGAAGTGACCTATTCTTCGCTGACCTATTCTAAATTGGAAACATTTTCTTCTGATTGCTCTACAAACAAAGCTATTATAATTTTTTTGTTCAACAGGTTGAGGGCCCAACATGTTGCAAGTACTTAATCTTCTATTGCGTATTATTCGCCGAGAATACCATCGCAAACGTTGTATGGATAGTAACAGCAGACGAAGAATTGCGAGACAAAGTTTACTACTTGCCTATTATATTATTAAACGTTATACCTTTCATATTCGGTATCCTATTTATGTTGCTCTACTACAAAGTTTTTCATCCTAGCCTGAGCGCGGGGTACAGCAGGCAGCAAAGTCAACTCGCGGTGGGGGTCGAGAGCTAGCAAGAAATGGTCCAGATATAATTATTCCTATGTTTTTTATGTAAGCCTTGTAAGTATGTTTATATATACTTAATGACAACGATTACTAGCGAAAAATATTTTTAAATGTGTCATTCTTGCCTGTATATTTATATGAAACTTAGTTGTCTTTAACATTTATCTTTATCAGGGTCGATCTTTTCATCTTCGTATAAAGTTCCAGATATATTGAGAGTTACTATCTGTCAGATAACTAATTTTCTATCTTTTTAAGTAAATAATATATAGGGTAGGTATCTAGTAGTTTTTAAACTTATGCGGTTTATCTATCAGTGAAGTATATTATCAGGAATGCCATAAGTAAGATAAGTTATCTTTCAGAAGTTAGATTTATCCAGAAGTGAAAAGATTACAATTTTAAGTTATCTGGGAGATAACAATTATCTGGCAATTTATCTTATGGTGAAAAAGGTTGGGCTTTTAGGTAATTTTTATCTCCCAAATAACTTTAAACTGTAATCTTTTCACTTCTGGATAAATCTAACTTCTGAAAGATAACTTATCTTACTTATGGAATTCCTGATAAAATACTTCACTGATGGATAAACCGCATAAGGTTAAAAACTACTGGATACCTACCCTATATATTATTTACTTGAAAATACAGAAAATTAGTTATCTGACAGATAGTAACTCTCAAGATAATGTATCCGTTAGTTATCTGGAACTTTATATGAAGATGAAAAGATCGACCCTGATAAAGATAAATGTGGCTGGTATATCTTAAACAGAAAATAATTATTACTGTATTATTTTCGTTTAGAAAACGACACCGACTAGTTAACATTTTTACACAGATTGCTGTTGGTTAGAGTTGTTTTTAATTGAAAGTTTTTTTTTTGTAGAATTAGAAATAATGGCGGTTTTTGTATATTAAAAAAAATTTTTCTTGGGGATATTTAATATGAAAAAAATTTGTAGAAATTGTGTCATAATTTATAGATTTGCACTAGTGAAATGAATGTCTTAGAGTGTGACACTACATTATTGTTTTTGTTTGGAGATGTATCTCATTCTGCAGGCAGAGTATTTTTGATACATAATTTAAATAGGTAACATTACAGGGTGTCCCACTATAAAGTAACATAATATATTTTGACAGCTTATAACTCAAGAATGGAAGAAGATATCGACGTGCAGTTTTCGTTAAACTTCTTAAATTTGCTTTAAGTTTTTGTTGACAGTTGCCAAATGTATATTTTTTCCCTAAACCCCGGAAAAAAATTTGCCTTCTTTTTTAAATCAAATTATCAATTTACTTTAAATAGTACACCCTATATATTTTCATACCATCTGAAAATTCTTTTATTTCCCTTTTCACAAATGTATACATTGTAATTATTTCAAGTTTGGGGGAGATATTTTTACACATTTTAACAACTTATAATTTGAGAATAAAAAAACGAGTGCAGTTTTCGTTAAACTTCTTAAATTTGCTTTAAGTTTTTGTTGACAGTTGCCAAATGTATATTTTTTCCCTAAACCCCGGAAAAAAATTTGCCTTATTTTTAAGCCAAATTATCGGTTTATTTTAAATAGAGCACCCTATATATTCTCATACTATCTGAAATTCCCTTTATTTCCTTTTTCAAAAATATATACATTATAATTATTTATTTAAGGTTTGGGGCAGATATTTTTACACATTTTAACAGCTTATAATTCGAAAATGGAAAAACGAGTGCAGTTTTCGTTAAACTTCTTAAATTTACTTTTAGTTTTGTTTACATAGTTGCCAAATCTATATTTTTTCCTAAACTCCCGGAAAAAAAATTGCCTAATTTTTGAAACCAAATTATCGATTTTCCCTATATATTTTCATATCATCTAAAAGTCCTTTTATTCCCCTTTTCAAAAATGTATACATTGTAATTACTTATTTTAACAACTTATAACTTGAGAATGAAAAAACGAGTGCACTTTTCGTTAAACTTATTAAATTTACTTCAAGTTTTGTCGACATAGTTGCCAAATATATATTTTTTCCCTAAATTGCCGGAAAAAAATTTACCTTCTTTTTTAAACGAAATTATCGATTTACTTTAAATAGAATACCCTATATAATTTCGTACCATCTGAAAGTTCATTTCTTCCCCTTTTCCAAAATGTATACATTGTGATTATTTATTAAAGCTTTGGGGTAGATATTTTTACAAATTTTAATAGTTTATGATTCGAGAGTGGAAAAACGACGTGCAGTTTTCGCTAAACTTCTTACATTTGTTTCAAGTTTTTGTTGACACAGTTGCCAAATGTATATTTTTTCCCTAAACTGCCGGAAAAAGATTTGCCTTTTTTTAAGCCAAATTATCGGTTTACTTTAAATAGAACACCCTATATATTTTTATACCATCTGCAATTCCTTTTATTCTCTTTTTCAAAAATGTATGCATTGTAATTATTTATTCAAGGTTTGGGGAAGATATTTGTACACATTTTAACAGCTTATAATTCGAGAATGGAAAAACGACATGCAGTTTTCGCTAAACTTCTTACATTTGCTCCAAGGTTTTGTTGACATAGTTGCCAAATCTATAATTTTTTCCCTAAACCGTCGGAAAAAAATTTGACTTTTTTTAAAGCCAAATTATCAATTTACTTTAAACAGAACACCCTATATTTTTTTATACCATCTAAAAGTTCATTTCTTCCCCTTTTCCAAAATGTATATATTGTGATTATTTATTAAAGCTTTGAGGGAGATATTTTTACAAATTTTAACAGTTTATGATTCGAGAATGAAAAAACGTGTGTAGATTTCGTTAAACTTCTTAAATTTGCTTTAAGTTTTTGTTGACATAGTTGCCAAATGTATATTTTCCCCCTAAACTCCCGGAAAAAAATTTGCCTTCTTTTTTAAACCAAATTATCAATTTACTTTAGAACACCATATATTTTTCATAGCATCTGAAAGTCCCTTTTTCCCCTTTTCTAAAATGTATACATTGTGACTATTTATTAAAACTTTGGGGGAGATATTTTTACAAATTTTAACAGGTTATGATTCGAGAATGGAAAAACGACATGCAGTTTTTGATAAACTTCTTAAATTTGCTTTAGATTTTTGTCGACATAGTTGCCAAATGTATATTGTTTCCCTAAACCCCGAAAACAAAAATTGTCTTATTTTTAAGCCAAATTATTGGTTTTCTTTAAATAGAACACCCTATATATTTTCATACCATCTGAAAGTCCTTTTATTCCCCTTTTCAAAAATGTATACATTATAATTATTTAAGGTTTGGAGAAAATATTTTTACACATTTTAACAGCTTATAACTCGAGAATGGAAAAACCAGTGCAGTTTTTTTAAACTTCTTAAATTTCCTTTAATTTTTTCTTGACATAGTTGCCAAGTGTATATTTTTTCCAAAAAATATCGGAAAAATTTGCCTTTTTTTAAGCCAAATTATCGATTTACTTTAAATACGAGTAGTACACCCTATATATTTTTATACCATCTAAAAGTCCTTTTATTCCCCTTTTCAAAAATGTATACAGGTTTGGAGGAGATATTTTTTTATGAATTTTTGGAATTTTTTATTAATCTTTAATAAATTTTGATAGGTGTATTTTTTGCTTTATTTCAAATAAAAAATGATCTGATACTCTTATAATCAACTGTGTCCTTTTTCCAAAGTCGGTAAAATGCCAATTTTTCAGTTAAAAAATCTGGTACTTTCGAGTCGTAGAAATTGAAGCAACCCCTAAATTCCCACTTTCTAAAAAAAAAACATCGATTGTGGAGGCCATTTACACTCTCGAGGCACATTCGTGATTGTGGCATTGGTAACTTTCAAGATTAATACTTCTGGTAAAGTACAAATGCCTAATTTGCACATTCGTGGTTTTGGCATTGTACCAACGATATTAGACACCGTTTTATCGAGGTGGTTTTTAAAAAAATATAACTGACGTTAAGAAATGTCAAATAATTTATGTGAAATAGATGAAATGCCATTTTTCCGGCAATTTCGGGAAAAAATATAAATTTGGCAACTATGTCGATAAAACCTTAACGCAAATGTAGCGTCAATATGTTTTTCTATTCTCGAGTTATAAGCTGTTAAAATGTGTTACTTTATACTGGAACACCCTGTATTTTGGATGAATAAGCCATCCATATAATATTTAATTTATTGTTTATTTAATAGTTTAATTAGTTCAATTATTTTTACATTGGGAAATAAATTTTAGTAACCTTGAATTGGTTAAAATTGTATATCCAAGTAATGGCGACTGAAAAAAAAATGGCCATCTTCAACCAAGATGTCGGTGGCATAATGTTAAATGCTTAAGATTGATGATATTTCTTTTCCAATTGTGTATTAAAGTCATTGAAATAAATATTTATAAATAACATTTTGTAAAACTCATATTTAATAAAAAAATCGCAATGGTTCAGGTCGGGTGATCTCGTTGGCCACATAATAAAGTTACAGTCGTGAATTTTTACATATTACTCTCCCGAATCGGTGGATTAGACGAAATGGACCAGTTTCGTGGCCACTAAGGTCGCCAGATTTAAATCCATGGGATTTTTTCTAATTTTTGAGTTTTTCGATCTTATTTTAATGACTTCCTAGACACAGTTAGAAAAGAAATGTACTTAGGAAGCACCAAGTATTTAGTATAACGTTCACATCTATTTTAAATCGGGTTTGTTTATTTATCAAAAATAAAATAGCAATTATTTGACATTACATTGTTGTCAGCGTTGCCACGTTATTATTACCCCAATCTTACTATACACAGTGAAAAGGATAATATTTGACTTTCATAGCCATGTCCGATTAAAAAATAGATGTGAACATATAAATAAAAGCTTCAACTTTTAAAGCTGCCTTTAAAAATGGTTTCGTACAAATGCGATGTTGCCGCTGTTTAGTAGCGTGGTTTTTTTATAATATAAGCTCCTCTAAAGAACAACGATATGTTAACTCATATTTATTTTGTAGTTCATTATTGCTAGTACTGCCCTTCCTATTTTAAGTACAATAGTTATAATCATTTAGGTTATTATTTTAATTCAATTATAAAAGTTTTTGTTGGGAATTTATTGTCTCTTTCTTAAAAATATAACTAGGGTCGAGATAAAATGAAATTAATTTTAAAAGTATTTAATTGTCATACTAGCATTACGTTTCTAGTAAATTTTTTATTTTACAAAAATTTCGTAATTTTCTTATTAATTAATAAGTTTAAAATGATGCTTCGAGGTTTTAAAATAATTGCCATTTGCCTACCGATTGTTTAAAAAAAAAAAAAACAATATTTCTTTTTCTTTTACAAAAACGACTTTTATTTGAAATCAGTCGTTGTTAAAGTTAAAGTCAATGTATTTTTTTACTTGTACCATTCAACTAATTTACTTTTCTTCTTTTTTGAAAATCTAAATTCAATTAATTTAATAATTAACTCAAAATTCAGATATTTCGTTAATATTTTTCTTTGTTTAAACATTTTGAGCACTTTAGGAAACAAAACTTAAGAATTTTACTTTCTTTAAGACTTTCTATACATGGTGTTAGAAATGACAGCTGACAGCCCCATAATTCATACAGGTAATTAGTCTGATAAGGACAAAAATGTATAATATACTCAAGAAGAAAAAAACGTAATTAACGATTTAAACGTATTTATTGTAAATTGTTTTTAAAAGTTTATTATGGAACTTTATCCAAAATAGAACTCGATCCCATGTATATTGGAGAAGACCCAGTATTTAATAAAAAAATTTAACGATTTATACTTCATCAATCTTATTTGTTTTTCTTTTATAGTTTAAAAATCTTTATTACGCTATTTACAATGTTTATTTTACATCTACAATAACAGATTGCAGATGTTTTTCTTCTTTAAAGTAGAGTCAACTCCTTACCAGATTGCTATAATTAGACACAAGCGACTTGCGTCCAAGAAATCACAAATTCCACCATCCGTGTCTTCTGTCATTTGTCATACGACGCTAATGTCATTCTAAATTCTTACCTGTGTTCTAACCTAATTAGTCAGCAGTGTTGCCGTTTGGGAGGAAATTTTTCCCTTGGGTATGCACCAGATAGAACAGCCTTAGGTCCAGCGATCTGTCAATGGTAAGTCGCCGATTATATGCCCCTCCCACCGAGTTCATCGTTCAGTCCCTCTGACTACAGTTGAAGATGTAGTACGCCTTTGCGCAGTACATTTTAGTAATCATCACAACATGCTATGATTTGTCTGCGTTATTGTTTTATTTTTAACATGTCTCAGCGCTTGTAAATCTGAAAATCTACAATTTTGATCATTAACAGACACTTACTTTAAATTCCCACCAAGCTTCACTGGGTTTCAAACAGTCCACCAAAACAAATCCCAAAATTACTAATTAAAAATTCAATTTCTTTTAACTTACACTATCTGCTCATCTAGTAGACCTAGATATAATAGCTATAAACCTTCCAATAGACAATCTATTAATTATAATATTACAATCACCCAGGTCAAATCATTTCCACCCCACTGATAGGCTATCATCACTTCTTCGTGCTGTTTTGCTCGGAGATCTGAACTCCAGTCAGACCTAGTTTGGAGATCATAACTTTTCCCTTGGGTATGTACCAGATAGAACAGCCTTAGGTCCAGCGATCTGTCAATGGTAAGTCGCCGATTATATGCCCCTCCCACCGAGTTCATCGTTCAGTCCCTCTGACTACAGTTGAAGATGTAGTACGCCTTTGCGCAGTACATTTTAGTAATCATCACAACATGCTATGATTTGTCTGCGTTATTGTTTTATTTTTAACATGTCTCAGCGCTTGTAAATCTGAAAATCTACAATTTTGATCATTAACAGACACTAACTTTAAACTCCCACCAAGCTTCACTGGGTTTCAAACAGTCCACCAAAACAAATCCCAAAATTGCTAATTAAAAATTCAATTTCTTTTAACTTACACTATCTGCTCATCTAGTAGACCTAGATATAATAGCTATAAACCTTCCAATAGACAATCTAATAATTATAATCTCATTACAATCACCCAGGTCAAATCATTTCCACCCCACTGATAGACTATCATCACTTCTTCGTGCTGTTTTGCTCGGAGATCTGAACTCCAGTCAGACCTTGTTTGGAGATCATAACTCAAACCCAAAAAGCATCCGCCTAACTAATCTACTTATCAACTACCTCGTATTCAGAGCCTCAAACCGACCTTTGTATCTCACCTATAGGATCATCTATATTATCGACCACATCCTTTTGAAAGATTTCTTCATTGGACTGGTGATTGCTGATAGACGATTCATTGGAGAGACAATTATTTCCGATCATCTTCCATTAATGTTACATCTTTTTTTTTCCTCTCCACCAAGAACTACAATATACACCTTCAGGAATCTCAAAAATAGATTGGCCATTGTTTCAGAGAACTATCATATTCCAGAGCAACGCCTGCTGAATTCCCGACTGGACATCGACACATTGGTAACCGAGGTTCAAACCACCATCTTCCACACCGTCGAAACTTTAGCTCCTATTACTTCCATCAACATATCAGAAAAAGCCATCCTCCAATTCATCCTAAATCTCATTCTTCAAAAACACCGATTGTATAGACAATATGTCCGTACCCACGACCCTGTCATCAAAACCGAATAGAATTATCTCAACGCCCTGAAGAGGCCTCAAACTAACATACACAAACAACAAAAATGGATCAATACCACCTCTAATTTGGAACAAATTCAAGTGTATCACTGGTCAAAAATCTAAAACCCACTCCCACATTAAAATCGACTGTTTAACCCACACAACCCCCGACGAAAAAGCGCTAGTTCACAAAACACACCTCGATGGCACCTTCAAAACCCCCTACAACACCTCCTTTGACGATCAATTCCGATACGAGATCGAACACAACGCCCTTCAGACACTTGGCGCTCCTGTCCCACCTTTGGATGTCGAAAACACCCTCACAACTCCATCCACCCTCCAAGACATCCAATATGCCTGCCAAGCCAGCAAAAACAATGTCCGATTCCATATATAGAAGAACGCTGAAACATCTTCCTGAAACCATGTTTCCCATCCTCACTCTACTCCTAAACACCTGTCTCTCCTTCTACTTTTCACTTGCCTGGAAATCCGCTAACATCATTTTGATGCCCAAACAAGACAAGGACTCCATATCCTTAGATTTATACCAACCTATATCTCTCTTATCAGTACTAGGTAAACTTTTGTGAAGAACGAAACATAATCCCTTAATCCCAGCATGGTTTCAAACCTCATCACTCCATACAGGACGCAATCTCCTCTCTCCACACTACTGCGGTCACTGCAATTAACTACCAACAAATCTCAGCCGTTCTTCTAGATGTTTATAAAGCCTTTGACCAAGTCTGGAATGCTGGACTAGTCAAAAAGCTCATGAACATAGATCTCCCCCAGTTTCTACAAACTTATTCACTCCTACCTCATTGACAGAACAATCACGGTCAAAGTAGGTAATGTCCTGTCAGTCCCATTCACCCTGATTGCTGGGATACCACAGGGCTTCGTCCTAGTCCCTCTTCTATACCTCATATACACCCACAACATCCCACTTCCAAATTACCCATTGTCAAAATGCATTCTCTACTCCGTCGATACTACTTTGCTCTCTCTAGCCAAAAATTCTTTCCAACCAAATACTCGAACCCAACATCTGTTAAACCAATATTCTCGCTGGTGTAGCAGATGGAAGGTCTCACTCAATCCACAAAAAAAAAACAATTGATCATCTTTAAACATCCGAACTCAAAAAGAGCCACCCAGATATCCCAACACGTCATTGTAAATCTCGTGGGAATCAGACTCGCTCAACTAACTGACTATTTGGGAGTACGATTCTCTCGTACTCTCAACTGGTTATTTGATGTCCAACGCTCTTTCGATAAGATGCGAAAGCAAGCCAGTCAATTATGTAATGGAGTTGCACAGTTACCTTTTTTGACAGGCCTTCCTCTTGCGCAACCCGCACAGTATATCGTGAATTTTTTTAGGGTTTGTGAGTTAATTTTGGTTTACCGGGTACGTTTGGGTTCAAGAGAATTCGCGTACGACATTTTCTATGTTTATTTTGCGAATTATTAGCAATATCGTTGGAGAATTATCTCTGAAACAATAAACGTCTAGTGTAGCGTATGTATTTTGTCATTTTTTCAGTGTGGGAAGTTGAGAAAACGATTTCTTAAAGCGTTTAGCAATTTTCGACACTGGATAGTCTTGTGAATTTAAAGTTTCAAGGGTTAGACTCCATTTTTCAATACGTTGTACTTAAAGTAGATGATTTACATGTCTGGCTATGTCGTGCAGTATGTCTGCAATCTCTTGCTTAATGAGTTTTAAGTCTTTTATTATGAAATTACTTCTTTATTCTGTTTCCGAGATACAAGCGCCGTCATACGATCCCTTGCAGCTTTAATGGTTTCAGTCAGCTTCCTAACCTCTTCATCAATTTTTTTTCGTGTATTTATGACTCGGATTTGCATAACAGTACCAAAAGTTCGTCTGTGCTCGTTCCAGTTTAGTAGTATTTACCGTATTTTTGGTTTCTCCATACTTTCGAATCTGCGATTTCTAAATTATTACAATTTTCTCCATACTTTCGCGTATGGGATATTCTGAACTTTTGGCGACAGTTTTCTCCAGACTTTCTAGGTTTGGGAAGGATTTTTCTATACTTCCTAAGTCTGCATACAATAAGTCGATATTCAGTTTGTTTTCGGTGTGTTCTCCAAACTTTCGGGCTTTGCGCTTTCTTCAGTGTTTTGTTCGTTGTCAGCAGATTGAGCTGATGCGTCTTCTAGGATGTCTTGGGAGCCATAAAAGTGTCAGAAGTTTTCTCCATACTTTCGAATCTGTAATTTCTGAATTTACAGTTTTCTCCATACTTTCGAATCTGTGATTTCTGAATTTTTAGTTTTCACCATACTTTCGTGTATGGATATTCTGAACTGTTGGCGACAGTTTTTCCAGACTTTCTTAGTTTGGGAGGGATTGTTCTATATTTCCTAAGTCTCCATACACTAAATGGACATTCAGCTTGTTTTCGGTGTGTCCTCCAAACTTTCTGCTTTGGGCTTTCTTCAGTGTTTTGCTCCTTGGCAGCAGATTGAGCTGATGCGCCTTTAGGCTGTCTTGGAAGCCATAAAAGTTCATGTCAAATTCCAGTTTTCTCCAATCGTTAGGTTGGAATATACTTTGACCTCATTTTGTTGATTTGGGTCAATTGAGACATCAGCGTGCTTAGGGATGGAAATTTAATCTTCAGACGCTTCGGCTATGGTGATCGTATTCTCCAAACTTTTTTCGAGAGGTTCACCAGTCACTGACCATACTGTTAGTGGTTAATCCTAGTAAGGACTTGCTCATAGTTAGGACTTGGAATTTTAGTTTCTGCTTGGTTTTAAGGGTTTTAGGAGTTTATATTCTGGCTGTTTTTTATTTCTTCCTTATTTCGTCATTGATTTTTTCTGCCTTTGACTGTAGATCGTTTGTGGACTTCTCCGTTATGGTGAATGCAGTTTCGGGCGCTGTATTGGGGCGAGTTAATACCGATAACAAACTTGAACTTTTGTAAAAATTAATTGAGGTTAGATTAACGTAGATAGTAAAAATAACGTCTAGCAGCAGCCTAGGCCAGTCCTAAGTAAACTGAATCTTATCTACGCTCGAGAGAACTTAATGCAGGATGCAATGTAAACTTCAGACCATTCTGTATGAAATTTGGGTGTTGATCAATACTATCGAATTGCTTTAACATTTTGTAGAGTAAATATTTTTTTTGAAGCAGATCTGATATTTGGCTGTGTTACAATAAGTACAATATGTTTAGCTTCAAATTTAATATCTACCTTTAACTAAGTTTTATCTTGAGGACTTTTGGTTACAATTTTTTTTTGTTATTATTTTTAAGACTACTAAATCAGTCTTGTAATTTCATTATTACCAACTAAATCACTTGTTAAAATTATTTATATGGATGTAATATCTAACACCTTGTATACGAATATGACCAGGTAGCAGGTAGGTACTATATAAAATAAACTATTTCCGAAACTCATTTAAATTTGTTAATAATTGATAAAGTATATTTTTTTTTAATGACGACCCCGAAGACATTGACTTTTCAACAAAAACTTTTTACCATCAATACTTTGTTATCGCTCGTCTTATTTTGGTTGGGAGTTATTTATATTATTGTAAGTGAAAATATAGAATATGGGAATTTAATAGTTTTTACCTTCATATGTTGTGGTCTATTATAAGAACTAACGCCGTGCAAATGATCTAAGTTTTTGTAAAATTATTAATCATATAAAATGTTTTTAATCAGTAACATTTTTTTAAATAACACTTATTTTTATCGTTATCATTTATCTACTAATCATTACAAATTTTCTTCTTCTATGGTATAAATTTAAAAAAAGTTTTTTGGAGTAGGTAACTCTTAAGGTATTCTAACAAAAAGAATAACTATTTTGAAAGTTTTATTCTAGTCAAGTAGAAAAATGATGCCTTCAAAACTAGTTCTTGGACACAACAAATAAATTTATTGTCTGGGTTAATTAAAAAAAAAAAAATCCCACCAAAAATGTTATACAGTGTGTATATTTTGATGGACCTATATCTAGATAAGTAAGCTTGCGATTGTGATAGATAGTTTTATTTATTTTTTAGTAGTTGTTGTAGTAGTGTAATCATATATTAGATGTATCTAAAAAGAAACGACCTCCTCTTTCAAAATAATTTATTTACTTGCCTTTTAGGAAAGTTTTATGGAATCTCTTGTGGTGCATTTTGATTATTCTTTTATCATTTAGACTTTTAGACCACCCTTTATGCTGCTTGTTTTGTTTCTGTCTGAAAATTTCTACACCAATCGGACGTACCATAATTAGTTACTGTTATCGTTTATGTTCTTCGGGAACAGTCTTCTATGATAGTAACAAGCTTATGTTCCTTTTAATCTATCATGATATCACAGATTACCCAGATGCGAAACCCGGCGAAATATCAAAAGGATTTGAAAATGAATGATAGCACAGTTTTTATGGCAAATGTAATTATACAGGATTGTTTAAAGCAGATTGTCAATATCAAGTACCCAGATTTATTTTTATAAAAATAGTATACTAGATATTAGGTTAGGACATTTCCTCATTTAATAATAAATATAGTGATGTGAAATACCCGGGTATTTATGAATTTAAAGCGAATCATGGCTCGTAGCAAGTTAAATTATTTTGTAATTCAAAAAATGAAATCAGTACAATATGGTGACTTCATCTAAGCCTGAATATTCTGGCTATTCCACCCTAGCGCTCCAAAACATTTATGACTACCTCTAGCAGAGAAAATCTACTTGGAACCAGCTCCGTTCCGCTGAGACAAAGACATTTACAACATACTTGCATTCGGGCATTCGCAAATAATCACTTGTCTCTTGCGGTGGTGCATATCGTCACACCTTTTTTTACCATTTGATTGACTTAATAAAGTGTTTCTATGATGTTACCCTTATGCTATATCAAGCATATTTGCAATAAAAAAGCAAATTAACACTGGCTCAGAGTTGATTTCGTCATTGGAGTGGCTTGAAAGTGACTTATGACCATCTTCATCGTCACTGACGTCACTACAATCACTACTACCACTACCATTGGATATTTGCTTCACTTTGGCTTTTTGTCATAGTCAAATCATCTTCTTGACTTCTTTCTACAGTTCGTGAATTTTTGGCGTTGTTTAGTAAATTCCAATTGTGCGATAAATATGCCATTTGTCCAACTCTTTGGGTGGTAAGTCTGTTTCTTTTTTGACAGTGAATCCAACTGAAAGTAATAAAATTCTTTCAGATACGGTAGATGTCCCAGGTGCTCCTAATATTCTTACAGCTACATCAACCAAGACACACGTTCCTCCTAACCCCCTCCACAATAACATGGAACTGATTGTTTTTTCACACCTTCCCAAATAAAAGACCTTCGCCACAGCCCTTCTTTATCCCTATAGTCAGCTATATTTTGACGAATATCAACTGTATTTATTCTCATGCTGCTGACAATTTCACAAACAAAATTAATAGCATCAAGTAATTCCTCAGGATTCAAGTTACAACCTTGAGATCAAGGATTTAATAAGTCAACAGCCAGGTGAATTTGTCCCACCCCAAATTGAATACGTTTTTCTAACTTTGAAAGCACATTTTTTCCTCAATCTTTTGAAGTGGAGATTCTGGCATTTCTTGTTTAAGGGTTTCTAAAATTTTGTATAAACATCGTGTATCAGGGGTGTTTGATTCAAACTCAACAATTGGATTTAAGATGTTAACCATTTTTTCAACTCTTACCCAAAACACACCGTCATCGAGTATCTGTCTTTTTATTTCTGATGAGATTTCTGCTTCTTTACTGACAGCTGGTTTTTGAAGCACAGATTTATTTAATAAAGTCTGTAAACAAAACAAGTAGCTTCCCCATCTTGTTTGACCAGGCAGTTTCAAACAAACTCTGTCTTTTGACCTTTTTCCAATTGACACCTGTCAAATAGTGCTTTTAGGACATGGCTGTTCTTGTTACTATGCTAGTAACAGTTGTCTTAAAAGATTTAACAGTATTGCACTTTAAGATGTCTTCACACAGAAGGTGTAAGAGATGAGAAAGACAACCAAGAGGTATGATTGATTGATACTTCTCCTTTACCAGCGCCAAAGCAGATCTCATGTTGGAAGCATTGTTCCAAATGATTACCAAAAACTTTTCAGTACCATATTTTTCAATAATATTGATTATCAGCTCGGCTAGGTGAGATGCTTTGTGTCTGTTCTCCACAAACAGTGGCTCTGGTTTTGAAATAACAAAGTATACAACTCATTTCTGATGTTGCTCCAGCCATCATATTGTAAATGTAAGTGTTTTGAATCCTTTAGCTGGCTTGTAACTTCATTTTGCATTTCTGTATGCTGAGCTTTGAGATAAGTTGATGAAAGGCGATACCTTTATGGTGGTTTGAATGAAGGACGAAGTCGTTTAAAGAATTGTAACCACAGTGGGTGTTCAACTATAGACAATGGGGTACCGCTTACAAAAATTGCTTTGGCCAAACTTTGATTGAGGCTTTTCTGAAAAAAATACATATTTGATATTAATACGATATTAAATACTGATTGTTAGATTTGATATTAGCAAAAGCGCATAAGGGTATAGCCTTTCTCCATCCGACGAGGTCAATCGTCAATCAACAATTAATTGATGGCCTAGTAGTATTATTTAGCAACAAATGCCTTTTTTCTGTTTCTTTATATATGAATAACGCGCAGGCGTAGTGCCACCTATTGCGCTTTGCAATCAAGAAATACTAATAATGTTTGGGTGGGAGTAAAGTATACAATTAAATCGGGGAATGAGGCTATTCCTTATATGCTATTGATATTATTATGTCTATATGTATGTTATAAAGCATTGATAAACAACTCCTTAGCAACCATAACAACCAATGCTTTTTATAACGTAAAATGTAAATCTTAACTAAAACAATTTACAATCTGCATAACACTTTCTACCGATTAGAAATTTTAATATTTTCTAAAAAAATTGAGGGCTACTTAAATTGATCTTGAATTGTAAGTATTTTCTACCTGTAGAGATTACATACCTTATTTTTGCTGATTAAAATTACTAGAAAATTTAAGACAAGAATTGAAATACATGGGTATTTTTAAAAGTTTTAGGAGTCATACAGATTTTTAAAGATTTAAAGATTATCATTTACTGTATGTCTACAAATCAGTACAGCAACAAATTAAATGTTCCCTAGCTATCGAACAGTGCCAATTCACCAATTGGATAGCTAACTATTAAATTTCACCATCTAGGTTTGTGTAGATTAAAATTTGTATGTATAAATAACCCAAGACGATGTATATTTCCAAAATATTGATTTTCTTTGTCAAGTTTCGCGTGTTTGTGGGTAATCTGTGATAATGCTGTGTATCTATTAACTTATAAGCATCTTGCAACACTTTTTTAAGGATTATCATTTACAGTATGTCCAAAAGTCAGTACAGAAACAAATTAAATGTTCCATATCGGTTTTCTTTTTAGATATATCTAGTATATAAATATAACATTTTTTTGGTTTGATTTAGAGTAAAGTAGATAGTATGGCCTTCTCTAAAACTGCCCATAAATGTATATCGACGGAATTTTAAATTTGTATACCTTTGATTTGGCTTGACATAGTAGTATTTTAGCGACAATCATTTTGAATACAGAGTTGTATTCGATCTGGTTCAATACTAGAAGTACTTATACTTTTAGGTAGGTAATCATATATTATGTGTTTATTTTATAAACAAATTAAAATATATACTAAGGAAATTGTGATAGCAACAGCGGCTTGGATTCAGGTTTTAAAGTACATTGCCATTTGTACTCTACTACCCATTGTACAGGGTTATTCGTTATACATTACCAACACCAGCCCATTATTATAAATACAAAATAGAATGTACCATATGCTGTTTTTGAGTAATTTAACATTGAATATCTTATTGTAGGTATATATTTACAATTTTTTCCTCACTGTAAACTATTTTAATTAATATTTTAACTTGTTCTTATAGAAACTAGCTTAAATAAGATATTCTACATTAAATTACTCAAAAAAGGTATGAGTAACATAATATATAGTATATTTTTCAAATCGGGAAGAAATATAATTCCAAATATTTAATAATATACAGGATATCCCATTTAATCTGCACATGATTGTGTTTTTAATGGCATTTTAACAAAATTCAGTCACATGTACGCAACAATTTTTTGTGGGTAATTTCTAATGAATAACCCTGTATACATTTAAACGATTTCGAACCCTTTTCTCTTTTATGGGAATCAATGGATCCTTAAATCATATTTATTATAATTTTATGTCTAGTCTATGTTTCTATAACTCGTATAGGATGTCTTTAATAAAGTATAAAAAAAATGAACGATAAAAAATTAATTAGGTACTAATTTTCAAATTAAAAAAATAAACATTCAATTTATACTTTATTCCGGAACAGCCTAAGAATTTTGTTTGAGATTAGGAGCCGCCATACATGAACTACATTTTGTGGTCTCGTCTGACGAATTGAAGTCCACCGTATGAAATAAGAGATCAGGTCGTTTGCCTGATATTTATTTGCCTGACAATTCGTTTGCCCGACATTCATTTTTCCGACAATTCGTTTGCCCGACACATTTTACCCGACAATTCATTTGATCGACATTAATTTTTCCTACAATTCGTTTGCCTAACAATTCGTTTGTTCGACAATTCGTTTGTCCGACAATTCGTTTGTTCGACAATTCGTTTGTTCGACAATTCGTTTGCCCGACAATTCGTTTGTTTGACAATTCGTTTGCCCGACAATTCGTTTGTTCTACAATTCGTTTGCCCGACACATTTTACCCGACAATTCATTTGATCGTCATTAATTTTTCCTACAATTCGTTTGTTCGACAATTCGTTTGCCCGACAATTCGTTTGTTCGACAATTCGTTTGCCCGACAATTCGTTTGTTTGACAATTCGTTTGCCCGACAATTCGTTTGTTCTACAATTCGTTTGTTCTACAATTCGTTTGCCCGGCACATTTTACCCGACAATTCATTTGCTAGATACCTTTTACCCGACAACTAATTTGTCCAGCAGGTACGTTTTCTGGACAACTCATAAACCCGATAAATAGTGAGGAATAAATAGCATATAAAGAAACACATCTCTGAAACATAAAAACTTGTATTCGCAAAATATGAAGGAATATCACTTGTAAAAATGGCCCAAAAAGATGCCATCCTAAATCAGTTGTCGATGGTTTTATAGTAGTCATACAATTTTCTTAATCTTTATTACTGTAACTACCATCCCCGTACCCCTTTAATTTTTGTTTAAATCTGAAATTTTATTATTTACCTCTTTATACTATAATTACTGTATTTGACCTTTCTTGTCCCTTCAACAGTGTCAATTTACCAGTTGGCTAGCTAACTATTAAATTTCACCATCTAGTTTTGTTTAGATTTGTGTGTATAAATAATTCAAGACGATACATCTCTGTATATTTCTAAAATATTGATTTTTATATTTTCTATTCAAATGATCCAAATTCATCCATCGAAAAAATAAATGTCTAACTTAACTCTTTCGGGGTGAATGCTCGAAGGCCATCTGGTTTATTGGATTACATTGATAATATTTTGAAGCAAATGTCATCCCTTATTCAAACGAAACTCAGGTGATATCTCAAAGAAGGTTAAATTAACCTTTTAGACTCACCATTGAAAATACAAACCGGGTACCGGGGCGCGGTAGGTTACATTACTGGCAATAGGTGTTTTTTTAGTTGTCAATCAAAGTCAAAAATCATATACTACCGGCTGAAATTAAAAAGTAAGATATTGAAATCACCAGTTTTTGACGGACTTCAAAAAGGAGGAGGTTCTCAATTCGTCGTAATATTTTTTTTTATGTATGTCCTAATTCTTTAACACGGGGTCCGATGTCAATGATTCTTTTTTTGTTAGAAAGTGGGTACTTCAGGGATGGTCCCATAAAAATTTGGTAAAAATTTAATAATTGAGTCCATGAGAAAATCCGCAAACTATTCATTTTGTATGTATGTTTATCGATAATTCTTTTCCACCTTGTCCGATTGCTAGGATTCTTTTTTTGTTGGTAAGGGGGTACCTCAGTGGTGGTCCCATATAAATTTGGTCAAGATGTGGTGATGGCATCTGCACGATTTTGAAGTTGGTTTTTTAAAATTACTTTTAATACTTGTTGTACAAATTTTATTGGTGATGTATTTATTGGTATGCAAACACCGTATTTGTATCTATTCAATACCACCTTCGGAACCAGAAGAATCACAATCACTTTACACGTCACATTATTTAAGAGAAGACCACCTTTATCCCAGAACTAACTCAACATTAAAGTCACCATGCTCTTTATTAAGTGATCAATAGAGTTCATAGAAAAAAATTAACCTCCACAGCCAACTTCTTTGGAAAATATTGATATTCCATTACAATTTTCTAGTTAATGACTCATTCTTTACCAATGAACGCATTCTCTTGTTCACTACCAAAAACAATGGTACTCTCTTGAAAGAAGCTCGTTTTTGGGTTATGGATAGTTCATTCGATTACAAAATGTAGTTCATGTACGGTTGCTCTAATTTCCTGGTTTTCTGCAAATTGAATTGAATTTAAAAACTGTAATAATAGGTACAATAAAAATCAAATTTGTAAAAATAAAGAGACTGATCACCCTTTCAGACTAACAACTAACGTTTTATAAAAATGTACTTATAGCCATGCGTATTAATTACACCTATTCTATATTAAGAATTTCTATCATTTTGAGAAAGAATAGGTTTAATGTCTCTACTGTGCCTTGAATTTGTGAATTTTTAAATCTGAACGATCAACTATTTTCGAGATTCGTGCTTTTGCGATTTACTAGTGAAATATGTATGTATATACTGGTTTATTTATTTATGATTTTATCGAAATATATCTATACCAAATGTTGATATTTTGTTTTATTGTAAAATCCTCTATTGAAATTGCCTTAAGAGTCTGTTGAATATTCTAGCACGCCATTCTAAAACGGCAATTTACGGCGCTCCCTGTATACAGAAAATAACCTTTCCAGCAAATAAACTATTTTAACTATTTAAATACAATAATTAAACAATAACAAGAAAATATGAATTAATTAAATCGGCAGTAATAATAATTAATAATAATAATAATAATAATAATAATAGACATTCTTGCTTCGCATAAGGGTGAAGTGCATGAAAAATAATTTTTTGTATTGTCATCTCTTTGATATATTTTTTATTTATTTTTCTTGGAAATTTTTAGTAAATATAATTATATAAAACTTTGTTACAAACAGCTAATAAAAAAGGAAACTCTTAATAATCCTTCCTCCATGCTTCCTTCGTATTTGTGCATCCCTAGCAGTATCCGCGCATCTTCGGAGTGGAGAAACCACCTTAAGTTCACTATTTATAAATAGAAAAATAAAAAACGACCTTTCGATCCTGGCCGAATAGAACTAAATAATCTACAAGAAATTGACTGTTCAAATCTGTTTGAATTTCGGTACATACGAAAATATTTTAAATTACGAGGGTTCTCGCAAATGCTCGAAACCGGGAATTTCTAGGAAACCAAAATACGGGGGTTCTTTGAAATGTTCCAGGCGGAAATTAATTGAAATATACATTTTTACAATTAATTAAAATTTAGTGACTTTGTCACAAAACATGCGCAATGTCCAGGCAATTTTGTAATTTTGCATGATCACAGTTAGGAGAAATCGCTTTTTTACATGTTGTGTTTTACCTTTTTATCGTGTTTTGTAAATAATAATGTGTAATAAAAGTTCTGTTTTAATAATAAAAAATACAGTCCGCTTAATGGAATTATAGGTTATTAAAGGCTACAAATTATAATTTTGTAACATGAAGGAATATACATTGCGATCCATATGTACGGAATAAATTCATTTTTAGCTTTATTATGTACTTTTGGGAAAAAACCTAAAACAGATCAATTTTTATTCTTAATTTGACAATTTATAATATACTAATATTACCTTTTTTGCACTTCCTCTGAAATATACGAGCATCCCTTCGAAAATTTTAAATAAGAATGGGGGTCATGTAACACCTTGTTTGAAAACGAAAGTTGGTGGAAGCATAACTGAGAAAATTTAGTTTGAAAATAAATAAAAATTTTGATAATGTCTCTATCACAAAACTTGTAGAATGAAGCAAAGAATGTTACATAATATTTAGTGTGTATTTTTCAATTTATTTTACAATTAAATGTTCAAAATGACCACCATTCACTTCTTGACAATAACTATAATGCCTCAATGTTATTTACGTATATCTTTAATATTATTAACTGGAATGAAGCACACCCTTCTGCAAATATATACTGATGCTTCTTACATTCAATCTTAAAATAAATGCAGACTAATCACCGATATCTATAAATCAGTGATGCCCATACCCACATAGCACACAGACGTCCTTCAGGGACGTCCTATTTTAGTACCGGGAAGTAAATCGGACGTCCAATGGACGTTCTAATGTCCGTCTTTGGAACGTCCTGAAGCGACATCCCAAAAGGACATCATAGGGACCTTTAAGGGACGTCCTAGGGACCTAAATCAGACGTCCGAGGGACGATATTTTACCATATTCCATAAAGGGCAATAATAACAAAAATTTTAACAATAAAAGGGCTTTATTTAACAACTTATCCTGAAAAGACTAGCTAGAGTTAAACGTTTTCAGTTTACGAAAAAAGGAATGAATTGAATTTTATACAGTGCTGGTAAGAATAAACCTTGGGTCCTGCTTATAGCTTGTGTCGACATAACTTTTTTATAATTTTGTCAAAATTAGGTTTGTTCCCACTTTCCGCCATTGATATCTTTTCTTGAATTGCAAGTGTTCCGTATCTTTCCGTTCTTTTTATTTAGCAGTACTTTATATTCCTCCATCTTTGTCTCTGGAAGAATTTGATAATTCTCTAGAGGCCGTTGAAAGATGGGATGTATTCACCAATAATAAAGTTTTGTTATTAGGAGACTTTAATTGTGCGAATTATACTGGGAACAATCTAGAACAGCCATACTCAACCTGCGGCCCGCAGGCCGCATGCGGCTCTCCAAGCTGTTCTGTGCGGCCCTCCAAGCTTTTTTGTGTGACCCCAAACGATTATTAGTCATTAAAATGGTTGACCTATAGGCCTGTCCTTGCGACTTTTCAAAGCAATAACACAACTAAAACAACATGAGGACCTTTTTTTTAAAACATTGTGGCCTGTGTAGCATGACACAGATTTATGTGGCCCGAAAGAAAAAAAGGTTGAGTACAGCTGATCTAGAAGATAGAAAAACTCTCACAATCTTTAATTTCTGGCCGTACTATATTTTAAACAATACAATAACATTTTAAATACTTATAATAAATTGTTAGACCTAGTAATAAGCATCATAAACTGTTCTATAATTCGTGACTGTACACTATTAGTAAATGAGGATGCCTATCATCCATCTCTCTCAATTAAACTGTTCGGATTCTCTACAAATCAAAATAATTTCAGTATAAATAATATAATAGCAAATCTAACAATTTTAAAAAAAGCAAACTTTCTGTCTTTATATAATGAGTTTTTACATTTCTATGGTTTTTACACACTCATTGGAATTTTTTGGAAAATATTACTGATATTAATGTTGCCGTAGAAACCTTCTATAATAAGTTTTATGAAATACTTGATCAACATGTTTTTAAAAATTTCAAACATAAATATCCAATCTGGTAAACTAGTGAAATCATAAAACTTATTAAAGACAAAGTTAAGTTCCATAGAAAATTTAAAGCTAGTGGAAATGTTTACCACCAAGAATTTAGTAGACTTTGAGTTAATATCAAACTTAAAATCAAGGAAGCATATGCACTGTATTTACAAAATATTCAGATTAAGATATCTGATGAACCAAAGTTATTCTGGTTATTTGTTATTATTAAAAAGAAAACTTCTAGAATTCCTGGTAAAATGTTCTATAATGATGAATGGTATGATAATCCTGATTCGATAGTTAATGCAGTTAGTACATTATTTGGAAGTATCTATTCTTTGCCAGAATATAGTGAAGACATGAATTTGTAACTTAGCTATGATCCTAATAAATATGCTATTAAATATTAGTAGTGAAGCAATAACAGAAAAAGAAATCCTATATACTGGTAAAAAATAAATTCACCTCTGGTTCAGACAAAATACCTTTTTTTTCTCTTAAAAGATTGTTTAATAGTATTAATATATCCCCTACAAACTCTTTTTAATCTAGTTATTAAAACTTCAGTCTTTCCAGATGTTTGGAAAGTAGGTAAAATCTGTCCCGTATGTAAATCTCAAGATCGCGCTGCTATAAACAATTATAGGTCAATATCCATTCTTAATAACTGCAGAATTTTATCTTTCTATCTGCTAAAAATCTTATATCTGTAATCTGTATATCAACATGGATTCATGACTTTTCGTTCAACTGTTAGTAATCTGGCAGTTTTTAGTCAATATCTCTGTGAATCATTAGATAGTAGAAGACAGATTGATGAAGTATATACCGATTTCACTAAAGCCTTCGATAAAATCAGTCACAAAATAATTCTGCAAAAACTTTCTAGTTTAGGTTTTGATATTACTTATGCACATCTTCTTAAATCATATTTAAGTGCAAACAATAGGTTTGTTATAATGGATTAAATTCTAATTACTTTACTTCAACTAGTGGAGTTCCTCAAGGGTCCAGTTTAGGACCACTATTGTTCTTAATATTTATTACCGATTTGTGTGACTCGCTTGAATGCAATAGGTTAATGTTTGCAGATGACTTAAAATTATTATATACCAGTATCTCTAGTACAGCTGACTGTTTAACATTACAAAATCAAATTAACCTGCAGAAATGGTGTCACATAAATCATCTCTTTTTAAATATTTCTAAATGTAAAATTGTGACTTATAGCCGCAAACATTTTCCTTATTCCATTTATACTATTATTTTGGACAGAACAGACACTATTAAAGATTTGAGTGTTCACTTTATCAAGTTACTTTTAACTACCACATTAACTCTATGAACATTTTCGTGGCATGTTTACGATGTAACATGGGCGTCGTTACACACTTCTATAGGGGGGGGGGGGGCAAAATTTTGAAAAATTTTTAGAATGTTTATTTGCTGGAAAACAAAGGAAATGAAAAATAAAAGAGAATTTTAATGGATTTAATTTTTCTGTGATGTCATGGCTTACTTACAGCTTTTCCAGAAATAACAGAAAATCGCAATTTATTTTTATTTTTAAATGAAAACCCTTTTTTATTGAAAATTTGAATTTTTGGGACGTGTATTGAAAATTTTCTGTAACATTAAAAAAAAAGATTTTCCAATATGATGGACATTTTGACAGCTGACAGAAAATTTTGAACACATGATTCTTTTCCATAAATGTTCCCGAAATTCAAATTTTCAATAAAAGAGAGTGTTTCTATTTAAAAATAAATGGAGATTTTCTATTATTTCCGAAAAACCAAAAGTAAGCCATGACGTCACACACCAATTGAATCCAGTACATGACAGTATTTGTTTCAAGCTTTAAAACAAAAAGTTTTCATTCCAATATCTCAATTAACAACAAAGATAAAAGCGGATGGAATTATTAAACGGTTTACTAATAATAAAAATGCTTAGATACGCCACTGGTATACGGTAAATGGGTCTCAATGGGAATTTTGAAGCTCACAAAGATTTTATAAACATCGTACATTCCTATATTTTTTTTCATAAACGAATTAATAGTGACATGTTTAGAAAAAATATCCAATATGGCGGTCATTTTGACAGCTGACAGAAAATTTTCAATACACGATTATTATACAAAAATGTTTAAATTTATAATAAAAGAGAGGGTTTCCATTTAACAATAAAAAAATTCGATTTTCGTTATTTCCGGAAAAACCGGAAGTAAGCCAGGATGTCACAGTATAATTGAATCCATCATAAGAAAGTGTTTGTCCCAGTCTTTCAAACAGAACAAAATTGTTCAGATATCTTACTGAATAGTGAAGATAAGGGGAGTGGAACATTAGTAGTAACCCTAACAATGTCACTGACCCATTTGACAGAACTGATTTTTAAATTGTCATAAAAAGTCTCTAATTAATAAAATAACCAAACAAAAAAGACAAAAACTAAAATTAAAAAAAAACAAGAAACGTAAAGCACATTTTTAAAAAACAAACAGAAGGTGTGATATAAAAGAAAAATATGAACATAATAATATAAAAAACAAAAACATAAAAAAACTCACTCAAATATGTCGATGAACACAAGAAAACACAAGGAAATTTCGTTTTTCTCTACTAAAAACAATTTATTTTTCAGTCAGCCTATTTTCATTCATTATACACTCCGTGCATGACAGCAACGCCAACAATTTTATGAACTAACGGACGATATTTTCGTATACTGACAATACAATTTTTAATAGAGTTCGTAATTAAGAAATATATATGTTAATTTTAATTTTATAACAAGTTAAAAAATTATTGTTATTATTATTATATATTTTTATTACTTCAGCTAAAAAAAGTCAATAAACATCAATAATAAAACAGGTAGGTATTTACGAGAAACTGTATGAAATCTTGCCTAAAGAATAGATTAAATAATGTCAAAATAAAAATATTACCATTATATAATAACGTAGAATTAAAACGTAATAACAAAAATAATTGGTATATTTGCGATTGTAATTTATATTTTCTTCATTTTTAGTTCGAAAGAACCCATAGAAATTAATGAATAAAACTGGTTTCCTATCAATAAGTCACAAGATTGCATGTCAGCCATATACTATAATTAAAGACAGAAATCTAATCATTAGCTAAACATTTAAGATTTAAGGGATGTTGAAGAATATCATAAAAAATAATTTATTGCTTAATGATTACAAAAATAAAGGTTTTTTTTGTTCTTTTTATACAGCTGTCCATTTATTTCTTTTATTTAATTTCGATTTTACTACTGAACATTCATATAATTTATAGTCTTTTTGCTAGTATAATTTGCAACATAGCAACTCCGGTTGCTCATTTTATTGTTTTTACCTATTTTTTTAGTAAAAAGTAAAATGTATACGTGTATTTGATACGCCAAAATTACAAAATATCGCCCTAAAATACTCTAATTATCCGCAGCTTGCGCTAGTATCGCTTTTGCTTCCCCTACCATGACTTCGCACTGATAGAATAGACCGCACCCATGTTTTAACATGTCTTAATGTTCCAAACGTTCTTTCGATTAACTCTGTTGTTGGTGGAAGAGCCAGTTTTTAAACCACTTTATCTGGATAAAATTCACAATATTTGGACGCTATATCATTAATGGAGAGCATTGTGTGCAGAAAGCTCTTTCGTATTCCAGTTTGGCATTCAGCTTTAAAATTGTCGATTCCAAATTTTTCCACCACTTTCATTTTCTTATCGGTAGTGAAAAAAGTATTTTTTGTGTTTTTGAGATGTAACAGGCTTAAGGAAAAACTAACAAAGTCTTTGGAAAAGCGGAACCCAGATATGCAATAAATATATTCAACCTATAATATTCTTCAACTATATTAGCCTGAATATTATTTCTATGAGATTGTTGTTCGTAATGCATATCTTACTCGTTGTTGATTAAGTCGCAAAAGCCAGGGGGGGCAACTGTCCCCCCTTGCCCCCCCCCCCCAAACGATGCCCATGCGATGTAACAAACATATATAAGATGTAAGTTGAATGCAATAGTTATACAGTCGTCTAAATGAAATTATTAAAAAAAAGACACAGTCAGAAATTAATATGTAGCCGTCACAAAAAAACTGGACGTGATTGAAACAAAATTATTATATATTGTTAATGAGGGTACACTAACATGAACAAAAATCATCATAAAGTTCGTGTGACAAAAACAGTGTAATAAGCATAGAAATAATAAAGAAGACCAATATAAACATAACATTTAAGCAGAAATTGAAACCTACTGTGCATAAAAACGCGTCTCTGCGCCTGACATCGCAAAATAGTGTGTCTAGAAGCTTGCGCAATATGCATGACTTGTCCCTGTAGTGTTGCCAAATATATTGAACATACCTAACAGAAAAGAATTTTAAATTAATTAATTTTTAAATTATATGATTTAAACAGTTTATATCTATGAAATATCGCCACAAAATAACTTATAAACATTTAAATAATCAACTAATAATATTTATGTGTAATTACATTCCCAAAAATATATACAAATACCGTATTAATGTCATTAATACCGTATTTTTAATGTTCAATAAGCGATTCACCTACAAATTCAATATTGACCTGGCAATAGCACTAAAATCCGGTGTTTCAAGGCTATATGACGCTGCCCTTACAGGACCGTTTGTAGTTTATTATTTATGCCGCGTTTGAGAATCCACATCGGGATGCATCTGAGATGTAGTAAGTAGTAAATCTTTGATCACGTGATTCAGTATACGTAAATGTAATGGGACAGATGTGTCCGATGTGGATAAAAAACGCTCGAGATGTAAAAAATGCATCCGATGTGGATTCTCAAACGCGGCATTAATTACACGATGAAAGTGGCATTTTATTTTTAGTTTTGTGTAGTGTTTAGTCAAATCCTAGGTACAATAAAAGACATTTTTACATTGGCTAATGAAAATGTAATCAATGTATTAGGCAGCTGTTATATTTATTACAAGATTTATGTCTGCAAATCTAAACCTACCTAAGAATTATAATTATGTAAATAGAGAGCTGTATATTTATATACAGGCTGCCCAGCGACGGGGAGACATTATCGATATCGGTTTTAAGGCATTTTAAAACATAAACCCGATCTCAACAATCTTAGGAACTCTTTCTGTCACTCGATATTTTAATCGGTACTTCCTCTTCGCTTTTTGGCTGACACAACAATTATTTACATTTCTTTATTCCTTATCGCGTTCGAACCAGTAAGGTTTAAAGAAATTAAAAAAAAACCTACTTTAAAAATAAAGATGTTAATGATTTTCTTATGGATCCCATCTTCAGATCTTGACTTAATGTATATAAAACTGTTTCCTTTTCTAACAAAAAGAATCCTAGAAATCGGGCAACGTGGTAAAGAATTATCGCTCAACATACATAAAAAAATATTTCAACGAATTGAGAATATCCTACCATTTTGAAGTATGTTAAAAAAAAATTGTTAATAAAGTGAAAAGTAGGGCATGAACATATATTATAAAGTATATAAAATGATAGATAAATCCAGTTTAGAAGGTATTATAAATAAACTGTGGAAATATCGAGAATCTCGATTTTGAATCGGAAAAATATTCTACGCAATTTAGTATGAAAGCTGATCAAAATGAAACACATGAACGACAAACTGTTATTGACAACTTTCTTCAAACGTTTTCTATTTTTCCGAAAACTAACTAGATAGTTCGAAAATCATTTCCTTCGTTAAAACGCCTCTTGTTCCGAAAAAGGTACACGCCTGTCAACATTCATCGTTCATTAAAAAAGTGGTAGATACAAAACGCTTCGTATTGTAAGGCCAAAATATATTTAGAAATCGAAATAGTCATATAAACAAAAAAATCATATGAGTGAGATAACTACCAAATTAATGATTTACAAGTTTATTCCTATTATTTATAAAATAGGTTTGCAATTTGCTGGTGTGGAATGTTATCATCGACTAAAAACTTTAAATCTTTGTATTAAATTGATCGAAAACAAACTATAAATTGGTTTAGGCTATATAGAATGTTTCTAGTAAGCAGCAACTAATTTTTATTATGGAACCGAAAGACCCTTTTAAAAGGGTTCAAAATTAAAATAAAATATGTACCAAGTAAATGTAGTAGTATTTTTTAATTTATATTGAAAATGGTAACATGAAAGGTTTTCTGTCTAACGACTCATAGTCTCGGCTGACAAAATGTAAAAAAATATCGAACATAATATTCCTGGGCCCTATTTTGCACTCCCCAGATTAAATTTAGTTGTAGCAAATGATATTATCAAATAAGATGTCAAATCACAAGCAAAATCTCGTGACTACAGTACTAATGATTGCCTGTTTGGAAAAGTATCTTTGTTTGTAAATATTTATATGCATAGTTATATTTAAATGCGCGAGTGTAATGTTAAGTATAAACAAAATCCGCCCATTATGTATATACGTTCAGTTACCGACCCTAGTAGATAGGCAATTTGTTATTGTTTTAAGTTTTACCGTAGGGAGAGAGAAAATCAATATTAGGATAAATGGTCCAGCTCCTTTCTGGTTACGTAGGTACCTAAAAAGTATTTTAGTTTTTGGTTAAGTAATTAATTATTGTAACAGTGATTTTCTTGTGATATTACCTAATTTAGATTGTGGATTAAAGTTTTTGTATATCATTTCGCTGTTTAATAATAACGTAGTCAAAACCGGAGCACGTGGTTTTTCTGGAAAGTATTTTTAAAATCACAAGGAAAATCTCATGACTACTGTACTAATGATTGCCGAAAATTAACTAATTCATATTTTATGCCATATCTTTCTTAATAAGGACTGTCAGAACCATATTTACCTTAACTTGAAATTTTTTTAATCGTTTTTTGTATAGAATCATCTCTAAAAATGTATTATTGAAATATCGTGTGAACTATTTGTTCGATCAATAAAAAACTTGCACCGGTCCTGTTCGCGCCAGCACCGTTATACGCATGAGCTCCGACACACTATTTTCTCCTTATGGTTTCATTTTTGATATATGGAATCGGCTTTCTATACTATTTCTATGGTAATAAGGGAGCATAAATAGACCCTTATACAATTTAACATCGTGTAAATGTTTGTCACAGGAAGTAACTAAAAAGAAGTACAAAAAATGTTACTGCTGCGTACATAAATTTAGTTGTAGTTAAATGCCAGATATGTAAGGGTACTCCTACCTTTGTTTGGCTCATTTTTAGATCGTCACTAATACATCTAACAATTTATTTGAAATGTAAAATAACGAATAAAAAATTTATATTTAAAAAAAAAATATTCTTTTTGATTATTAATTTAGTTTTATGTATTGGCTTCTGTCTTTTTTTATATTATTTACCTGGTTTGAGAGACGAATTTTCCTGCTTTTTAATAGTGAAATAATAAAATATTTGTTACTTTTAATTTTAATATTAATCATAATTTATAGTACATATTATCTAATTTCTACATCAACAAAAGCACCAACATCGGACCGCTTTTTCCGTATCATCAAATCAAAACCATCGGTAAAATCCATAAACTGCATACTGGCAAACTGTTTATTCATAGCTTCAGATTTCTTTCTTAGATCCTGCGACTTAACACTACTTGCTTGAATATTTTCTTTATTCACAATTCTGAACAAATCCGTCATTCCATTATCGTTAGTTTCCATGGGAGCACTTAAGACATTAACAGGTACTCGTGGATTCAGTCTATAATGTTTCAAAACACGTAAGTTTCTTGGCACCTTACCGCAACACACTTTTGGAAATCCCTTTTCAAATCCACATTCTTGATTTCTAAGGAACTTTACAACGGTTGGTTTCAAAGGTTTTTCTATCGAATTGATGAAAGTCATAAAAGGAACGCAGTCCTTCAAAATGACGCATTCCGAGGTTGAATTGCAGCGTTTACCTGAAAAAAAGTGAAATGTTAATAAACGTTGTCTAATAAAAATTAGTAAGAGACATTCAAATATTTTAATGTGGAGTATAATTCGTGCACTTGTTGGTAAAATCCGATTACAATAAAGGTAGATTCATACTATAGGTCTGGTCACGGTCCGGTCGCGGTCAGGTTTTTTTTTTATGAACTATTCACACTGTTGCGGTCGCTCATCAGTCTTTTGTCAGTTAATTTAAAACAAGCAATGTTTTCAAAGTTTTCAACAAGAGACCTGGTCATAATGGCTTACATCCTAGATGAGGAAGAGAGAAGCCAACAGCAAAAGTTCAAAATATTCGCAGAAAGAAAGAGCGCGGTCAATTGACTAGATCGTTACCTGACCGTAGAGTAATATGAATACTTTAATACAAATTGCATATTCTAATATTTGACTGGACCGCGACCGGACCGTGATCTGACCGTGACCGGACCTATAGTATGAATCTACCTTAAGGAACACCGCTGTCATCATCATTATTTCGAATTTCAAATATATATTATCAGCTATTAAATAAGGAATAAGTGAGTTGATTGGTTTAAAATAATAATAATAATTATTATATTCCTAATGCATTGACACGCTACTAAACTACCAGTAGGCGGCGATAGCCAACAAATTATTCCGCTAAGTGATGACGTAGCTCTGTTTTTCTTATTGTAATCGGACCCTACGCCTTTATAAGATCTTACCTCAGAGTATCTAAGGATCTTACTGGCTACAATATAGGTTAGATCTTTTCTACTTTTGTTTTGTATATTAAATTAATGACATTTTTACGTTATAGTAAATTAAATGAAACAATCTGTTTTTCTCTATTCGCTCCATGCGTGACTGCAGTGCAAATAAATTTATGTCCTAATGGACTATTTTTGCATATACTGGCAATACAATTTTTAATAAAATTCGTAATTAAAAAGTATATAATGTTAGTTTTAATAAAATATAGACAGGCAACTGTATTTACGAGAAAATGTATGAGAAGTTGCCTAAGTCTTATAAGTTGTCTTATTAACCTATCCTGTTAAAATAAAAAATACCGTTAAATAATAGCGTGAAGTTAAAATGAATTAACAAAAGAATTATTATTTATATTGTCTTCATTTTTGTTCGAAAGAAAACATAGAATGAATTATTAAAACTGATTTCCTATCAGTAAGTCACAAAATTGTATTACAGCCACATACAATAATCAAAGGCAGATATCTAGTTCTTGCTGAACATTTAAGATTAAAGGGATGTTGAAGAACATCGTATAATGATAATTTATTGTTTATTTAAAACCTTTCTGATGTCTACTATTTCCAGTATTACTGTTATTATTACAAAAATAAAGGTAATTTTTCTTCTTATTTTATATCTTCATTCTTGTTTATAAAAATAATAAATTTCACAATAATTGTATAAAAAATTAAACTAAACAAAAAGATAAAAGACAATTTGCGCCATTAAGGACCATAAACGTCACTTACATAACAATAACTATTATAGAATGAAAATATATAATGCTTAGCGTTCTATATCACACTCTATACATCTATAACATCGTGTTCTAAAGTAAAACAAACAAAAATAAAACATTACTGAGGTGATTTTTAATAATATTTAGTTATACCTACTTCATTTTAAACTTCAACAGTTAATAATTCAAAAGCAAAACAAAGTAAATTTCAATTACTATGAATAAATCCAAACTAAATATTTAACGAACAAGAAGTGGTACTTACAGCATGAGCTGCAAATGAAACGAGTAGTAAATAAGCATTCCTTAACAGTTGAACACTATGCTTTTTCTAGTGCGTAATTATTATTATTATTTTAATTTGTGTTATAAACACGCAAATAAGTTTCAATTAAAAATAATTTTGGATATACAGGGTGTTGCATTTTTGCCACTCAAAAGGTTTTTTAAATGGAACACTCTGTATTTGGTTTTATTTTTAGAATGGTTTAATAATAATATAATAATAATACTCTCCCTAATTCACCCCCTTACGAGTGAATTTTAACCCCAAAAGCTGAGCTTGTCCGGGGAAAGGGACGGCATTATTATTATTTGCCGTGGCGCTCCGGGGCGACTTAAAGATGATTGATGGTGCCATTTGACTTACAGGTTTATTTTATACATAGTATCTTGAAACATGTCATAAATTTTAAGTTCAATTTACTCAACTTTTCCAAACGTAACACACTGTATATTATTATTATAGCATAAAATTCCTTATAAATTAACCTATTCAACAATACCAATATGTTTTAGCCAATAACACAAATACAGGGTGTGCCATCAGTGCTTAATTGGTCGATAGTTGTTTTATTATTGGAAATATGACAAAAAAAACAATATGTAAGTTGTATATGATCATGTTTAATAAATATTCTTAAATATACAGGGTGGTCCATAAACGAGGGGCTGACCAAACTTATAAATTTTTAAAGCAACACACCTTGCAGGTAGTTATACTTATTTCATTATTTTCACATCGTCAAATAATTTTAATAAACTTCATTTATTTGCTATGTTGTATTTAAAGTGTGTCAAAATGCAGGGTAACGATTTTCTCAATTTATTAAATGGAATGCTCTATATGTTATACAACCAATTAATACAGGGTATTCTATTTAAAAAATTTAAAAAAATCGTAACCTCACGTTTTGACATACCCTATATACAACATAGCAAATAAATGAAGTCAATTAAAATTCTTTGACGATGTGAAAACCATCAAATATGTATAACTACATGTAGGGTGAAAGTATAGATTTAGTAAGCACCCTATATATTTAAGAATAATTGTTAAATATGGTCATAAAACTGTTATATTAAAAATGTCTTCGTATTTCTAATGATAAAATAGCTATCGATCAGTACATGTGTTATTGACTAGCATATTGGTATCGTTGTACATGCAAATTTATAAGGAATTTTATGCTAAGATAATATACAAGGTGTTGCATTTGAAAAAATTGAGTAAAATGAACGTAAAATTACTCATTTTGAAGACATGTTTCAAAACACCTTGTATAAAATAAACCAGTTCTATCACCACTATTCGTTAGCTTAGTATTTCATAAGTCTGCACATTAAACAATTTTGAAATCAATGTAAACCTACCTAAATTATGATAATTTAATTTGGGGTCTGCATCATTCTCTAATTTCAAAAAAAAATTAATTGTTTGGCAATTGTTAAAAACATTCTAGGATTGAATACAGAAATATCAAACCATTCTAAAAATAAAATGCAGGGTATTCTATTTAAAAACATTCATTTTATTTGCCAGGCTAAAATGCAACATCCTGTATATTCAAAAATATCTTTGAAATATGTATTTTTCAAATCCATATAACTTTTATTCTTTTATTTAAAGTTCTAAACAAGTTTGTTTGCATGTCTATAACACAAATTTAAAGGCACTAAAGGGACACCCTCTATACCTATAAAGGCACTAAAGGGACACCCTCTATACCTATAACACACTGCTACTTATTTTTAGTAATTATAATGTACAAATCTAAAATGACAGCTCTCTAGATAATTATTTAATATTTGAAACTTCATGGCACACTAATTAGGAAGTGTCTACTTTGTGTAATACGAAAATTATTACTTTGTATTATTAGAATTATCAAATAATATAATTATAATTTCATATAATGAACCTGAATCTGCAGACTTAGATTGTATCGGGTAAATCTTGAAAAATTAAATTTATAGATTATAATCAAATAAAAATTATTCCAGTGATGCAAGCGATTCATATAACTACTATTCTAAATGATTTTATAACTGTTACTTCTAATCCAAAAGTATCACATTCAAAAATATTACAGAGTGAGATAGGTATTCAAAATTAACTTAATATTTCTAAAGCATTACTAAATCAAATAAAATTTTTTTTTATCAGAGTACTATAAATAATCCCACGTAAAATTATATAACTTGACTTACCTGGAGGTGGCTTGTTCCTCAACAAAGGATTATTCGTATATGAATTCAAACAGCATATTTTCGGATATCCATCTTGATATCCACATTTTTGACCCCTTATAAACTCCACAGTAGTTTGTTTCAGAGGTTTTTCTAAAGTTCTTAAGTACTTTATAAAAGTCGGACATTGCCTCAATGGTTTACAGTTACAATTATTTGTATCACAGTCAACTAAAAATACATATAAAAATATAGTAAAGAAATAGATAAACAAGACTGGTACTGAATTATTAGGTCCGTATTAGAGTATCAAGGATATTTGGTAAATATCTTTTACAAACCATTTTATAATTATAAAAGATCGTATATCATATTTTTCATTAAAAATCATCCAAAATCTTTGTCACATATCTTTTATAGTGTAATACCGACCTTCAAATAGATACATTCTAAATTTTAGCAATAAAAAAAGAATTCTTCAACATTATAAATAATTATTCTACTAATTTTTACCTGTTTTCATTATCACTAATAATAAAACAAACGATAAACACTTAAAAATTTCACTAAACATATTATTTATAATATTAAACTACTTTTGTACTCTTCTATCACTTATTGTCACTATCTTTACCTATGTACGTTTTTGCGGAAACTACTTATTCATACTACCAATTCTTCTTATTGAAATAGTTACCAGCAAATTTATCGAATGCAAATTAACAGATTAAGGGGTATTTCCAAATCTTTCAATCATAACAATAATTTAAAATGATCCGTTAATGGTTTCCTAAGTACGCCTGGGAAATTTTGTACATGTGGGGCTGGGTGAAATAATTTAAACACGTTAGCTGCCGGCATATAGATCGGTATTTTGCAGTTTAGTTTCTACCCAAATGGAACTTATTTATTGATGTCATTATGTAGGTAGTTATGCTAAAAATAAGCATTTCAAATATTTTATAAGGTGGTGTTTAGGATTTTTATTTTAAAATAAATAATTTAAAAGGATGATTTAAGATTTAAAAGGATAATTTTGGTTTCGTTTTTGATGGAGTCGCTGGCGATCTTGGCACTCGTCCTAAAAAAAATACAAAAATTTCTATTTTTCAGAAGTTTTCAGATGTTTTTTGTTTAAATAAAATTAAATTGCAAAAAAGTACTCCCAAAGGAACATAGTTTCATCCTTTTTGGTACTACCATATTTTTTAGTTTATTGTAGGTACATTTTAAAATAAAATCGTATTATGGTGGCTCATTTATCTCTGGAAATTGAGATTTTTGCACTGGAAAGTGCTGCCCGAGTGAAAATTTCTAAAACTATAGATTTCTGTCGTCAGTATATATTATTTTACGAAGGTTGATAAAGATTTAGTACTAATATTAATTTATTTTTAGTTCATTAAAAAGAGGATTTAGGTACATTTCGTTTTCGGAGGAATACTATCAGATATGTTGATTATTGGGTTGTTTGGGAACAAACAATATTTTTTAGTCAAGTACACCTTTATCTATACTCGTCTGGAAGCGGATTTTCGAATTTTTACATAGATTTAAAAAAAATTCCTAAAGTTTCTAATTTTTTAGTTTTTTTTTTTTGATTTATCTTCTTGTTTAGAATAAAATATTCTCCAACCTATGTTCAATAAAAAACTGCTTTAGTGACACTAATTTTATTGAGTAACCTATAAAATATGTACAATTTGAGTATCACACAATTTTGTTTACGATATACCTCTCATTTTTATCATTCTCATTCTCTTTGACGATGTTATTAACATTATTCCAAGGCTGAATATCAGCTCTCATGTATGTAAGAAAAATTCCGCAACTGACGATATAGGACGTTGCAGCTGCAAGGAAAATTATTCTCCATTGTGCTTTGTTTGTCTGAAAAAAAAAAGTACTAAAGTAAATATAAACAAGATATAATGAATATGTTAATACTGTGCTATGATATTATACTCATAAAATGTTCTTGAAAATCATTTTTTTTGTAACAATCAAATAGTGAAAGATAATTAAATATTTACTTATGTTAATTATGTTATTGTCGGTGGTAATTATGAATTAATTGATATTATTATTTTAAAGTTTAGTTAATGTAATGTTTTCATCACTAAAAGAACATAATATGGTCAGCAGTGGTGTCCATATGTTGAAAATGGGTGAAATTAGCAAATCTACGATATAGCATCATTGTTGCTAGTCACAGGTCAAATCCATTGCATTAATGACCTGTAGCTGGCAACATCGATTCGATATCGTTTCTTATCCTGCATATGCTATCGCTATTTACTATTTACTTTAACACAAGCATACTGTGATTAACTTTTTATAGCAACACCTCTATATCTCATCCATAGCCCTCAGAAGGTCTAAATACCGCATCGTAAAAACATTTTGACCCCCCATATGATGGGCGCCATGATAAATAAATGTCAATAAATTTTAAGTTGGCACTACTGACAAGACAGAATCGGCGCAAGTTTAGTAATAAGCGTAAGATCGGCGTTCGACGTATATAATCGATTTTATTATCTGTTGTGTTGTTTATTTTGTTCTTCTAGTAAAGGTTTTATTTAAAACATTATTTTTTAGTTTAGTCGTTTAGTGTTTTATTTTAATAAAAAACATTTGTGGTTTAGTGTTAAATTTTTACAGGATTTTCAAAATCTCTTTTTGTTTTGTACGTGAATGTAACAATGCATCTAACGGTAGAAGATACAAGGATGGAATAACATTTCATGTGTAAGTTTTCACAAATATTTGTGAATTTACAAAATCAAATAATTTGTATGTTTTGTTGTAGCATACCAAAAAATGTTAGGAAAGAATAACTGATAGCCATAGGAAGACCATTGAATCATTTTGTGACTTTAGTATAAGCCCAGAAAATTTGGGGATACTAGCTGAAACGGCAAATGTGTTATTGGCTCCTTGTTAGTGACCTATTGTACAATTTTTCCAACACAAGTTCCATGATCCTTTGAACTTGGCTGCACCGTACTGATGAAGACCAATAGTCAGAAAAACGTGTCGACCGTTACTTCTTTTTTACTTTTTTTTATTCGGAAAATGTCCACTATTACTACCTTGATACAATAATATTAGTTCCGTTCTAAGTAGGTACATATTATAGTTTGTATGTTTTATGCTTTATTTTATTATATGTAAAAAATGATAGGAAATATACTTTTATAGTAAATAAATTGATTAAAGCAATATGTAAGAATAAGTTTATCTAATTGTTAAAGCAATTTTTCATATCCATTGTTTATTAATTTGTTTCATTTAATTCTTTCTTATTGAGTAAGTTATTTCATATAAATATGCGATACTTGTAAAATGTAATATTTTCTTTTAAATAGGTATATATTATGTTTGTATAATTATATATAATTGTATATTATGTTAATAAAAACAGAAATATTTTGTCTTTTATTCAAAAGAAGTTTGTAAATTTTTCAAAATATATTTACCTACCCCAAAAAAAGATTAATAATACCAGTTAGTCATATACACATTTTCTATATATTTATAGAGGTACTTTTTAAATAACTTTCAATACATTCGAAATTTGTGGTTTTATTAAACTCAATGTAACAAATAATAATAGGTATTCTCAAAAATATTTAAAAATAAAATCGAGATGGGACTCTTGTATAATTTAGTGACTATTCGCCTATGGTTAGTGCACTGCTGTATGTCCCTGGGTTTTCTACATTAGAACAATACTGCTTCTCCACTCTAGCAGTATTTTTTGCATCTCAGATTATATTTATTAAAAAACCAAGGAATTGTTTTGGGCCTATTGCTGTGCCCTTTTCCAACATTCCCAAAGTTTTTTTTTACTTTCTGCTGATTGGATCTCCGATAGCGACAACTCCATTTGTTGTTCCACTAGTTTTTTATCAAATTTTTAAAATAACTTCTATATATTTATCTTTTGCAATGACTTTGCTTACCTGCTTCATAATTTCTTCCCTATGCCCCAATTTCTCTAACAGGTGAGATCTTATACTCGCTCTATTAAATTATCATTATAGTTTATTTGAAAATGCTTGGTAGCACAGTTTTTATGGCAAAGGTCCATATTTTTATATAATTTTGCTATTATTCATTTTCAAATAAACTATAGGAATAGGAGTAATCTATTAGTTTTTCTAAAAATACCTTGTTACCGATGTAAGTATATCTTTCCCTAGTTAAAAAATTCGAGTTTTTATTTTCATAATATAATATAAATAAATGACCGGTTAACAATCACATTCTTTTAAATAGTACATTTGACATTGAAGTAGGTATTTTCTCCATATTGCCAAACAGGAACAGATGGTTTACTTGTAATTTGAATTATATTACATAAATCTCACTGAATTTCTCTATAATTCTCATAGCAATATGTACACAAACCACTTATCCAATAATATATAACCATGTAAAAATAACATTTCAAGAACGAGAAATTTTATAAAACCAGTCCTGTCTGAACAGATCTAGGAAAATCAAATAGGTTTGTCAAAGTTTTGTTCTTAATTTGAAATTAGAAATTGTGCGTCTCACTCACTTATAACTAATAACAAAGTGCAGATTATCGGTGTTCACGTATTACAGAACACACAAACTAAAAATCAGTGTAGCCAAAACATAAATTTACCTAACATGGCGACAAGCTTGAATGGGGTCATTTTTTGTATTGACAGTATACGCCAAGCGGTATCTAGACTTTCTGAGGGCTATGATCTCATCTAATAAACAGCCTATTATTTTGACATAATCAAATTTGATATTCACCATTGGCGTCTTGTTTTAGACTAAAAGAAATATCTAAACCCCCTTAACACTAAAGAACAAGAGTAATAAATTTTGGTATCGATATTGCATTTTTTTATTCAAATGTTCCAAACTATTAACTTTATCGAAAAATCGTAATTGACAAAAAAAATCTACTTACTTCATCAGTGACAATAAAATGGACAGTCAGAGGACCTAAATTAGAAAAAACCTCCCCACAGCTGTTGCAAATCGCCATCAAGACTCCAGCGAAATTTGGTGATAAATCAATGTGGTTAATCTCGAATCCAGCTGAGGATGCACCTTGTAGTCCTATAGCTATAATTATCATGACCACACATAGTGTTATATAATCTTCAGGCAGAAAACTTAATACTACCAAAGCCGTTGCTGGTACAAAACTAGCTGCAATAAATAGGGAAAAAATACCAAGTTTAATATTCTTCATATTATTCCACAATTATTACTATTTACTTGTATAATAAAAGATTATTACAGGTGTTGAAGCTATTTATTGCATAAATTAGATGACATATTATATGTATACCAAACTCAGATAGCTGTTTCAAAAAGTCTCCTCATCCGTCACCATTACATCAAAGCTCCTATCCCAATGTTCAGGTAACAAGGTTGATGCAAAGGTGACGTCATAATGTCAGGAGTTCTACAACAGGTTTGTGTTAAACCTCCAAATAGCTATCCGAATTATATATTTTCTTTAAAACATTTCTAGTTATTCGTAACTTTATTTTACAAAAGCTTTGCTTCAATATACCCAGCCAGTGTTTCAGTTAGTTATCCCAAAAGGTATACTTTCCATAGAACAAAATATTGTGGTTTTTTTAATACTTACCGAAGAAAGAAAAAATACGTCTTGCCTGTTCTACCATCAAATAGTTTTTATTTATAAGAAAATCAGCAAGGTATCCTGATAAAAATATTATCAAACACATTGTAAGATACGGTGCAGCTGACAAAAGTCCATTCTGTAAAAGAAAAATATTTTATGATGACGGCGAGACAATGAGTATTTATTTTTTTGTTTTTTACTTAAATCAAACATTATCCTACTCTCAAATTGCAATAATAAGCGAAATAGAAAATTAGGACAGATATTTGAAAAATAGTAGTTGGAAAGAAATGTTCATTAAAAATAAAAACCGTTATTGGTACAGTGGTAGTGCCAGTAGATGTTATAGCAGGCTAAAAAAAATCAGTTTCGTTCGCGGCAAGAATTCTGGGTTGCCATAAACCACTTAGGCCTTACTAGGCACATTGTGCATCCTTTAGATTTAAAGTAGTTGACAAAATCGTTTTATGTTGACCGATGTTAGTAAATTCTCGCTGATTTTCAGTGCCTGGCAATGACCAATCAAAATATGTGATTCTGTCTAGTCATTTATTTGCTGTACTGCCGTCATAAGCCAAATTCCCGTAACTAACAGATTACAAATATTAAAGATTATTTGACCATTCTGATATTAAAGCTTTCTTTTTTTAAAAAAGCAAGAGACTTCTTGGTAATATTTATTCTATATCCTGAAAAGTCAACTTGATTTTACTCCGTAACTAACATTTTTGTAACAAAAACCTTTTAACCCAGGAGCTAGCACAAAAAAATAAATAAAACTTATTTTTAACTACATGTAGTTGAAAGTATCCAAATATTGGTGCCACGGATGAAAATGCTGGCACTAATAATTTCTTTAATTGCAAATATCTCCATGCCATAGTTTGCGTAGTTATTGGGGTTTTCTTACGACGGCAGTGTAGGTGTGAATTAATATCCTAGCAACTTTCCAGGTTCTTTTTTCATCCCGAATTTCCTTGAATTTAACAAGGGAATCTTGAATTAGGTTTTTTAAGACCAATATTGTTAGTCCAATAGAAGAGCCAAGCCCAAAAACTTTATTGGTTGGCTGCCTTCTTAAATATAGGCGTGGTCTTTGATCTATTTTAAGGTGAGACACATTGTTGACAGATACTTCGGTCAAGGCTTATTGATATTCTAGTAGTAACCCTAAGTAAATTCGTGGTCTCTTTAGGGTGAGTAGTACTTGTCTGCTACCTGTATAGATGAGTATGTTTCTTCCAGTGAAATTGTTTCTGATAATTACTTTTGCTGATATGACAACTAGTACAACTTAACTAGTACTATTGTACTATTAGGTTAATGATCCCGCTAAAAATACATTTCTCCTCACCAAATCCTATATCAGGTTCTATTCCAAATATGTCAAGTTGTAGCGTTGTCATCAGAGCTTCCTTGATATAAATATCAAGGGAAGTGCAACTTAAAACTCCATTTTTCCCTATTATGATTAAAATTCTAATTTAAAAAATACTTACAGTCTCCATATTGAACTTCATAACTTTATTCATGTAAATGGGCAACTCCGAAAGGATGGTTTGAAAACCCCAAGTTTGTCCAATATAAGCAACGAATATCGCCCAAAAAGCAGGGCTGGTTACAATTGCTTTCCAAGGTACTTTCAGCTATAAACATATTTTTCTTCTTTCATCATTTTAAACCATCAAAATTTATAACTCACTTCAGCTCCATTCATATCCATTTGATTTTCTATGAAAGCCTGCTCCATTTTTGAGATGTTCGGATGAGTAGCTGGTGTACTGGCTCCTAAATAGTAGTATCCAATTATCCACAGAAATCCTAAGGTACCATAAAAGTAGAACGAATACGACCATCCTGCCCAAGAAGCTGATATGAACCCAGTAATTGGCATCCCAGTGATAATGCCAAATGAGCCGCCTAAAAAATAAACGCTTTTAGTTTATATTTATCCGTTTAAAATGAGATTGTATTTCGAATCATAATAATCAATAATAACATCGTAGAAAACAATCTTACCAGCAAGCGCAGACGATCCCATTTGAGCCCTTTCCGATGGAGGTATCCAATGAGCTAAAATATTGTATACTGATGGGTAAAAAAATCCTTGCGAAAGCCCCATCACTGCTCTGCTTATCATAACACCGTTTGCTCCCAGGTATTCAGCAGCCAGTGGAATCAAGCAGCAAGCCATAGAATTTATTGCCATGGCACCGATCAAAAACGATTTCGATCCGTATATTCTCGACAGCATAGCCGCTATAATCTGAAGAGCTGAATAGCCCCAGAAGAAGGACGATAATAAAATACTTTTATTATCCCAGTCATAAACCTGCAAAAATATTTGTACAGTCAAATGTGTCAAAAAATATACTTTTTTGGATAGAAAGCAATATAAACTTTTCCGTGTACTTTACGTTTACAACTCTCCTGTTCTGTAGGGATAAAATTTTAGGACAATGTTTGTTAAACGTATGGAAGAATGAAAAAGGGTATAACATACAATCAAAAGCAGTGATAAGAATAACAAGCATTGGCGTCGTACTAATAAAAAGCAACGTGCAGTTAGTTAAATATTAAAAAGGAAAGGAACCAAAAGCAGTTAAATAGACCCAAAGGATATCGATACTAATTGTTTTACACCGGTAGTACGTTATAAATGTTAAGTTATGGTTTTTATTAGTTTATAGCAGGTGATGTTATGTGCTATGGGGTTCTTCAAAGACATTTTAAACAGTGAAAGACAACATAACTTTAGGTGATTTATTTTTAACTAGCAAACAACGAGACTAAACAAAAGACGCTATCTTACGCGCCATAAAACGTTGAGCTCACATTTTACATAACCTACAAAAATGTTTTGTGTTTTAATTTACTTGCAATGCCTAGTAAAATGGACCGCTGACGGTAGACCAATGAACTGGAGTGGGGTAGAATGCTTGTCAATGGGCTTGAGATGCGACTCTATGGGCGAAGACAGGTTATTTCTCATCTCACTCGGAAGTATTTATAACAACCATTTTCTATTTCACTTTGTTATTGTCTGATCCACCAGCTTGTGGATTGAACAATAACAATGTGAAACAGAAAATGGTTATTATAAACACTCCCGAGTGAGATGAGAAATAAAAATGGCTGCGCCCATAGAGTCGCATCTTGTTCTATTGATACAATATGAACATTGGCTTTCTATCCCACTCCAGTTCATTGCGGTAGACAAGATGGAATATACGACGTAAACGATGTAATGGTGGTTGCCTAATAGTAGGGGTGTTATAACCTCCTCCTTTGCTTCACGTAGAGTCTCTCAAGTAGAAGCAAGAGAAAATGTTGTTGGATTAAGTGCAGCACAAGCACTTGCACTTGATGATTCGTCTTCTAGTGACATCACAAGCAGAAGCGCTTCTATGACGTGTAGTGGCAGAAATCGGAACATCTTCATCAGTTGTGGATGTTGGGGTAGTCTTTGAGGGGCGACCTCGCTTACGGACAGGACAAACAGGGGCTGGATCCTGTGTATCCATATGTTTCACACGGTAAGGCGTCAATGCAGACACATGGTATTTACCAATAACCTGTGAGTCTAACAGCGTAGATACCTCATAAGTGGTTGGGGTAACCACCTTGGAGATCCGGTAGGGACCGTCTCGGCGTGGAGCAAATTTCGAAGTAAAGGAGTCTTTGCATTTACTTAAAGCATGGATATCTACGAGTACTTTATCGTTTATCGTAAATGTCACGTTATCGCGACGAGTTTTATCGGCGTAAGTCTTGGCACGATCCTGTTGAACTTCACTACGTTCGCGAGTTTTACAAAGTGTATTTAGATAGAGAGTTATTTCGGGTACGAAACTGTCATTACTTACAATACTGCGTAAGTCTCTAGTCACGTCATCGGGCGTTCGCAACTCGCGACCGAAAGTCAAGTAGGCGGCACTGGACTGGACTGGACTGAGATCGAGAAGAATTCATGGCAAAACGCACTGCTGGAATTTGATCTTTCCACATTTTATGGTTGGCACCGGTCAAAATTGCTAATCGCGGCTTGAGATCGCGATTCTTACGTTCTACTGGATTCGTGGCGGGCCAGTAAATAGGAATAAGAGACTGTTTAAATCTTAAGCAATGAGCAACCTGTTGTATAACAGCACTCACTTATGGCACGTCTGAGTAAACCATATCGGAGGATTACCTCATCTACCAAACAACGGGCACAATTTTCTGCAGTAGCTGCTTGTAATGGGAAAATCTCAATATTTTCTAACGGAGGTTGTGATAGCATGTCAGCGACAACGTTTAGTCTGCCAGGGGTATAATCTACCTTTAAGTCGAAAGGTTGGAGTGCTAATACTCATCGGGCTAATCTGTCAGAAGGTGATTTTAAGGACATAAGGTACTTCAATGGTTGATGATAGCTTTGAACAGTTATGTTTTACAACTATAACAGAATATTTGCGACATTTCAGAGGAGCTGGCAACGTTGCTATTGTTCACTTCGTAATCGTGCTGCAAATTTTCGACATTTGTGTTTGTTCTGACCAATATTCTTACAGAATGAACATTGCATTTTATTTTTATGAATAACATTTGTCATCATTTTTAGCGACTGAAGCTTGGTAAGAGCATTGGAAATTGTAGTTTCTGGTAGGTATAATGTTTGTTCGATTATGCGCGTTGCTTCAATAAGTTCTTATAAAGTATTTATTTTACCTCGAGATACCTTTTCTTTAATACGAGGGTTTATGACAGGATCACACCTCTTTTGCAGGGATCGTCGTAATTTAGTTTATTGTGGATTAAAATTTCGTTTGTTTTTGTTACACTTGTAAACATTTTCATAAAAGTTTATTAAAAATTATGAGTTTTCGTGGGTATAGACACATAAACAAACATCATCATAAAAATGGTCGAACAGATTCAGGGGACCTCAAAACGTAAAGATACTTACGAAAACTCGATAAAATTCATCTTCTCTATACTCTAAAAATTGTGTGTGCCCATGAACACTTTTAATTAGTAGTTAAAAACCTACGAAATATTTAAATTTTAGCAGATTTGGTCGAAAGCCATTTGTACTAAGAAAACTATAGGATTTTTAAATAATTATAATAATAGGAATATGTAAAAAATCTCAAACATTTTTATTCCTAGAAGAAGTAGTTACAGAAATTAAAGTTATATTGTATTAATTACATAACCCCAAAGTGTTAAAAGTATCTCATTTAATTCTATTTCTTTCCAGATAACATATTTTTATCTTCAAATAAAATTAATGATTCCCTTCAAGTATGTCGCCGATAATGATACCCGCTATATTGCATTGATTACTTACTGGAATGTTTGGATTCTTTGAAGCCGTTTCATCAGTCATCGCTACAAGGGCTACCGAGAATTGTACTCTCATACCTACTCCAATAGTCAACAACAAGAACATAAACAATACTTGAATATGCCGGATTCTGATTGCAGCAACTGTGAATAAAGAAAATATTTGTTAGTATGAATTTTAGATGTAAAGGAGGAAGAAGAAGTCTAAAAGTTTATCTTAAAACATATTTCTATGCAGTGGCAGCTGGGACCAACATATTGGGGGTTCGCAATGACAAGATGTAGATCTGAACTATCATTTGTATGCAGATGATTTACAACTTTATGTGGGAATCCAAAATATTAATATAGAAAATGATATTAATCACATTCACGAGCAGGGCCGCCGAGAGCCAAGCCGGGCCCCAGGACAATTCTCTAGATCGGGCCCCGTGACCAAAAAACAGTTCTTTAAACAAAAACTTTTCCTCTTCTTCGATTCAATTTTCTATAAAAAAGGTCTTCAAGCAAAAACTTTTCCTCTTGTACTTGAATTGCTTTAAAAAAAGATCCTCCAGCTAAAACTTTTCCTCTTCTGCATAGATTCAATTTTCTACAAAAAAAAGGTCCCCAGCCTAAAACTTCCCCCTCTCGTCTGGTGTCGAATTTCTCATACAAAACAAAATCCAGTTGCCGGGCCCCCCCTTATAGAGCTGCCGGGCCCCCATTTGAGTCCGGGCCCCGGGAATTAGTCCCGGCTACCCCCCCTCTAGTCGGCCCTGTTCACGAGGATTTATTGGCTGTACATGAATGGTGTGTTAATCATGGTCTTAAATTGAATCTTAGAAAGTCAAGTGCCATATATATAGGTCCAGAGTTTTAGTGCAGGTCTATCACTAGTTTTGAACTGTCTTTAGATGAGAAAATCATGACATGACTTGTGCTAAAAATTTGAGACTTATTATGAATGGCAATTTGAATTTTAATGAACATGGTTATCATTTAGTAAGCGTTTCATACTTAAAATTAATTTATCATTTGAAGTTTCTCTTGTATATCCTCACATTGATTACTGTTCTATAGTTTATTACTATTTTCTTAGTAAATATAACCGAGAGAAATTTCAGAAGATTCAAAATTCCTGTATGTTATTTGCTTGTAATATTCCATATAGAGATCATGTTTCTCCATACATTCGCAGGCTAAATAAATATAAAATTCAGGAAAGGGTAAATATTATATTTAATTTTTTTGTATAAAATTTCACTGTATTTAAATAATATCTTACTAAGAAGATCAACTCTACACAATGTCAATTATTTTGTGAACATTTTTTTGCCATTATAATGAGGATAAATTGAAAAACAGCTTAGCCGAATTCATTCCTTTTGAGAAAGTAATGTATCTATAGTTGCTCAATAAATATTATTTATTTATTATTTGACACATAACTAATGTCGGTAGGCAACTTTAATATTGGCTTTATACAACACGTCCCTTTAAATTTTATCGATAAAATTTTCATTTTTCCCAAGCAAATCGAATTAAAAAAAATTAGTGGCATAGGTGAAAACCCCTTATTATTAATACGATTTCCATGGTCTTATTTCACTATAATTAAAATACAGATAAGCAAATCGTTTAAAGTCGTATTAAAAGTAAAGTGTTTTCAAAACCTATGCATCTACCCCTCACTTATAAAAAGGGGAACACCTCTGCTGAATTTCAGCTCTAAATTTCTATTTGACTAGTTGTAGGAATTTTTTAACTAATATTTAATGTTATGTCCGCAATATACATTTTCGGCCAATGTTGAAATTTGGTGGTACTCATTTTGATTGAATGTATAAATTACTGTAAATTAAAACGTTCATTTTATCCTATTTTAAGCTATTTTAATTTTTACGAGAATAAGGTACTATGTTCCTCTTAGGCTATTCTGACAACACAAGATCAAAAACTTGACTATGGCTAGTCAGAATCTGCGCTTGATCACAGTCATTCTGACTGGTCATTACCCCTTTACCCTTATGATTTAAAAAATATTTTTATACAAAAAATTTTGCAAGTAGTTACTTTCTATTAGTAAATACAATAAAATTAAAGATAAATACAAGAAAAAAAATTGTTTATCTATTTGATATTTAATTTTTAATTACACAATAGTTTTGTTTTTGCGGTACTTATTTCAAAAGATTCATTACATATTTCAACGCCCGTTGTTCAATAATTTCAATGAAGATAATTTGGGTTAAATCATAATTTTGTACTCACATTTACTCTTAATATCCATTGCCATTTAATTTTGTTGTAAACTTTTGTAAACCCAATTGTTCTGCTATAACTGTTCATATTGAAAAGTCTTACTAGAAGGATTTAATATTTGATCATTATAATTTTGCAATAAAATATTTTCCAACCATAGGCGTCTCCTATCATCTTGCTTTTTTTTAAATGAATGTACTAGTCTAATAATTAAATAAAAAATAATTAATTACTATTTTTGAATGATATACAGGGTGATACTGATATTTTTATTAACGAAAATCAATGTTTTTATTTTCTATTCTACCTTCAGTACCTAAGTACTTACATCAGTTGTTTTTTCTATAAAAAGTGTATTATCCAGTTCTAAAAAATTATCTAGGTACTAGTTTAATACTTTTATTACAGAAAATGAATAACTACATGTACCTTTATTTTATTCCACTATCAATATCAACTATAAAGTCTACGTTGCTGATTTTCATAGACAACTTTATTTTAAAACCCCAAGAGACTTTAACCTCGCCTTCCAAAAAAGGAAGAATGTCGCAATTTGATCATCAAATATATTTTAATTGTTAATGTTAGTTTGGTAACAAAAAAATACGGGGAAACGTGAAAAAATTCAATGATCAATCACATCACGAACCATGATTTATGTTGGCACATTTCGAAAGGCAGGGATAGATATTTTTATGTAATAGAATGTAAAAGGTCTGCAAAACTTACAGCAATGATTTTAATTAATCCCAATATACAAGAGATTTAAGTCGTTAAGCCTTTAATTATTATGGATAACTAACTCTAGTTATCAGGCGCAAAGAAGAAATACTTGTATCATTTCAAAGCTAGAAAAGATAGATTCATTAAAAGCAAAACGAATTGATTAAACTGAAAGAGAATTAAAAGTTAAAAATGTACCTACGTACGAGCCCATTTCCCATTTCAGTTGGCCCACCTATTGAAATTTAGGAAATTCGTATTTAAAGATTAAAAATATAAATATTGCATGAACTGTCCAATTTTTATTCGTTGAACAATATGTTTAATATCGTTTAATAACAAAAAATATGTATAAAATATTTATTTAACATAAAATTAAAAAAAATAAACAAATAGTTGGAATCAAACGTTAATCAATTTTAAAGTTTACCATTGAGTAACGCCACCTTTATTTTTTATTACAGCTGAAATTCTTTGCGGCATGGTATTAACTAAGCCTTGGCAAAATTCTGGTGTAAACGAGTCCCATATATCTTGAAGTTTTTGTTTAAGTTCAGGTATTGTTCTTGCAGGATGTTTTCGAAGTACCTTTTTCATCTCATGCCACAACGTTTCTATTGGTGATAAATCAGGATTACTAGAAACCCATTCCAAAAGTGGAACACCGAAGTCTTCCATCCATTTTAGAGCTTTTTTTGACGTGTGACACCCTGCTACATCCTGTTGCAATACAAAATCTTTCCCTGATGTCAAATATAATTCCATAGTCGGTAAAAGTGATTCCTCCAAAATGTTCAAATATTTATTTGTATTTACAATTTTTTCAGTAAACTGCAGTTTCCCTATTCCTTTAGATGACATGCTGCCCCAGCCCATGATCGATGCGGGAAATTTTACTTCTCTTTTTGGGACAATCTGGATGGAACGCTTCATGTTTTTTGCGAATAACTCGACTTCTGCTATCTCCAACACAAACTTCGAATCGGGCCTCGTCACTCCATGGTATTGCATCCCATTGATGAGAAGTCCAACTCATATGTTCTTTTGTCCATCTTAATCGATTTTTTTTTTTGTTTCGCAGTTAGTAGTGGTTTTTCTTTAACTTGTAACAATATTATCAATTTTAAGCAAACATATTTGATTGTTTTAGTGTCTTCAATCCATGTTTTTTTTATTGTTTTTATTATTATAAACTTACTTTGTAAGTCCCAAATCCCAGTTTGACATGAAGATCTCGAAATTCGTCTTCCAACAGCATTACTCCACTGAGCACTTAATTCAAGGTAATTAGCACGACGGTTGGTTTCAATAATTCTTTTCAATGCTCGTCTATCGGCATTTGTAATCTTGCTTTTTCTAACATGACGGGGCTTTGGGCTGATTGAACCAGTAGTTTTGTATCTTCTAACTATATTTCTTACACTATATCGTGATAAATCTAATATATTTGCAATTTCCGAGTTCGATTTTCCAGAATTGCAATGTTTTATAACAAGAAAACGTATTTTTTCGTCAATGATTTTTCCTCTACCCATTTTATTAGACCGAATTAGCTTAAAAGAGGTTAAATTGTCTTGTGACAGTTATTTGCATTATTGTTTGTTATTTTTTCAAAGCTACCTTCGATTTTGGTTTATTTTCTAACGAATTAAATTCAAGTTGAAATAATGCAATAATGCTCCATGTGTTAATAAATTTAATAAATAAATTAAATAAATTGATGCATTGTTAATTAATTTATGATATAAAAAAAGCATGTAATCTTTAATACTTTCTTATTGTCGTAATATAAAGAAAATATCAGTAGGTGGGCCAACTGAAATGGGAAGGGGCTCGTATATGATATAATTTTTAGGCTACAATCTTAACACAGCTTGTACGAAACAATTTATTTGGATTGATCTGAAGACAGATAATGTAATAACAATATTTAACGATGATGATTAAGATGTTAGATATTTTGGTTTTAACATTATCTTGTATAACTATTTTCGATAATGTCAATATGAAGATCAGACAAGAACTATTTTTCCAAGAGAGGTGGGTAACTCACTGGTTACAGTCTGGACTTGCGACCCCAGAGGACGGTATCGTTTTAAATGGATGTTTTGGGTTTCTCATGTTTTTTTTTTATATTTCAAAAAACTTGAAAATCTAAGGGAGGAAAACGAAAATTTGTTTTTATATTAAAAGTATAAGCTTAAAATGAATTTCCATTGCGTAAAATTCTAAATTACGTTATATTTAGGGTGTATACGGGCGGCTAAAATTATTAATAAAAAAACATTTAATGCAAGAAATCTCTTAAAAATGAAAAAAAAATAAAAAAATACGTAAAATAAATCACTAATATTTTTAAAACTATTACATCAGTCTGAAAAGGCCCCAATATTTAACAATTTTTAACCGAAAAATCTAAGCTGGAAAAGTTTGACGAAATTTTAAATATGGCAACAACACATGTTTTAACACAGAACCATAGTATATGTAGCTACTATAAGCCTTATACTGTGACAGATCTAAGACTTTTTACTTAATAATAGAACTTAATAATAGTAGAACTTACTTTAACTAATTTATGCATTCTAACCTAACCTAACCTAACCTAACCTAATCTAACCTAACCTAACCTAACCTAACCTAACCTAACCTAATCTAACTTAACATAACCTAACATAACATAACCTAACCTAACCTAACCTAACCCAACCAGTAGAACTAAATTATGCATTCTAAATTAAAAAACATGTTTTTCCGGCACTCCTCGATAGGTGCGGGAAAAGGGAAAAATTTTTCCGCACGTAGCGGGAAAGTTTGTCTTTCATAATGAATAAAAGACAGTAATTGATTTATATATTTATTTAAATAATTTTTTAAGGTAATCCAGAACACTCGTAAATCGCCTCACTGAGCGTTTAGTGCGTTAGAGAAACTGTCAAACATTTCGATTCTCAAAATATGGAAGATGAAGACTACAAATGTTTGACTGGTCTCAATAGGGCACAATTCAATACTCTTGCCGAACATAACGATGACATAAAATCTAGGAAAAACCTAAGCAAGAAAAACTGTATTGCACTTTTTCTTGTCAAATTAAGGGTTGATCTCAGTCAGAAAGTTTTAGGGATGATGTTCGGCATGAAACCAAAACAGCAACCTCGAGTTAGTGAGATTTTTCAAGATGTTTTGGTTTCATTAACCAATAATTTTGTACCGCGCCATCTTGGTTATGGGCATATAACTCGAGAGGATTACGCTCAATTACACAGTACCACAATTTCCAACAGACTTTGCCGTGTCCAAGCTGATTCTTTGGTAGTTTTGGTAGATGCTACCTATCTGCATCACCAAAAACCATCGGATCACCAAAAAACCCAAAAAACGGTACACTCCTTTAAATAATTAAAATTAATTCACATGCACAGGTAGGATCCCTCACTCGACCATTCACTGTTGGGTTCCAATTAACAGTGTTGTTCCTAAAGTGGCGCTGGTTGAGCTATCCTAGATTTACGATTCGTAAACTAATACGGTGGCCTCTTTCCGTCAACAGAAAGAGTGTAATTTTTATGTGGTTTTTTGTTGAGTGGCGATTATATTTTGATTATTATAATATTTTCCAAGTAGACTTTTTTATTCATGGTTTGATTATTTGAAAGGTAGATAAGCTACAAACGTGTAAAAGATAAATTATATTGAATCCTTTCTAAAAAATTTCTATTCTATTATGATTCGATGGAAACGCGAGGTTACGAAAATCTCAATTTTTTTTAAACGCGATACCCTGTATTTTATATCAGTAATTTTTTATTTATACGTTTAACATTCTAAACATTATAAAATTTGTAAAAATGAAACGTATTTACAATTTAGAAAAATATGAATGGTTTTCGGACGTGATTGTTAATTATTATGATATGTGTCGTACCTTTTTTATTTATAAGTGTTGCGTGTGTGGAGCATATACAGGGATGGACTGAAAAAGAGGGGAAAACATTTTTAATTTTCACCTTTTTGAAAAAATATCTGTTACAAAACCAATAGTAATCTAAATAGAAGTTGAATATCTCTTTAATTTACTGAAATAATGTCAATATTTTACTAAAGCAAACTTCTGTTTGAAATATTATTATTTTAGAAAAAGCAAAAACTTTGATGAAAAATAAAATGTTCTCTAAAGTTGAAAAGGAAAAGATTTTCCTCTTTTACAGCCCATCCGGGGACACCTTCTATGTATATTAAACTTTTTTTATTATTATGAACTGAACCATAGTTTGGTTTGTGTCAAATTTTTTTGGGTTCATACACACTCATGTACCTTTTTTACGCATTTAGCCCTTATCAGATCAGGGTTACTATAATGTAAATATAATTATCTTTTTGGTTTTGTGATTTACAATAATCATCTAATTATTTATTAAAGTGCAATCAACGCATATGCAATAATTTTAAACCAAGTATTAACGTAATCCCTCAATTATATATTTTTTTAAAATTTTGTCCCATTTAGTAACTGACATGGTCAACATGGTGCTCATACCTTTCATAGCTAACGAACATTCCGTATATCAAGGTTGGCAACAATTACTTTTAAAAACTTTGATTTTAAGTGGTACCTAAGTACGTATTAATAACAAACAACCAGTGACGGGTTGCCATATGAGCCGGAAGAGGCTATAATGATCTGGAAAACTCAAAAAAGTAAAAGCTCTGAATAGTCTTACTTAAGAATTTTAAAACCTTTGTTTACTATTGTCTTTTTCCTTAAAATTTCTTTTTGAAAGAAACTTAAGTTTCTCTCCTTCATTTGCTGTTTTAGTAGCAGATGAATACAGTGAGGAAGTAGTGACAGGATTGATTATACTGAAACTGCATTTTTCATTAATATTTTCCTCCCCTAAGGTCTGTAATAAAAATATTCATTAGCATAAAACGTTATTCAGGTGGTCACCTGTTGAATTTCTAAATTTTGAAACCATTTATTTCTTTTTATCATATCAAGAAAAGGAAATCTACAATAAAAAAATAACGATAGACTTTACAAAGATGTGATATTAAAATAAAGTCACTGTTTTAAATTTTCTTTATTTATGTTAATAAATAACTAACCTTTACTATAATCATTATGAGACGAATGAAGACGAACTTAGCTTGGGTTCATCCCCTCTTAACTTTACTTTTTCGATAAGAAAATAAGGAAGTGTAATTTCAAATTAAAGATGATTGACAAATGCACCACCTTTGATAATTAGAGTGTGTTTGTATTTACTTATGATATAATCTTGAAGAAGCATTTTTAACAGGTCTTTTACACATAAAACATGTTTTCACCTTTTTTTAGAGACAGTAAATCTTAAGTATACATTTACAACCCTTACAACGCTCAATATAATTAAATTTTTCGTAAAATACAAATCAAAAATTGACATGTATTTCTGACACTTGTCAGAACTGGCGCTGTTAAACTTGGCAACGTTAATTAAATGAGCCAATTACAGGAGAGGGATTTCCCCTCATACTGTAGATGTTAATTACAAAATTTAGCGCGGGGAAGGGAGGAAGACTCTCTCTAGTAATAACTGCTTGGTGGTTTCTACAATGTATTTAATTAAATGATACTTTGTGCATAAGGCATCCCCGGATTAAGAGGGGGACTATAGGAATACTGATTTTGCAGACGAAAAAAATAGAGTAGAAAAATAATCGTAACGTTGACTTCAAAAAATGTTTTATTGACCGTTCATATAACATCAAGTACAAGTACACAAAACTCATAAAGACCTACTGAAAACTAGATTTTTCCAATACTCCCACTATTTCAGTAAGGTCTAAAACATTGAAAGAGAACAAATTAACTTCAGCTTCTCCTTTGGAAGGGGGTTCGTCAGAATTACTGCTAACTGAAATTCTGATTCTGTAAAAAATGGCATTATTATTTGAAAATATAAAGAATTTACCAAAAATTCAAAAAATTCAAAAGAAAACACACGTATGGAAATAAAACAAATAATTATGTTATTACTCTAGTTAATGACTTACATTGAACTAGAGAATTCAAGGTAGAACGTTACATTTTTAAAAATAAAACTATCACGTAAATTTTGGGGTTTATATAGAGAGACGAGACAGAAAGAAAGGGAATTTTCGCCGAAGGCGAGGGCTCTCGTTTTTCGTGACCTTGACCGTGACTGTCATCGAGTGAATGAAAAACGTTAATTATCATTGTTTTCTAAATTATTTTATTCCTTTTAAACTTAGAGTAAACGGTATTGCTAATTAAATTCACATTTAGTGCTATTCACAATACTTATCTGCCGCCTTCATCCCGCCAAATCCCCCAAATCACCGTCTTTAATCATGCAGAACCTTAGAGCATATAAGACTAGAAATGCTATTCAAATGGGTTTGTTATACAGGGTGATTTTTTGAAAAGGATCCACCCTCGATCATTTCGTTCTCGTCTTGATTCAGGTAAAATCCACAAACAGGTCAATTTTTATCCTTAGGGGGACATATTTTTAGATCACAACTGATTTTGTCGGATCAACCTCATGGTCCCACCAGCCCCCACCTCAAAAACATTCAATAGCAAGGGGAGCCGAGTGACCCCTCGTTGGAAAGGTTTTTGCATTTGCCATACGACCATGTAAGAATTATTTCGTTTTGTACAGGGTGGTTTAAGAAAAAGACAAATTGCAATAAATAGACTTAAATTTACATACATCATAATAGATTCTTAAAATGACCACCGTTGAGAAGAATAGGAATCCTCCTCATTCAACAATTTATCTCCTGTCCTAAAATTTTCTAAAAAAAAAAGAGCAAATTTTGTTTCAGCAATAAAATCTTTGAAATTTCATCCCACTTTAAATCCCTTATTACCCATATCGCATTCAAAATGGTATTTGAAAAAGTTTTTTCATTATCTATGGAATGGCTCAAATGATGACATAATGGATATAAATAGCCATTTTTCCATGTGATATGTTTAGATATTTTGAATAAATGCACTTTATATGCGACCAAACTGACTCGTTTATTTTTTCCGGTTTGTTGTAATAAAATTACTTCCGCTTATTTCAAATGATTATAAATATTAAAATGGTGTTAACTGTAGAATAATATAGTAGAATTATTAACACCAAGCAATTCATTTGATTGACAGCTTGATACGAAAACATTATTATGACATTAAATTAATATGTGCATATTTTTAAATTCATTATAATAAAATAAATCCGCTGTTATCTGTATTGAATTCAATGAAACGAAAAATCTAGACAAAAAATAGTAACAGTTTAAATTAAGTCCAGCAATAGGCGAAAACTAAAAAAATATATATATTTTAAGACTGGAGGAAAATTAGAATTATACAAGGTGATACATCGAAAACAAAACAAACTGAATATCTTGAAGGAAAAGTTATTTTAAAACTATTATTCTTTATTTGGCACAAACGACGATTAAAGCCCGCTGTTTGTACCCTCAGTTTAGGTAGGTAATAAGAAATTAACGTGAGCTCTGGAATTTTTTATCTCCATCTGCAGTTACCCGAGTACTTTTGACGCCGTCTTAAAGGCTGCAGAGACATGCGACAGCTGCAGGTGGCCGAGGCAAGAGGTAAGCGACCGAGGCAGGACAGGAGACACCTAGAGGGCTCGTTCGTAGCATGCGACAGAATGACAGATCAGTACTTTTGTTGCTGTTGAGAAAGGTGCATGTAGAATGTCTGCCAAGAATAGAATTATCAAACGAGTTTTATTAGAGGAACAGGAAGATCAGGATTATAATTGTACTATTTATATAAGAAAAGCAAGACAGAGCCAATTGAAAGAATAAAAATGTTTGATACTGTAGAAACCTGATATACCTAAACTTATTAATACGATTGGATAGATAATTAAAAGTCCTTTAAAATGATGTATCGCATGAATCACATTGTTATAAAAAAATAACCTATGACGTCATCACACTCGCATGGATGACGTCACGAATATAAGAATATCACAGAACGCGTTTGGAAATAAAATTCGTGAAGATTCGGGATTTTTTCAACAAATAATGAATTTATTTTATTTTCACAATACTGTAGATTATGTAAATGATAATGATAGCAAGAGACAACGAGATTCAGACAAACGACGCGACTCAGACATTATTACAATAACACATTTTTTTTATAATCGTCTCTGTAGATACTTTTATGTATACAATACATTCTTGTAAGATTTTTGATAGTCTTATCTCGTACTCAACTTCGAATTATCAATTTTATCTAGTACCTAGTTATTGAGAATGAAGTAGATTACGAGTAATTAAAAGGTAATGTACTTTCATGATTCACGATATGACTTTTGATTGCATTATATTCAAATTGTTTGATAAACAAGTTTATTCATATAAATTCAATGTCTACCAATTTTAATACTTAGTTGGTTTTAACATACATCTTCTTTAGTTATGTCTTCAACCTTTTCATTTTGGGAAGACTTTCATGTTCCCAATTCTGTAGGAACTTCAATCATGAATATCTTCAGTCAGTTGTTGATTTTCAGGTGTTTTTCTACCGTCTTAGAACGAGTAAAACTGAAGGTTTTCGACTAAACAGATATATTAGTGACTCCATAATGGAGACTGGATGGAACTAGCACAAGAAGACACAGTTATTAAACCTCCAAAAAAAGTTTATATGAAAATCCAAACAAATAAATCTACCGAAAAAAGCCCCTGGATTTGACCTCATTATTGGGGAAAATTTGAAAATGCTTTCGCGGAAAGCTATTGTTAAAATGACCAATCTTATTAATCCTTTAGACTAAAGTACGTACCAAATATGTGGAAGGTAAGCCAGGTAAACCAAGTAAACTTACATTGTACAGACCCATCTCCTTGTTTCCTATTATCTCAAATCTCTATCAAAAATTGCTTCTTAAGAGATTGAAACCTATAATAGAAAAACGGGATCTAATACCCTCCCATCAGTTTAGCATCAGAGAAAAACATCTACCATAGACCAAGTTCATAGATCTCAAACAATTCTTATTTAAAGAATTTTATTCTCTGATAATAAATAACAAAAATGTAGTTTAAAATAAAAAAACGCCTCCTATAAAGTATCCCCCAGATGCTCCGACTATGCCCAAAATCTAATTTGCTTCAGTACAAGTGGGCTTTGAACCATGCCCTAATTCAGATAGATAGATAGGTCCAGTTGTCGATTTTTGGAGTCTAATAGTACAGTTCAGTCTCAGAAGGTATAATGTAAGTCAATGATTCCATCTCAAAGATATATCAAAAGATGTAATAAAAATTGGCGGGGTTTTTTTTTTAGAGTTCTATAATATTATGAGATATTCAGGCTGGCTCTTTCTTAATAGATCACCCTGTATTGGCATTGACATAGATGAGTTGATTTTTCAAGTATGTATTAAATAATCTATCATACTCAGATAATATCTTTATATTTAATTATAATCAAATTATTGTTTTTACTAAAACAAACACCTTGCTACTGATATTATTATTAAAATAATTATTTAGTTTTGTGTTTGAATGCAGTAGAGTAATTAAAAGCGAATATGGAAGTGATAGACGAAGGTGATGTTTTTATATTTTTCTGTTTATTGTTTGAATCAAACTAATTTCACGCACATAAAAAAAATCTTTTACAAAAAAAAATGGTGATAAAAAAAGTAATATTCCAAATTCCGTTTTTTAATAGGTCCTCGAATTGGTAAACGACATGTTCAAATATTTTTAATGTTTGCTCTTCTCTCCATTGCTTATGGAATGCGAGTTCAACTTAACGTAGCAATGGTTGCGATGACGGAAAAAAATACATCTCCAAATCCAGATGTTCCGGTGAGTAGGTACTTTAATCTACTCTTTAATTGCATTAAAATTAAATTAAAAATATCAATTTACTAACTAGAGCAGTGGTTCTCAAACTTTTTTGATTGGAACTAATGTTGATAATGATGATCAACAGTGGCATAAGGGTTTTCATCAGCCCATACATGCGAGTTATGTAAATTTACAATGCCATTATTGGTAAACCCTGCTTCATCGGTAAAAAGAATAGTGCTAATGAAGTTTCCGTTTATTCGTTGCTGATCTAACAGCCAGTTTGCGAACTGGATTCTTCTAGGAAAATCTTCAGGAAGTAGTTGATGCACTTTTTGCAGATGATAAGGGCATAACAGCTGTTTTTTAAGTACTTCAGCAATTATCGTTTTAGACACATGAAGCTGCGCGGCTAATCTTCAAGTGCTTATTGTTTAAATTTGCTAATGACACAAGCTAAATCATACTACTTCAATAAAAAAAAGAAGACAATAAAGATGGTGGTGAAAAATTATGGGAATGTGTTAGAGAAATATCAAACACTCAAAAACAAAAAAGGCCAATGAATGAAATTAAAACACATGCACATACTATAGTTCATAACCCAAAACAAATTGCAAATGCATTCTGCGAGTACTTTACAAACGTTGGAGAAGAAATGGCTAAAAAAATAAACAATAAAAACATGGTAAAAAATATGAAACAACAAAAAACAATCTATCTTTCAGACACCGATGTAAACGAGGTAATGGAAACAATAATGAGTTTAAAAAATAACAAGGGCTAGATGGCATACGATCAGAAACCCTTAAAACAGTAAGTACAGAAATAACACCTGTGTTGACATTCTTAATAAACAAATCAATAAATGATGGTAAGTTTCCAAGGATATTAAAAATTGCAGAACTTCTACCTCAGTTTAAAGATGGAAATACTATGGAAACTGAAAACTATAGACCAATTTCACTAATCTCAAACGTAGGAAAAGTGTTTGAAAAAATATTACAGAAACGAATAGCATTATATATGAAAAAATATAACATATTATCAGATAAACAGTAGATAAAAAAACTACCCATTGCCATTTTTGTTGACCTTGATAAGGTATTCGACACCGTCGATCAGAAGCTATTATCTGTTCAAGAAAATGCGGGATTTACTTGCTTGCTTACAAGCTATTAGAGAGTTACCTGAACGAAAGAAAATAGTGTGTGAATATTAGTGGAACTCACAGTGATTTTAGAGTTATAAAATATGGAGTACCACAGGGAACAGTCCTGGGACCAATTCTCTTTAATATATACTTGAATGATATATTTTTACAAGACGCAAAAGGTGATATTGTGAGTTTTGCTGATGACACCATTGTCTTCTATAAAAACTACAATTGGACAGCTCACAAAAATGATATTGAATTTGATTTTGTTAAACTACTTACAATAAATTATAAAAAAAATATTTTTCTTTACCGTTTACTTCATATAGCACCGACTTACGACCGTTTAAACAAATATCTATAACTGTATCCACAAAAGAAATGCTTCATATCAAAACATCAAATAAAATTAAATACCTCGGAATTTTTTCCGATTCCCATTTAAGATGGGACCATCAAATAAACTATTTAATAAAAAAAACTAAGATTTGTACTATATAAACTTAAAAATATTTCTAACATCCTAAAATTAACTTACCTCAAAATTCTTTATTATGCATTAGTCGAAAGCCATCTAACGTACGGTCTTATTGATTGGGGATCAACTAGACAAACTCTTATCGAATACCTACAAAAAATTCAAAAAAGTATATTAAAAGTTTTATTTCACAAACCCAGAACCTACTCTACAATTAAGCTCTACTAAGAAACTAGAGTGCTAAATATTTACCAATTATACGTAAAAGTGATTTTACTAAAGCAACATAAAGATAAAGCCACTCTAAAGTCAATCCAACATAGCTATCCAACTAGATATAAGGAAAGCGCTGCTGTAATACCCAAAGAAAATTTTACATACCTGGCTCCAAAGTTGTATAACCAATTACCATCTGATTTAAAAAAAAATTAACTCTGCAAGTTTATTTAGAAAGAAAATAAAAAATTGAATCCTATCTTTTCCGACTGCTACATTGCAAAACTTTATTTCGCTGCGAAATGAAACATGTTATAGTCTGTCAATCTTATCGTGATTTAAAAAACTTATTAATTTAATGTTTATTATTATTCTAAATGATTTTACTAACACTGTTTTTTTATTGTCCCTTTATATTGTATTCTACAGTTAAATTGTTTAAAATTCTATTATGTGTATCTTAAACATTTCCTTTTATAAATGTATACTTTCTAATTTAATTTTTATACATCTATTTTTCATGATAAATGAACTACTGCATTCACGCACAAGCCTGCTTTTGAGAATGTACACTCTATTTGCCATGAATATATGAGCGTCTACTTATTTTTTATATACTTGTATTTTTTCTAAATCTAAATTGTAATTTTAATTGAGGCAAATAAAGATTATTATTATTATTATATTATTATTATTAAAGGACTATCAGCTACAGTATCCAAAATATTTTCCTCCAATAAATGATTTCAACGGAAGACATCTTGAAGTTGCAAGGTCATTGGAAGATCTTTGCGCCATCTATAAGTTTACATAACAACTAATAAAATAAAAAAGAAAACTGTAAATTATTATTTTGGCAATCTGTTTAGGGTTACGGAGTCGGTATTCATTTTTTTCTTTGTCTTCTTCATTAGTTGTATGTGCTCAGTTTTTCACCATCTCTATCTACTTAGTTCCAGGATTCGATCATAGGTCCCAGAGTCTTCTTTTTCTTAGTCATGTGTCATGTCAAAATTTGTAAAAACATAAAACAAATTGAGGTTACAATCTCTGGTTTTGTTTTTGAATTATTTTTTGCATTTATTTTCGAAATACTAGCTTGGAAACACAAAGAAAATAATGAAAAGTAAAGTTAAAAGGTAGGTGTGCACCTTTTGTTTACTACTTTTAATTTCAAAGTGAATAGATGTATTTGTCATTGTTTTTATGTATTATTATGTTCTGTTGTTACATACATAAATATTTACAAAAAACCCTAATTTAGATTCCAGATCTTGGCGATAGTGAGAGTGAAAACTGAGCCCATGCAACTAAAGAAGAAGGCAAGAAAAAAGTAGAAATTTATACTGACGCTGCCATAACTTTAGACAGATTACCAAAATAATAATTTACAGTTTTCTTTTTTATTTTATTAGTGGTTATGTAAACTTATAGATGGCGCAAAGATCTTCCAATGACCTTGCAACTTCAAGATGTCTTCCATTGAAATCATCTATTGCACCGTACGTACTGTTCTTGTCACACCAGCATCAATACTTGTTTTCCTAAAACTTCCTAAAAAATTATTAAAGAAAGTCAATAATGTTACCTTATTAACTGGGAATCGCCCACCAGTCTCTCTTAGACGTTGGTCAAGTCGCTGAAATGTTTTCTCATTTGGAACATTGCGATTAGAATATTTTTCTTCATACAACCTTCTTGCAATGATTATGAACATTGCAAGATGCAAGACTGTACATAAGATGCATATCTGCTTACTTAATAAATGTGTATCCCATTATCGAATTAAATTTACCAAGCTATTCAAAATTCAACAAATTAATATCGGAGTACTAAAAGATCAACGTGTCAACAAGATTTAAAATGCACACGTCTTGCAATTATTCATTTATTTATTTCGTAACGTTTGTAAAAACAGTGCGTTTTTTAATATTGATAACAGTTCTAATTCAATGACTTTTGTATCACATTAATTCTTTTTTTTTTTTCGAAAACCGTTCATTTTATCGACAATGAAAAAGAGTACCTTTTCTTTAGATCAAGGTATTGAAATTTATTTTTTTTAAACTCCTTATCATACAAGGTGTTAAAAATGTAAGCATTAAAATGTACAACCTAGTCCGCCTCTGGTAAACTAAACCAGCTAATTATGTTTTAAAGGCAGTATTTTAAGAGTTCCTTACTACTGTTTATCACATTAAATTTTTATTAAATTATATTACGCAGTTTGAAGATTATTCAAGAAAAATTGATTTTCAGTGGGGTTTTTTTGGAGGCCGTATCTCTGTAGGGAGGGCCGCTAGGAAAAAAAATTATGGGAACTTGTCATCTTATTTTTTAATGTTTTATCTAAATCCGAGAGACCTTCTATATTTCCCGGACACCCTGTATATTAAAGCAACAAATGGCACTGAAAAGATCTAAAACAACTTCCTTAAAAGCTCATTGAAGTAAATTTTGGAAGAAATTACAAATAGCCATTTATGTGTAACAATTATCTTGCATAAAAAAGAAAACTTCCTAAAACTGCATAAAAGAGTGATGAAATATTAATTCAGAGCTTTGCTAAATTAGTCCCGAAAAGAAATTCAAATATGCAGGTCCGTATTTAGGAGTTTAACTAATATGCTTGTCATTTCAGTCGTTGCTTTGTATTCCATTTTTTAATTTTTTAAGAATTATTTAATATATGCATAAGCATAAAGGATATGTAAATTGTTTAAAACACATATTTTAAATATAATTTATCAAGGACCGGACCTGTACTCAATACACACGTGTTCGTGGTATACGTGATTGAATGAGCGTAGTCGCATTCTGTTATTTGTCTCAGAGCGAAAAGAGCTTCAAAGCCAACCACTTATTTGTGTAAATTATAGAAAGTAAATAGCAATAATTAAAGGTCCTATGTAGCAAAATAATTTTTACGAGATATTTCGTGTTAAAATTTATTATTTGGAAGTTATTATTTAGTACATGAGTCGTTCATCCACTGGCAACTTCTATATTTGATGATATATTGTCACGGAAGACATTTTAAACAAATTTTAGGTACATAAGTGCTACATTCACAGAAAAACACCATTTAGAAAAAAATTACATAGGCCCTTCATCCACTTGTGACTTCAATTATTGTTTTACTCGATCCCAGAATTTTGGTTTTGCTCTACCTTGTCAGAAAAAATCTGATGTGTCCAACACATGACTTTCCTATCTAGTTATTACAGGCTTTTTCCGTTTATTGTGTACAACCTATTGCAGCATCTCTATAAATGTTTAGAGGATAAACTAAATATATATATATACATTGTCCACATACATCTACCGCGAAACATTTTTCTATAGATATTCATTGAAAATGAAAATACTGAAAAATTTAAATTTAGCACTTTTCCTACAATTTTTCCATTACGGTCCATTTAAAAAAAATCATGTATAAACAAATATTATAGAGATCGATATCGCAAACAACTTTTATTTCAACAATTTTCATAAAAATCAGAATTTTGCACATTTTGTCAAATTTCTCGAATACGGACCATTTCAGGAAATTTTTACATAAGGCAAAAATTATAGATAATAATATTAGAAGTAACTTTTATTTGAACAATTTTCTTCTCCAAACATAAATAACAGATATATTCCATAAAATATATAAACGGCCTCCCATAAAGTACCCCCCCAGATGTTCCGACTTTGTCCAAAATCTAATCAGCTCATTAGACGCTGGAATAAAGCTTAAGTTTGAAATTTAGTGTTTTTCCGTGTATCGGTTCATGAGTTATGCGTTATACAGACACACACACACACAGACACACCCACACCCACACCCACACACACACACACACACACACACACACACACACACACACACACACACACACACACACACACACACACACACACACACACACACACACACACACACACACACACACACACACACACACACACACACACACACACACACACACACACACACACACACACACACACACACACACACACACACACACACACACACACACACACACACACACACACACACACACACACACACACACACACACACACACACACACACACACACACACACACACACACACACACACACACACACACACACACACACACACACACACACACACACACACACACACACACACACACACACACACACACACACACACACACACACACACACACACACACACACACACACACACACACACACACACACACACACACACACACACACACACACACACACACACACACACACACACACACACACACACACACACACACACACACACACACACACACACACACACACACACACACACACACACACACACACACACACACACACACACACACACACACACACACACACACACACACACACACACACACACACACACACACACACACACACACACACACACACACACACACACACACACACACACACACACACACACACACACACACACACACACACACACACACACACACACACACACACACACACACACACACACACACACACACACACACACACACACACACACACACACACACACACACACACACACACACACACACACACACACACACACACACACACACACACACACACACACACACACACACACACACACACACACACACACACACACACACACACACACACACACACACACACACACACACACACACACACACACACACACACACACACACACACACACACACACACACACACACACACACACACACACACACACACACACACACACACACACACACACACACACACACACACACACACACACACACACACACACACACACACACACACACACACACACACACACACACACACACACACACACACACACACACACACACACACACACACACACACACACACACACACACACACACACACACACACACACACACACACACACACACACACACACACACACACACACACACACACACACACACACACACACACACACACACACACACACACACACACACACACACACACACACACACACACACACACACACACACACACACACACACACACACACACACACACACACACACACACACACACACACACACACACACAGACAGACAGACATCATCGCGAAAATAGTCAAAACGGATTCAGGGGACCTCAAAACGTAAAAATCCGTCGAAAACTCGAGGTCGAAAAAAATCATGATTCCTATACTTTCCTTATATCTGTATACAGATAGGAAAGTAAAAAATCTGATGTGTCCAACACATGACTTTCCTATCTAGGTATTACAGGCTTTTTCCGGTTATTTTGTACAATCTATTGCAGCATCTCTATAAATGTTTAGAGGATAAACTAAATATATACATTGTCCGCATACATCTACCGCGAAACATTTTTCTATAGATATTCATTGAAAATGAAAATACTGAAAAATTTAAATTTAGCAGTTTTCCTACAATTTTTCCATTACGGTCCATTTTAAAAAAATCATGTATAAACAAATATTATAGAGATCGATATCGCAAACAACTTTTATTTCAACAATTTTCATAAAAATCAGAATTTTGCACATTTTGTCAAATTTTTCGAATACGGACCATTTCAGGAAATTTTTACATAAAGCAAAAATTATAGATAATAATATTAGAAGTAACTTTTATTTGAACAATTTTTTTCTTCAAACATAAATAACAGATATATTCCATAAAATATAAAAACGGCCTCCCATAAAGTACCCCCCCAGATGTTCCGACTTTGTCCAAAATCTAATCATTTTACGTCAGGCCGAAATAAAACTTAAGTTTAAAATTTAATGTTTTTTTCTTTATCCATTTTTGAGTTTTCTTCAAATTTCGAAATTTACACATTTTCTCAAATATCTCGAATACGGTCCATTTTAGAGAAATTATCTATAGGATAAGAATTATAGAGAATTATATTACAAACAACTTTTGTTTGAACAATTTTTATAGAAAAAAATATTTTTTTACATTTTGTCAAATTTCGCGAATACGGACCATTTTAGGAAAATTTTGTATATAACAAAAATTATAGATAATAAAATAAGAAGTAACTTTCATTTGAAAAATTTTCTTCCCCAAACGTAAATAACAGATATATTTCATAAAATATAAAAATGACCACCTATAAAGTACCCCCCCAGATGTTCCGACTCTGCCCAAAATCTAATCAGCTCATTAGACGTTGGAACAAAGCTTAAGTTTGAAATTTGGTGTTTTTCCGTGTATCGGTTCATGAGTTATGCGTTATACAGACACACACACACACACACACACACACACACACACACACACACACACACACACACACACACACACACACACACACACACACACACACACACAGACACACACACACACACACACACACACACACACACACACACACACACACACACACACACACACACACAGACATCATCGCGAAAATAGTCAAAACGGATTCAGGGGACCTCAAAACGTAAAAATCCGTCGAAAACTCGAGGTCGAAAAAAATCATGATTCCTATACTTTCCTTATATCTGTATACAGATAGGAAAGTAAAAATATAACGCTTAAATTTATTAAATTATTTTATTCAAATAGACCGTATAAAACCCCTATGCCGTAGAATTAGGATTTTATACATTATAATTGATATTTTATTTATATTTTTTAAGGTTTTCGATTGGAATAACAAAAGTGTTCTACTTTCATCATTTTATTGGGGATATGTATGGCTTCAAGTATTAGCCGGTAACCTTGGTAGGGTCTATGGTACCAAATACTTCCTGCTAGTAGCGATGACCTTAAATTCAGCTATTTGTTGTACAATTCCAATCATAGTGAAGACATGGGGTTCGTACGGATTGATGGCTATTAGGGTGTTACAAGGTTTGACTCAAGGATTCTTCTATCCTTCAGTTAACGATGTTTTGTCCAAGTGGAGCCCTTCTTCAGAAAGAGCTACGTTAGGAAATTTGGCATTTTCTGGTAAGTTTTGATTAACTATTTTCATATTTACTCATTGTATCTGTCATTCTAAATTAATTGCAAACATTTTTCTATTTTTCTGCTTCTTTTTCCTTTCTTCTTTAATTACTCTACTGGGTTTCTAATTGTTTCTCTTTTCAATATTTTCACTCACAGATTATTATTCACAAACTCAAGTTTTTGCTGATCTGACCTTTATTTTTTTTCGTATGATTCTTTTTCATTCTTTTTTTGTTTCACTTCGATGACTTAGATCCTTTTTTAATTTTAAAGGCAATGTTTGTAATACCGCCAAATCTTAAGTATTGATATTAATAATGATTTTTTAATAGGTGCCTTTTTTGGAACCATTTTTACTATGCCATTAGTTGCATTTATTTCGACGACATGGTACGGATGGCCTTTGTCGTTTTATTTATATGGGTGTCTAGGATTTTTGTGGACAATTGTTTTTTATTTTTTTGGAGCCAGTAGTCCAGCATCACATCGTTTCATATCTGTAGAAGAAAAAGAATATATTGAGAGTAATTTAGATACTGAAGGACAAAAAGTAAGTACCTCTATTCTGTTGATTCTTTTAATAATAAGTTTTTTTAAAATGCCATTGGATAACTTCAGCCAAAGTTATTTACTGCATGGAAATTTGACTGAAATATTTTTTTTTTCAGGCTAAAATACCTTGGAAAAAAATGATTTGGAATGCTCCCTTTTTCGCTGTATATTTTGCTCAAATAGGACAATTTTTTTCTGCCCTTGTGCTTTTGTTAGAAACTCCAACTTATTTAAATAAAGTGATGAAGTTCGATATAGAATCGGTGAGTAGAAAATACCGGGTGCGCCCTCTGTTATACAGTGTGGAAACCACTTATGGAATAAAATTCTTTATGTCATTATTTTAGAAAATTATAAAAAATGCCGAGACATGTCAACTTTTGAATTGAGTTGTGCGTTATGTAAACATAAATTTAAATGTACAGGGTGATTCACGCAAGTATGCCATAGTCGGTGTTGTTTTTTTTTAATGAAACACCCTGTATATTTGCATATTTTTGAAATCCTCTTAATGAACCGATTCCAACAAACTGAATAATGTATGGTTAATTATGAATTATACAGGGTGAAATTTTTATTTTGACAGTTATTAAACACATACATAAAATACCTGATGTATTTGATTTTAATACATTAAAATAAATGCTCAAAATGTCCTCCACATAGTTTTTGGCAATAGCACAGTCTCCTGTAGAACTCCTCCTTAACTTTGTTTAAAGTTTGAGGTGAAATATTCCGTATTTCTGTAGTTATCCTGTCTTTGAGGTCTACAATGCTAGTTGGTTGTGTTGCATATAGTTTGTTCTTGAGATAACCCCACAGAAAAAAATCTCACGGCGTAAGGTCTGGCGATCTAGCTGGCCACTCAATAGTACCTCTTCGTCCAATCCATTTATTGGGGAAGATTTCATTTAAATAAGTTCTTACCATTAAAGCATAATGAGGTGTTGCCCCGTCTTGCTGGAACCAAACATTTTCATTCGGTAAGCTAGGATCTATTGCGTTGGGATATAAGTTTGCCAACGCAGGAATAACTTCATTTCTAAGCATATTTGAATATTTTTCAGCTGTCAAATTTCCATCTATAAATATAGGACCAATAATATGGTCGCCTATGATACCGGCCCAAACGTTCACCTTTTGAGGGTACTGAGTATGTGTCTCACGCATTCAATTAGGATTCTCTGCTGACCAATATCTACAATTCTGTCGATTTACCTCTCCATTCAATGTGAATGTTGATTCGTCAGAAAAAAGAATGGTACCAAGAGCTATCTCATTTCTGTTCAGCTTATTCATCAATCTTTCGCAGAAATCCATTCTACGATCTGGATCGTCTTCTGTTAACTCCTGCACAAAAGTTAATTTGTAGGGATGAAGTTTTTCTTTATGAAGACACCTTAGAACAGTTGTATGACTAACATTATTTTCACGGGCAATTTGACGTGTACTTGAAGTTGGATTCTCTTCGACACTTAACAAAATATCCACTTTCACATCATCTTCAACGAAGTGTGGTTTTCTTTTCAATGGTTTGACATGTTCAAGTTCTCTGAATTGTGCATGAATTTTAGACACAGTACTTTGTGAAATATTAGGCAATTCGGGATACCTGTGATTAAATAAGTTTGCCACTTCAACTTGACTTCTGCAGTTATCCCCGTACCCGATCATCATTAAAATCTCAATTCGGTGAGTCTCAGTTAAATATTTCATTGTTATGTCGACAAGGAAAGAGTGTTTGACAAAGATTTTACTTTTTCAGTATAAACTCTCAACACATCAACAACTGACAGAATAGAAAACAATCCACATTATTTACCGATTTTGTCTAATTATTGGCGTTTTTAGGCAATTTTTAGGTATTTATGATAAAATTCATGGGCGTAGCAGGTTTTGTTTAATTGTACAAATACGTCTAATAATTAGTTAGTTTAGATTTTTGATAAATCCATATTTAGCTAATTTAAAAAGTACCAATATTTCAAGTGTAATAAATTATTAATTTTAAAATTTCACCCTGTATAATTCATAATTGACCATACATTATTCAGTTTGTTGGAATCGGTTCATTAAGAGGATTTCAAAAATATGAAAATATACAGGGTGTTTCATTAAAAAAAAACAACACCGACTATGGCATACTTGCGTGAATCACCCTGTACATTTAAATTTATGTTTACATAACGCACAACTCAATTCAAAAGTTGACGTGTCTCGGCATTTTTTACAATTTTCTAAAATAATGACATAACGAATTTTATTTCATAAGTGGTTTCCACACTGTATATAAAATATGTATACAGTGTGTGTCATAAAGTTGGATCTATATGGGGTTTTTTTTAAATAATAAGATTTAAAAAAAATCGTCGTAGGGCAAAGGCCTCTGCTTATTTAAAAACTTAAAATAGCCCATATTAAAGTTAGCTACTGACATTAGTTTACTGTCAAATTTGCATTAAAAAATATGCAGTACCTAGCCAAGACATTTGATTAGCAGGTATAGTACCAGCAATAGATATAGTGTGATTTTAAAGCTTTAAAGCCAGCCGGCAACATACAAAAAAAAAATAAGGATACTGATACATCGCCTTTATAATAGTAGAGGAGCATTCACGAGATTGAGTAAGTTTACTTATTTTATTTTTACTTCCCTCGATAAAAGGGAAGTATTGTAATCGTGAAAATTTAGATTTTCACGTTTTCGGATCCCTAGATTACTTATTCCGTCGGTCTGTGTGCCGTACGTCGTCTGCTGTCTACCGTCTGTTGGCGCGATAGCTCAAAAATGGCTTAAGAGAAAAACTTCAAATATTGTATGCAGGTAAGGCTTCCTCTTGGCTCCAAACCGGTTATACTTCCGGTCAGATATACAGGGTGTCTGTAAAAGGTCTTTACAAAAACATACCACATATTCCTTAGACCAAAATAAGTCGATTTAAGTAAAATTACCTTAGTACAAAGTTGCTTCGTTTGGGCTCCAGAGGGCCTTGAAGTTACACTTTTTAAATCGTTTTTCCCATATAAATTTAAAACGGCATATGCGATTTTAATGAAATTTGGTATATTGGTAGAGTTTTATATGGCAAAAAAATGGTATTAAAATGTTGTCCGATAATAATACATAGGCGTAGAACTTGATTTTTTAAATAATTGCACCTTTAAAAATTCTACGCCAATGGAAAAAAAGGAGTTTGAGTATGAAATTTAGATTGCGCAACTCATTTACTTTAAAAAAGGTACTCTTGATAAGACTCGATTACTCTCATGGTTTTGACGAAATTTGCATTTTAGTAATTTTAGAACGTAAACAATAATTATTAAAATACAAACTTTGTCAAAACCATGAGTAAATCGAGTGTTATCAAGGGTTTTTTTTTGTAGTAAATGAGTACCCAATTCAAATTTTATACTCAAACCCCTTTTTGCCATTGGCGTAGAATTTTTAAAGGTGCAATTATTTAAAAAATCAAGTTCTACGTCTATGTATTATTATCGGACAAAATTTTATACGATGAAAAATATAAAAATGTACTTTTTTTATATCTTCTTCAACACCTCTAATCGAGACTTTTAACAAAAATACTCGATTCTTGCCATGTACGATTTTTTGAGGAATATTAATTATTTGCCTGCAATACGTATACAAAAACATTTATTGTTGGTTTCCATAGTTTCATCTAAATAAAAATATTGTCAAGTTTTAACACCTAATCTCTTGTTAACGATTGAAAGTGTTCTATCTGACTCAATAATTAAAAAAAACAAATGCGTGGTTTATTAATATGGCTGTACAATATACCAATGCAGAATATACCGATATGTTACTGACATTAGGATTTTGTGAAGGAAATGCTCGAGAGAGTGTCAGGGTGTACTCTGAAAGGTTTCCAAATCGTCGTGTACCTAGCCACCCAACTTTTGCTGCTGTTGAGAGACGTCTTCGGGAGACCGGTTCCTTTGCTCCCAACACTGTTGATAATGGAAGAGAACGTTCTGTAAGGATTCCTGAAGTTGAAGAAGACATTTTAGAACGTGTTGAAGAAGATCCAGAATTAAGCATCAAACGAATTGGAAGGGAACTAGGAGTAAGTAAAGATGTCGTTCATAAAGTGCTTAGAGAACAATTGCTATATCCATACCATAAGAAGCCAGTACAAGAATTATTAGTCCATGATCCTCAAATTCGTTTGAGTTTTTGTCGATTTGTTAATATGCAAAGAGAAAGAGATCCAAACTTTGTCAAGAAGATTCTCTTTACCGATGAAGCGGGTTTTACAAGAAGAGGTATAACTAATACCCATAATGAACATGTTTATGCCGTTGAAAATCCGCATGCAATAAAGGTAAACCATTTTCAGCACGAATTCAAAATTAATGTGTGGACTGGAATAATTGGTAATTTCATTGTTGGTCCTGTCATACTTCCACGAAGATTAACTGGAGAAAATTATTTGGATTTTCTACAAAATACGTTGTCAGAATTGTTAGAAGATTTACCTCTCCAACTTCGGAGAGATATGTGGTTTATGCAAGATGGAGCTCCACCACATTTTTCTTTAAACGTTAGAAACCACTTGAATGAACAATGTCCACACAAACGGATAGGCAGAGGTAATGCACCTGTAAACTGGCCACCACGTTCCCCAGACCTAACATCCATGGATTACTTTTTATGGGGACATCCGAAATCCACAGTTTACAGGGAACCTGTAGAAAATGAGGAACAACTCTGGCAACGTATTCAAGATGCAATAAACAATCTTAGAGGTGATGAAGAAGTTATGGAAAGGATACATTTTAATTTTCTTCGACGTATAAATCTTTGTATGCGTGAAAATGGTGAACATTTTGAACAATGTTTGTAAAATCTCTATTTTGATTATGTTGTAAATAAATATTTTTGTGAAACATATACACTTTAAATTATTAAAACAGAAATTTAGCGAAAACCATGAGAGTAATGGAGTCTTATCAAGAGTACCTTTTTAAAGTAAATGAGTTGCGCAATCTAAATTTCACACTCAAACTCCTTTTCTTCCAAAAAAGAGGTAAATAGAACAAGGGTGGTCCTTAAGATCTCACAAGAGTATACTCTTGTGAGATCTTAAGGACCACCCTTGTTTTATGTACCTCTTTTTTGAACATATAACTCACACATGGCTACTACCTTCAACTTTAATCCTTTTCTTCCATTGGCGTAGAATTTTTAAAGGTGCAATTATTTAAAAATCAAGTTCTACGCCTATGTATTATTATCGGACAAAATTTTAATACCATTTTTTTTGCCACAATAAACTCTACCAATATACCAAATTTCAGCAAAATCGCATATGCCGTTTTAAATTTATATGGAAAAAACGATTTAAAAATTGTAACTTCAAGGCCCTCTGGAGCCCAAACGAAGCAACTTTGTACAAAGGTAATTTTACTTAAATCGACTTATTTTGGTCTAAGGAATATGTGGTATGTTTTTGTAAAGACCTTTTACAGACACCCTGTATACAGGGTGAGCAGTTAAAAATACAAAGGAAATGTAAACATACTTTCTGGTTTAGTGACGTGACATTTCTTTGTAAAGAAATTCATTGTCTGATTTTTAATTTAAAAAAACTTCAAACCTTCTTTATATTCTCGCAGAAAATATTCATTTTAAATAATCTATTTTTTCGATTTTAGAATTGAATACCATTTTTAACAGTCAATTTGTCCAATCTGACATGAGGGTTGAATCCAGTGACCTCAAGAACATTACGCTATATATTAGAATAATTAAAATATGCTTTTGACATCTGTAAATAGTATTGAAAAGGAATAGTTTTGCAACGGGTCAGGGGAGCTTTGGCAGCTCCATAGCTGCCAAAATATTCATTTTGGTACTTTGTGTCCATGGAGACTTTTGTTCGGGATGATAAAATCTACAACATATCAAAAATTATAATTTAATTTTTCATTGATTGTATTAATGTTATTTCTTTCAATTTTAGAATGGTTTTCTGAGTGCCCTTCCATACATCGTTAGTTTTATTTTAGTCATAATTTTTGGATACATAGGTGATTACCTTATAAATCACGATATATTACCCATTATTTGGTCAAGAAAACTTTTTACTACAATTGGTAAGTAGCTACCTATAACTATAACATATAACTCATCAAAATATTCTAAAACCATATTTCACGTTTACAGTGGAAAAGAGTATCTAATTAGAGGAAAAACGGGTCAATCTGACAACAATGCAAATAAAACAGGAATCGTCATTAAGACATTAATTGGGTCGATCTTTTTACATGCATTTTTCAGGCAAATTAGCCTTATTTAATTTTATTTTAAAGAATATTAACTTAGGGGGGCATCGTACACTCAGCTTCTAAACATTTTTTATATTTTTGTTTCTAAAGATTTGTCTAAATAAAAATTACTCAAAAAACATCAGCAGTCATTTCTTCATGGTAGTCTTTTGTAGAATTTGAAACAAATTCTTACAAGCCTCTATCAACAAATCCTTTATCTCTTCCAATATGAGTGATAATTAAATGGCGACCTTTATCATTTGAAATTTTCAAGCCAGTAAACAAACCTTCTATAAATGCTAAGCATTTATCTGATTTATAATGTTATATTGGGATTTAGCTCCTGGATCATAAAATTTTTACTGTTATACATTTTTAAATAAACTATAGTTATTTACTTTTCCAGGTAGTGTAATACCAGCTGCAGCTGTACTGACATTAGGATTTTGTTCAGAAGATGCTACCACTCTATCTGTTATAATGTTAGTTGTAGCTTCAGGCAGTGCTACTGCATGTGGGGCAGGGTCAAATATAAATCACATTGATTTATCGCCGAATTTCGCAGGAGTCCTTTTGGGAATCATTAATAGTAGTGGAACTTTCTTGTCTATTTTGGGACCGCTGGCTGTTCAGTTTATTGTAACAGACGAGGTAGGTACAAACCATAGATATATAACCAAGAAAGATAGGATTATTTACAAAATTTTTGAAGAATGAACGGTGGTGTCCGCGGTAGAAACTCAATAATCGGATTGAACATTGATGCCAAGTTTACGTGCTTTTAACTATAGATATATATAACCAATACAGATTAAACAAATTCTGAAGTCAACGCGGATGATCCTCGACAGAAATGCAATATTTGGATAAAATTAAAATATTGATGCCAAGTTTGCGATGTTTTTAACTGTAGTAATGTTATTGCGTTTGCTTGAATTACTGTTAGGTCTTTAAATTGTCCAAAAAAAAATAATGTCTGACAACAGCGGAAGTAGAGTAGACCGCAATTGTGGAGGGTCGTATATTGTTTCATTCATAAAAATTCCTTCGATACAGTACTAGTCCAGGAGCCAGTGAATTTTTTCGTACTTGTTTTCCCGGTCCGTGTATATTTAAATAATCTATTCCCAGTGAACTGTATATTTAAAATGGAACGCCAATCTATTAACAAAAGTAAGCCAGATTGAATTCGCGCATTACGTCACATCGATACAAGTGAGATTGTTTACAAAGTGCCTTTGCAGGCCTATTTTGCCCATTTCATGTATTTGTTTTTAAATCATGTTAAATTACTATTTTTGAAACTCAACAAGGAGAAAATCCAATTAACTCTTCCGTTGTATATATATATATATATATATATATATATATATATATATATATATATATATATATATAAGATAAATTAACTGAAGTTTTATTAGTAAAGTATTAATACTAAAATTTTAATGTAATTTACAGACAATAGCTAGGTATGTATTTGTTTTTAAATAATTTGATAATTTATGAAAAAAGCGAGTAAAAGTGGAATGACCAGTGGCCAGTAGGTCAGTCAATACAAAGTATCATATATTTCTATTATAACATAACTAAAATACCTACATCTTTTAATCATAAGGACATAAGTTAAAAACCATTTTAATATATGCATTAGAATGAAGTAATAATAACTTAAAGAGACGAGGTCTTAAAGTAATAGCTGGTACAGCATGTTTTTTAAACGTTTCCTCATTGCTGCTAGAATGAAATCACTTACTATGAAATGTGCTCTAAAAACGGCATTTATAGTATTCAAAAACATATTATATACCTATATAGTTTTCGGTTCTGGGTGCCCTAAAAGAGGACACTTAGCCGACAATTTGGCTCAGATAGCTAAAACCCAAAAGTCACACCCCGAACCAGGACGTATTGCTATCCTTTTAAGTAAAAAATAACTACAAATAACTTACCTGAAAAATGAAGGCGTCTAACTTTACACAAAAAAAACCATACACTTTTTCCCATTGTTGCAAACACCCGATGACGATTAGGTAGATATTAACTAGAAGCATGTACTTAATGGTTATAAAGCTTATTTTAACACAAAAAGACTAAAGCACTAGTCGAAAAGCAGCAATCAAATATAAATAGACCACAATATTAAAATTCAAATTAAAAACTATATAAAAGACAAATACTCTAAAAGCGCAAAAGATCAGAACCAAATAAAATGAATAACCATAATAACCTAAAAATTACACTAAAATTGCAAAAACTATTACTGTAAAATCATGAGATTACATCAATAATGCATATGCGTCGGAGTATCGCAAATGTCAAAAGTACAGTGTTTCCATGAAAATTTGGCTGTTTTTAGCAATATTATAGGACCATTTCTACCACGCGCATCCAACGATATTGGCGTTCCACAGTTCACTGTATTTTCCTCACACCTCTAGTATAAATGATTTAACATAACGAAACTAACAATAATTATAATTAATGTAAATTAATGTAAAACAATTATTATATAAAAGTGTAAGAGGAAATGTAACTTATTTCTCTATTTTCTTCTGTAATATCTTTAATTATTATGTTTAATTTCTATAAATAAACCAACTGGTTAGGTGAAACATTGTGATATAAGATTTTATTTATGTGTCCTATGCGTACACTTTAATATACAAAACACCTGGAACATTCTTTAAATAATTGTGGTCGTAGAAATAATTGTGTACATAACTCGTTTGAAAGTGTATTTTATGCACTTGCCAAATATATTATCCATACAGATTAATCAGACTATTTTTTTACTTAACTTCAGTACATCTCTTACTACTAAAACTATTTTTTTCAATGGAAAAAAAGGGCCGTGTTCTCGTATGTTTTGACGCATTTTCGGCCTCAGCCCATCGGATCCCCCCTCTAAATATATATGAATTTTGCTTAGAATTGCTAATCCTACAATTCTCTATTCGTGCTTGCTGACTGGGAAAATAAATACCGAAAATCGTCACTGTCTCCTGGACTATACAATAGATGATGATGATGAGAACTTCACAACAAATACACTTTTATGAATGGCTAGTTGGGGATATGGTACAAAATAAACACTCATTTCAACAATACTATTAAAATAATCTATATAGTAAAAATGTATTAATTATATATTCATAAATAAATTTAGGTTTATAAAGGACATGTGTCCAGTCCGGTGCTGACACCGAAAATTAAAGAAGCGGTAATTTGTGCTTAAAGATTTTTCGATTTCTTTATTGGAAAAGTTGACTAAATAATAGTAAAAGTGTTACCATAGTGTGTTTAAGTGAAAAACTACCAATAATCATAAATTATCAAATCTAGTAAATCATTCTGTCCCAATTTTACGGTTAAAAACAGTTTTTGCTAGTCTAAAATCAACAGAAATAGATAAACGTCAAGAACGGGTCTAGATATCACCGCCGTTCAGCGCTTACTAATAAAGAACAGGACCGTATTTAGGATTAAGCTAAATGAATTTATTTAACAATGGATGAGTTTCCCGAATTAGGAGCTCCTAGTCAAGGAAGTTCACAAAATACAATTAATAATAACCAAAGTAAAACCTACTCAACAGTCGCCACCCAAAATAAATTTAATTTCCCATCAAGAAAACAAGCAATAGTTTTCTCTGCCCTAGATAACACTAAAGTGGAAGAATATTTATATGCAATTGGAAACAAAACCCAACCCCAAAATATTTTGTTCATATCTCGCATCTCAAATAAGAGAATATGCATATATTTATCAAGTGAAGCAATCGTAGAAAAATTCCTAAATACAGATAATGGATCAGTAGTAGTAAATCAACAAATCATTCAAGGCCGTCGTCTAATAAATGCCAGCGAACGACTAATCATTTCTAACGTTTGTCCGACAATTCCCCATTTAGTTATCTCGAAGATGCTTTGAAACGAATTGGACTATCACTACCTTCGGAGATATGTATATTAACCCTCCAAAAAATATATCAATCCCAGAATCTATTATTATTGATTATTACCGAACATCCTACCGAATCTACCTATCGTTAGATCACCAGATCTGCTTTGTATATAAACAAAGCGGCCATATGGCACAAAGCTGTCCACATTCCATTAACTTTTCTCCCACAACCAACCAAAATACACAATCACTGTCACAAACAGACAAGGGAAACAATACAACTATCTCAGCAAATAATTCTAGAAAATCGATAAATGTACCACAATCACACCCTTCATCAAGCAATACACCGACATTCCCACAAACAAATTCTTTCTTCAGTCCAGCAGATAATTCCAACCAATCTAATATGTCTATTATACAATCCTGTTCCCAATCAAGCAATATTCAGCCTGAGACCAACATACAAACAAATACATCAATACCAACTGATATTTTAGTGGCCTCAAATTCACTCGAAAACACAACACAACACCAGCATACTAAAGATCAAATGAAAAAACAAGAATCCGTTCAATCCACAAAAAGGCAAATTTCTGAAATCATAACACCACCAGCACAGGATAATCCCGAACAAAATATATTTACTATACCTGAAGCTAAACCAGTGAAAAAATCAAAAACATTTAATCTTATCAAGAAAATACAGGACCCACTTGATGAAATGATGCACCCCATACAAGCTTTCCTTAAAGATATCTCTTTCTCCGTCCCACTCAACTTCGAAGAATTAAGATTACTAATAGAAAATGCCCAAGGCTCACATCTATCTCCTTATTTACCTCGTTCCAGTTACAGTTGACCTGGAAGAGTCTGTTAAAGGTTAGGAGGGGTGTCATGTGATCTGATCCCATATTTAATATATATTCATTTACTTCATGTGTTATTCTGGTATGTTTTATATGTCCCAGTGGGTTCCAGTTGAAGATTTCCAGTCTGTATGGACTCATTCTGGCCTCCGCCTTTATGACTAGGTCAAGGGGTGGCAGGTTTAGAATGATTTCCATAGAGGCTGTAATACAAAGGCATTCCAGCCTCTGTACTCCTGAGAGGGTATTGAAGGGTGTTTCTTGGTTTACTTTTGGCCACCAAACAACCGCTCTATAAGTTATCATGGGTCTTCTTATAGCTAAATATAGCCAGTGGACCATTTTTGGTTTTAATCCCCATGTTTTTACAAATGCCCCTCTCCCTACAATGAGAGATATTTTACATTTGTTGGTCAATTTTTGTAAGTGTTGGTTCCAAGTAAGTTTACTATCTAGGATTAGACCCAGATATTTTACTTGGTTCGTTTTGTTTAGCCTTCCTCCAGAGTCGGAGTTTCTAAAACCTCTAACCTTGTTTTTCGAGTAAAGGTTATGAGTTGTGCCTTGTTAGGGTTTACCAAGAGGTTTTTCCTAACGCACCACATTTCTGTCAGCCTAAGAGCTCTTTGCATGAGTTCAAAGACTGTAGTTTGGTGTTTCCCTCGGATAAGGATGACTACTAACAGAATAGGTTAAATTGAAGAAGAAAAACACATAACATATCAAAGTGAATAGGTCTAAATGATAATTATAAATAATTCACTTCCCTCTTTTGGTATTGTTAAAAGGGAGTTTAGAATCTTAACAAAGTTTATCAGTTTTCAGAACAATTTATTTCTTACAAAATTACTTTTAATTTACCGTATTTTATATCAATTTTTCTTTAATTTCAGACGGACAAAAATCAATGGAAAATAATTTTTATTATAACAGCTGCTGTGTATCTCGTGCCATGGGTATTGTTCTCATTTCTTGCATCTGCTGAAGTTCAGGATTATGATGCATCTACAGAGAGTACTGATAAAAAGAAAGAAAGACTTAAGAAGCATTCTGTAATATCTGTTTTATCTCTATAAATATAAATTATAATTTATTTTAAAATGCAATATTTTTTTTTTACATAAATATAAAAAATGTTCAAAATAATAAAAATATTTATTTATTATCAATGTTTTTTATTTAGCCAATTAAAAGGTTGTTTCGTGATCCGTTGCCATGGCAATGCTAACAATTTATAATGATCTAAAATTTTATAAGACAGCAAAATAGTAATTGTGTTAATCCAATAGCCGTTCAATTTCAAAGAACCTTTAGAAAGTTGTTTTGTGAAAAGCTACTCAATTCAGAAACTCAAAACTGCGAGAATGACATGGATAATATGCTTCTGCGAGTATCTGATGTCATTAAAGAGGATACAAATTCATTCGTAGCTCATACACATCCCCACACATCAAATTTTCTAAAAATTAATAGCAGTTATCAAAAAGAGTCCACGTAGAAACGAATTTCGAAAGGTATTTTGCGGGTTACCTAATGAAAAAATCCCTATCTATACATTCTTGTACAATTTGCGAGGAATATTCAAAAGCCTATTAAAATTTGGACAATACATCTTTATTTTGTTACTATAAAGCTTGCTTACAACAGCTCCAATTTAGATTTATTTGGTAACTTAAACATGCCACACAATGATTTTGTAAAATTTATCTCCTTTTAGAGGTAATTTTTCAAATAAATTTTAAAACTATTATTATACACAAAAATGTATTAGATACGTTTCAACGTATTTGTAGAAATACAAGTTTTTCACATCCATGTGAAAAATTTCCACATAATTATTTAATAAAATTATTCGGTAGAGTAAGATTATTTTATACTCTTAAATGTATTAACCGAAATTTTAAAACTATAAAAGACAAAAAGGTTGTCATTTGGAAAGATAAGTAAATATTTTTTTATATATATATAAATCTTTTACTTACCTATATTTGTAATATATGAACTTAAAAAATAAATCAATAGCTACCCAATATTTTTTTTATTTTCCTGACCTTTTTTTCGGTGCGCCTATGGAATACAAGTAATAACCACAGCTTATACAATATACAGCTCCACAACTCCGTGTCGGCGTCTTTGATCTGGCGGTCGAGAACCAAGCAAGACGGAATGGTGCTATCTCTGTTAGATTCGAGGGAAAAGTCGGGCCCGGATTAAACAATTTTTTTATTATTGAAAAAATTGAAAACCTTGGCGTAATAAGGTTGGTTACATGCCATATTAAGTAAGTTTTGGGAAATTAAATTTTTAATTTGTTTTAAATCTGTCAAATATAATTAGAAACATTATTTAAATATAAATATTACGAAAAATAGCACATCTTTCGGATTAGAGGTAAAATAATTTGTATGTGGCTAGTAAAATCCTCGTTAACAAATGTTTTGAGCTAAAACAGTCACTTCACGACAAATTGTGGCTTGGATCCTTTTTACACCAAGGGCTTCAATTGTTAAAGAATTGTGTCACGCTCGTGGATGCAAATCAAGTGGTACCCCGTGTCTCTGGCAAGTGTTACTCTTCGCGCAAAGGGTTTATACCTAGATAAACGAATGCTTCGACTGAGGTCTGGGAACTCTATGGTATTTTGGAATTATAAAGAATTTGTGCTTTTATTTTAACAATATTGGTTATATTTAGATGTATTCTTATTAATTGAAATACAGATTTGTAGAAGTAATACTTTGACAGTTTTTATTAATATAATATATTCAATTTTTATCTGACCATACCGAAGTAGGGAATTTTGAAACTTTATAGTAATGTGAAATTTGAATTACAATATTACACGATATTACATAATTAGTACTTATTTTAGGTAGGTACTAAATTTGTACTTGGAGAAAGTAATATCGATTTTTATAAGAAAACTTGAAAAGTAAATTAATTTAGTTCCTATTTCTGATGTAAAACTTAAGTTTTGGTTTAAACCAAGAAAACAAATAAATTATAGTTTGTTCAACAAGGGTGGATATGATAGCAATATCACACAAAGACGAAGTTTGAGCACGACGTCGTATGCGGAGTACTCAATCGTCTGATTGTGATATGAACAATCCACTCGATATGGTCAGTATATTTTTTCTACGACCCACTAACGAAAATCTACAAATTTAAAAAATTATTTTAGGTTATTTAGACAAAATAACTAATTTTAAAATAATTTACGAAGTTGACTAATTTATAAAATAAAATTAACATGAAAAATTAATTAGTCCTCGGCCTAGATTCGATCCCGGGCTTTTCGCGTGGAAGGCAGATGCTCTGTCCTCATCTTCACCGAAACTTTCAGGACTTTAGTTTTAATATTCGTAATTAAATTAGTATCATGTAGTTTGATTAAAGTTTATTTTTTTTTAAATGTGGACACAATAAAAACAAAAATGCTATTATTTATCGAGTCTACACAAAATTTTTAATGTATATTTAATATCAATAACTAAAATATATATTGACAATTAGTTTAACAGAATTGTCACTTATTTAAAAAATTTTAAATAATAGGAGTTGGGTGACCAAAATATGAACTGTGATTTGTAGATTTAATTTTGTTAAAGTGTTCTTACTACCTAAAATGGATATGAAATATATTCGTAGTTGAACACAATAACATACTTTTTCGTTTTGTAGTATGTGCGTAGATTGGCTAATATCCATGCACAGATTACAAAACGAAAAAGTATGCTATTGCCTTCAATTGAACGAATATATTTCATATCCATTCTAGGTAGTGAGAACACTGCAAAAAAATAAATTCGCCAATCACCGTTCATATTTTGATCAACCGACTGCTATTATTTTTAAAATTTTAAATAAATGACAATTCTGTCAAACTAATTGTCAGTATATTTTTTAGTTATTGAGATTAAACATACAATAAAATAAGTTATTCTTTTGGAAAACGTTAGCATGGATGACTAAAGGGTATTGGGTTCATTAATTCTAAAAGTGTGGTACAAATGTTATTTTTTGTAGCCAATTCTTCAAAATTATTTTGAAATATCTTTTCAATATTGAATATTAATTCTACAAATTCATCATTTGACAGTTGCAGATTTCCAAATGTATCTGGATTGGCGTTATCATATGCCTTTAAAAAGCAATAAAAAGAAAAATCATCTAATTCAACGTGATCTTTGTTATATTTAAGACAGGTATCGCAGAGGAGTGGATCCGCAAGGCTTTTATTAAAAGGTAACCACACACATACCTGATAAAATTTTTCTGTATCAATTCGTCTTTACAATAATTTAGGGTGTTAATAATTTTATCATAAAATAAAATACAAGGTGTTCCATTTAAAAAACATACATTTTAATTTGCCAGGCAAAAACGTGACACCCTGTATATCCAAAGATATTTTTAAAATATGTAGGTATTTTTCAAATCCATATAACTTTTATTTAAAACTTTCTTGCGTGTCTACAACAAAATAATGAACAATAACGCACTAATGGGATACCCTGTATAAATTATATTTTTAACAATGAAAATTTCTTATAATGTGGTACTTATCGGTTTTGGGTCCTTGGGAAAACTAAAGAATGTTTTCTTGCAGGTATAACCCTTATTAAAACAGCTTTTGACTGCACAAACAGAATGATGTCTTTTTTTTCACTCATTCTACTCATAGCTAAAGAGTCACCAAAATAATAACAGTACCTTTAACTCAAACAAAATCAACGAAACTATAGGCTCCACGAAATTATACAATCAACGAAATTATAGGCTCCACGAAATTATACAATCGACGAAATTATACGCACGACTCAACACCTTACCTAAGTACGCTTCTGAACACCAAAACCGTCTTTTCCCTTCGAAGGCGGAGCTTAAGCGATGGCGACGAAATCGACGCCAAACCGTTGCCGCCAAGAGAGTGTTTTAGCTGTATTGTTAAGCTGTGTAATAACAATAACTAAAAGACCAGGTCATAGCTCGTCGGCATAAACTACAAAGGAATTAAATGAGAGATATATCCTTCTGGTTATTATTGCATGGATGACTACAAAGGAATTAAATGAGAGATATATCCTTCTGGTTATTATTTATTCTTGTGGTCCGATCATATTAACAACATAACATAGTCAGGCAAATGCTTTTTGTTCTTGTTTTATGGACTGTGATAAGAAATCAAGATACATTTTATAATAATTGATACCATAAGATGGATTTCATGTATCTCTTTTCAGAGATAATTTTTTTAATACTGTCACATGTTGTAAATCAATTATAAAATTTATATTTGAATTCTGATCATGATCCTTCAAGCCAAATTTTATCATGCAGTTAAATGATGGAATTTAAGTTATTCGTCAAAGCGTTAATGCTTCTTGGGTTTGAGCACGAAAAACTTTAATCAGACGGAAATTCTTTGGTTGTCTTATTGCCGAATTCGCTTGATACGAGCTTAAATTTCATTTTAAAGCGTTTAATGCTTCTTGAGTCTGAATATGGATAACTTCAATCTGGCGGAAGTCCTTTGGTTGTTTAAAGAGTTTGATTTTTGGGTTTTGGCTTCGATTTTGTCAGACATGTATCATTGAGGTTGGCAGGACTTCATTTTCTTGTTTTTCTTCATGATGAAATTTGCTAAACCTATAGGTTTTTCAAATTTTTAAACTTTTGTTGAAAAGACCATGATTAGTTTGCGAAGTTTAATTAGGAAATTGATCAACAGCGTGTGTTAGTATTACAAAATTATCTTTAAAAAAAGATTCATGAAAACCATCCGGTAGTATCAATTACAAAATTCAGCTTTAAAATCTACTCAAACATTTTAAAATTCCAGGCTTATTTATTCCATAAACTCAATTACTGTAGTGCCTTTCTTTAACATAAATGTACATTCCTCTTTTTTTTGTATTTAACTTGTAATTTTCAGTGTGATCTGTTTGTTATTATTGTACTTTTGTTATTTTGTATAATTTTAGAAATAATAATTATATTGAATTGAATTAAACTTTATGTTAATTATATTTTTTATGTTGGATTGATTTTAAGTCATTGTTATAATTGATGTCGTCATCACACTCGCATATATATGACGTCACGGGATTTTTTCAAAAAATTTCTTTTATTTTCAAAATACTGTATATTATGTAAATGACAATGATAGCAAGAGACAAAAAAATTTAGACGAACGACGCGACTCAGACATTATAACAACACATTTTTATCAATTTTATCAATAGAAATGATCACTACCAAAGGCACTGCTTTTTATAAGTACCTGGTTACTAAGAATGAAGTAGATTAATTAAAAGGTAATTTACTTTTATGATTCATGATATGACTTCTGATTGCATTTTATTTAAATTGTTTGATAAACAAGTTCGTTCATATAAATTCAATGTCTAGCAATTTCTAATATTTAGTTGGTTTTAATACACATCTTCTTTAATCCTTTCATTTTGGGACGACTTTACTGGTCCCAATTCTCTAGGAAGTTCAATCATGAACATCTTCAAATCATAAATTGTAAGATTTAAATTATGAAAATATACTAGTGAATATAGACAGATTCGAATTAGGGATTTTATTTTAGAGAATACCTTCCAACCCAATAATGGTAAAGATCTTTAGCAGTGGATGGATTTAGCACAAAAAGACAGAGTCAAACCTTCAGACATTAAAAAATTGGTGAGGTCATAATATAACGAATTAAGGTATTAACTTAATGTTCAATTGTCAAATTGCGTTGCAAACGATAAACGATAAACGATAAACGATAAACGATAAACGATAAACGATAAACGATAAACGATAAACGATAAACGATAAACGATAAACGATAAACGATAAACGATAAACGATAAACGATAAACGATAAACGATAAACGATAAACGATAAACGATAAATGATAAACGATAAACGATAAACGATAAACGATAAACGATAAACGATAAACGATAAACGATAAACGATAAACGATAAACTAAAAACGTAGAACGTAGAAAGTAGAATCTAGAACGTAGAACGTAGAATGTAGAATGTAGAACGTAGTTTTTTTTTGAGTTCTATAATATTCTGAGATATTCAGAGAGGTTCCTTCTTAACAGATCACCCTGTATTGGCATTGACATAAATTAGTCGATTTTTCAAGTATTTATTCAGATATTGAATAATCTATCATATCTTTTTTTTTAAATTATAATCAAATTATTGTTTAAATTAAAACAAACACCTTGCTACTGATATTATTATGAAAATATTTATTCAATTTGCAGTAGAGTAGTTAAAAGTGAATATGGAAGTGATAGACAAAGGTGATGCTTTTATATATTTCTGTTTATTGTTAAAATAAATCAAATTAATTCAACACTCATGAAAAAAATATTATCTATTTCAAAAAAAAAAAAAAAATATGGTAATAGTAAAAATAATATGCCAAATTCCGTTCTTTAATAGGTCCTCGAATTGGTAAACGACATGTTCAAGTATTCTTAATGTTTGCTCTTCTCTCCATTGCTTTTGGAATGAGAGTTCAACTTAACGTAGCAATGGTTGCGATGACGGAAAAAGATACATCTCCAAATCCAGATGTTCCGGTGAGTAGGTACTTCAATCTACTTTTTAATTGCATTAAAAATATCAGTCTACCAACTAAAAATTCTTCTAGAAGTTGTAATAACCTTAATATATAAACCAGCTTCCATGTTCATGATACCCTGGAAAGGAAGAAAATTTCTATAGCAGGATTTTAGGAAAATCATACCTTTATTCTTCTAAATGTTCGGGCGTGGTCAATGTATTTAACATAGGCATACACAACATTTTTTCAGTGACTTTTTAGCCGAAACTACAAAAAGGAGAAAAATGAAAAAAGAACCTGTCGATAATAGATATATACTACTGTTTAATAAAGGTATCTTTTAAAAATAATTTCCAAAATATGGTAATTTTTACGATGAAACAAAGATATTATTATACCAGTAATAAATACCCGATGACGAAAATAATTCTTTTAATAGGTTATATATTAAAGCAACTAATGCCACTCAAAAGATCTAAATTAATTACGTCAATTTCCTTCTCAGCTAGCACAAAAACATCCTATCTACGTTAACAAGCTGCAATTTTAGGCTCTTTAAGCTCGCATGCAATGTACTTTTAATGTAACCCTAATATCAATGCAACCGTCGAATGTCCGTAACGGCAAGACTTTTATAGCACATCTAATAGAGGTTACAAAGTGAAGTCCAGAAAACATCACACTAGCACTTTTATGGTACTTTCCCCGAAAGTTGCTCTGAAATAAATATTTTTACAAGTATAGTTATGTCTATCCTTTGATACACTATATGTAAAATAGTATATTGAGGATATAATAAAATTTGAATAAAACAAAATAAAAAATTGTATAAAGTATTATTAAAAAGCTTTTGAAATCAAGCACCAATATTATACAAATAGAAGAAGTAGATATTAATAATATAGATATATCACAAGGTAACACAATTACACATGTGTGATACCATAAGCTATAAAACACTGAAAAATTGGACAAAAGTAGATATAAAGGGTATATGAGGAATATCTCAAAGGTTCACTAAAATAGAAAACACTGAACGATTTTACGAAAGGTTCACTAGTAGCTAAAATGGTGAACGATTGTACAAAAGTAGTAAAAAATGTATTTATATAAGGTATATTTCAAAGGTCACTAGATTTTTATTAAGATGACAGTTGTACGATGCTAAAAAAAGATATTTACCTACAACTGGTACTAATTATAGTTTTAATATAAAAGTGAAAAATAACTTTGGAGATAATATATTTACTTGTTTAACTATTATTAAAGAAAATAATATGTATAAATTAATGTTTATTATTTGGTGTACGGCTTCAACATCTAAGGTCATTAGCCTAGTGTTTTCTATGTAGGTCATGGATTGTATTAGTAGTCTAATACTCCATAGTGCAGGAGTATTAGTACTCTAATACTCCTACACCCCTACAGACAGGCCTTGTTACTGTTTCCTTGCGCCACTTTAGGAACAGCACTGTTAATTAGAACCCAACAGTGAATGGTCGAGTGGGGAATATGTATAAAGAAAATGAAAAATATGCTCGTTTAAATCGTTGCACCTGTGTTTAGTTTACTTTTACTTACTTTGTTGTTTTAAATAAATAATGAAATTTATTTTGATTTTTACAAATTTGATGCTTAATAATAGATGCCCAACTTATACAGAACTTTTTAATAAAAAACAATGTTTTTTAGCACGATATTCTGCTATGACAGCAAAATAAATAATTTCAGATGTTATATATTCTTCTTTAACCAATTCTGTATTATTAACTTTAGCTTCTAAAATTCCTATTTTTACTAGAATTATAATCCAGCACAAAGGAAACCTTCAACACAATATTTTTAAAATGTATTTTTAGTGATTAAAATATTATTACACTAGGGCGACCATACTTACAGCATTTTGCTGCATTGTACAGCATATTAAAGTTTTTCCAGCATTTGGTATTGTGTAGCAAACGTACAGCAAAACGACATAGGTATATGTCCAGTGAAATGCTGTATTTATCCACCAAAACGCCACTACTGTCCAGCAATGGTAATACTTAATTTACTGAAACGTAACAAATTAACATGTTATTTATCTTTGGTGAAGTACATAAGCACATATATACTGCCGTCGTAGCAGGAAAGGTTATATCTGCACAATTAGCAGTTTTTTTATTTATGTGCATTTGTCTACATTTTATCTTTCTTGATACCGAAACGGAATGTCCTATTTGCATCACAAAGGTACTAAAATATTAAAAAAGTTACACAAAAAAAATTTAAAAGATAATACATACGTCTGCTAAAAATAGTTAAAAACTCGATTATTTCGAAACAACAAATTTTCAGATAGGACCTTTCCTGCTAGGACGTATAATGTGAGATACTTTGTGGTAGAGGCATAGATACTGTTCAATATTATGTTAAAGATATCAATATTTATAAGTATTGAGTAACAAAGTATCGAACAAGTTAAAGATTTTGTTAAAGATACCTAGTGTCAATAACGGGCAATTTACCTCATAATTAAATTACAAAAAGAACAGTGGTAACGTTTAATCATATCAAGGTTTGTTCCAAGTTCCACCACATGCGAAAACTAAAACATTTCAGTACAAATCATGCGCTGTATTCAATTTTTAGGTTGAGCGCATGATTTTTACCGTAAATGTTACGGTTTTTATGCATATTTTAACAAACCTTATTTTCCTAGGTGACCCTGACCACAAACACACTTAGCAATACAATACTTGCTTCTAAGTAGCGATACGGCGATAGTATTGGTAATTCAGTATCAATGCCTAAATATCGATACTTTCATTGTTTAATATCGTTACTTCTGTAGTATTGAGGCATCGATAAGATCCCTATTATCGTGTAAAATATAGGCAGCCATTTAATTGTATCTTCTCGTCTTTAATGATTTATTTTTTATTGTTGGAAACTGAAATATTGCATTCTAAAACAACAGACAATAAATTAGAAAATATGTTTTTATTTTATTGAAAAGAAGAAAAAAATTTATCAAACTTATTCAAACGTATAAATAGTTTACAAATTCTTTAAAATCTCAAATACATACAACAAGAAAAAATGACAAGTGACTTTTTTCTTTTGTTGACTTATGACAAACGAATGGCTACGTTCAAAAACAAGATGATGTTTACTGAATTTCTCGTGGATACTTTCATAGTAAATTACTATGATATCATAACAAGTAGGTTAAATACGTAAGTAACAAATAGAAGTTTTGCGAGGTTTTGTTTTCTCTCAATAACTTCTCATAAACGTTGCATAGTAATGTTATTACGTTCCCTTAAAACAACATCGCCAAAAGGCTTGGCTATGTTATGTGCTAGCTGGGCAAAAACTTTTTCCGAGAAAAATAGCTGGCTACGCCAATAACTGTTACTATTTAACGGATTTTAAATTTCAATCTAACATCTAAAATACTCATTATTATTTATCATTATTTTATCATTATTAAGTTATCTTTATTTTATCATAAAAATTAAGATACTAATTGAAGTATATTGTTTTTAATCGATTAAAAAGGAAAAAATTACAGGGTGCATCGGGTTTTTTAGCAGGACAGAATGAAGTTGTACTGATCAAAAAAACAAAATTTGCCGTATATTTCACAATGTAGGGTCCAGAAATTATGTTTTTCAGGTCCTTTCCTGATTTCTGATCGTCTATGTGCAGATCGGCTGAATCATCTGTTTCTGGGCTGCTAGATCCACTATTAGAGCCTTCAAGTGTTTTTCTAAGATTCTCCATACTGTCGTTTGGATCTCATCGCAGTCCGTCTGCACTATTCTGTGATATTTGTGAATCGTCGTTGAGGTCGCTTGGCGGCTGCTCTGGATGTGTGTCGGTAGCGGTCTCCATACTTTCGAGACCACTGTTTTAGGCCTATTTTGTTGGCCATCTAGTAGTATTCAACGATTCTGCGGTGACTTGTCTCTCCATTTTGGGTTGGTGTCTTTCACCAGATGTTAAAGTTCTTTCTCTAAACTTTTTTTAGGGTTAGGAGAGTAAATTGGAATTCTGGCAGTACTCACAGTTTTATATGGATGTGTGTGTTTCGCTTTTCGGACTGTAGATGGCGGCGTGCTTTTTCGACACAATCACATTAACTGTTAGCGGTTTTGAGGTAGTGGCGATAATATATGTTCCCCATACGCGGAGTAACATTCCGAGATTGTTTTTACACTTTATGTTTGCAAAAGTTTAAAAGTTAGGTTATGTTACTTCGAGAAACGAGATAGACGTAGGGCCTAGGTTCACTGTAACTGCAGAACGTATATTTGTTACGCAGTTGCTAACTAGAGGCAGCACTTGTCGGGTAATTTTATTTTGTCTCTTTTTGAGAAGACTTGTTCAGACTTCTCTCTTTCCTTAAGCGGCCTTAATACTGAATAAATAATAAACTAAAAAATCTCATGTTGATAATAGTTAACCTAAAAATTGGAAAAATATTAATATAAATAAATATATTAAATATAGTATCAAAAAACTTACGAATAGGTACATGATTTCAAACCTTTGATATATAAGTCCATTATAAATCACACTATTACTTATTTGTGTAAAATATAGAAAGGAAAAAGTGATAATTATGGTTTATTATTGTTTTATTCGAACCCAGAACCTTGGTTTTGCTCGAACTTGCCAAGAACAGTATAACAGTTGAATTTATTAAATTATTTTACTCACACAGACTGTATAAAATTCCTATACCGCAGCATTATGATTTTATACATTTTGATTGATATATTAATTTATATGTTTTAAGGTTTTCGATTGGAATAACAAAAGCGTTCTACTTTCATCATTTTATTGGGGATATCTATGGCTTCAAATATTAGCCGGTAACCTTGGTAGGGTGTACGGCACCAAATACTTCCTGCTAGTAGCAATGACCTTAAATTCAATCATTTGTTGTACAATTCCAATCATAGTCAAGACATGGGGTTCGTACGGATTGATGGCTATTAGGGTATTGCAAGGTTTGAGTCAAGGATTCTTCTATCCTTCAATTAATGATGTTCTGTCCAAGTGGAGTCCTTCTTCAGAGAGAGCTTCATTGGGAAATTTAGCGTTTTCCGGTAAGTTTTAAACAACTATTCTCATATTTAATAATAAAATAAAAATACGATTTGCTTCTCATTGATTCTATTTTTAATATTTTTCCATTGATGTCTCTTACAGATTATTCTTGATCATGCATCATGTCTTTATTCTTACCAAATATATGAACCAATCAATTTAAAATTTTTGTTGATCTGACTTTTAATTTTTTCGTATGAGATTTTTTTTATTCTCACAGTTTTCACTAAAATGGCTTAGTTTCTTTTGTAATAACGCCAAATCTTAATTATTGATATAAATAATAAAAAATATTTTTTTAATAGGTGCTTATTTTGGAACTATTTTTACTATGCCATTAGTTGCATTTATTTCGACGACATGGTACGGATGGCCTTTGTCGTTTTATATATATGGGTGTATGGGATTTTTGTGGACAATTGGTTTTTATTTTTTTGGAGCTAGTAGTCCAGCATCACATCGTTTCATATCTGTAGAAGAAAAAGAATATATTGAAAGTAATTTGGATACTGAAGGACAAAAAGTAAGTACCTAATATTGCACGTCTATTCTTTTAATAATAAGGTTTTTAAAATACCATTGAATAACTTTAGCCAAAGTTATTTACTGGATGGAAATTTGACTTCAATATTTTTTCTTTTTAGGCTAAAATACCATGGAAAAAAATGATTTGGAATGCTCCATTTTTCGCTGTATATTTTGCTCAAATTGGACAATTTTTTTCCGCTCTAGTGCTTTTATTAGAAACTCCAACCTATTTAAATAAAGTGATGAAATTCGATATAGAATCGGTGAGTAGAAAATACCGGGTGCGCCCTCCGTTATATATAAAATGTGTATACTGTGTGTGTCATAAAATTGAATCCATATGGGATTTTGTTAATAGTAAGATTGGAAAAAACCTCTATCACATCATAATTGGCAACTAAGACATTAATTTTCTGTCAAATTCGCATCAAAAAAAATACCTAACTTGACAGATAACTATTGCAGTAGCTAGCCAATTTTAATATGGGCTACGACTTTTTTTCTATTCGTAAAATTACAAAAAATTACTGTTGTCATAACTTTAAAATAAAATTAAAATCCAACTTGAAGAACTTTAGCGAGAGTTCCAATTTGTTTAATTTTTCTTTCGTTTTGAATTAACGTTATTACTCTTAATTTTAGAATGGCTTCCTGAGTGCCGTTCCATACATCGTTAGTATAATTGTAATGATAGTTTGTGGATACATAGGTGATTACCTTATAAATCACGATATATTACCCATTATTTGGTCAAGAAAACTTTTTACTACAATTGGTAAGTACTGCTGTGAAGAAATTAGTAAAATTTCCAACAATAATAATATTTGTCAATAAAATTAATTTGTATAAAATTTTGGTACACTCTGTAAAATAATAAATTATGAGACAAACTGTATAATCTAAGTTCACAGAACACTGTTGCTTGGCATTCTATATTATACTATTCACAGTTTATATCATAGAAATAATATAGAAAACCAATATAAACATAATATTTAAGCAGAAATTGAAACCTACTGTGCATAAAAACGCGTCTCTGCGCCTGACATCGCAAAATAGTGTGTCTAGAAGCTTGCGCAATATGCATGACTTGTCCCTGTAGTGTTGCCAAATATATTAAACATACCTAACAGAAAAGAATTTTAAATTAATTAATTTTTAAATTATATGATTTAAACAGTTTATATCTACGAAATATCGCCACAAAATAACTTATAAACATTTAAATAATCAACTAATAATATTTATGTGTAATTACATTCCCAAAAATATATACAAATACCGTATTAATGTCATTAATACCGTATTTTTAATGTTCAATAAGCGATTCACCTAAAAATTCAATATTGACCTGGCAATAGCACTAAAATCCGGTGTTTCAAGGCTATATGACGCTGTCCTTACAGGACCGTTTGTAGTTTATTATTTATGCCGCGTTTGAGAATCCACATCGGATGCATCTGAGATGTAGTAGTAAATCTTTGATCACGTGATTCAGTATACGTAAATGTAATGGGACAGATGTGTCCGATGTGGATAAAAAACGCTAGAGATGTAAAAAATGCATCCGATGTGGATTCTCAAACGCGGCATTAATTACATGATGAAAGTGGCATTTTATTTTTAGTTTTGTGTAGTGTTTAGTCAAATCCTAGGTACACTAAAAGACATTTTTACATTGGCTAATGAAAATGTAATCAATGTATTAGGCAGCTGTTATATTTATTACAAGATTTATGTCTGCAAATCTAAACCTACCTAAGAATTATAATTATGTAAATAGAGAGCTGTATATTTATATACAGGCTGCCCAGCGACGGGGAGACATTATCGATATCGGTTTTAAGGCATTTTAAAACATAAACCCGATCTCAACAATCTTAGGAACTCTTCTGTCACTCGATATTTTAATCGGTACTTCCTCTTCGCTTTTTGGCTGGCACAACAATTATTTACATTTCTTCATTCCTTCCCGCGTTCGAACCAGTAAGGTTTAAAGAAATTTAAAAAAAAAACCTACTTTAAAAATAAAGATGTTAATGATTTTCTTATGGATCCCATCTTCAGATCTTGACTTAATGTATATAAAACTGTTTCCTTTTCTAACAAAAAGAATCCTAGAAATCGGGCAACGTGGTAAAGAATTATCGCTCAACGTACTTAAAAAAATATTTCAACGAATTAAGAATATCCTACCATTTTGAAGTATGTTAAAAAAAATTGTTAATAAAGTGAAAAGTAGGGCATGAACATATATTATAAAGTATATAAAATGATAGATAAATCCAGTTTAGAAGGTATTATAAATAAACTGTGGAAATATCGAGAATCTCGATTTTGAATCGGAAAAATATTCTACGGAATTTAGTATGAAAGCTAATCAAAATGAAACACATGAACGACAAACTGTTATTGACAACTTTCTTCAAACGTTTTCTATTTTTCCGAAAACTAACTAGATAGTTTGAAAATCATTTCCTTCGTTAAAACGCCTCTTGTTCCGAAAAAGGTACACGCCTGTCAACATTCATCGTTCATTAAAAAAGTGGTAGATACAAAACGCTTCGTATTGTAAGGCCAAAATATATTTAGAAATCGAAATAGTCATATAAACAAAAAAATCATATGAGTGAGATAACTACCAAATTAATGATTTACAAGTTTATTCCTATTATTTATAAAATAGGTTTGCAATGTGCTGGTGTGGAATGTTATCATCGACTAAAAACTTTAAATCTTTGTATTAAATTGATCGAAAACTAACTATAAATTGGTTTAGGCTATATAGAATGTTTCTAAACTCAAACAAATAATGATTGAGAGTGAACCGTGTTGTCATATCTCAATTTTACCTTACTAGTTTTTAGCAGAATCAAAATAGAGTAAGTAGTAGAGTTGTAAGTTGTGGCAAATTATAGATAATATACAATCATAGTAAGCAGCAACTAATTTTTATTATGGAACCGAAAGACCCTTTTAAAAGGGTTCAAAATTAAAATAAAATATGTACCAAGTAAATGTAGTAGTATTTTTTAATTTTTTAATTTATATTGAAAATGGTAACATGAAAGGTTTTCTGTCTAACGACTCATAGTCTCGGCTGACAAAATGTAAAAAATATCGAACATAATATTCCTGGGCCCTATTTTGCACTCCCCAGATTAAATTTAGTTGTTGCAAATGATATTATCAAATAAGATGTCAAATCACAAGCAAAACCTCGTGACTACAGTACTAATGATTGCCTGTTTGGAAAAGTATCTTTGTTTGTAAATATTTATATGCATAGTTATATTTAAATGCGCGAGTGTAATGTTAAGTATAAACAAAATCCGCCCATTATGTATATTCGTTTAGTTACCGACCCTAGTAGATGGGCAATTTGTTATTGTTTTAAGTTTTACCGTAGGGAGAGAGAAAATCAATATTAGGATAAATGGTCCAGCTCCTTTCTGGTTACGTAGGTACCTAAAAAGTATTTTAGTTTTTGGTTAAGTAATTAATTATTGTAACAGTGATTTTCTTGTGATAGTACCTAATTTAGATTGTGGATTAAAGTTTTTGTATATAATTTCGCTGTTTAATAATAAACGTAGTCAAAACCGGAGCACGTGGTTTTTCTGGAAAGTATTTTTAAAATCACAAGCAAAATCTCATGACTACTGTACTAATGATTGCCGAAAATTAACTAATTCATATTTTATGCCATATCTTTCTTAATAAGGACTGTCAGAACCATATTTACCTTAACTTGAAATTTTTTTAATCGTTTTTTGTATAGAATCATCTCTAAAAATGTATGATTGAAATGTGTGAACTATTTGTTCGATCAATAAAAAACTTGCACCGGTCCTGTTCGCGCCAGCACCGTTATACGCATGAGCTCCGACACACTATTTTCTCCTTATGGTTTCATTTTTGATATATGGAATCGGCTTTCTATACTATTTCTATGGTTTATATAGAGCTTGATTTTTACTAAGAATGTTAAGTTGATATCGCTTTTCTGTTTTTATTTCTGACTTTTTTAAATTTCACTCCCCTAACTACCCCATTTTTATTAGGTACTGTGCCACGCAACTAAACAAATTGTTTGGATTTTGTATTTAATGCAAGAACAACAATACATTATACATTTAATATTTTTAGATAAAACCAGCTACTACTAGATAAAACCGTAGCTACGTGTTTTATTTTAAAAATTATTATTTTTTGTTCTATATAAATTAATTCAGCTGGTTTTTAAATTCTTTCTTTTAAAATAACAATCCTTTTTTCTTCCCGTGTTTTTAATCTCAAACACCACCTCATACAATATTTAAAATAGTTATTTCTATGAACACTACTAGGGTCCGATTACAATTAGAAGGATACAGCTACGTCATCATTTGGCAAAATAGTTAATTAATTTTTGACGCCTACTGGGGATTTAGTGAATTGTTAATATTATAGGAATCTAGAAAATATTGTATTATACCTACCTAACAATTTACTTATTGTTTATTTATAAATAGTTATAGATAATATGTATTTGAAATTCGAAGTAATGGTTATGACGTAGCCGTGTTCTTCTAATTGGAATTGGACCCTACTAGGTGTCACATCATTGTTTTTCTGTTTTATGTGTTATTTTTGAAAAGTGCACCATAAAAAAGCGGAAGTTTTTCTTTCCTTGTCTACTTCTCTGTCCTCCTGAAATGTCTTTTGACGCTTTCTTTAAAATTTACGCACTTGCTACAGTTGCGCCACCTCTACCCTCCATACTTTCATCCTTTCGTTGTTTCAAAAGCCTATAAATGGTTGCTTCTCCAACTCTGGTAATATTTGAATACTTATACTATACTCCTAACAGTACTATTGAAATATCCATGTACAAGAGCGTCATGTACATTAAACTTTTTTTATATACACGGATAAACTGCACTTTAATTAGATAGTATAATTAAACGTTTGTGCCAATTTTATTGCACATTTTCACTTGATTAATATCGCTTTTTATCGCCTAACTAACAATTCTGCTTGTTGCAATCACAGGACTATATAAACAGAAATGTAAATCTTAATTAAAATAATTTAAAATTTGCATAACACTTGCTGCCGATTAGAAATTTTAATCCTTTCTATAAAAGTTAAGGGATACTTAAATTGATATTTTCTACCTGTAGAAATTACATACTTACCTTATTTTTGTTGATTAAAATGACTAGAAAATTTAAGAATTGAAATAAATTGGTATTTTTTAAAATGCTATTTTAGAAATTCTACGTCACTGATTTATGATATTATATTGGGGTTTATCTTTTGCCATTATATATTTTTAAATAAACTATAATTATTTGCTTTTTTCAGGTAGTGTAATACCAGCTGCAGCTATACTGACATTAGGATTTTGTTCAGAAGATGCTATCACTCTATCTGTTGTAATGTTAGTTCTAGCTTCAGGAACTGCTACTGCATGTGGGGCAGGATCAAATATAAATCACATTGATTTATCGCCGAATTTCGCAGGAGTTCTTTTGGGAATCATTAATAGTAGTGGAACTTTAGTGTCTATTTTGGGACCGCTGGCTGTTCAGTTTATTGTGACAGACGAGGTAGGTACAAAATAAACCCTTACAAAATAATCTATATAGTAAAAATGTATTACTTATATATTCATAAATAAAACTAGGTTTATAAAGGACATGTGAATCTAAAGAAGCGAGTCTAATTATATCTAAATAATTTGACTGGAAAATATCAACAATTGATAATGGTACTTCAGAAGGATCTAGACTAGCTGTGCTTAACCTTTTTTCTTTCGGGCCACATAAATATGTTTGTTATGCTACACGGGCCACAATATTTTTCGGTGATAACTAGAGTTGCCTCCTTTTTGAAATGCAAATAAAGGACAATGGGTGACTATAGGGATCCGTTTTAAATATTTTCTAAAAAAAATGGCCTCATATTTTTTTAGTTGTTTTAATAATAATAAGGATAGGATTGTAGGTCAACCATTTCAATTACTAATAATCGTGTTTGGGGCTGCACAAAAAAGCTTGAAGAACGTCAAAAAAAGCTTGGAGGGCCACACAAAACAGCTTGGAGGGCCGCAGGTTGAGTATGGGTGATCTAGACAGAGTAGGAGACCAACAAAAACAAAGGCTCAAAGCATAAGAACTAGAAGGAAACATTGATATGTAGGATTCAGTAGGTTCGAAACGGTATTACGATTTACAGTAGAACAGAGTTTAAAATAAATACTAATGGTAAACGATATGGTCATTTCAAGTGCGTTTGTAAAAGGAAACACTACTTATTTGTGAGAATTCTCTAGAAGTAGATATAGGAGAATCGACAATAGTTCAACAAACAGCTAGATAACTTGGTTAGGTAATTTTAAAAATGTAATTGGTGATCTGGAAAAGCTAAAGATGGATATTATGTAGTGCATGTAGGACAATTCAGAATTGAAGGTTGCATTAGACATAACAATAACTAAAATTTATTTGCAAAAGAAAGAAGAACGTCTACTCATTCACAAATACTACTAATCTCAGATAGATTACTCATGGTGAGGAATGGCAGAGATGAAAAATTGTTTTAAAAGTGACATTTCCATTATGAAAGTACACATAGATCCTGAATAAATTGATGAGCGATGTCACTCTTAATAAATAACTAGATAATGAATGGAAATCTAAAGGCTAGATAGACAATACAGATGTCATAAGAAGGCTGATACAATTAAAATGGAGTAGAACACAAAATAAAGAAATGAAGATAGATAATAAGTCTATTCCCTTGCATCGAAAGTGTAGCACCAAATTACACAACTTCTGAAAATACCGTTCTATCCATATAATTTGTTTAAATGGAACGATATTTTTTCAGAAGTGGCGTCTACACTTTCGATACAAAGGAGAAGATCTATTATAAAACATTAAACTGAAAACCAAGGATAGGCAAATGTTCAAATGGTAGATTACCCAAGCGCTGGCGCTGGACAGCTTTCAACTAGCAGTACCTAATGGAAAATAAAATTAGTTGTAAAAAACGGGTGTTGTGAAACTACGAGAAAGTTTGACTAATCAGTATAGGATATTGATCTTACAGATTAGATAGCTGTAACTAGCAAATTAGTAATATAGATGCAAATAATGGACATAAATTGGAACTCTGGAGAGGTAAGTTATGTTATGTTGGTTACAGCGATCTAAACGAACTATTATGCCCCATTCTGTCGCTAATGCAAGCACATGCAGCTAATGCTGAGGAAATGTGGAAACACATTACTAGAGTAGGTAAAGCAGGTAAAGGAGGAATTTGTGTTACATTTCTATATAAGGAAAACAAAGTGGAAGTCAAAAGAGGTACAATACAAAATAATAAAATAGAAATGGTTATTCAAAAGATGTCAATGACGAAGGAGGATTTGGATATCTACAGAGAGCAAAAAAGGGCTATTAAAAGCTAGTCGGGGGGTGGGTTGGCTCAGTGGTTAGAGTCATGACTTTGAGATCGAAGGTCTCAGGTTTCGAATCCCACCGTTGGCAGGGATTTTTTCATTTAATTTAATTATTTAAAATTAATTCTGATGCCTTGGTAGGATTCCCCACTCGACCATTCACTGTTGGGTTCTAATTAACAGTGCTGTTCCTTAAGTGGCGCTGGAAACAGTAACAAAGCCTACACAGAACACGAGGCTAATGGCCGTAGTAGTCGACGCCGATGACACCAAATTAAAAAAAAAAAAAAAAAAAAAAAAAAAAAAGCTAGTCACGATAAATTAAATTTTTTGAGTAAACTAGGGAAGTTGAGATGAGAATGTGTAGGATGGCTAGTTTAGAGCGAAATTAATAGTCCATTCGAAAGTTAAAATGTTAAGAGCAATTGGCGAAGTTGTTTTATAGACAGGTTGAATAGAGGCAGATATTTATAAAGCAACAAATTAAAGAATAATAATAAGGCATGATGAAAAGGGGTACATACATACATACATACATACATACATACATACATACATACATACATACATACATACATACATACATACATACATACATACATACATACATACATACATATATACATACATACATACATACATACATCTATATAGAAGGAGCCTTTAATTCGGCTTCATACAATTCAATACTGGGATCTATGCACAGGCGTAACACACTGTATTACATAATCTCTTTAACACAACAATAGAGGTCTCAGTTAACAAGGGATGCCAGCAGGGAGGAGTTTTATTTCCTTTTACATAGGCCTTGATGGTTGATGACCTCTTATGGGAGTTAAAGAGAGAAAACTTATACACCCAAGCATTTGCAGACGACATAAGCATCGTAGTAAACCGTACATTTGGGTCGTCGAAAAATGGTGCCTAAAATGGGGATTGACCACAAACCCAATAAAAACCTCTGTTGATGCATTCACAAGAAAATGGAACCTTCAAGGAATATGTGGGGACAACATCTAAAAATGGAAAAAGAGGTTAAATATCTTGGAATCACTCTTGAAGCTTAGCTTGTGCAACCATATAGAAAAAACAACAGAAGAAGCTGTAATATGGGCCTGTAGACGGATGGTAGGGAACATATGAAGGCTAAAACCAAGTATGATGTACAGGCTTTATACTATGGTTGTAGTACCTGATATAACTTACTCATCAGTCATATAGTGGCAAAAGACTAAAAGCACAACAGCTAACAGAAAATTAGACAAGGTACAAAAACTAGAATGTCTATTAATAACAGGAGTATTTAGAACTACGCCCACTGTAGCAATGGAGCTACTGATAGGTCTTCCTCCATTACACCTTGTGGTAGATAAGGAGGCTATGGCGGTGGCATACAAGCTGTTTACTACTGGATATGGATGGGAACTTTCGAGAAAAGGACACCACACAATGATATTAGAGAAATTAAAACAAAATCCGGTATTAAGAATGCCATCGGATCGAACTCCTATTATTCATGACTTTAAGAAACCTTTCGATATTCAAATACCAGAAAGGGACAAAAGCCGAGAAAATAGGGAAAAACAAAACGAATTAATCTGGTATACAGATGGTTCGAAAATGAAAAACAGCACAGGAGCTGGGATTTACCATGTAAACTGAGAGAACCATTTGTCTACACCTGGGATCACTAACTACAGTCTTCCAGGCTGAAGTAACAGCAATAAATGCTTGCGCCAAAGTTATGCTAAATGACTGTTTTAGAGATAAGAGGTACTTTATCATGACAGACAGTCAGGCAGCCCTTAAAGCACTGAAAAGGGTAGAAGTACAATCTAAATTAACACTTAATTGCCAACAGTCTTTACAGATCCTGGCAGAACATAACAAGGTCAGGTCACCCTTGAATGGGCGCCGGGACATGAAAGAGTGTTTGGAAATAAGAAAACAGACCTCCTAGCAAAGAAGGGAGCGGAAAAATTCTAATTGGACCAAAACCCACATTAGTAAACTTTCATTTTGGCCATCACACTAAAATTTTTTCTCTTTTTGGAGATAGTTGTGGAGTCCAAAATAAAAATACGACCATGATATCAATGTTGACATATTGGTTAGGCTATAAAGCTCCTGTACATATTAAAAAATCTGATGTGTCCAACACATGACTTTCCTATCTAGGTATTACAGGCTTTTTCCGATTATTTTGTACAATCTATTGCAGCATCTCTATTAATGTTTAGAGGATAAACTAAATATATACATTGTCCACATACATCTACCGCGAAACATTTTTCTATAGATATTCATTGAAAATGAAAATACTGAAAAATTTAAATTTAGCACTTTTCCTACAATTTTTCCATTACGGTCCATTTTAAAAAAATCATGTATAAACAAATATTATAGAGATCGATACCGCAAACAACTTTTATTTCAACAATTTTCATAAAAATCAGAATTTTGCACATTTTGTCAAATTTTTCGAATACGGACCATTTCAGGAAATTTTTACATAAAACAAAAATTATAGATAATAATATTAGAAGTAACTTTTATTTGAACAATTTTTTTCTTCAAACATAAATAACAGATATATTCCATAAAATATAAAAACGGCCTCCCATAAAGTACCCCCCCAGATGTTCCGACTTTGTCCAAAATCAAATCATTTCACGTCAGGCCGAAATAAAACTTAAGTTTAAAATTTAATGTTTTTTTCTTTATCCATTTTTAGTTTTCTTCAAATTTCGAAATTTACACATTTTCTCAAATATCTCGAATACGGTCCATTTTAGAGAAATTATCTATAGGATAAAAATTATAGAGAATTATATTACAAACAACTTTTGTTTGAACAATTTTTATAAAAAAAAATATTTTTTTACATTTTGTCAAATTTCGCGAATACGGACCATTTTAGGAAAATTTTGTATATAACAAAAATTATAGATAATAAAATAAGAAATAACTTTCATTTGAAGAATTTTCTTCCCCAAACGTAAATAACAGATATATTCCATAAAATAGTAAAATGACCACCTATAAAGTACCCCCCCAGATGTTCCGACTCTGCCCAAAATCTAATCAGCTCATTAGACGTTGGAACAAAGCTTAAGTTTGAAATTTGGTGTTTTTCCGTGTATCGGTTTATGAGTTATGCGTTATACAGACACACACACACACAGACACACACACACAGACACACACACAGACATCATCGCGAAAATAGTCAAAACGGATTCAGGGGACCTCAAAACGTAAAAATCCGTCGAAAACTCGAGGTCGAAAAAAATCATGATTCCTATACTTTCCTTATATCTGTATACAGATAGGAAAGTAAAAAGTACAGCTAATGTCGGACACTCCTTTTTGCCATCGCATAGGTTATTTGGTTTAATAGAAAGAGAGCTTAAAAAGCCAACAATAATATTAAAGAGACAGAAGTACGAAAATATCATTAAAAAATATTCCAAGATTATGAAACTTGGTGAAGATTGGAGCATTTTTGACTGGAAGTCCGCGTGCAATGAGGTGATCAAAAAACCAGGTCAATTGCATTTTCAATTTAACCCTTCAAAAAGATTTATATTTGAAAGAGACTCTAACCATAGAGTTGTGGTAAGAGGAGAAACATTTTATACTTCGGATTTGGGAGTCGGTAAAAATATAACAAAGAAAGGGAAAAGTCTTTCTTTGTTAAAACCAAAAGTTACACAAATCCGTAACTGCTTAAAAGGGGACAAATCTACTATTAACAAATTAAATTAAAGGGATAGTTATGTAAAATAGCTGTTAGATCAGTATTACTTTTCAACTGGGAAAATTGGGAAGTGAACAAGATACGATTATTAAATATTCGTTCCTGAGATGTTTTGGTTGATGAGCGGAGTCACCAAAATTAAGAAAATTAGAAATAAATGTATTAGATGGTGTATGGTTACATAATGAGGAAAGAAGGGAGAAAGACCAAGGAACAATTAGTGGGATATTGCTCGCAGTAATATAAAACAGAACAGGTTAAATTGAAGAAGAAAAACATAACAAAGTGAATAGATCTTAATGATAATTATAAATAATTTAGTTTTCTCTTTTAGTATTATTAAAATGGAGTTTAGAATCATAACGCAGTTATCAGTTTTCAGAATAATTTACTTCTTACTAAATTACTTTTAAGTTACCGTATTTTATATCAATTTTTCTTTAATTTTAGACGGATAAAAATCAATGGAAAATAATTTTTATCATAACAGCTGCTGTGTATCTCGTGCCATGGGTACTGTTCTCATTTTTTGCTTCCGCTGAAGTTCAGGCTTATGATGCATCTACAGAGAGTACTGAGAAAAAGAAAGAAAGACTTAAAAAGCATTCTGTAATATCTGTTTTATCTCTATAAATATGATAATAAAAATATTTATTTATTATCAATGTTTTTTTACCAATTAAAATCTTGTTTCGTGATCCGTTGCCATGGCAACATAGTCTTTATAAATAAATCAGCATAATATGGCGAAAATCGAAGGTTCGAGCGTAAAAGAAAAAACAATCAATGTTTATATTAACTTCTTGATTTAATTTGAGACAACATTGCAAAGCAAAATAAATACTTTCAGCTACATAAAAACATTAAACAAAGAATAATATTTATCCTGAACTTGTTTTTTAAGTTTTTCTACAGTTTTTGATTTTGTTTTACTTATTTTTTTAATGACTTCCCAATGATTTTTTGTACTAATTTTATTATCATCGATTTTTTTAATGTAGAAAATAAATTTGAATTTTTATCGTAGCATGAGTTTTATTTCTTATTTTTTTTATAGTTTTTATACAATTCTTCATTATGGGGTTGTTTTTGAACTTTCTATGTTATTTTTTACATTATTAGTTACCCAAAGTGCCATTTTAACATTATTTCTTCGAAATTTACCTTTTTCTAAAACTATATTGAGTTTAAAATAGTAATATTATAAAATATTTTATACTAGAAACAAATTAACTAAGTATTTGTTAATTGCATTGTTTTCAAACAAAAAATATCTTATTTAGTGACTAGATTTTGGCCATTACTCTTAAATTTCTTATTATTTAACACCTACGTTACTATTTTTTTATATTTCAATAATTAAGCATCTTACACTCGATATTTTATACCAATATAATAGATCGTACAATAATTATTAATAAATAACAAATTTCCTCATTAATTTAATGACACAAGTCGATCTTAGACTTTGACGCTAATATTGTTACCTACCTGTCTGTTAACTGCTACCGAGAAAATAGTGCAAAATAGGTATTAAAGGATTATTCCTAATTTAATTGCACCCATATTATTCTTCTGCTAAATACTAAGTAAATCAGATTTGGTTTTTCCGGTGTCCATCTTCGATACCTGCAGAACTCTTGGTTTTACATGACTAAGAAAATATATTTAGTGTGTTTAAATATGTTGTTTAGAGACAGATGTTTTGATTTTGGTGGTACTATGGAAACCGGTGTGTTCTTTATTTTGTTTTTGTGCGCTTTTTGTGTACGAGTGACGGAAGAAAAGTTATTTATAAGTAAGTACAGGCATTAATACAATATTATAAACAGTACAATTAAATTGATATTGAGAAGATACAGGTTAATCGCAGTGACGTGTCCTATCTTAAATTAATAGTATATTGGAGAGAGGCAGTTTTATAATTAAAAAGTAAAAATAAAAATCTGTCCAACACATGACTTTCCTATCTAGTTATTACAGGCTTTTCCCGGTTATTTTGTACAACCTATTGCAGCACCTCCATAAATGTTTAGAGGATAAAATAAATATATACATTTTCCACATACATCTACCTCGAAACATTTTTCTATAGATATTCATGAAGAAACGAAAATACTGAACAATTTAAATTTCCTACAATTTTTTCATTACGGTGCATTTTAGAAAAATCATGTATAAACAAAAATTATAGAGATCGATATCGCAAACAACTTTTATTTCAAAAACTTTCATAAAAATCAAAATTTTGCACATTTTGTCAAATTTCTCGAATACGGACCATTTCAGGAAATTTTTACATAAAATAAAAATTATAGATAATAATATTACAAGTAACTTTTATTTGAACAATTTTTTTCTCCAAACATTAATAACAGATATATTCCATAAAATATAAAAGTGGCCTCCTATAAAGTACCCCCCCAGATGTTCCGACTATGTCCAAAATCTAATCATTTCACGTCAGGCCGAAATAAAACTTAAGTTTAAAATTTAATGTTTTTTTCTTTATCCGTTTTTGAGTTTTCTTCAAAATTCAAATATCTCGAATACGGTCCATTTTAGAGAAATTATGTATAGAATAAAAATTATAGAGAATTATATTACAAACAACTTTTAGTTGAACAATTTTTATAAAAAAATATTTTTTTTACATTTTGTCAAATTTCTCGAATACGGACCATTTTAGGAAAATTTTGTATAGAATAAAAATTATAGATAATTATATTAGAAGTAACTTGTATTTAAAGAATTTTCTTCTCCAAACGTTAATAACAGATATATTCTATAAAATATCAAAATGACCACCTATAAAGTACCCCCCCAGATGTTCCGACTCTGCCCAAAATCTAATCAATTCATAAGACGCTAGAATAAAGCTTAAGTTTAAAATTTGGTGTTTTTCTGTGTATCGGTTCATGAGTTATGCGACATAGAGACACACACACACACAGACATCATCGCGAAAATAGTCAAAAGGGATTCAGGGGACCTCAAAACGTAAAAATCCGTCGAAAACTCGAGGTCGAAAAAAATCATGATTCCTATACTTTCCTTATATTTGTATACAGATAGGAAAGTAAAAAGTTCTAAACGAAAGTATTTTAATAAGTTTAATTTAAATAAAAACGGCTTTGCTTTTTTGTTATTAAAATGTTTACAGTGTGAATAATACTTTGATCTCCATAAACATGTGAAAATAATGAATAAATCATAACAACGCAGCGATATAGGGGTCAAAATTTATTTATGGGCCAATTCCGAAAAATAAAAGTTAAAAAATAAAAGTATTTTAAAAAACCTAAATTTTTTTAGTTGGTACAAGTTTTTAAGCAACATAACCTCCTTCTTTAACGCCGGTCACATAATAAATATATTTATATTTAGCAATTAATGAGAAATTTGAAGAATATTAAAAATAATGAAAATTTGATAGGTTTTTTTGATTAAGAAATTAACTGAATTGGGAATGTAAAATATTTTTTGTAAAAAGTAATTGCCTGTAAGTTCTTTCTTACATTTTTCGGAACCTTAAAGGCTTTTTAACTGTTCAATGTAAGAAAATATGTGTGTGACCGATGTTACAAATTTACGGACTTATTATTAGAGGCCTTGGAGGATACGGGACCGACTTTAAATCTGTTCAAAAGCTATCTTAAGAACAGATGCCAGAAAGTAAAAGTTAAAAGTGAACCCACATTATTTTCAATCTATGTAAATAGCATATACATACAACAGACCTCAGGAAAAATAATGTGATTTTCAATTTTTCTAAACAGGCCAATGAAATGAATGAAATTCGCAACTAACAATCTATGAAAGTAATATTGTTACATAGACAATTGTCTTCATTTAAGTAACCAGACAAATCTCGGCGACTGAGAGGCTAGTTGTCCTCAGATACAGTGGCGCCTGTGACCAAAATAAGTCAAAAATCGTAAATTAATGATACTAATAATAGCTTTGTTCGCCAGGCCTGTCGTCAACAAGTCTATGGCAGACGAGCATGCGCATTTTGATTTCGGGCGATCGTAGAGCCGAAAATCAGTCAGTCTTTACCACATTCAAAATGGTTCTATTTTTTTTCTAATTCGCTTACTCTTTGTGACACTACAGTGTTATGTACCCCCACCTTCTTTTATTTTAAGTGAAAACAATTAAATAATAAATCATTAATAGTACTCACCTAATGTATCTGTTAGTCCATTTAGAAACAGCGGCACCATTGGCTAAACATATCACATACTAAATACATTGTTAAAAATATTATTAACAATAAATAAACCGAACTTTACATCAAAAAACTGATATTATCGCACGTGCACTACCGAAGGTACGCGACGAACTGATTCATATTTAATACATTTTAAAATATAAAAACCCTTACATAGTGATATTTATGATTCACCAACGGTGGCTCATTTTGAACGATACTGAAAATATGTATTTTGAAACTGATAACAGGTTTTTAAAAAACTATTTTTATTAATTAAAATATACACGTCTTTTATTGACGAAAGCTAGACAAAATTTACTTATTACTACATAGAAATTAACACAAAAAGATTAAAAGTACAATCTAAGCATTAAAATGAATATAATAAGAATAAATATAATATGTTTAAATATGTGTAAATGTTCATTTTTGCCATAAGAAAGGAGGCGAGCAATAAAACTGTCAATTTTGTCCTACAGCTAGAGACAAAGCTGTCACTTTGCTGTCAACGGAAAACGTCAACTTTGCGATTTGCTTTTAAAACGCAAAAGCCTACTTTGGATAGTGATCGTAAAAAATAATTTGTTTATCATCTAGTAACCAACTAAAAACACAACAAACAATATTTGAATGTACTTTTAACTATCTGGTCTCTCTTTAGATGGTAGTTCTATTATATTTTGTTTTCCAGAATATTCAAACGTATGCGTACCCCCAAAAGGAGACATTTGCGTGGCAATAAGACAATGCCCTTACTTCAACGATCTACTCGATAACAGTCCCATCCCACGCCCGAGGAACGTCATCACAATCATCAGAGATCACCAATGCGGTTTTCGACGCAACATGCCCTTCGTCTGTTGCAATCGACCAACGACTGCAGCACCAGAGACTACCACAGAAATCACAACTCAACCTCCTGTTAATAATAATTTAAACAGATACCCTGATCCACCTGTTACAATTGATAGATTTTCTGATCCATTGCCACATCATCGAAACTATCATTTGCTGCCGCAGGATATTTGTGGCGCTATAAAGACGGATTTTAGAATTACTAATGGAGATAAAGCGTCGCTGAATGAGTATCCATGGATGGCGTTGCTTTTTTACAAAAGTTCAGGTAAATATTTTTTTACAAATTTTGTAACTAAACGATGTCTAAATGATTTAGGTTCTTTTCCACCGCTAGTCGTTAAGAAATAAGTCAAGCTTAAACTGACATATATCTATTAAAATAATTTCGTGTTTCCCGCCGTCACTGAGGTATATAATTATTGGTTAATCCCTTAGGGTTTGCTCGTTTACATTTTATGATGTACTTATTGTATTTTTTGGGGTTATCATACTAAAATCTAGTAAAAATTCAGATATAAGGCAACAATGTTTACTTTTTTTCTGCTTTGAACAATCCTGTATATAGACCTTTGCCATAAAAACTATGCTATCATGCATCACCAGGATTTATGACAAGTGACAGATTATATCCTGAAAACGTCAGCGCAGTAAAAGGGGCGTTTGATTTGAAACTCGATCGAGCGAGCATCGAGGAGACCGAGAAGTGATGACGTCACAATAGAGCATTGAATCAAATCAAAGGGGCGTTTGATTTGAAACTCGATCGAGCGAGCGTCGAGGAGACCGAGAAGTGATGACGTTACAATAGAGCATTGAATCAAATCAAATAAAACAGAGTAAAAAACATAACCTCGCATTTCTGTGATTCTTGTTTCTATTTTGTATGTTAAAATAGTGAGCAAAAGGTAAAGAAAATGGAAAAACTTTTAATAATTAGGGGTAATGGCCCTGAAATGCAGCATTTGCCACAAATGCCCGCTTCGCTCTCATACTCCATGACTGTGATTACTGGTGATTAGATCTGGACAGAAAAAATGTTTTTTCCAAACACACATTTTGTGTTTTTTTATAATGAATAATTTTAGCTATAAGACAAAAGCGGCTAAGTAATTTGTTGGCTTTTTGTCTGGTCTTTAATTTTGAGATTCAAATTTGTTTGTAAGTTAATTAAAAAGAGATAGGTAGAGACAAAGACAAATTTCTCCCTCTTCTCGATCTTTCTGCTCTGAGAACACCGAGCTCGCTCTATGTTCTCGCTCCAAAGCGAAACAAACACTTTAGGGATCTCTCGGAGTGTCAATTCAAACACTTTTGAAGCGCTCGGAGATCTCCGATGATCAAATCAAACGCACCACAAATAAAACAGAGTAAAAAACATAACCTCGCTTTTTTGTGATTATTGTGTGTCAAAATAGTGAGCAAAAAGTAAAGAAAATGGAAAAACTTTTAATAATAAGGGGTAATGGCCCTGAAATGCAGCATATACCATAAATGCCCGCTTCGCTCTCATACTCCATGACTGTGATTAGTTGTGATTAGATCTGGATAGATAAAATGTATTTTCCAAACATACATTTTGCGTTTTTTATGACGAATAATTTTAGCTATAAGACAAAAGCGGCTAAGTAATTTGTTGACTTCTTGTCTGGTCTTTAATTTTGAGATTCAAATTTGTTAATTAAAAAGAGATAGGTAGAGACAAAGACAAATTTCTCCCTCTTCTCGATCCTTCTGCTCTGAGAACATCGAGCTCGCTCTATGTTCTCGCTCCAAAGCAAAACAAACACATTAGGGATCTCTCGGAGTGTCAATTCAAACACGTTTGCAGCGTCTTTTTCGCGTCTTTTTCCCGCCCAGGAAGTGTCATTATTGCTAGAATACTTATAATGGGGTACAACTGAACGAATATATTTCATATCCATTCTAGGTGTTGAGAACGCTGCAAAAAATACAATTCACCAATCGTAGTTCATATTTTGGAGACCCAACTATTATTTTTAAAATTTGAAATAAGTGACAATCCTGTCAAACTAATTGTCAGTATATTTTTAGTTATTGAGGTTTAATACACATTAAAATTAGTTATTTTTGTGTATAATCGATAAATAATTGTAAATAAAAGCACTCAGATGATCAAGCACTCCGCCTACGGCGTCGTACCCTCTTGTTGCACAAAGTACTATTTTAATAACTCCATAATTCAAACGTTAATTATGTTAGGAGTTGGGACTCGGGCAAATGGTTACAATATGGCTCACGATGAAGTTCAAAATATTTTTTTCTTAAAATTTACGCCGTACCCCCACCATCATTTTCTTTTGCAAACGCGCCATTGTTCTGCTAAAATTCTGAATCAAAATAACAAATTTGGACAAAAAGGAAACAGAAAACAAAAATAGTTCACGACAATTGCCTTCATTTTATTAGATAGTTTCTAGGGACAGTGTAAAAACTAAGCTAAACTAGATTGTAGATTAATTTATATGAAAATAAACAAAGTACACTTTTACGTCGTTGTCGCACTGGAATTACAGTTAAAGTGGTTCAAATAACGCTATATTTCACAATTGTGTCGTTGTTCCATCGGACACTAACACAGACTCGATAACTTTAGACAGAACTGAATCATGCGGCGATGTTCTTCTGCAATTATGCCACAAACAACTGATATTTCGACAACGACGTAACTTGCTCTAGCGGTCATTAAAGCAACTACAGTTACGTCGTTGTTCTCCCATATGTTACGTATTTTTGAGAACAGTGCAGTACTTAACTACATAATTACCCTAATTTTGCAGTTACGTCTTCTTGTTCTGGAACAGTGATATAATTTTCTATTATACACTTACGGTGTAGAGCTATGATAGCATTTTGGTTTGCTTTGAATTGAATTTCTTTAATAAATTGGTTATTTTTTATATTTCATATTTTTCTGCACTTCTATTCCAGATTTACATATATTTGTAAAGTTTTGTTTTCAATACTTTTTATCTGAACTTATCCATCTTATTAACCATATTTTGTCTAATTTTTAGTACCTAATAATAATTAATATAGATACACTATCTTATTTCACGTACTTTTGTAGTTTTAGATGTATTATCTAATGCCTAAATAATATTAATAGAAAATGGATATAAATTTATTAAGTCAGTGTATGTAAACACCTACTTATAATGTTTACAGTCATTATTCATGAACAAATTAAGCGTTAAGTGTTTTAAGATTGGACTAACGTGGCTACTAAAAGCAAACACAGAAATAATTTGGATTCTAGCTTTACTTCCTTATTTAACCTATCTTAAATTTAATTAAAAGTACTTGCAAATCATACCAACTGGGAAATTTTTTCTAGATAAATTTAAATCTTTTAATTTGATGTAGTTTGTCTTTCTTGGTGGTTAGGAATCGTAACTCATTACCTCTTGACTTTTTATTGTAAAATATAATTTGCTTTCTTTTAATTTATTTTCTTTTTTTATATTTTAGATGGAGTAGTTGATTTTAGATGTGGAGGTACACTCATAAATGAGAGATACGTATTAACAGCAGCACATTGTGTATTAAATCAACCAATGTAAGTTTTTATTAATAAATAATACATTATTTAATTTCTCATCTCATGAATAAACACGAAATATGGTGGAGATATGCTACCTTTCGGAGCAAAATAAAATAGTTGATAAAAAAGACGTACTCTTTTTTGTTGGACTAAATTTAGCCTTAGATATGTTAAGATGCGTATACACATGCAAACCGAAAGATTCGCGAATGGTTTGACATATTTATACGCACCTTCATTCAACCAACAAAATTCATTTATCATTAACAATAATAGAATCGATTATTTCAGAAACAATTTAAGTTACTTTTTGTCCACATTTATCGCAGAAAAAACTCCCTGGCGATCGTCGTAAGAGGCAACTTCGCAGATACAATATCGGAGCACACACAAACCGCTCTAAACATTGTTGACGGGTGGTGCGGAGAGGAGGAACTAACAGTAAACCCTCACAAAACCACAATAGTCAACTTTACAAAACGGAAAGTCACCAATAGGACTAAAGTCACCAGAACTAAAAGGAGTGAAGATTCTATTTATTCAAGAGGCCAAATACTTGGGATTCATTTTTGACCACAGGTTAACATGGAATCAACACTTGAAAAAAGTCACCCAAGAGAGCACAACATCCTTCAACTTATGTCAAAGGTTGTGTGGAACTGTTTGGAAGCCTTAACAGAGCTGGGTAGTCAAAACAGACTAACCCTAGCCTGGGTACCAAACCACAGAGGACATAAGGGCAATGAAGAGGCTGATTTACTAGCCCGAGAAGGAGCCTCAAATGCTCTTATTGGCCCAGAATCCTTCTGTGGTGTAACAAAAACAACTATTAGAACATGCACAAAGCAATGGATGTTTAAAAAATCTCAGAAGTGGTGGAAAAACTCTCCAGGACAGAGACAGACCATAGAGTTCTTAAACGGACCATCGCCTAAACTCACCCAGCATCTACTAAGCCTTAATAGGAAAAATACTAGAGTACTAGTAGGTCTATTAACAGGGCATTGTAGGCCTAACAAACATATGTATAATATCGGTCTGACAGTAGAGACCTTGTGCCGATTCTGTCAGGAAGACGAGGAATCAGCAGAACACGTATTATGCTACTGCGAAAGTCTAGCAAGACTGAGATTCCTTACACTTGGAGAAGAAAAACCAAGGGCAATTAGCTATACCGGAGAACTACTTCCCAGTCTACGGAGTCTACCACAAAAGACCTAATTAGATAAGGTACTCCAAACAACGATTCAAGGATATCCACAATAGATCTGAAAAGTTCGAGATGGGCTTATAGTCCTAATTAAATTTAATCTAAATGGGTTTCCTCGACTCTTAACTAGTGACTTAGGTTGTTTCTGAAATAAGCGGTTTAATTAAAATCTTTGGGTATATAATATTTGTATTTTTTATAGCTTTGGTGTACGTTTAGGAGAATACGACGTAGAAACTCAAACAGATTGTGAGTCAAATACTGGATATTGTGCTCCTCCAACGCAAGACTTTATGATAGAAAAGATTGTAATCCATCCTAGTTACAATGCAAAAATTTTTTCAAACGATATTGCAATTATTAAGCTCAAAGGAGAAGCAAACTTCCATTACGGTAAGAAATTTTTTACAAAAAACTATGATATAATAGATTCATTTAACTAATTCAATTTAAATTTGTTGAGTAATGATTCATTACTTACTTACTGATAACAATCCTATTATCCAAGGGAAAACTACAGAGTCAGTATTAGTGTGAGTATGAACAAATAATATCAGACACTGTCACTTCCCGCGACATAAAACCATTCACTGTAATACGCTGCCGACGGTTAATAAGATACGATTTAATCCACTTAAGGTAATTACCTATTACACCAATTTCAGATAGTGTCTTTAAAAGCAACTGCTGACACACACTATCAAATGACTTAAAGAGGTCAGTATTAATTGTGTCAACTTGGTAGATTAGTAGTTGTTGATCAACCTCTGTAGAAGCCATGCTGCTCGTCTGTTATGTAATTCTTAAACGTGTAGAATAATTCATCTGTTAGGATTGATTCCAACAGCTTAGGAATTGCTGATAGCATAGAAATGCCGTGATAATTTTTTATGTCAGATTTATCCACGAATTTAAAAATTGGGACCAAGTTAGAATATTTCCATTTGGACGGGACATATCCTCTGTCGAATGATCTCTGGAAAATTGTGCACAGAGGTGCAGATAAAGCAGGGCACTTCTTGAGAAGGATAGGTGGTATTCCATCTGGACCAGAACATATGGAAGGATCGATGTCCAACATTTTCTTCTTTGTTTCATCTTCTTTAAAGATATGAAATGACAGGTGGGAACAAAGGTGTCATTAAAATATTAAATGTCCAAAAATATTTCACAGTTTATACTCTCTCACGGTTTTTTATCACAAATAACCTCTAGATGAAGACTGGACAAGTTTTTTCTAGCCATCTGCGAACCGTTCTCAAAAATCAATTCCAAACACCCCTAAAAAAATTCAATCCAGATAGCCCGGGAGCAATTGAAAGGGGAGTCATCAGGATATCGAATTGGACTAACATATCAATGTGTATCTTTATTATATTTTTTTACAGATGGGCACTTCATTGCTTGGAGTATTATCCAGATATTAGAAGTGCTTGTATTTAGGTACTATTGATGTTTTTTTATGCTTTCTAAAAAGTTAACTGCTACTTTATCAGATTTCCGACGGTTGGTATATCTTGCTCAAACTGGCAGTAAATATAGTTTTTTTATACAACAAAAACCGACAGTTATGCCGTAGTAATACTTTGTATCAGTACCTAGCCTAAATATCTACCAACCCTACTTATTTTAAAACAACTACGGTATGGAACACTATTACAATTTGAACACGATTTGCAATTTTCCAATTTGTTTTAATATCTTTATAAAATTACTATCATTATTTGCAGAAAACGTGCAACCAATTTGCTTACCAGTGGAATCAGAATTGACGAGTCGCTCGGCTATCGTGTCTGGATGGGGAGTAACTGAAGATGGTATGTATACTGTGCACGTTTACTGTTGACACTATATTTTATATAGGTACCTACTTTATCCTAAAACATTTGTAGGTACCATATAAATAACAAACAGAGAATATTAATGACAATCTTATATTTGAAAAATACATATTTTTTTAGGTTACAAAAGTCAAGTATTACTAGAAGCTCGCTTACCAATTCTACCACTGTCTGACTGCCAAAAACTGTACAAAAGTTTTGCGTCGATTACGCGAAACCAAATCTGTGCGGGAGGCGTAAAGGGACGAGATACCTGTGGGGGAGACAGTGGGGGACCACTAAAAGATATAGGTGATGTGAATGGAAGTTCGAGGTATATCCAATATGGAATTGTTTCATTTGGACCGAGATTTTGCGGAGCAGATGGAAAGCCCGGTATATATACCAAAGTTTCGAGTTATATGAATTGGATTTTGGACCATTTGGAAGAATATTAAATCGGAATGATTTCGTTTTAAAATAATATTTTTGTGATTGATGGTACACAATTTATTGGGTGGTAAAAGGACGATTCGGGGTTAGGAAATACATTTTTTGTGTTCTTCTTTTGTATCTTTCAAAATAATCAAAATCTATAAGTAATTATATAATTTGTGTATTATGTAGTAGGTGCCACAGTGCTATTTGATCATCTCAAAGTGAAAATACAATTTTAAAAAATCGTCGGTTGAATAATACTATCCTAAGTCCCAGGGGCGACTCGTGGCCAAAATTTTGGGGGTTCACAGTAACAGAATATAGATATCAGTATAGATATATGAAAAAAAACTTTCGGTGTTTTAGAAAGTTTACAATATAGGTACCTATCTAAAACACTGACAGTTTTTTACCTATATTTGTACCGACATCTATATTCTGCTACTGAGAACCCCCAAAATGTTGGTCACGAGCCGCCCTTGCTAAGTACTTTTCCAGGAATTTTAAGTTACCCATACGATTTTCTTAGGACATTGCATACTATTGCACGAGCTAGAATTAAACGAGACTCAAGATATTATGTCAATAATAACAAAAAATGGAAGTAGGATAGTTTAAATGGACATAGGAAGGATTTTATCCAATATTCTGAAATTATTGTACTTATAAAGATTATATAAATAGAGATGATACAAAAACTATAGAATCATAATAATATTAAATATGTTTTTGATCATCTACTTTTATATGGTTTTATTTTGTTAAATATTACTTAAAAACAAATTATTATAGTTTCTTTTAGATTCTATAATTATTAACTTTTATGGATGATTCTACAAAAAAAAAATCAAATTTAAAGAATTATGGGAATGAAACATGTACCAGCAACAAACTTAGGCATATATCTTCTGTTATTTCACTACTTTCTGTATTTCTCGAGCTTGAAATCGAGCAGTATTTGTTTTTATTTCATATTCTTACGTTTTTCATTTTTTTGTAGGATCATCTCTGAAGACAATGAGTCCATACTTTTAACATGTAAATAAAGCAGTTATTGCATTGTATAAATACTTGTGTTGTATATACGTATTTACTAATTAGTTTTAATAAAATAGTTGATTTTTGAATACTCTTAGTTTCATTTTACTTTTCTATCATCCTATCCAGTATTTAATTTGTTAATGATTTAAATCAAAACCTCATTTACGATGGTGCCAATTGGCTTATAATCCGATTTTCGAATCTTTTGACTAAAGGGCGTATAAATTTATAACCTTATCTGTAACGTGTGGAGGGTGGGTTACTCCCACGGCACTTAGGTCTCACTAAGCTCATTGTGCATCCTCCTAAATTGATAAGATACCTCCTAGCTCGTAATCCAGCCTACAGATTTAATGTATCTCCCTGATAGCACAAAGTCGTCTTAAAGACGTCTTTAAGACATCTAGCATAAGACATTCGAGACGTCTTTAAGACGTCTGGTATTTCCTGAAAGACGCCTTTAAGACGTCTGATGTTACAAAAAGCGACGTCTTTAAGACGTCTTATTAATGGCTTATATTGGTCTGTAGAGCTTAAAATAAGCCATAAATAAGACGTATCATAAATGGCGTATAATGGTCTTGTGAAGATTTAAATAAGCCATAAAGAAGACGTCTTTAAGACGTCTCATAAATGGCTTATAATGGTCTTGTGAAGATTTAAATAAGCCATAAATAAGACGTTTTATTAATGGCTTATAAAGGTCTGGTTAAACTTAAATAAGCCATAAATCTTTTTAGTAAAAATAAAAATCGGTACAGGGTTCGGAGCCCACCCTATATGTGGTGAAAAATAAATTAAACTAAAAACTTAATAAAGAAAATCTTTTTAGTAAAAATAACAATCGGTACAGGGTTCAGAACACACCCTGTATGTAGTGAAAAATAAATTAAACTAAAAACTTAATACGGAAAATCTTTTTAATAAAAATAAAAATCGGTACAGGGTTCGGAGCACACCCTGTATGTGGTGAAGAATAAAATGAACTAAAAACTTAATAAAGAAAATCTTTTTAGTAAAAATAAAAATCGGTACAGGGTTCGGAGCACACCCTGTATGTGGTGAAAACTGAATTTCTCAATTCACAGGATTAAACTAACGGAAAACAATTACCTGAAGTAATTATTTTAAATAATTCGGTTATTTACTAAAGAAATCACAAAAATAAAAAAAAAACGGGTAGCTACGACGCTTCCTGTATTCGAAAACTGAATTTCTCAATTCGCAGAATTAAATTAAATAATGATTACGCGATAAAGAAAATAAAGCAAAACAAGCAAAACCATTCAAATAAATATAACGAGCATTTCGGCGAACCCCTGTATTCGAAGAATGAAAGCTAGCTAAAATTTGTGATAAATCCTTTGGATATTTTCGATCGCCGCGTTTAAAATTATAATTTCAGATCGGAGAATGAGACAGCCACGTGAAAACTGCTGGTGGAGCGGTTTACCCGGCAAATTTAAATGAGTCTGGGAGCGCCTCAGGCCCATTCAATTCGGAAAACTTGCCAGGGTTGATTTCGCGTTAAACTGTGACTTACAAACTTGTTCGGCGGATTGTTCGAGGATCCTAATTTTGGGGTATATTGGGGGATCCACAATAAATCCAAGAAATAGGACACTGGACAATGCAATCGCGCAAGAGCGACGGTGTCAAGACTGTCAAGTATCAAAGAGACGCAGACGGTGTCAGAAACAAAAAAGAGGCAAACTGTGTCAGACACAAAAGAGGCCCTCCGGTCATTGTCTATCAAATTTATAATATCGGTCTAGAGCCTCCCACTCCGGAGTAGGAGTAGGGGAAAGCCACTTACCAATGACGGGAAAAAAAAGTCCTTATCCACCTTGACAAAAATAAGTAGATAATTTTATGAGATTTGAGTCTACAAATGCCCACTCTGATTTCGAGAAATATTAAAGTATTTTAAACTACGAGGGCGCTCGCAATTGTTTAAAAAAAAGGGAAATTCTTGGGAAACGTAAATACGGGGGTGCTTCGAAATATACAGAGGCGGGAATTAGTTAGTAGGGAATTAAAATTTGTGACTTCGTCACAAGTTTCGTACCTTATTTATAGCTGAAAAAATGCAAAATATAATATTACGATTGTTTAGTCTCAAAGATATTTATTACATTACAAAAATAAAATGTTTTTTCATGGGCGAAAAATAACATAATATTAAGGTAAAATCAGATGCACAGCTTTAGAAATAATTTAAAACCACTCACCTCTATTTCAAGATGCACTCACAATTATAACTTTACTTCAAAGAAGTTTTTTTGTATATTATTTAAAATAAATAAACGTTTTCTTTTATATTTTTTGTTTCCTTCATTTAAAATCTCAAAATATCAAGATGTAGGCTACCAGTTTAACATTTTGGAAAAATATGTGTTGCCTAACCTAGTAGTAAAGCCATCAAAATGGCCGCGCCCTATGTTGGGAGTGTCGGACTTCACATACTTTGATTACTATACGAGGCAAGAGAGAGGTCCGACACGCCTAACATAGGGCGCGGCCATTTTGATGCCTTTACCACAGTTTATTGCTAAAGAATCAGTTCGCTCACTCTGCGTCGGCACTTTTGATCTCAATGTTCCAGTTTATATACTGCGCAACTCGGATAATACAATATATGACAACCGCCTATAATAAAACAGCAGTCTTCTGCGCATCCTGAATTTGTATCCCTGGAGTGGATGTTATTTTGGAACATTCAACTGGTCCGAAGTTTAAAATGATATTTTTACATTAACAATATCATTTTAATCTCCGTTTAACACAACGGTGGAATCGGCCCTAAGTATTATAACCGCGCTAGTTTTTTTATTTTGTTCGATTTGTACAACTTACTTAAAATAAATTCTTTTGAGTAAATTCAACAGAGGCGGCTTTGAACTATTCTATGGTTTATTTCGCCGTATTTGTAATATGTTAAAGGTTGTTTTTACCGTAGAAGTTACAAATTATTAGTTTGTTACTTAGTGCAGCTTTTTTTTGTTATAATTCAAACAGCATTGTCACATATTTTAAATCGTAATCGGTGTTTTCTAAGAGTAAAAGACTTTGCAATTAAATGTTATTTATCTAAAATTTTTAAATGCCAATACAAAGCAACAAAACTACGAAATAAGTTAATTAGAATGTAATACAGAGTGCTTTGTATGCATTTTATATAAACAAAAAGCAATTAAGTCTGTTCCTCAATAATACCAACTATCCATTGCAGATATCTATCAACTCTTGTATAAATAGGCGGTAAATCTTCCAAACCGCACGTCATTGTTGACGCAAACGAAACGATCCCTATTTGATAATTTCTTAATTCGTCATCAATATCAAACGTTGAATTTGATAATGGTCCTCCACTATCTCCTTTACAAGCGTCTTCTTTATTTTTCCCATTTGCACATAGTTGACTATAGATTATCGGTTGAACCTAAAAGTAAAGAAATAATAGGTACAGCAAAATAATACAGATCTGCAACCAAAAAACTGTATGTAATATTTATATATTTCATGTGTTTGCTCATAAGATAATGTATCTTTGACAATCTTTGAAAATCTTGGACGATCTTTGACAATCTTTGTCGATCTTTGACGATATTTGACAATCTTTGACACTCTTTGACAATCTTTAACAATCTTTGACAATCTTTGACGATATTTGACAATCTTTGATAATCTTTGACAATCTTTGACACTCTTTGACAATCTTTAACAATCTTTGACAATCTATGACAATCTTTAACGATCTTTGACAATATTTGATAATCTTTGACAATCTTTGACGATATTTGACAATCTTTGACAATCTTTGACACTCTTTGACAATCTTTAACAATCTTTGACGATCTTTAACGATATTTGACAATCTTTGATAATCTTTGACACTCTTTAACAATTTTTAACAATCTTTGACGATATTTGACAATCTTTGACAATCTTTAACAATCTTTAACAATCTTTGACAATCTTTGACAATCTTTGACAATCTTTGATAATCTTTGACAATCTTTGACAATCTTTGACAATCTTTGACGATCTTTGACGATATTTAACAATCTTTGATAATCTTTGACAATCTTTAACAATCTTTGACAATATTTGACGATCTTTGACGATCTTTGACGATATTTGACAATCTTTGATAATCTTTGATAATCTTTGACAATCTTTAACAATCTTTGATAATCTATGACAATCTTTAACGATCTTTGACAATCTTTGACAATCGTTGACAATCTTTGACAATCTTTGACAATCTTTGACAATCTTTGACAATCTTTGACGATATTTGACGATATTTGACAATCTTTGACACTCTTTGACAATCTTTAACAATCTTTAACAATCTTTGACGATCTTTAACGATATTTGACAATCTTTGACACTCTTTAACAATCTTTGACGATATTTGACAATCTTTGACACTCTTTGACAATCTTTGACAATATTTGACAATCTTTGACAATCTTTAACAATCTTCGACAATCTTTGACGATCTTTGACGATATTTGACAATATTTGACAATCTTTGACAATTTTTGACGATCTTTGACGATATTTGACAATCTTTAACAATCTTTGACGATCTTTGACGATATTTGACAATCTTTGACACTCTTTGACAATCTTTAACAATCTTTGACAATCTTTGACAATCTTTGACAATCTTTGACAATCTTTGACAATCTTTGACAATCTTTGACAATATTTGACAATCTTTGACAATCTTTGATAATCTTTGATAATCTTTGATAATCTTTGATAATCTTTGATAATCTTTGATAATCTTTGATAATCTTTGATAATCTTTGATAATCTTTGATAATCTTTGATAATCTTTGATAATCTTTGATAATCTTTGATAATCTTTGATAATCTTTGATAATCTTTGATAATCTTTGATAATCTTTGATAATCTTTGATAATCTTTGATAATCTTTGATAATCTTTGATAATCTTTGATAATCTTTGATAATCTTTGATAATCTTTGATAATCTTTGATAATCTTTGATAATCTTTGATAATCTTTGATAATCTTTGATAATCTTTGATAATCTTTGATAATCTTTGATAATCTTTGATAATCTTTGATAATCTTTGATAATCTTTGATAATCTTTGATAATCTTTGATAATCTTTGATAATCTTTGATAATCTTTGATAATCTTTGATAATCTTTGATAATCTTTGATAATCTTTGATAATCTTTGATAATCTTTGATAATCTTTGATAATCTTTGATAATCTTTGATAATCTTTGATAATCTTTGATAATCTTTGATAATCTTTGATAATCTTTGATAATCTTTGATAATCTTTGATAATCTTTGATAATCTTTGATAATCTTTGACAATCTTTGACAATCTTTGACGATCTTTGACGATCTTTGACAATATTTGACAATCTTTGATAATCTTTGACAATCTTTGACAATCTTTGACAATCTTTGACAATCTTTGACAATCTTTGACGATCTTTGACGATATTTGACAATCTTTGACACTCTTTGACAATCTTTGACGATCTTTAACGATATTTGACAATCTTTGATAATCTTTGACACTCTTTAACAATCTTTGACGATATTTGACAATGTTTGACACTCTTTGACAATCTTTAACAATCTTTGACAATCTTTGACAATCTTTGACAATCTTTGACAATCTTTGACAATCTTTGACAATCTTTGACAATCTTTCACAATCTTTGAAAATCTATGACAATCTTTGACAATCTATGACAATCTTTGAAAATAATGTAATGTGAGCCATTTCATTATTCAGTCATGCTCTAATACTTCAAGTCCCTCTCTGTATTATTTGGCCTTTGAGGCTCAACCTGTCCGATTATCATACATAATTAAACCCCTAAGACCAAATAATACAGAGAGGGACTTGAAGTATTAGAGCATGACTGAATAATGAAATGGCTCACATTACAATAACCTCTTTCTTTAATGTATAATATTTTTCTAGAGTATAACAGTTCCAATTTTTTTCTTAGTTTCTTTCCCGAGAGTAGGTTATTTAGTCGGACATTAAAAGTTTTTCGATTTTCTGAAAAACTTCGTTTTGAAAACATCAAATATTTATAGAATACATAATAGATACCTCAGGTGGAACCACTCGGTTACACGTTTGATGTTCCCACACATAGACCGACGCGAATTGCAAAACTGGTGAGCCTCCTAATTTTCCTAAAATCAAATATTTACAAAAAATACATTTAAATTAAAATAACAGAAACTTACTTGAATCTGTTTTTCCCCAACCACTTATTGTTAATTTTTGACCGGTGAGATCTCTGTTTTCCAAGTTTCTGTTAAAAGGTAAGCAAATTGGCAGTACATAATCTAAAACAGTAATAGTATGAAGTAAGTAGATGATCAAAGATGCCATGAATCCACTACTTCCAAAAGTCAGCGCTAAATGGCGCCAAAGTGGTTTGCGACTCAGCTAAGCGTTTACGTAAACGAATATAGGTAAGCGTTGAAAAATATTATGCGAAGTGGCAATGTCAAAAGGACCTAAATCTACATCTTCGTTGCTATTAGTCATATTCAAACGGGAAAAATGGCTTTGTGAAGAAGACGTGACACCACTGAAGAAAAATTATGCGTTGTAGCTTTACCAGAAGGGCCTAAGTCTATATCTTCGTTGCTATTGGTCTAATTCAAACGGAAAGAAGAGCGTTGTGAAAGAGACGTGACGCAGTTTAACATTAAAGAGAAAAATCACTCGCATTAGCAAAGCCAAAGGATCTAAGTACACTGCTCCAAGAAATCAACACACCTCTTAATATTTTGTGAAAAATATGGTAAACAAACTGTTTAACACTTTTGGAAATACCCTTGTATATTGTTTCTTTTAACAAGTAAATAAAGTTCTGGTCCGAGCAGATAATGTTTTACTATGCATTTTTATCTGTAGCACTAACAATCGTTGAAAGATAAATCGACTTTAAAATCAGTTAGTGGTTTGATTTGTTCCCATTGGAAGTGATTTTTAACGCATTTCGACATGTTAGGATGCAACGCGAGTCCCGAAATTTACCGACTACTAAATGTGTTCAAGCGATTGTACTGCACGAAGAGGGATGGAGTTATCGCCGAATATGTGAAAGGTTCGGTGTGTCCCATAAAGTTGCGATACCAGTAAATAATATCGGGACCAAAATATCGATACCGGTATCGAAAGGGTATCGGAACCAAAGTATCGATACCGATGTCGGGAAGAGTGTAGAACCAAAAAAAAGGTCATAAAGTACGCCGACATACCATAAAGTAATCCTACAATACAATATACTTTTTTTATATTGTATTGTAATGTCAAAACTAGTAAAATATTGAAACGAAAGTAGTAGTATCGAAACGAAAGGGAGTATCGACATGGATAAAATATCGAAAGCAAAGTATCGAATACTAAATTACTCGGTATCGAAAGAAAAATATCGATACCAGTATCATATCAGTAGTATCGCAACATCCCTACCCATACATTAGTATTACGCATGGTTGAACGATACAGGGTAACTGGTGAGTATGCCAGAAGAGCTGGGCAAGGCAGAAATCGTGTCACGACCACCGGTCAAGATCTTTTTCAAGAATGTCCGCTTTAAGACAGCTATTTGTGACAACAAGAATGTTACAATTCCAGCTTTAAATCGCAGATAACGTTCAAGTAAGTCTGGAAACCGTTCGACAACGACTTCTGGAAGCCAATCTGCGTCCTTACATTGCTAACAGAGGTTCAGCGTTACCCGTGGATCATCGTAGAGCCCGGTTGAACTTTGCCCGGGATCATGTGAACTGGGGAGAAAATGAATCGGAACGAGTTCTGTGGCCAAATGAACGCTACGCACAATGCAATTTCATGAATACCACTTTATTCGATGGAGGCACGGTTATGCTTTGGGAGGAATTTCGTTAAATGCACGCACATACTTGGTGGTATTAAATAATGGAAATTTGAATGCTGAGCGATACATATTGGATATTCTTTAGGAGCATGTTGTGCTATTTGCCCTTACATTGGCCAACATTTTTTATTAATGTAAGATAATGTATGAGCTCAGATAGTGCAAGATTATCTTTTGCAAGTGGGCATTGAAACTATGGCCTGGTCTGCACGAAGTTCAGACCTTAACCCAATAGAACATGTTTGCGATATACTCGGAAGGTAGTTACGTGCTCATCCAAACCGGCCCAACAATTAAGAGGACGTAGGGCGACTTCTCATTGAAATTTGGGACGGACTAGATCAAAACACCATTGGAAATCTTATTTTAAATATGACACGCTGATGCCAGGAGACGATTAGGAGCAGGGGTAAAAATATCCCATACTAGGATTAAAAAGTTTCGTATACATTCTTGATACTTCTTGTTTCTTTCAAAACTATTCATAGTTTTGTATTTTTTTCCTTATCTTTTCCCTATGGCCTAATCTTAGGAATACATTGTTTTGTTATGTGATGTTGAGATTGGGGTGTTAATACACTGCGACCTAAAAGATCTATTGCGCTCCCTTTTGTCGCCAATGCACTAAGGAAATGTCTCAATGCCTATAACGACCCTTCCAATCCTATTTTCTCAAGGAAGTGTAGGATTTGAAGTGGTTTCAAGTTAGGTAAATCTCCCTTTTCTATTTGATATCCTCCTAGATATAGTGCCTTTGGATTCTGGAGTGCTACACATTCAGTCAGGATATGAATGGAGGTTTCGTCTTCCTACTCATAGAATCTGCACTCACTATCCTCTACTACTCTCAGTTTACTTAGGTGTCCTTTTAGTCAGCAATGCCCGGTAAGGATCCATGTTACAATACGTAGCCTGTTCTTGCTCAGGCAGATGCAGGCTTCCGATCTTTTCTGGTTATGTTCAACCAGAAGTATCTTGTTTTTGAGTGAGGGTAGCCATATGTGAGTAGTAGGGATTAAGTGTAAGGGTTAAAGAAAAAGTCCTTTATTTCTCTGACTTGAGAGAAATAAAGGACCTTTTCTTTAATCCTTACACTTAGAAGTATCTTGGCCTGTCTCAGCCCCAAGAGATTGTTTCAATTATCGGTTCTTCTACTGCCCAATTCTTTTTTAATCTTTCCTAATATTATGTTACTGCTGATACCGCAGAACGGCTTAGGTTCTCCAAAGGGTGTTTGAGCCCCTTTCCTTGCAAGACTATCTGCAATATCGTTACCCTGTACCCCGTTATGTCTCGGGACTCAAGTTAGAGTAACTCTATTTTTCTCGCCTATCTCATTCAATTGTTCTGGCATCTCCAGACCATTTTTGAGCTGATTACGTAAGAACTCAGCGCTTTGATGGCTACTTGACTATCGAACATGATGATAATCTCTTGTCCATGATAGTTTCCCTCGATGTTAAACTGGATACCCTTCTCGATGGCGTGAATTTCCGCCTGGAACATGCTGAGAACCAAGCTTTCGGAGTGCTTGGTTCTCGGCCAATACACACTTATTTCAGTTTCTTCTATGGTTTTGGAACCGTCCGTATACCACCAAATAGCACGTCTTTTGGTTGCAAGCGCGATGGATTCTTGGCTCCATTCTTTCTTGCTCTGTGGTTTTGAAGTTTTTCACAAAACTGTACATTGTTAAAAAATGCTTTGTTTAGGAGTAAATTAATTAAAATTATTGAAATATGTTTGATTACTTATTTATAAAATAGAAATTTATTAGTGGCACGTTAATTTCTTGGAGCAGTGTATATATATATATATATATCTACTATTATTGATCCCATTCAAACATAAAAAAGAGGTTGTCAAGAAAACGTGACGCATATTAACAACATTGAAGAGAAAAATCATGCACAATGACAATGCAAAAAGGGCCTACATCTATATCTTCGTTTCTGTTGGTCTGATTCAAACGGAAAAAATGGTACTGTGTAAGAGATGTACAATAGATTAACATTAAAAAGAAAAACCATGCGCAATGATAATGTCAAAAGGACCTACGTCTATATCTTCGTTTCTGTTGGCCCGATTCAAACGGGTAAAACGGTACTGTATAGGAAACGTAACATAGATTAATTTTGAAGAGAAAAATGATGCGGAATGGTAATGCCAAAAGGACCCAAGTCTATATCTTCATTGTTATTGGGCCGATTTAAACGAAAAAAACGGGGGAGGGGAAAAATTACATATAGATTAACGTTGAAGAGAAAAACGTAACACTGTGCCAATATTTCGTAAATTTAGCCGTCATTGCTCAGTACTGAGATGTCCAAAAACTAAGTAGGGACGTGAAATTTTATGAAGACAAAAAAACATGTTTTAAGAGATCTAACAAATTTAAGTCTTTGAAATAAAGCTTTTGAGAGACATCATTTCAATCAGTATCCACCACTTATAAGAGTTCAACCGATGCAAATATATATGTCATTATTGAAAGCTAATTTTAATATGCTCGCATAATTTTTTTTCAGCGTTTATACTCGATCACGTAAACAATGACTGTCATATCACTTTTCTGCATATTTATGTTGTAAGGCATTATCAAGTTTGCAAACGTAAAACTATACAGAAAAGTGTGTTTTAAAAAATATTACATACCTGTAAAAGTAACGGATTTAGTTAGCCGGACCAAAGCAATATCATTTTTTAGACTGTGAGAATCATATTCATCATGTATAAAGAAGCTGTGTACTGGAACGTCTACAGGGTCGTCAGCGCAAATGTATCGTTCGTGTATATAGTGACAATCAGGTTGTGAATTTAAATCGTGTTCTCCAAATCGAACGTGAACCCTAAAATGGGAAAATAGTTATCTATTTTAGAGCTTATTTTTATTAGATCGTTCTATTAGAGTCAGTGTAAGAAATTTAACAAACTTTGTATACAGTATTGGTTGTTAAAAACCTTTCAATAGGATTTGCTATAGTGTCGAAGCGAAAACTACAGAGACTTCATATTTGTTCGAAAAGGAAACGAATAATATCAACGGCGTCAACGGCACGACCGCGTGAGAATTGTAGGGATAACTGACGTTGTGTGCCTACTCGCAATTCACAAGACACATCACACAGCGTAGACCATGGAGGAAGGTCCAGACATACGGCGTGATATACACACAGACGGTCAGCTACAGTCACGATACACATAATATCGTGCTAACTTTCGGTAGTTTTTGCTTCGACGTTAGCAATACTGGCTAGCATTACTGGGATGTTTTCAATGGCCGATACTATATACAGTCTCGAGTATCAAACATTTGCCATTGCTTTATACATGAGCAAATCAGCATAGGTATCCGTTTGGTGATGGATCATTCATTCTGAGACGACCGAGGCATGCCGTGTATGGCTAATCTCCAATGACAAAACACTACTAGATTAATGCATTCACTCATATTAAGTCCATATTTATTGCAAGTATTCATATTGTGAGCTGTCACATTGGCTAGCTCATTAGAAAGCGAAACGCATTCTAAAATGAGTGGGGATGGTTTGTGAGAACTTGTTTATCAGAATGAAAACGAATTCGATATTCTAACAGTGAATCAGTTTGGATTTCGTAAGAAATCAAGCATAGCAGATGCAATCTTAAACTGTTTTGAAGCATTAACAAAGACAAAGCTGCTGTAGCAGCCTTTTGTTACTCAACAAAAGCTTCTGATTGGGTGAGCCATGGACTGCTGCTGCAGCAGTCTTTATCATAATGGTATTAAATATGTTGCTCTGACATGGATAGGATCTTACTTGTCCGGAAGGAAATAATTTGTTAGAACGACTACAGATTTGCGTTTACTGGATGTTAGGGGGACACATTCCAGGGGCCCGGCAGCTTTAGCTGAGGATGTATTTAAAAGTTCGCCACACAAGGGAAGACCTGGTTTACAAAAAATACAACGCGAGGACCTTTTTTTTCAGGATCTGATTTTTCTTAATTACTTTTTTTTTAGAAATGTAACATAGAAAGGACATGAATTTTTATACAATGTCCCTGGTCCCCACCAATCTCTTGGCGGCCCTGGTGTCCCTTGGGCCCTTACTGTTTCTAAATTATGAATACTAGTGAAACGAAACTGTTAACTTCTAAAAATATATCACCAAACTTAAAGTTGGATTCGATAGAAAGTCATGTAAACATAACATTATCAGTTCTAAGAATGGACTCTCATTTGAAGTTTAAATGTCACGTGGTTGGTTTGAATAAAAAGCTTGCTTTGCGTTTAGATCTTCTAGGAGGGAATTGAGATGTGCTGGAGCTAATAATGTTTACTTTGGGTTGATTGAATCTAATTTAAGGTATGCAATACAAAATACAATTTTGTGGAGTATTCAGCAATTAACTGTTTTATAGTACATTTGCTTTGCAAAATGTCAAATAAAATATTCTGCCTCTTGCCCAGATAGCACAAAGTCGTCTTAAAGACGTCTAGCATAAGACATTCGAGACGTCTTTAAGACGTCTGGTATTTCCTGAAAGACGTCTTAGAAGACGTCTGATGTTACAAAAAGCGACGTCTTTAAGACGTCTTATTAACGGCTTATATTGGTCTGTAGAGCTTAAAATAAGCCATAAATAAGACGTCTTTAAGACGACTTATTAATAGCTTATAATGGTCTTGTAAAGCCTTAAATAAGCCATAAATAAGATGACTTTAAGACGTCTTATTAATGGCTTATAATGGTCTTGTGAAGCTTTAAATAAGCCATAAATAAGACGACTTATTATTAGCTTATAATGGTCTTGTAAAGCCATAAATAAGACGTGTTTAAGATGTCTTATGAGCGTAGGACGTCGGATATCTTGGTTAATAAAAAGTAGAACAACCTTGCAGATTATAAATAATGAAAAAAATAGAATTAAAATATTTATTGATAAAACATCTATTAATCACAGGTCACTAAGACTAAGAGTTATTTTCTTTGTAGCGCATTCGATCACTCCTCTTTAGCCATAACTGGATTAATTTTTTCTTTGATTTGTAGTTGCCTTTGTATAGCATCTAGTCACAGAAAATTATACTTTGCAAAAGTTAGTAAAAACCGACAGAACAGTTATCTATAAAACAAAACAAAAAATTAATTTCTTAGAATTTTAAATCAAAGAATTTTTATAATCATTTAATGCAATATGAGCTATTATGCTTAATCGCCTACTTTAACAATTTTACTTTAACTTCACTCAAAATGGCTATCTAATAGGGAGTTTTTGATATTATTAGTTCTCAAACTCTCTATAAAAACAAAAACAAAAATGATACTTAGCCAATATCTGAATTAAATCTTATATTAAGATGTTTACTTTTAAATTAATTTAATTATTCTTAGAAGAAACAGGATATTAATGTTCTATATATATATATATATATATAAACAAATATTCATTTATTACCTGTATTCCAGGAACGTGCTACATCGGTAACACAAACTATTCTTCCCTCTCTGGTTTTTGTTCCATATTATTTAAGTAGAAATAGACACAAATGCTCAAAATAGCCCAAAATCGCTTTTTGTGTGACTATAATCGTGTACGCAATAAAATAATCAATAATCCACAATGAGCTTGGGCCATACAAATTTTTGGCTTGGGCTTGAATGTATTTCTTCTTTTCTTCGTTTTATATGGGCTCAATCTTTTCACTTTTCCACTGCACTTGATATTTGATTTCAATTATCTTCTCCAAATATTACACTGAATATTTTGTTTAATTTTGTATACTTTTTAAATTCGGATGGTCACTTTTATACTAGATATTTTGTGATTTTTATGGGATTTCTTGGCTCCCGATTCGGAGAACGCAATTTCAATATTGTCACGATGGTGTCCGAATCGGAAGTACGGCTTGAATATAATGTTAAATCAAACGTCAAACTTCACTTCATTTGATTCTTCTTGTTAAATTTGAATTATGTAAACCGTGGAAGTTTCTGTCCGACTGAAAGACGTTTGTAAGACGTCTTTGAGCTTTCAGATTAATATATTGATTTGGCAAGACGTCTTAAGAACGTCTTTGAGCTCTCGCAATAATACGTCTGAATTATGGCTTTTGCAAGACGTCTTAATAACGTCCTAGGACATTGAGACCAAACCAAGACACAAAAAAGACGTCTTTCAGACGTCGTGTACTATCTGGGTGTAGGCTACTCTTTAAAACACATCAAATATTAACGTTAACTTTACTTTTTATTTTAGAAACAGCCAGCTTAATTTATAAAAACAAATATTAATAGATCTGCTAGATTTTCTGGAGATTTGCCTTTGCTTATGCCTACTTTGGTCTAAGAATCAGTAATTCGTTACCCTTATCACTTATTAGAAACATGAACACTTTCAGTAATTTCAGAAAACATCTACTTAGTAGACAAATACTATGATATAGTTGAATTTTATCATGACAAACATAGTTTTATATTATTTTTTTTTTAAATTTTGTAAATTTGTAATTTTGTATTTTTTGTAATTTTCGTAATTTTTGTAATTTTGGTAATTTTTGTAATATTTTCGTAATTTTTGTATTTATTTATATTTTGAAATTTTGGGAATTTTTGTAGTTTTTGTAATTTTTGTGAATTTGTAATTTTTGTAATTTTTGAATTTTTAACTTTAACAACCAGTAATATTTTATTCAAACATGTTTCGTTTAATCGTCTTATTTTTAATCAATCTTCAGTTTGTCCTATTCTTATTGAGACACCATGTATATAAATAAATTAAATATAAGATATAAGTAAAACTTACAGTTTATGATTAGGACCAACTTTTAAACAATGAGCTGCAGTTAAGACGAAATTTTCAGTTATTAAAGTTCCGCCACATAGGTATTCGATATATTTTATTTGCGTTTCTAAAATATAATTAATTTTTCAGGATCATTTAAATTAAGTAGTTGTAAATAAATTCTTACGTTGGTAACCTAGTAAAGCCATCCAAGGGAATTCTCCTAATTCAGCCGTTTCTCCACCTAAAAATTAATATTTTTTTGCAACATTTACTTACGACATAATATGGTGTATAATTTTTTTGTTTTTAATAGTGGATGAGGTTAGTGGGAAAAAATATTAATTCCTTATAATTTAACAACCTTTTGACATTTATTCTACGACTTCATCAATGCTAAAAAATACAAATTTCAAATAAATAATGTTAAAAACTATTAGCCCAATCGGATTAGGTGAAGAACAGGCTTGAGATTCTGAAAAATTCGAAGCAGCAATTTTCCTTCGGAATTCGTTGGAGGGGGTCTGTGGTAGTCTAAATTCAAAAAGTTGGGATTCCAAAGTTGTCGTTACCTCCGCCAGCTTGATTTAAAGGGTTATTTTTTGTATCTTGAATAACTCATTTATTTTCAATTTTACACGGAAAATAGTTTTTACAAAAGTTATTTAAAATTAAATTTCCTACAATTCTGCTTTTTTTTGTACGATCGATTTTTTTCGATTTATACCCGAAAAGAGGGGGTGAATTTTTGGTTATAGAATAACTCGTTCATTTTCAATTTTACGAGAAAAATTGTTATAAACAAAGTTGTTTAAAATTAAATTTTCTACAATTCTGCTTTTTTTTGTACGATCGATTTTTTTCGATTTATACCCGAAAAGAGGGGGTGAATTTTTGGTTATAGAATAACTCGTTTATTTTCAATTTTACGAGAGAAATTGTTATAAACAAAGTTGTTTAAAATTAAATTTCCTACAATCCTGCTTTTTTTTGTACGATCGATTTTTTTCGATTTATACCCGAAAAGAGGGGGTGAATTTTTGGTTATAGAATAACTCATTTATTTTCAATTTTACGAGAAAAATTGTTATAAACAAAGTTGTTTAAAATTAAATTTCCTACAATTCTGCTTTTTTTGTACGATCGATTTTTTTCGATTTATACCCGAAAAGAGGGGTTGAATTTTTGGTTATAGAATAACTCGTTTATTTTCAATTTTACGAGAAAAATTGTTATAAACAAAGTTGTTTAAAATTAAATTTCCTACAATTCTGTTTTTTTTTGTACGCTCGATTTTTTTGTATTTATCCCTGAGAAGAGTGGGGGTAAACATTTTTGAAAATCAGCAAAAAAAAACAAACAGAAAAAATAATGGTACAACATCAATAATAAACGTGACAATACAATACTTAGGTTCACCCCCACTCTTCTCAGGGATAAATACAAAAAAATCGATCGTACAAAAAAAAAGCAGAATTGTAGGAAATTTAATTTTAAATAACTTTTGTAAAAACTATTTTCCGTGTAAAATTGAAAATAAATGAGTTATTCAAGATACAAAAAATAACCCTTTAAATCAAGATGGCGGAGGTAACGACAACTTTGGAATCCCAACTTTTTGAATTTAGACTACCAGAGACCCCCTCCAACGAATTCCGAAGGAAAATTGCTGCTTCGAATTTTTCAGAATCTAAAATACTAATCCGATATGTGGTTTACATTATACAAGGGTTGTTCTATTTCTGTTGGATCTAGAAAAGTTTATTTATAAAAAAAAACATTTATTTATATTTTTGTTAAATATTCTTCTCCACAGTCAATAAATTTTCAAAATCATTTGTATTGAAAATGTTCTCTTTATGTTTTACAAACGAAGGTATTTTTGGGTTAATTTAAACATCGAATCAGTAATAAAACGTTTAATATATCTGTAAAATAGATTTAAAACAAAGATTAAAATAATAACTTATATAAATAAAAATTAAGTATGCAATAACAAGTACTGGTTTATATACATCAATCAGTTTATGTTCCACATTGTACAATCCAACTATAACAACCCAAAAAATGAATTTTATCACGATCCGATTTTTCATTTTAGAAGATTTGAGATGTGTGCATTTTTATAACAAAGGCTGAGTTTTATAAACCATTTAAAGTCCAAAATTTTTAAACCAAGAACCCAAAAGAATTTGTGGAACAAAACTCTTTTTGGCGTTATTTGGAAAACTTTTAAGAAATTTTCGGACACGCCAATTTTTATTTATATTTGATGCGTTTGAATATCCACATCGAATGTATCTGAGATGTTATTACATGATAGAGGATTAGATTTAAATGTAGATGTAATAAACAAACGCTCTAGACTTTATATTGGGCACGTGATCAAATGAAAATGACAAGTTAGAAGTTTATACTTTTTAAATTTGACTTTTGAGACTAGAAATCAATCAAAATTTGAAAAACAAACAAAAATTAAACAAATTAATCACTTTTATATTCACGCTAGCGCATAAAAAAAGGAAAAATCGATAAACTTGTAACTGAACCAACTGAATTGAATCTGCATCTGACTTAACAGAACACCTACTTTCTGGCATGGAACGAACATCTCATTTCAAATCGAGATGTAAAAAATGTAATAAATAAACAAACGCAGACTCAGATTTAGTAGATGTGACCGATGTGGATAAACAAACGCTCGAGATGTAAAAAATGCATCGGATGTGAATATTCAAATGCAGTAATAGAATCACATTTTTGTTATACAGGTGTCATAACAGATTTCAACATGGAATATTTTAAAATCAGTCCAGTGAAGAATCCAGATGCACGAATGTCACAAAAAAAGTCAAAAATTATTAATTAACTAGTTACTACTATAGTAGATTAAAGAAAAAACATTTGCGGAAAAACCGCTATTCTTCGAGAAAATTATAATTAAAAATTTTCCAGTGGTTCCGGTTAAGAATCCAGATGCAAGAATTTCGAAATTTTATAACTATATTATTGAAGTAAATTACTTTTTATAATATTGCAACAAAAATTAGAAATAGAAAAGTATCTTTTATTTGCAATTTTAACACGTTAAGCGCCACAGTAGAATCTGAAAATCCGGTCCAGTGGATCAAACCACTAACATTGCCAAATAGAACTGTCGGCAGTGAGACAGCGTGTGTAAGGCTCAAAGTGTCAAAAATTCGAATAATAATAATAATAATAATAATAATAATAATAATAATAATAATAATAATAATAATAATAATAATTAATAATAATAATAATAATAATAATAATAATAATAATAATAATAATAATAATAATAATAATAATAATACATTTATTGAGGCTAATGGCCGTAGTAGTCGACGCCGATGACACCAAATAAAAAAAAAAATCATTTATTGTCCAACATTAACGTTTACAAAGAGAGAACAATTATATGCATTTGTGAAATATTTTCACAACCAGTTCAGTTGTGAATCGCTTCACTCCTGATCTTCCACCAGTGCCAGAATCACGAAACTAATGTATATTAAGATGACGGACAGAATAGGAGGAGAGACTATTCGATGTTTATGGAGTTAAGGCAAAGAATAAGAAACGAGGTACACGAACATGAAAAAAAGAAGAAAAAAAAAAGAAAGGAAGGAGAAAAGGATAGTTTGGAAGCGAGAATTTACTATTGTTGGTATAACATAATTATCTTGTATTTTTTTTAAGTTTTTGCTTTAAGTCGTAATAAAAACTGATTAGTTCTATATAAAACTATTTTTGTCCATATATTAGTTTCAAACTTGCATAAGATGCAGAACTTCTAAAAGACAAAAGAAGCAACTCGCACAGATTAGAGAAATTAGTTTTTTTTATTTTATGTATAATTTTTCTGTGAAATAACCCGCGATGGCTCCAGGCCTCAAAGGTTAGGTAAATTAGTGTTTTTATTAGAAAAAATATTAGAAAAATATTTCGATTTTCTTTAATTTATTTTAATTTTTTTACTTTCCTATCTGTATACAGATATAAGGAAAGTATAGGAATCATGATTTTTTTCGACCTCGAGTTTTCGACGGATTTTTACGTTTTGAGGTCCCCTGAATCCGTTTTGACTATTTTCGCGATGATGTCTGTGTGTGTGTCTGTATAACGCATAACTCATGAACCGATACATAGAAAAACACCAAATTTTAAACTTAAGCTTTTTTTTTAACGTCCAATGAGCTGATTAGATTTTAAGTTTTATTTCGATTTGAGGTGAACTGATTAGATTTTGGACAGAGTCGGAACATTTGGGGGGGTACTTTATTGGTGGTCATTTTTATATTTTATGGAATATATTCGTTATTTACGTTTGGGGAAGAAAATTCTTTAAATAAAAGTTACTTACAATATTATTATCTATAATTTTTGTTCTATGTCAAATTTTCCTGAAATGGTCTGTATTCGAGAAATTTGACAAAATGTGCAAAATTCTGATTTTTAAGAAAATTGTTAATCTAAAAGTTGTTTGCGATATCGATCTCTATAATTTTTGTTTTTAAATGACTTTTCTAAAATGGACCGTAATGGAAAAATTGGAGGAAAAGTGCTAAATTAAAATTTTTCAGTATTTTCGTTTTCAATGAATATCTATAGAAAAATGTTTCGAGGTAGATGTATGTGGAAAATGTATATATTTAGTTTATCCTCTAAACATTTTTAGAGATGCTGCAATAGGTTAACTAGATAGGAAAGTCATGTGTTGGACACATCGGATTTTTTTTTATGCTAGCGTGAATATAAAAGTGATTAGTTTGTCTAATTTTTGTTTAATTTTCAAATTTAGGTTGATTTCTAGTCTCAAAAGTCAAATTTAAAAAGTATAAACTTTTAACTTGTCATTCTCATATTTGATCACGTAACCAATATAAAGTCTGGAGCGTTTAATTATTATATCTACATTTAAATCTAATCCTTGAATAGGATTCAATATGGCAACGTTGCAAACTAATTGACCGCTTATGTCAAAAAAGACAATTGCATGAGTTTACGTTTTGTTGCAGAAAATTAAGTTAAATTGTAAAAATAATGACATTTTAATAATATATAAATTAACACGTTAAGCGCCATGAGTTTATATTGCGCGTGTCGCAACTCATTTGACACTTTGGAGCTTGCGACACACACGCTGTCTCACTGCCGTCAGTTCTATTTGGCAATATTAATAGTTTGGTCCAGTGGACAGAACTTTCAGATTTTACTGTGGCGCTTAACGTGTTAAAATTGCAAATAAAAGATATATTTCCGTTTCTAATTTTTGTTGAAATGTTATAAGTAAGTTACTTAAATAATGTAGTGATAAAATTTCGAAATTCTTGCATCTGGATTCTTCACCGGGATCGCTGGAAAAAATTTTAATTACAATTTTCTCGAAGAATAGCGGTTTTTCCGCAATGTTTTTTCTTTTTTCTACTACAGTAACTAGTCAATTAATAATTATTGAAATTGTTTTGGGTGAAATCTGAGACAGAGAGATACTACATACAAATCGCATTATTACATTTCGATTTGAAATGAGATGTTCGTTCCATGCCAGAAAGTAATGATCTGTGAAGTCAGATGTCGATTCAATTCAGTTGGTTCAGATACAAGTTTATCGATTTTTTCTTTTTTATATACTAGCGTGAATATAAAAGTGATTAGTTTGTTTAATTTTTGTTTAGTTTTCAAATTTAGGTTGATTTCTAGTCTCAAAAGTCAAATCTAAAAGTATAAACTTCTAACTTGTCATTCTCGTTTGATCACGTAACAAATATAAAGTCTGGAGCGTTTAATTATTACACCTACATTTAAATATAATCCTCTATCACGTGAATAGGATTCAATATGGCAACATTGCAAACTTATTGACCGCTTATGTCAAAAAAGACAATTGCATGAGTTTACGTTTTGTTGCAGAAAATTAAGTTAAATTGTAAAAATAATAACATTTTAATAATATATAAATTAACACGTTAAGCGCCATGAGTTTATATTGCGCGTGTCGCAACTCATTTGACACTTTGGAGCTTGCGACACACACGCTGTCTCACTGTCGTCAGTTCTATTTGGCAATATTAATAGTTTGGTCCAGTGGACCGAACTTACAGATTTTACTGTGGCGCTTAACGTGTTAAAATTGCAAATAAAAAATACTTTTCCGTTTCTAATTTTTGATGAAATATTATAAAAAGTAAGTTACTTAAATAATGTAGTGATCAAATTTCGAAATTCTTGCATCTGGATTCTTCACCGGGATCGCTGGAAAAAATTTTAATTACAATTTTCTCGAAGAATAGCGGTTTTTCCGCAATGTTTTTTCTTTTTTCTACTACAGTAACTAGTTAATTAATAATTATTGAAATTGTTTTGGGTGAAATCTGAGACAGAGAGATACTACATACAAATCGCATTATTACATTTCGATTTGAAATGAGATGTTCGTTCCATGCCAGAAAGTAATGATCTGTGAAGTCAGATGTCGATTCAATTCAGTTGGTTCAGATACAAGTTTATCGATTTTTTCTTTTTTATATACTAGCGTGAATATAAAAGTGATTAGTTTGTTTAATTTTTGTTTAGTTTTCAAATTTAGGTTGATTTCTAGTCTCAAAAGTCAAATCTAAAAGTATAAACTTCTAACTTGTCATTCTCGTTTGATCACGTAACCAATATAAAGTCTGGAGCGTTTAATTATTACACCTACATTTAAATATAATCCTCTACCACGTGAATAGGATTCAATATGGCAACATTGCAAACTAATTGACCGCTTATGTCAAAAAAGACAATTGCATGAGTTTACGTTTTGTTGCAGAAAATTAAGTTAAATTGTAAAAATAATGACATTTTAATAATATATAAATTAACACGTTAAGCGCCATGAGTTTATATTGCGCGTGTCGCAACTCATTTGACACTTTGGAGCTTGCGACACACACGCTGTCTCACTGCCGACAGTTCTATTTGGCAATATTAATAGTTTGGTCCAGTGGACCGAACTTACAGATTTTACTGTGGCGCTTAACGTGTTAAAATTGCAAATAAAAAATACTTTTCCGTTTCTAATTTTTGATGAAATATTATAAAAAGTAAGTTACTTAAATAATGTAGTGATAAAATTTCGAAATTCTTGCATCTGGATTCTTGACCGGAACCGCTGGAAAAAAATTTTAATTACAATTTTCTCGAAGAATAGCGGTTTTTCCGCAAATATTTTTTCTTTAATCTACTATAGAAACTAATTAATTAATAATTATTGAAATTTTTTTGGGAAATTCGTGCATCTGGATTCTTCACTGGAAATATTTTAAAATATTCCATGCAGTTGAAATCTGGTATGACACCTGTATAACAAAAATGTGACAATTGTTGCGTTTGAATATTTACATCCAATGCATTTTTTACATCTTGAGCGTTTGTTTATCCACATCGGACACATCTACTACATCTGAATCTGCGTTTGTTTATCCGAGATGTAGCTGTCCAGGACAGGGATTCTTATGTGCGTACTCAACACGTAACGAATCAAATAGAGACACTACATACAAATTGCATTCTGTGGAACGAAGATAGTCGCCTCAACACGTGTCGTATTGAAAGATGAGAATCCCAAAGCAGATTACATTTTTTACATTTCGATTTGAAATGAGATGTTCGTTCTATGCCAGAAAGTAGATGTTCTGTGAAATCAGATGTCGATTCAAATCAGTTGGATCAGATACAAGTTTATCGATTTTTTCTTTTTTATATACTAGCGTGAATATAAAAGTGATTAGTTTGTTTAATTTTTGTTTAGTTTTCAAATTTAGGTTGATTTCTAGTCTCAAAAGTCAAATCTAAAAGTATAAACTTCTAACTTGTCATTCTCGTTTGATCACGTAACCAATATAAAGTCTGGAGCGTTTAATTATTACACCTACATTTAAATATAATCCTCTATCACGTGAATAGGATTCAATATGGCAACATTGCAAACTAATTGACCGCTTATGTCAAAAAAGACAATTGCATGAGTTTACGTTTTGTTGCAGAAAATTAAGTTAAATTGTAAAAATAATGACATTTTAATAATATATAAATTAACACGTTAAGCGCCATGAGTTTATATTGCGCGTGTCGCATCTCATTTGGCACTTTGGAGCTTGCGACACACACGCTGTCTCACTGCCGACAGTTCTATTTGGCAATATTAATAGTTTGGTCCAGTGGACCGAACTTACAGATTTTACTGTGGCGCTTAACGTGTTAAAATTGCAAATAAAAAATACTTTTCCGTTTCTAATTTTTGATGAAATATTATAAAAAGTAAGTTACTTAAATAATGTAGTGATAAAATTTCGAAATTCTTGCATCTGGATTCTTGACCGGAACCGCTCGAAAATTTTTAATTACAATTTTCTCGAAGAATAGCGGTTTTTCCGCAAATATTTTTTCTTTAATCTACTACAGTAACTGGTTAATTAATAATTATTGAATTTTTGTTGAGAAATTCGTGCATCTGGATTCTTCACTGGAACGATTTTAAAATATTCCATGCTTGTTGAAATCTAGTATGACACCTGTATAACAAAAATGTGACTATTGTTGCGTTTGAATATTTACATCCAATGCATTTTTTACATCTTGAGCGTTTGTTTATCCACATCGGACACATCTACTACATCTAAATCTGCGTTTGTTTATCCGAGATGTAGCTGTCCAGGACAGGGATTCTTATGAGCGTACTCAACACGTAACGAATCAAATAGACACTACATACAAATCGCATTCTGTGGAACGAAGATAGTCGCCTCAACACGTGTCGTATTGAAAGATGAGAATCCCAATGCAGATTACATTTTTTACATTTCGATTTGAAATGAGATGTTCGTTCTATGCCAGAAAGTAGATGTTCTGTGAAATCAGATGTCGATTCAAATCAGTTGGATCAGATACAAGTTTATCGATTGTTCCTTTTTTTTTATGCTAGCGTGAATATAAAAGTGATTAGTTTGTCTAATTTTTAAATTTCGGTTGATTTCTAGTCTCAAAAGTCAAAATTAAAAAGTATAAACTTCTAACTTGTCATTCTCATATTTGATCACGTAACCAATATAAAGTCTGGAGGGGCAGACACGAATTGAGAACCAAAATGAAAATATTAAGAAGGGTTTATTTTTGTACCTGAAAATATGACACGAATTGAGGACCAGGCTTCTGAGAAATAATTATAGTAAGTGCACCGAATTGCGGATTAGGGATTAAGGTTGTAATGATGATTCATTGCGTTAACGAGCATTTTATTACTTTACTTTCGAAATTCTAATATATATTTGAAGTGAGTGTTTTGTGTTTAGTTTATTTTGAGCAGTCTTGTAAAAATGAGTGAAATTAAAATGATCTTAAGTGAAAAGGGAAAGTCGTTACTTGTGTGGGATGATTATAAGTTTCGTGAAAAAAAGGTTCTTAAAAGTGGTGAAAAGTTTTGGACTTGTACTGTAAGTAAATGTAACGCAAAAGTATTTACGCTAGGTTCAGATAATATAATTTCTCGAAAAGAAACAGTGCACAATCATGAAAATGACATAAAGAAATTAAATAGACAAATTTTGAGTGTAGCAAGCAAACGGAAAGCTGTAGAAGATATCACAGAACGGCCATCGAAAATCATACACTCTGTTTTAAGGGAAAACAGTGATACAATGGACGCTTTGACAAGAAAAGACATTACATACATAAGAAATAATATGTATTACAAAAGACGTCAAGTCCAAGCACGTTTACCAAGCAATGTATCAGATGTTTTCGATATTTTACCAACATTAAATTTGACAACAATTAAAAATGAACCATTTCTCTTGGCCACTGATAATATTAACAATATTGTAGTATTTTCGTGCTATACTAATTTAAAATTTTTGTGTAGTAGTGACAAAGTGTATCTTGATGGAACATTTCGATATTGTACGAAACATTTTTTACAGTTGTTCACACTTCATATCGTAGAAAACGGCCATTATATACCAGTAGCTTTTTGTTTATTACCGAATAAACTTCGTTTAACATACGAAAGACTTTTCGTTATTCTTAAAGAAAAGTGTTGTAATGCTAATTTAATATTTGTTCCAAAAATTATTGTAGCTGATTATGAACTAGCTATTCACAAAGCAATTTCTGCGCAATGGCCCACCACAAAGATCATTGGATGTAGGTTTCATCTTGGCCAAGCTTGGTACAGAAAAATACAGAGTTTGGGATTGGCTAAAGAATACCAAGATGAAAAAAGTGCAACTGGAAAATGGATGAGGTATCTTTTTGGATTGTCTTTTTTAAAACCCGAAGAAGTTGGAGAATGTTTTGCTTTGGATTTGGCTGAATTTCAGCCCGATCATATGCATAAAGCTGTGGTAAATTTAGCTGACTATTTAGTAAAGAATTATATTGAAGAAAATTCTTTATTTCCACCAACAATTTGGGCTGAAGCTGTTGTAACTACAGAAAATTCTACCAATGCATGCGAGTCCTTTCATTCTAGATTTAATTCAAATTTCTATTCAATGCACCCTTCATTGTATTTATTTGTAAATGTTTTGAACAATTTTCAAACAGATACTTATATTCGTATTAACAGCCTTAAGGAGTCTGTTAAATGTAACAACAAAATTGTTAGACGAAGATTAAATATGTTAACTTCAAAAATGTTAGAATACAAAAATGGTTCTATAAAACGAATAGATTTTGTAAAATTCGCATCAAATTATCATAAAGTGTATTAAATGTAAATAATATGTATATGTTTAAAAAATTAATTATAAATTGTAAATTGTGCAATAAATATCTATTTTTATCTGAATTCGTACTTTTCTTCAAATTTTGCAAATCCATCAGAAGACAAATAATAATATTATAAATGGGTATATTGAGAAGTTTGTTCCTCAATTCGTGTCATATTTCCAGGTACAAAAATCTCTCTCAGTAATCTAGTTAACGCAATGAACCCTCATTACCACCTTAATCCCTAATCCTTAGTACGGTCCGCAATTCGGTGCACTTATTTGGTCTGTGCAGGTAGTGGTCCTCAATTCGAGAACACCGGTCTGGAGCGTTTAATTATTATATCTACATTTAAAGCTAATCCTCTATCACTTGAATAGGATTCAATATGGCAACGTTGCAAAGTAATTGACCGCTTATGTCAAAAAAGACAATTGCATGAGTTTACGTTTTGTTGCAGAAAATTAAGTTAAATTGTAAAAATAATGACATTTTAATAATATATAAATTAACACGTTAAGCGTCATAAAGTTATATTGCACGTGTCGTATCTCATTTGGCACTTTGAACATCGCGACACATATGCTATATCTTACTGCTAAGAGTTCTATTTGGCAATATTAACGGTTTGCTCCAGTGGACCGGATTTTCAAATTCTACTGTGGCGGTTAACGTGTTAAAATTGCAAATGAAAGATACTATTCCGTTCCTAATTTCTAAACGCAATTATGCACGTAGAATAAATACAACATAAAAACATCATTTTTAGAGGTGTTTATAGCTAATATTATAGAAAATGTTTGCTCTTTTGTACTGTTTTGTTGAATTTTCCAAGTAAAAGTCAATCAAAAACCAGAGCTGTCCTCGTTTTTGCATTTAATCATATTTTTGACTATATTATTCGCTTTTTCTCCAGTATTTATAATATGTAGTATCGAATTTTGTTATATTGACATCTGCGTAACAATTATTTTTTTTTATTAAGCCTAAAGTAATCAATTCTTCCTTTAATTTTTTGCGACTGGCTCCGTCTAATATATAAGATCGTTTATATTAAAAAATGTTCTCTTTATATTCTACAAAACGAAGGTTAATTTAAACATCAAATCAGTAATAAAACGTTTAATATATCTGTAAAATAGATTTAAAACAAAGATTAAAATAATAACTAATATAAATAAAAATTAAGTATGCAATAACAAGTACTGGTTTATATACATCAATGATTTTATATTCCACATTGTACCATCCAACTATAACAACCCAAAAAATGAATTTTATCGCGATACGATGTTTTATTTTAGAAGATTTGAGAAGTGTGTATTTTTATAAACCATTTAAACTATCCAACAAATACATCTTTTTCAACATTTACATTTTTTGGAAACAAAGAAAACAAAAGGAAGAATAAAAATACAACAGAAAACAATTAAAATAGTTTGGACATTTTTAGTACGGATGGGGAAGAAAAGTAAAGTAAAAAATGGGAAGTGGAACGTTTGGGCAAAAATAAAGAAAATGGAACAGCACAGTAGAAAAGGATAAAAAGAAAAACAATAAATATTAATAAATAAAATATCTGTATACTAAGATTCGCATTCATGATGTTTTTTTAATAGTTACCTACATGTCAATTCTTAAGAAAAGAAACGTCAATATAGAGAAAAGTAGACAGTTAATGTGATTAGTAAAATTCAATAATTTAAATGATCTTTACTAAAAAAATCTACGTCAAGATAATACTTCAGCTGTCATATGTCATATATACCGTTTAGTAATGTAAATAAAGAAATAATTATCCTTCTGGTAATCTTGTTTAATTTTAGTCATCGTCTGTATTAACAGTCCTATATAAATAATCAAATACAATAAAAACATGTAAAGAATATCATTTTACCAAAAATACATTTAAATGACAGTTAATGAAATATCTCCCAATTTTATTGGACATTCATTATTAATGACGGTTCCATCTTTAAGGTTTTACATGTAGGTAAATTTAAAGATGTATAGGGGTATTAAAGTCGAACTGATTATGTATGTATATAAGTCAAAATGAGACATATACAATGTGTTTTGTTGTAATATCTTGCCATCATTTCACGATGTGATGTAGAGACAAGATTCTGTTTGTAGACAAGGAAATGCTAATACTAGATTAAGTCAAGAGTGTAATAACGCTAGATAGGGGAAATATTATACATCAGAATAGATAGATTTTAGGTTCTAATACTAAATAGAAAGAACTGAGAACCCAGTAACAACCAACACCAAAATAATACTCCTAACGAATTAAACTCTAAAAGCAGAACTTGTGCCGTGGCGCTCAGGGACGCCTTATATATATTATTGATGCGGGCAAATCGATTATTAATCGATAATCGATTATTTTTTATTAATCGATTATTTTCGATTAATTGGAAAATCGAAATTTGAATTTTATCATTCGAATAATCGACATATAGATTTACAAACAGATACAGAACCAAATCAAACATATGAAACAAGAGTAATAGGAATCCAAACCGAACCAGAACTACCCAAAAAAGAATACGAAAAATTCATAAGGGATGAGGAAAAAACAAAGGAAATAAGAGAGAAACTGGATGCGGCAACGGCAGTCGACGAAATTAAAAACCTTTTTAACATGGAATGGCCTGAAAAGGCCTTCCGAAGCACCCAAATTATAGGAGGTAATCCACTAACAGTAGACGTAGAAAGTTTTGGCATTTATGACGAAACCGAGAAATTGGAAAAAGGAACAGAGAACAGATTTCAAGAAAGATTCCCCGAACTGGAAAACGTAGAGGCCGAAGAAGCACAATCAAATAGAGAAGTAGGGGTACTGAAAATGATCTCACAAAGGATAGATAAAATAATCGATTAATAGATAATAATGAATTAATCGAAAATAATCGATTAATCGAAAATAATTGGATATCAATTTTTTAAAATAAAACTTTATTATTTTCGATTTATTGATTAATCGATTTATCTTGATTAATCAATTATTTTAAATTATCGATTAATCGAAAAAAATGGTCTAGTCGACTAATCTATTGATAATATCGATTTATTGAAATTATCGGTCATACGAAATAATCGATTTATCAAAATTATTAATAGAAAATAAACGATGAATCGATTATTTGATGAATCGATTATTTGAAATAATAGAATATGCGAAATTAATTAGTTAAAATAAATTATTTGAAATAATCGATTAATCGAAAATAATCGATAAATTAATAATTTTTAGACGAATATTCGATTATTTAATTAACTTATTGTGAATAATCGATTATTCGAAAGAATCGATTTATCTAAATTATCGATTAGTCCAAATAATCGATAAAGCGAAAATAATCAAAAATAATCGATTAATCGAAAATAATCGATTAATTGAAAATAATTGAATATTTGAAAATAATCGGTTATTCGAAATAATGGATTTATCGAAATTATCGATTATTCGAAAATATCGATTAGTCCAAATAGTCAATAGAGCGAAAATTAAAAATAATCGATAAATTGAAAATAATCGATTAAAGAAATAATTGATTAGTCTATAATTTTTTAATGAATAATTAATTAATTAATTGATTTATCGAAATTATAGATTATTCAAAAATCGGTTTTTTGAAATTATCGATTAGTCCAAACAATCGATAAAACGAAAATCAAAAATAATCGATAAATTGAAAATAATCGATTAAGATAAAATAATTGATTAGTCTAAATTTTTTTAATGAATAATCGATTAATTAATTAATTGATTTCGAATAATCGATTTATCGAAATAATCGATTTATCAAAATTATTAATAGAAAATAAACGATGAATCGATTATTTGATGAATCGATTATTTGAAATAATAGAATATGCGAAATGAATTAGTTAAAATAAATTATTTGAAATAATCGATTAATCGAAAATAATCGATAAATTAATAATTTTTAGACGAATATTCGATTATTTAATTAACTTATTGTGAATAATCGATTATTCGAAAGAATCGATTTATCTAAATTATCGATTAGTCCAAATAATCGATAAAGCGAAAATAATCAAAAATAATCGATTAATCGAAAATAATCGATTAATTGAAAATAATTGAATATTTGAAAATAATCGGTTATTCGAAATAATGGATTTATCGAAATTATCGATTATTCGAAAATATCGATTAGTCCAAATAGTCAATAGAGCGAAAATTAAAAATAATCGATTAAGATAAAATAATTGATTATTCTATAATTTTTTAATGAATAATCGATAATTTAATTAATTGATTTCGAATAATCGATTAGAATAATCGATAAAGCGAAAATAAAAAATAATAGATAAATTGAAAATTATCGATTAAGATAAAATAATTGATTAGTCTAAATTTTTTTAATGAATAATCGATTAATTAATTAATTGATTTCGAATAATCGATTTATCGAAATAATCGGTTTATCGAAATTATCGAGTAGTCCAAATAATCGATAAAACGAAAATAAAAAATAATCGACAAATTGAAAATAATCGATTAATCGACCACTTTCCTTAAAAGCCAATTAGCAAAAAACCGAAAACCCATTTTCTGCTTTAATTTCAAGTTTAGGGATAGTTTCATTCCTCCACTCTCATCCATAAATGCTTCTACAGTCGAAACTTTCAAGGTACATCCCCTCATCAATTTCCTCCATAAACAAACAAAAATAAACCATATTGTTCAGGCATTGTTTATTTATTCCAGCACTAAAGAGGTTTTTATTGTTTTTTTTTTTATTTCTAAGGGTGTTCCAACACTAAAATATTTAAAATTACGTTCATAAAAATGACTCTCCTTTAAAACGTTATTAATTTTCAAAACCTTCAAGAAAACCATCCCTTCAACTCATTAATATACAGGGATGTAGGAGCTAGAAAAATATTTGAATTGATCTTATAAAATAATCAAACACAAAAAGAATAATTCATTCATGTTCGATTACAATATGAACTTAAAAAGATCTTCCAGTTCCAAAATAGCTGCTCAATGATGTTCTAGCAACATCTGCACCAGACCTTCAAATAAAAATAACTTCTCATTTCTATTCAAATAAATTTTTGATTCGAAAACAAATTAAAAAATAATTATCTGAATATTATCAAGATATGATAGAGAGTAGCGATAAATTATTAGCTGGCTAATCATTTAGATAATCATCATAATGATATATTTATAATATCATATTATACACTTTTTAAAACCATTTAAACCGTTATAAACGGTTTCTTCGTCGGAAAAAAGTACAGTTCGTGTGTCAAAAACCTTCCCCTTAACTCGGTCCTCCAAGTTTTCCCCCGCGTAAGATAGAAGAGGAGATATTTCCAATTCAACACACGATACGATTCCTCCTGCTTGTTTAACATAGTGTTTGTGCAGCTCGAACAAATCCCTTCGGCAAGTCGAAGGGCAGTCTTTATGAACGTTTTCACAATTCTTAAGTGGGCTAAATTCAGCGTTTCTAGGCACTTCCCAGGTCACAAAGTTTTCAGAAAACTCGAATACGTCGAATATAAACTTTTCGATCTTAACACCATTTGGTATTGACGGTTGGATTTTTTTACCATTTTCGTCGATATAGGGAATTTTTTTCTTGGCTACGTGAGGCTTGAGTTCTTTCTCGTAAAGATTTGCAGCCTTTTCCAGAAAGTCAGTGGTGAAGAAATGATTGCAAATGCTTCCAGCGCGAAAGACGAGATTTCCATCCTCGTCTCGAAGACTAGCAGTTTTATCGGTTATTTCACTGTATTCGACGACTTGAATTTTTCCGTCGACTTCACAAACTACTCCTAAAGCTTCGTTGGGTGTTTCTTTAGGTATGACTTTGGCTCCGCAGTCTGCTCCTTTCTTTACACAATAACTAAAAAATAAATAAGTTTAATTAAGTAAATATTTCATGTATACCAAAAATTGGTTATAATTTGTTGATTTTGTTATTTTGTACACGTGGTAGACAATTAGAGGTAGATAAAGGTGCTGGGTGTCAGTTTTAAAGTGATAAAATTATAATAATATTAAATGTGGAAGGTTGGTTTGACGGAAGTGGAAGAAATTGGAAAAGAGGATATGGATGAGCAAAATTTAAATAATATAGTCTATGAAGAAAAGAACAGGAACATAAGATGATAATGGAAGAGAGATAAAATTGCATTTCAGAAAACAATACTGAGAGATGATCCAATAATGATAATGCTGGTAGAAATGAAGACAGACAGACAGACATACACACAGACAGATAGATAGACAGACAGACAGACAGACAGACAGACAGACAGACAGACAGACAGACAGACAGACAGACAGATAGACAGACAGACAGACAGACAGACAGACAGACAGACAGACAGACAGACAGACAGACAGACAGACAGATAGACAGACAGATAGACAGACAGACAGACAGACAGACAGACAGACAGACAGACAGACAGACAGACAGACAGACAGACAGACAGACAGACAGACAGACAGACAGACAGACAGACAGACAGACAGACAGACAGACAGACAGACAGACAGACAGACAGACAGACAGACAGACAGACAGACAGACAGACAGACAGACAGACAGACAGACAGACAGACAGACAGACAGACAGACAGACAGACAGACAGACAGACAGACAGACAGAAAGATAAGGAAGAAACTATTTTCCAAGGCTACTGACAAGAAAACGATATAAGCGACTAAATTTAACTCCAGCACAAAAACCATATTGTTTTTCAGTTATGATGCCGAAGCAGTCATAAGAAAGGTAATCAGTAGAGAGCAGAATATATGCAAAATGCATATATATGCATTTTTTGCATATTTTACCAAAGTTCAGAAAATATTGCATATTTTTCCAAAATTCAGAAAATATTGCATATTTTACCAAAGTTCAGAAAATTTAAGAAAATATTGCATATTTTCGAAAAAAAAAAAAAGTATTACTATACTGTGCAAATCAAAAACTGTTTTAACAGATTATACAGATATATTTGAAATAAAGACCTTTTAAATTCTTGTATTTGTTTTTAAGTGTCACTTCTTGTTAATTAGTTCTTGGAGGGTGGCATGCACTGGGTTTTTACCTTCTTAAGAGATTAAGCCCAATAAGGTAATTGTTAATAAATGGTATTTACACAGATAAATTATTACCTACAATGCAATAAAACGGTTTATATAAAATTCTCAGTAATTTCTTGTAACCAATCTACCCTAACATCGGAATATTTTGAATGTTTTTCATTCAGTTTAATGAGATAGTATCCTCGTTATTTGCCTAGTGAAAAGTCTTGTAATAATTTGTTGTTTTAAAAGTGTCCTAAAATGTCGAGAATTTCTTCGTGGATTATTAACTTTCCAGAGTTGGAAATCAATGGGGATAAAGTTTTTTGTAAAGCTTGTGCCAAAATAGTGGTTTGCGAAAAAAAGTTCAAAGTGGTTCAACACGTGAAAACATCATTGCATAAAGCCAAATTGCAAAAAATGAAATCACAACCGGTTCAACAATGCGTTGTGAGGTCATTTCAAAATGCCGACAAAACAAAAAGTGACAAGGAGGTATTTAATCAGGACTTGTGCAAAGCTCTTGTTGCGGCAAATATTCCATTAAAGAAGTTACAAAACCTACATCTAAGAGAATTTTTACCAAAATATTGCAATCAAACCATTCCTGACGAATCTACACTCAGAAAAAAAAATGTACATGCTATATATATATAAATGTAATAGAAGAAATTAAAGTTTTACTGGATGATAGCAATTTTTACATCATTGTAGATGAAAGCACAGATGCTTGTGGAAGATATATGGTACATCTTATGATTGGAGCCTTAAAAGAAAATGGTACATCATATTTAATTGCATCAAAACAGTTAGAAAAAACTAACAATACAACAACTGTTACCCGATTTATTCAACAATCTCTAGCAGAATTTTTTTTACCAAATCAAATTCCCTCAGAGAAGTTCTTAGTGTTTTTGTCTGACGCAGCACCATATATGATAAATAAATAAAAATATTTTATCCAAATATGGTCCACGTTACTTGTCTTCTGCATGAAATAAACTTAGTTGCAGAAACTGTGAGAACAGAATATTCCTTGGTCAAGCTAATTTCGAATATGAAAAAAATATTTTTAAAAGCCCCTTTAAGAGTGCAGTTGTATAAAGAGAGAATGGAAGGGGTATGTTTGCCCCCGGAACCCGTAATTACGCGATGGGGGACATGGATTGAAGCAGATATATTCTATGCAGAAAATTTTGAAGCAATTAAGGATTTAATTTTGGATATAGAAGACAATTCACAATGTGTAGTGCAAAGTAAAGAATTGTTAAAAAATCCACTTGTGCCTAAGCAACTTGTGTTTATAAAGGTTAATTTTAGTTTTTTACCTGATGTAATAACTTCATTGGAAAAGAAAAATTTAAGTTTAATCGAATCAACAAATTTTATTGCAACAATTTCCGATAAATGTAACAATGTTCCTGGTGACATAGGCCTTAAGATTAGAAAAAAATTAAATAAAACTTTATTAAAGAATGAAGGGTTCAATGAAATAAGGGAAGTGAAAAACATTTTTGAGGGAAAATTTTCCAAAGAAGTTTTACGTTGGCCCTGTACATTACTTCCAAAATTACGGTATTGTCCTATTACTTCGGTAGATGTTGAAAGGACCTTTTCCATATCAAAACATATTTTTACAGACAGAAGACAAACATTTTTAATAGAAAATTTCGAAAAATATTTAATTATAAATTCCTATTATAATATTACTATTTAATATATTTATACTATTCTATACTTAACTTCTACTAGTTTTTGTGTTTCGTTTGTTTTAAATAAATTTTTTTTTTTTTTTCGTGTAATGGCTTTGATAGCGTACCAAATTAGGAACAGCAATGTTAATTAGAACCCAACAGTGAATGGTCAAGTGGAAATATTCGCTAGGCATCAGAATTAATTTTTAAATAAATTAATTAATTTAAAAAATCGCGTCCCGGCTGGAATTTGAACCCGGGACCCCTAAGTCCACAGGCCAACGCACTAACCACTGAGCTAAGTACCCACCCCCTACTTTTTTTAGGTATTTTTAACAAATATGCATTTGCACATTTAGGCATAATTGGACAAAATAACTGCATATTTTTGGTAAAAACGATGCATATATATGCGCATATTTTGTTATATTTTGATGCATATATTCCGCCCTCTAGTAATCAATTATAACGTTTTCAAACAACTTAGGTATTGTGCTGAGAATTGAGATGGGTAGATATTTTTTGATGACAGATTTGCTACCCGATTTGTATATTAGAATGACAAAAAAAGTTTAAAAAATCGGGAAACTCTCCTGTGTCGATTAATTTATTGAAAATATGAAATAGAAGGCCAGACAGCAAATATTTTTTTTCCTGCATTTGTAAATTTTGCTTCCACAGTCTAGAATCGAATATTATTGTTAAAATATTGTACATCTATGAAAATTATCGGTGTATAGTATTTTTTTTGCATTTGCACTTGCATGATGTAAGTTCTGTTATGTCTGGTGGTAGGTCGGGCAGTCTTAAAAGTGGGTATCAGACTTCCATCTTGATCTACTTTCCATCCATACTCTTCAACATTAAGAAGTTGAATCTGGTTTTAAAGAGCTTAGCCAAATATTTAGCTGGTAAGAACATCTTAAACAATGTAGTCTTAGAGCGTCTTCAGTCGGTGGCAATTTAGCGATGGTTTTTGAAGAGACTATTATTCCCCTCAAAATGTTAATGGAAGTAACATTGGCAGTTTTTGAATAAATTTTTATAAACATTTTTTCAAGATTAGCGAATATGTTTTTGAACAGTGCCAAATCCATCCAAAAAGTAATGGTGTTCAAGGTAGGTTTTCCAACAGGTTCTTTTCGCAATGCCAGACAATTGGCTGGTTGTATGACAACCGGTCAAAGAATGAAAAGCAGGAAATTTTTTTAGAAGGTATTCATCCAAAAATAAATAATGTACTGCTAGAAATCGTTTTGAGTCTCCTCGACCTGTTCTGAACCATATATCTTTAGTCAAAAACTTCTTAAAATAAATTGATAAGACTAGAACATTTGTATCGTAGCAATAAATAATGCAGCGTGAATGCCCCGAATTTTTGGCTGACAATATGTGCAATAAGATACGAGTATCAGCGTCTTCGCGATTTGAATTTAAGAAATCGTCTTTTGATGGTTCAAAATTCTTCCCATATTTATTGATATTCGCGAATCCACCACTAGTTACAAATTGAATATGCTTTTACTGAATGGAGTTTTGAAGAAGTTGCTCTGACAGAAAATTTGTTAAACATCGAATGAATAAACAAGTTCCATTATTGCGGAAGTGGAGTATTGGATCGGTCAATTTCTACATCAGTTTATTTCTGGGATCCTCTCTTTTGACGTGTATTTTTGATAGAATGTTCTTTATAATGATCAAATACCACATCTATCCATTGAGCATTAAATTTATTTCTAAAAATAATGTTTACAAATATATTAGCATACTCTTTAAATGATATGCAACTTTTGGGCTTTCCTATTTTGATATCATTTTTGTCTTTGCTTTTTACAACAACAAATCCGTAATTAAAATTTTAAACGAAAACTTTAACTTACCCAAATATATTCAGCTGCAACAGGTTGAATATAGATATAATAAAGACGCAAAAATGTCTATATTTCTTCCCAAATTATTAGGTAATTTAATATATAACACATACACTTATTAATTCTTTAGTAAAAACAGATAATCATTGCCCAATGGAACATAACGAGAAGTTTTATAATAAAAAAATGAAAAAATCCTACCATATCAATAATGTGATACATCAGCCAGCACATAGAGAGAAACAGAGCTATGCTACGTTTAAAGGCGAAGAGAAAGATACACTGAGAGTCGATGAAATTGGCGGTGAGAATTAATTACAGCGTAAACCTATGACACCTCTCATCGTTTATTGTTATATCTTTGTTAATTCAAAAGCAAAAAATATGGTATTTACTCTGTTACCTTGTCAACACATAAGCAAAAATTTTATAAAGAATTTTTTTTTCAATTAGGCCTTCGTTTTTTGTCAAATGAGTGGTATATCTAAAAAAGACGATTTTTAACCAAATTTTTGAAGGGCTGAAACCGAGATATTTACGTTAATATTTTTTTTGGCTTGTAAGGGCTAATGCAAATGATATTTTTAAATGTAAGGGCTAATGCAAATGATTTTTTTAAAATAAGTATAAACAATTACTCCCTACAAAGATTTTATTGTGCATTGGACCAAAAAATGAGTATTTTTTTCTCTATTCGGTGGTAGGTATCAATATCTGGATTTTTGATGATAGTGCCCTTTTGCATAGTCTAATTTTGTATTACCTCCGGAATAAGGGTTACCTTTTCATGACCTTTCATCTCTGAAAAATTCAGTTTATGACAAAAGAGTGAGAGGTAAATCGTTTTCTAGAGCGAATATTTTAATACATACACTATAGTGGCCAAGTCCGGGACTTGACTGGTCTAGGCACATTGACACTTTGGCAAAAGCCATCAAACAAGTAAAACAAAAACGCTTGGGCATAGATTGAAAAACAAAAAAAAGCATTAAATATTTTTTCCTTGAAATATTTTTATCTCTCCTCAGCATTTTGTCAAAATGGACTTGGCTGGTTTATCCATTAGACCCCTCATATGTATATATATGTATGTATAAACATTGATTAATCTATGCTGGAGATTAATGTTTTTAAATGAATAAGTACCACAGTAGAACTTGATATGTAAGTACTTATGGTGATTATGAAGTTGAAATCAGTAGATATTTAATTTAATATCAGGTGCGGATACAAGGGGATGTAAAAGGGTAATTATCCTTCGAACTATTCGAAGAAATATTAAAATTTATTAAATTAAACCTCGAGAAAGCAAATAAACTAAATGGCGGCGATAAATAAAATTATTTACCTTCCCAAGATAACTTCCCAGATCCGCGCATGTTTAATATAAACATTAAAATATGCAATATCAACATTTTAAAATGTAATAAATATACATAATTCTTATATAAGTATGAAACAATTTTATTTATTTCTTTTATCTATAAATTAGCTTTAATCAGTAATAAAATGTTTTCATTAAATAATTTATAAATCTGTTTTCACTTGAAATATAAAATATTAAATCTATAATGAATTGAGGATTTTCCAAAGTGAATAATTTTTGTTTTTTAATATTAACATTCATCAATTATTATGATTAGAGCAGTAGGTATAATTATTTACAAAATATCTGTTAATAGAAGTACTACGTACATATACATACATGAAATTGCAGTTGGAATTCTTTATTTTAGAATAAATAAGTAAACAAGTATTTAAAATGACATTTTTTAAATGATAAGCTCCAAATATATTATGGATAATTATGTGAAATTCGTTAGTTACAAAAATGTTAATGAATAATGATAAATATCAACAAAAAAATGGTAATAGAAATTAAATGACTTGGAATTAGCTTTTGCAACTAGGTAGGTACATACATGGAAAAAAACAACTGCAGCATTCTATAACATTCTAAAACAACACCATATTTTTAGAATCTTCAAATACAAATTTTTTCAAATAAAAAAATAGATATTTTTAAAAAATACAAAATGCTTTGCTTGTTTCGAACGAAGCCAGCAGAGCACCTCGCTTTTTTAGAGCCTTTTTAAAGCCTTTTTCTACAAACAACCACACTCTATTTTTAGACTCTTGAAATATTATAAAACTTTATTAAAAAATTGCTATTTTTAAATAATACAAGGTACATTTTTAGGCTATTTTTCGAGAAAAACAAAATAGTATTTTTTAAAAAATACAGTCTTTAAAAGCTTTTATAATATTTCAAAAGCCTAAAAATAGCCTAAAAATGTGGCGAGATTGTTTTTTGTTTTAAAAAAGCGAGGTGCTTTGCTCTTCGTTCGAATGTTATTTTTTAAAAAATACAATTTTTTTTTCGAAAACTTATATTTTAATAATCGAATTAAATTACCGGTTTTGAGCCTACATTAAATTGTAATTAGATGAAACAAAATGGATTCTATGTATTTTGAGGTAATCTTTTCTAAAAAAGGCAAAACAAAATGTAGCAGTTTTTCGAAAGTGCCGAAATTTTGGATTTTGTCAATTTCAAAACGCAGTTTTCGACATTTGAAAGCTTAGAAAAAATTCTAATTTTTATGTCTCATGAGAAATTTTGATCGGATGCTCCGTTCTCGCGGTATGGACGATTGAAATTTGTTTAGTATTTTGAGGCGGCGAAGGTTGAAAAATTGAATTTGTTAAATGTTCAAACACTAAATTCTTCATAACTTTGGTAAAAATTAAGATATTTGAAGAAACAAAAATTCGTTTTGAACTTAAGGGATGTGACTATTGATTCCCAGAAGGGGGCAAGAGAAATCCCAAAATTGGGCATATGGCGGAAGGGCAAAGTGTACCGCAAGCTTAATTTTTTTAATGCCAGTTACAGAGCTTACTCTTAAATATGAAATCTTATACGTGTGTGAATTTGACCGAAATCGGATTATAATTGGCCAAGATATCAAACAATTTAACAAATTTTTTTCCCTAAAAAAAAATAATTTTTTTTTCGAAAGTTTGAAGTGGCACAAAAATGCCAAAAATGCACCCAATGACTTAAAACTTTTTTTTTTTGAATACTCTATTATGTCTAGAATACGATTACATTACGGAAAATTCTGCAAAAATATTTTATCTATATTTTTGACCACTGTTCATTGAGTGACGACCAAAAAACACGGTTTTTGAGAAATATTAATTTCTCAATAAATTCCACGGTAACCTACTTATATATTTTATTGTAAAAAACAAAACCTAAATATTTCAAAAACCTTATTTTTAGTTTTTTCTACTCCATCTAATCAATAAATAATAGTATACTTAATTATAATTCGAAAATTGTTGTTGAAGTCTTACTTTCTCGTAAGACACTGTACAAATACTGACATTTTTAAAATTCTTTTTTCTCAAAAATTTGCACGGTAAGGTATAGTTAAAAGTTCACTATTAGATAAATAAGGACTTCAACTATTAGAAAAAAATTAATTTTAGTCATAATCTAATATTTTTATTTAACATTGGTGGCGAAAGGACCTCCTTAATACATGGATTTTTTTTAAATAGTTTTTTCTGTTTCTTGCATAAATTGTTCGTTTTATTTTTTATTTAAAAAAAAAAAAAATGTTCTTTTTTATTTCCTTTATAATTCATTAAATATAATTAAAATAAAATTCTAATGTTTGTCAGCACATACAGGTGTTTTCACCTAGGTGCTTGGTATTATATAATTGGTTTCCATTATTGTACTTTATTGTAACTTATAACTAACTATACCTAAGTCTTTTACCTCTGTATGTCGTTCTATTACTTCTCCATTTATAAGAATCAAAAATAACAGGATTTTTCAATCTACTTATTGTCATACTGCTACATTTTTTGTATTGAAATTTAATTTATTTTTATAACACCATTCATTTATGTTGTCTATATCTTTTTGTAAACTCACATAATACCTAACAGTCTGTATTTTTTTTTTTTAATTTTAAGATCATCGGCAACTAGAAGACAGTCTGTAAACCTAAGTATAGATGGTAAATCATTGATAAAAATTTAAAAAAGGAGTGGTCCCAAATTGGAGCCCTGTGGCACTCCACTACATGCTCTAAATTTTCCCGATGTGTTCCCATTATGCTTAACAATAGATGATTTCAACGGAAGACATCTTGAAGTTGCAAGGTTATTGGAAGGTCTTTGTGCCATCTATAAGTTTACATAACAACTAATAAAATAAAAAAGAAAACTGTAAATTATTATTTTGGCAATCTGTTCAAAGTTACGGCGGCGTCAACATAAATTTCTTCTTTTTTTCCTCCCTTCTTTAGTTGTATGGGCTCAGTTTTCACTCTCACAATCGCCAAGTTCTGGAATCTAGGGTCCGTATTTATAAATAGAACTTACCTGAGTCGGACTTGGGTAAGTCGTTCTTGAACTAAAATCGAAGTTCGGTTATATCGCGTGAATTTAGAGATGGGTAGTAACAAATCCGTAAATGTACATAACAGCTACAGATTTGCTAATATCCATCTCTAAATTCCAGTTTAACACCAAACCACCTAGAACTTTAGAGACGTTGTAACCGAACTTCGATTTTAGTTCAAGGACGACTTACCCAAGTCCGACTCAGGTAAGTTCTGTTTATAAATACGGACCTAATTATAAGTACCTTTATTTTTGACAAACCTTGTATACGACTGATAAAATTTGATATCTAATGGTTTTATTTTAGGTTTAAGACCACATACACATACAACTATGAAGAAGACAAAGAAAGAAAAAATTAATACCGACGCCGTAACCTTAAACAGATTGCCAAAATAATAATTTACAGTTTTCTTTTTTATTGTATTAGTTGTTATGTAAACTTATAGATGGCGCAAAGATCTTCCAATGACCTTGCAACTTCAAGATGTCTTCCGTTGAAATCATCTATTGAATATCTATTTTCTAGGTAGCTCTTAAATAGTGTAAGAGTACTATTTGTCAAACCAAATTTACTCAGTTTTAAAAGCAGGACATCATGATTTACCTTATCAAATGTCAAAGTCTGTGAATATTACATCAAGTTGGATTTTGTTTTCAAGTGCTTTATAAGCTGTAGTTACCAAACCAAACAAATTTGTACTGGCACATTTTTTTGAAACAAAACCATGCTGCTGGGATACCAGACTGCTCTCAACATGTTGATATAATCTTGCATGCAGTGTTCATATAATTTAACAGGGGATGATAAAAGTGATATAGGCCTAAAGTTTTTGATTTTAATTTTATTTCCAGATGCAAATCTCTAAGTAAGAATGCCTTAAAATCGTTAGGTATATTAAAATTTTTAATTTTTATCTTTAATTTTAACTTTTATAGAAAATTATGTTTTACATTGTTATATTTATATTTTCTTTAAAGTGTCTTTTCTGTTATTTTGGGATTGTGTCTATATTTAAGTTGTCTATTTTAAATTGTCTGTTTTAATTGTGATTATATCTGCTAACTAGCTATATCAATTAATATTAATATGTAATTTATAATATTTTTTTCTTTATGTATTGGAAATCCATAAATAAATAAATAAAAAGGGCCCTATAATATTTAAAAATGTTTTTAGACAAGTTTTACAATATTTCCAAAAAAACTATAAATAACCAAGATGCTCTTGATGGATTATTTTGAAGCTAGCAAAGCACCCTGTATTTTTAAAAAATACAATTTGTTTTGAAAAGTCTTATATTTCAAGAGCCTGAAAATGTGGCACAAGTAGTTGTTTACAGAAAAAAAAATTAATAAACTGATGTTCTCTGCTGACTTTGTTTCAACAATATCTTTTTTTCTCGAAAAGTTTTATACTATTTTAATAATCTAAAATTAGCCTAAAAATATTGTATTTTAGAAAATGTGGCATAAATTTCAACTCAAAATTTCCTAGGTTCTCTACTGCCTTCTTTGGCATCCAGACAAACCTTTAAAAAAACCAAGCATTTCAGGTAAAAGCTATAATTACTTTCACTTTAGGTAAGTACTAGCTTTAATTTTTATTTTGTACCTGTTTCAAAGAAGAAAAATCATCAGTAATTTTTGAATTCTGGCCAAGAATTTTGACATTTCAGCCACTGTGTGTAAGGGGTAATAAACTGATAGGGATTCGATAAGTCTAGAATTTAGATCTGCAGTACCTACTTAGTACACCTAATAAATGTTTTTATTTTTATTTAATTAAGTGCTTAGTCAACATCAATTATAGATAAACATTTTTCAAGGATTGTAAATGAGCATTAAAGTAAAGATAAGGATGGATTTAAGGATTAAGTATTGTTATCTAAATATTTTGCAATGGATTAAAATGTTTTTAAAAATTTAAACATACTCACCCTATAAAACTTGGATCAGCAACTTTCACCAGTATATTATCCACACTATGGACATGAACATACTTTATTTCTCTTTTCCTCATAAATTCTAAAATTTTATTTTTCCTTAAAGCTTTATAAATTCCTCCATTACCGTCTGGTGCCAAGGCCACTGAGTGTTTTTCATCTAAGATAATTTTTCCATCGAAACTAAAACATGGCAATAAACCTTGTTGGAAAAGAACTACATCTTCTTTATTAAGACCAAAATATGAATGCTTTTCTAAATAATGCTCTGTGGATTCGTGAGTGGCCTGACTTGTCATTATAAACCAACATATCTTTCCCACTTTTCCGAATTTTTCTTCCGCTACTTTTTGTATACGCTTTATCCTTTCAGCCTGTATTTGAAAAAGGGTTTTTCCAGAAGGTAAATCAATAGGAAACATACCTTTCGGGTAGGTCACTCCTAGCCTGGAACCCTGTCCTCCAGCTAGTAAAATTACACCAACACGCCCTTTTGATATTTGTTTTAACCCTTCTACATAATATTTGTCTAAAACAGCGGCATCTATTTCTAATTCGGCTTCAAATTTGTGCGGTGGTACTGGTTTCAGGTGATCGTCCAATTTTTGAATTCCTTCAAAAATATAACTTTGGGCCCTGTTGAATACGTGGTTGGCTTCTTTAAAATTTATTGTTTCTAGTTGGCATAAAAACGATTCTTGTTCGTCCTCTGATAAATCTTTCCAAAAGTTCAGCAAATGTTGCTGATTGTTTGAAAATAAAATTTCATCCATACTGTTCACTGACATCTCAAAAGGTGTATTTGTATTTGTTCTAACCTCGAAATTTCGCTACATACCTATTTCGTTTATCTATTATGTCGACGTGTTCACGAATAGGGTTCTTTGCAACCTACGCAATCGCTTATCACTATTAAATTCACCGAAATATAAGTCTGTAGGAAATGTTGGAACATCCTTTTTATATCAGAATATTACATTTAAATCAAGATATAAACATTGCCGGTCAAATGTCAAAACTAGGTCACTTCGGTCACTTGTCACTTGCTTTGCTCATACAAAACACAAAACACCACAAAAGTCACAAAACATATATGTCTCCGTTATTAAAGACGTTACATGGTTGCCAGACCTCATTAAACAAATAATTTCTCCTGAAAGTGATCGATTTATAACAAATTTCAATATTAAATAGGCAGGTACAGTGTATTAGAAATTCCATTCAGGTAACCAAAATTAAAAGTGGAACATTTTTCGATTGGCCTTAGTCTTAATATTTAAATTCGTCTAAATACGAAACGATTGTTATTTTTCACATCTGGTTGTCACAAACGCTGTTCAGATATACAGGGTGTTTCATAATATATGCGCAGGACTTCAGGACGTAAAATTAAATTTGTAAAATTAAAAAAAAATCAATACAAACATTGGTTTTTTACTTAAAATAACAAAGTAAGACAAATTTATCTAAAAATAAGTGCAGCGATTTAAACTTGAGAATATTTTTTAATTTTTATATAATTTCCTTTAATAATAGTTAATCAAGTAGATCAATATCTTTTTTATTCAATATGTTGTACAAAAGTAAAATCTTTTTACATAAAAATAAAATTTATCCTCTTCTAATAAATGGTCATATATTTATGTTACATTATAGCATAAATAAAAATAGTTCTAAGCCACATATATGATTACAATAAATGAATATTTATCACCTTCTCATAAATAATAAACTAACAAAATAAAAATATAGGTACATATCTACCTATACAAAAAAAGTTAAAAGGCTTGTTTTAAAAAGACAATATTTCTCTTCATCTATAGGTAAGAAATCAGTAAAATATGTACCTAGTCATTGTTGCAGTCGTCTATTATTATTTACTGATCTAGCTTTAGCATCGTACAATTGCCATCTTGGTAAAAAATCTTGTGAGCCTTTAAAACTTACCTTACATAAATGTACAATCGTTCACCATTTAAGCTTTTAGTGAACCTTTGCAATATTGGTACCTTATTATACTATTTAGCTAATTTTGTCCAATCGTTCAGTGCTTTATAGGAAGGTTCTATTATCGCACATGTGTAATTGCGTTTGTGATATACCTACCTCTAGTTTTGTGATATTGGTAATTGATTTCAAGAACATTTTAATAATAAATTTATATAAATATTTTGTACCTACAATTTCAGCTTATTAACGTAGATGGGATGTTTTTGTACATATTTCTCTCATCAGCAATAAATGAGAATTGATATAATATTCCATAATTAACACAATAAAATGTTTTTAATGTAAAACTGAGTCGAATTTACATATTCCTTTTCTTTGTTTATGCTTGATGTAAAAATAAAAATTCGAATAGTTTCATTAAATTTTGCAATTCCTCAGTTCTGTATAGTAAATAAATAATTTGGAATTTTATACTTTCGAGGAATAGTTCACAGTCAATAAAACTAGGTATTTTAAATGACTATTCACCAATAAAGTGCACAACTTCAAATGATTTTCAAATTTATTTCCATTTATAAAATGAAATCTGGCAACACAGCAAAGAATACCCACCTCATTCATATTGATAGGATGTCTGGTATATACAGCATGTCTCAGGAACCATATGAATGTTGATTTACTTGTGCCGCGTTTGAGAATCCACATCGGATGCATTTTTTACATCTCGAGCGTTTTTTTATCCACATCGGACACATCTGTCCCATTACCTTTACGTATACTGAATCACGTGATCAAAGATTTACTACACTGAGATGCATCCGATTTGGATTCTCAAACGCGGCACTAATACAATGTAAAAAAATACAGTAGGTACAAACTTCAGATAAGTTGTTTTTTAATTTTCTTTTTTTTAGATAGATATTTATCAAGCCAAATACCTACATAATGTTAGTGTTTATGGTAAAGATATTATTTCTTTTAATTTTGGTACAGTAATATGTAATGGAGAATTGAGTATAGCTATAGTTAATTTAATTTAAAAATAATATACGTACCAATAAAAACTTACGTGGTGGATATTTTATAAACGAATAGAAATATTTTAATTCTGTAAATTCCAGTTTGCAGAGCACTAAGATAACTTCAGTTTTGGATACTAATTGAACTTAAATATATCAATATTATGTAGATGGCCCTGTGTTCGAGAATTTTTCTCAACGAGAGGGTCTTTCAAATATGTAACTAGTACATCTTGTAGAAAATGCATTCTTACCTATATTTTTGTACTTTATTGAAAACAATACCACTCTTTTAAAAAATTGTATTTATCTACAAAAACTGAAGCTTATTTAGTGCTTTGTTAATTGGCTTTTATCTACATAATTAAAATATATCTACCTATTCTTTTCCAAAAGATCCAACCTGAGAGTTTCTAAAACATGCAGCTACATTCAAAAATAATCAAAATACTTTTACCTGTAATTTTATTGTCGATATAAACTACCCCACAGTTAACAGGAAATAACTCTTTTCTTCTAGATAACAAATTTACCAAAGTGTCATTAGTAAGACGATCGGATGGACAGCAGTATAAATTAAGACCACTATGGCAAGGAAATATAATTCTTCCCGGACTCGGAGCACATATTGATAATGGCACGCATTCGTTCTGTTCTGTACAGGACGAAGCCTCAGCGGAAATTTCTAAAACTTTAAAATTTATATAGTTTTTATTGAATCTGTCATTGCAGGAAAGTTATAAATGGAAGCAAGGAGCTATTTGTTTTATTGGGACCGTTTCCTAAATTATTACAAATGAGCAATGGTGCCATTTGATTAGGTGAGGAAAACCCGGAAATAAGTATATCCATCACGGATTTCTTCCTAAGTTATTCATAGCCCAGACAGCACCCTAAGAAACCAGCTGACGACATTTGTACTTCATTATTTGGTCATCACTGACGTCAGGATGACTTCCAAAATGACGTTCGAATGACGTTATTATGACCATCTAAGTCACAGACGAATGACGCTATATTACGACGTCAAATCGACGTTATGAATTAACGTCAAAAGTACGTCTTATAAGAAGGTAGTCTAACGATTTAATGACGTCAAATTGATTGATCTATTCTTTTCGTTTCATATTTTTTTTTGTTTTAATTAACATGAAATTTAGAATGATTGGTATTTACATTACCTGGGGGTGCGTGAATTTTTCTAGTTCTAGATATAGATTATTTCATAGCCAACGTTAATAAATCGTTTTTTACTTACTATTAATTTGTAGGACAAAATATGATAATCCAAAAAGCAATATTGCCATTTAAACTAAGATTTTAAGTAACAAAACTACTTTGAAAACTTCACAATTGAACCACTCGTATTTACTAGCCAACGTGTTCTTGACCATATCGATAAGTTATTCAAGAAAATAAAACAAAACAATATTATTTCAAGTCGTCCAGGTCACTCTGAACAAGTTACAATTTTAAAAATATTTATTTTCTTTAATGTTTTGTAGTCTAAGCGGTCTAAATAAAATTTTAAGAATAATAATGAAACATTTTAATTAGGTATATTTTGAAGAAGATATATGTATTTATTGTTCTGAGATCCACTTATTATATGGAATCATCAGTAATTATTCTAATTTTGTATAAGTACTCTTTCATAAGTCAGGAATAATATATTATTACATAACTACTGTGGTGGAAGGTATTTTGTCTTCTACTTGAAACTTTTCAATTTATTTAAAACATCGGGCATTGTTATTGACATAACCGCACATAACCAACATCCTAACCAATATCCTTAACCACTTTTATCACCTTCATCCAAAAATTGTATTTGAACGGTTTTGTCAACTAAAATAAATTTTCATTATTATATGCATAATTTTTTATGTCTTTTATCATGAATTGTTGTTTTTAAATAAAGATACGTTTTTAACTTTAATAGGTAGTAGAAGCCACGTGATTCATCGAAAAGAAGACGTATCTGCATAGCATTAAAAATTGACTACTTCATTAAATCGTCACTAGATGCCGCCCGAGATTGCATCCAACACTTTTTACTGTAAAATTTATCCTACTATAATATCTTCATACAACGCTTCTATGTTCAGTTACTGACATCCAACCATTTGTGAATTGTAATTATTTGCATTTTGTAATTTTACTTTGAGTTTTCTTTTAAGACTTGAATCAAAAAGAAGACGACCCTCTTAATGAAACTGAAGAGCCATTGCTGAATGAAAATATATTTAAAACTTTTTGGCAATGAACTCAATATGGATGAATACTGATGGATTTATTTAGAGAGAGGTATTAGTCTCATGGGACAAGTTTTATGCATGAAGGTACTTTCTAAGTAGGAATTTAACTATATTAAACAAAAATGTATATTTAGGTAATCTAATATACATCAGAGTGTAAAATTTGTTGCTTATCTTCGAATTTTGAGGCGTTTTTTTGGTTTATTTGAATTTGTGTGTATTTAAATTTTATTAATAAATAATTTACTGTATGTAAACAAATGTAGTTTTTAATTTATTAAAAGCATGTTTTTACTTCACAAAATATAATAGTTAACAAGAAGTTACAAAATTGGATGTACCATCACGACTAATTATCAAGGTGAGCAACAGGCAATACAGTGTTTATTTTTAAATGCTACTAAGAAGGTAGGCTAAGTGGTATATTTTAAAATGGTGTAACAAAAAATTTAATAGCTCTAAAAGAAGAAGCCCTTTAATTATAAAAAATCTGAATAAATATGGGGGTTTTAATGGGGGGTTGAAATTAAAAAAAAAATCAAAAATGAAAAGCGATATCGACATGAAATTTTTAGTAAAAATTAAGCTCTATAAGGAGATGAGGCCTATTGATTGTGAAAACAATCTGGTTAAAAATGGGGGTTAAGGGGGTATGTTAAACTGCGTTGATTATCATTTAGAATGCTAGGCATTATATATCTTTATTCTAGTTTGTATCTGTGTAATATTATGTATTGTAATGGGACTGATCTTATAAAATAAACATTTAAACATTTTAGTTCTTATTTTATTTGCCAATAAAAAGTAGGTATTTAAAAAATATATTTTTTATTTGACAAATTGTGAAAATAATTAAACTTATAATAAAAACTGAAAAATGGTAGGTAAAAGTTCATATATTTTTTACACAAAAATCAATGTCAAGCTTTCTACATAACCTGATATATATTTAAAAATAATCTCAAATTATGAAGAAAATTCACTTTACTAACTACTAATGTTTATAGATGGTTTTCAACGTAATAAAAACAGAACAAATATTACACTAACTTTTGTTGCTTTTATTTAAAATCTTAGAATACCAAGATGTAGGCTACCAGTTTAACATTTAAGAAAAATATGTAGTAGTAATTGCATCAAAATGGCTGCGCCCTATCTTGGGCGTGTCGGACGTCTCTCTTGCGCCGTATAGTAATCAAAGTATGTGAGACTTTCTAAGAGCTATGGTCTATTCTTTGTAAAAGATTTCTTATCTCCTTTAGTCTATATCTGTGAAATAGATAACTGACACTAAGCAGCTAGATGTGGGTTGATTTCAATTTAAAAAATTTATAATTTTATTTTGTTTTTAATTCAATAAAAGTGAAATAAATATATTTAGATTTTAATAAGCACCCTTTTATTTTATTATAATTAATAATTATGAGCTGCATCCTCTGAAAATCTGTAGCAACTTATTTTCGTCCTTAGAGACGAAAGTTAGAGTTAAGGGATTTTCTCCCACTATGGTCTATTTTTATGTATGAGAGAGTAATAAAACAGCATTTCTAATACAAAACTTAGTACGGTCATTTTAAATATTTTTACAGAATAATCTAAATATTTCCTAAAATTGTAATAAATGTACCTGAGCTATTACAAGTTTTGGGTCTTTTATTGGTCCTTTATAAACATAAGCTGTATAGAACAATAGTAAAAGGTTTGGACAGGCCAAAAGCCCTGTGTATTAAAGATTACATAGCCGTATCTTAAGATTATTTTCAATAAGTACCTATTTGCCAATTTTGTTTTATTTTAATTCCAAGAATTTCTTACAGTAATCGAATTATAAGTAGATAAATACCTTCCCAACAAATTTCACCGATTATAGGTTTTCCATTTAGTAAGGAGGTCCAAGTTGTGTATTCTTGACAGTTTACTAAATGTCGTTAAGTTGCAACTTGCAAGGTGCAGTGTAAATTCTAGTATGATCATGGACAATTTGGAAGGGCCGCGTAAACGACAAAAAATCGGTCCTTTAACAGTTAATGAAAAAACATTAATATTTAATTGTTTTAAATCATTTACAGACAAACATTTATGTAAAAGTGTTGATGACACAGTGGAATTAGTAGTACGCTTGGTGTTGGGAAATCTATGATTTACAGAGTTGTTAAAGAAGAGAAATGTGGCGAGTTTCAAACAGCACGTAAAGCTCCAGGAAAACCAAAATTTCAATTAGAAAATCTTTTGAAAGAAAGACTTCCAAGGAAAGTGCATGCATTCTTATTTAGAAAAGAATTTCCGACAGTAGACAAAGTTCTTGCCACGGTTCGAGATGATAAGGATTACCCTGAAATGAGTCGAAGCACACTATGGAAACTTTTAAAAGAAATAGGTTTTCTATGGAAAAATCATTCCAGAAAGACTATTTTAATAGAAAGAAGCGATATTGTAGTATGAAGAAGAAATTACCTAAGGACTATAAAAGAAATGAGAGACCAAAAAAGAAATATGTTTTATTTAGATGAAACATGGATCAACGAGGGACATAAACCAAATAAATTTTGGCAAGATGAAACTGTTACAAGTCGAAGACAGGCTTTTTTAAATAATTTATCTACTGGTTTTAATCCACCATCAGGAAAGGGGCGCAGACTAATAATAGTACACATCGGTAGTTCAAACGGTTTTGTTAAAGGTGGTTTATTGACTTTTGAATCTACTCGTACCGGTGACTACCATGAGGACAAGAATGCTGATGTCTTTAAAGAGTGGTTCGAACAAATTATACTTAGATCTTCTTCCTCAGAACTGTATAATAGTAATGGATAATGCAAGTTATCACTCGAGACTTATAGAAAAAATGCCCACAACCAAGTGGTTAAAAAAAGATTTACAGAATTGGCTAAATTCAAAGAATATTAAGTTCCATCCCGGTTTTGTGAGAAAAGAACTGTATCATTTGTGTTCCCTTCATAAAGAGAAATTCAAAAAATATGAAATTGATGAAATTGTAAAAAATTGTGGGATGACGGTGGTTAGATCACCACCATATCATTGTGAAGTAAACCCGATTGAACTGATATAGGCACAGATAAAGGGAGAAGTTTCAAAAAAAAATTATTCTTTTAAAATGAGTGATGTTAAACAGTTGTTTTTGGAGGCTGTAAATAATGTGAAGCCTGAAAACTGGGAAAAGGCAGTAAATCATACGATTAAAGAAGAAGAGAAAATGTGGAAGTTGGACAATATTACTGATGAAATAATCAAGCCATTCATTGTAAATATTGGTTGCGACAGTTCATCTTCTGATTTCGGTTCTGATTTGGATTTGTAGGTAAGAAGTAGTTTTTATATTAAAATTATTATTTATGAACGTAACGTTGTTTAAAAGTCAAAGTTTAAACCCTTATACCTACATAACCCGTTTGACACAATGTTCTTAACATACCTTGTGGAAAAATAAAACATTTTAGAAAAAATTGCACTTTTTTACCTTCAGCTGTTTAGAAGTTATAAGCAGGTTAATTAGGTGAAAATATAAGTGTATACTCGAGGAATAACTTCAAAAAATATTTTAACTGTCTACTAAAAGAAGTGATACGCCTATGGATTACGAACGCTTTATTATTTTAATACTCTCTCATACATAAAAATAGACTATAGTGACGAAAATATGCCTTTTGTACATTTTTTTTAACCTGTATATCGTAGAGTACTTTGAATACCCGAAATCCAGCATCTTCTGAATTGATTTATTACCTAACCTTTAACAGCTATTTAATTTAGTTACCATTACGATTATTTATGACAGAAGTAAAAAAGGGTAAATGAAATGCTTGCAGTAATAAACAGTTATAGGTAACATAATTTGTGTACATTATCACGAACTGCTAAAAAGAATTTCCACAAACGATCGATATTTTCCTTGGCAACGCTTCTTTTGTGTTTATAAACAAGTGCAACAGACGGGGTTAAAGTGCAATGTACAATCACACTTCTTCCGTTTATAATAATTCATTACTAAGAGTGCCCATAAACCCCATAGTTGGTCAACCACTACCACGTTACGAGCAAGACTGTACTTACCACCTAGAGACACAAAATAGAAAAAAATTTACAGAAGAATTAGACGAAATGGCTAGGAAAAAGTATTTAGATAAAGAAACTACAAATTCCTTCGTAGATTTTTTCAACGATATCCCGGAATATCACCAGGTCAACCACCTCTCAAACTCAGAATTTTACCAAGAATTGGAAAAATTAAAACTCAAGAAAAAAGCATTCGAAGATAGTCTTCATAAAGAAATAAAATTCGACCCTAAAAACTCTGAAGTTATTGAAGATTTTAAAAACGAAAAGCTTGGTAGAAATAGAAATAAAGTAAAAACGAAAGCTACGTTGAAACCGTTTTGTGCCACGCCAATCAATAAACCTCTTAACCAAATTTTGACGCCTGATATTGATTCGGAATTTTCAGACAAAGAAGAGATTAGAGATAGGAAGAAGTCTACTTTAAAACCATTAAGTATGAGTGAAATATTTACGTTTTATGGTTAAATATTGAGTTTTTAGATCTAGTAAGTACACAGCTTAGTCTCTCTTTTTAATGAAGAATTGAATGAAGGTAAAATCTGAAACATTGCAAATTTAAGTTTATTCTTACTATCTATTGATATTTAACCTTGTTACACTATAAAAGGTTATGTAACCAACTAATGGATAGAGCATTAAAAAAACAATCAACTTTGAACTTTAAAGTTTCATTGTGGATCGGTTCATCGTCACATTTATAATCAAAATGTTCTTTTAGTTTTCACGGTGTTAGACCTCTTTGTTTGTTGAATTTAGGTTCTATGTCTAAGCTGAATGCTATTTCTTTAGCATCAATCAATAGATCATCAAAACCTTTATCAGAGCGGCAAGCTTTTAAAAATTATTCCAATTATTTAAAAGATTAAAACACTGAGCAACATCAAAGTTCAGTTTGTATAATTTTACTAACAATGCAAATCAACTCAAAATTTTGCAATTTTTTGGCCAACGTTGCAGCCAAATATTTAACGTTATTGTCAAAGTTTCCTTCGCTTATTTTAAACAGAGCATCATAAACATCCCCAAAATGATACCTTAAAGGAGTTATTGCATCTATTCTACTAGACTTTTAAAGTTAAATTTGTTACTTTAGATAAATTTGATTTCAAAATTGACTAGTGTTTAGTGGGAGCTGAAAAAAATACAAACAGTTCTTGAACTAAAGAAAAAAAATTGATTCGATTTTGCGGCATCACTAACGACTCCATTAGGCTATGATTGCAACAAGGAACAAAGAAACCTTGCGGATTCAAATCCATGTTTTTTTTGTAAACCCTTATATTTCCAACGCATATTTGACCCATTGTCGTAACCCTAACCCCACAAATCGTTAATATTGTAACGCAGCACCCTGCGGCTATTATAGGAAACGTACAGATAGAAAAAGAAGTGGAATGTTACTCATAGCCCTACAGTGTGCTGGGGTCGTCATAGCAGAACAAATAAAACAACGTAAATGAAAGTGATGAAGAATCGAATAGCGAAGAAGAAACAGCACCTAACTAAATCAACAAATGGTGTCGCACAGAAAAAGATTTCAAAGAAAGCAGACTCTAGTAGTGAAGACAGTTCTGCAACTAAACCACAGCCAGTTAAACAAGCGCAAAAAAAGAAAGCAGTTCAGATGACTCATCTGAAGAAGAAGTGAAGGCTCCAGTAAAGCCCACTCTTAAACTGCATACAATTAAAGTCCGGAAGAAAGATAGCAGTAGTTCTGAGGAATCGTCAGAAGATGAGGCACCTAAAAAAGCTCTACCTGTTAAACCTATTCAAAAACTGAACGTCTGAAAAACAAAAGCTCTGATGACTCTTCTGATTTTTCAGATGACGAAAAGAAACCTGCAGCAAAAACAACTCTAAAAACTACTTCGCAGAAGTCAGTTGTTAAAGTTCAACAAAAACAAGATAGTTCTGATGATAGTTCTTCTGAAGAAGCTCAAACAAAAACCTGTAGGAAAATCTGCTGTGAAGCCACAACCAATTGTTAAGCCACCTATGAAATTCTAGTTCTGACTCTGAGGAATCATCTGAGAAAGAAGCAGCCAAAAAAACCTATAGTTAAAACGCCACCAGTCAAACAGGTACAACCGAAAGCGGTTTCCAAAAAAGAAAGTAGTGATGACACTTTTTCTGAAGAAGAGGCACCTAAAAAGGTCACTCCTAAAGCACCTCTAGTTGCCGCTAAAACAACTGCTGTCAAAAAAAAGCAGAAAGTTCAAATGATTCAGACTCATCTGAAGATGAAAAATCTCCATCCAACAAACCTGCTCTTACTCCAGTAAAGAAGACCATCGTTGCTCCAAAAAAAAGCTGAAGCGTGCAGTTCAGAAGATAGTAGTGATGAAGAGGAGGTCAAATCTCCTGTCAAAAAACCAGTCATAGCAGCTCCGAAAAAAACAGTTGTCAAAAAGGACAGTTCTGAAGATGTTTCTAGCGAAGATAAAGCTATAGCTAAACAAAATCCAGTAGCTAAGAAAGCTGTAAAAGCTGAAAGTAGTTCAGAGGAAACTAGTGAAAAAGAAAAGAAGCCTACACCAAAAAACCTGCCAGTAAAAAAAAAGCTCATCAGAGGAAGAAGTAATGATGATAAAAAAACACCAGCACCAACAAAATCTGCAACCTCCACTCCCGCTCCAAAAAAGCAGGTAGCTGCAAACAAAGAATTTTCAGAAGAATTATCAGATGAAGATGAGAAAGAAACTAAATCTAAAAAAAATGACCAGACTGAAAATGATGAAATTGAAATCACAATCACTTTGTGAAAGCCGGTTAAAATAATAGTTTCAATGGAAATGATAGGAATTCATTTGGCGGTAATAGAGGTGGAAGAGGCGGATTCCGCGACGGCAGGGGTGGTGACCGCAGAGGTCGAGGTGGTGACCGCGGTGGCAGAGGGGGTATAGGAGGCAACCGCGGGGGCCGAGGTGGATTTAGGGGCGGTTTTAACCGAAACTAAGCAAAGGCGGTGACAGAAAAAGTTGGGGTGACAATAACCGAGGTGGCGGAGGATTTGGAGGAGGGCGCGGTGGTAACAGGGATAGTGGAGGATTTGGCGTTCGAGGGGGATTTAACAAATCATTCGGAGGTAACGATGGGGGCAGCAGTAGAGGAGATTTTGGTAACAAATCGTTTAATTAGAGAGACAGTTTTGGATCTAAACCTGCGGAAAACAAGAAAATTACTTTTGATGATAAGATGGATTAGTTTGAATTAATTTATAATGCAAGAGGATCCTGGGGCGAAAGGGCCGTACACCTCCCACGTAAATACAAAACCTAAGAGAAATATTAGAGAAGGTGTACGAATAACTAGAGAGAAGGGAGCAATGTTACGCAGCACCCTGCTGTAGCCTGCGGCTATTATAGGAAACGTACACATAGAAAAAGAAGTGGAATGTTACTCATCGCCCTACAGTGTGCTGGGCCGTCATAAGTAAAAGTACAAGTAAAAGAAGATCGAATAGTCCAAAAATGTCTGGAAATGTCATTATTCGTCAAGAATATTCTAGTCAACAGTTCGAGAAGGTTCGAGCTATATAAGGATGATCCTGACGTCAGTTTTCAGTTTTCTGATAGACGTTACACGTTAATGTTATCAGTTGCATTGTTATTGTTAAAGTTCAGTTGAAATAAATTGTGATAGCAAAAACCAGTGTAACAATATGATAAACATTTAAATCATTAGCTTATTATTAAATAAGATATTTTAAACAAAATACTTGTTAAATTTTGCAACAACATTTATTGACATAACCTAATAAACAAAACCTAACAGAACGTCAAATCTCAAATGACCACTATATTTAGTTCACTACTTCATAGTAGAGGGCGTATTACTTATCTTTAGATCCCAATTTGTACTGGGACGAAATTAAGTAGTAAAATGACTATTTTTGGCGTACTTTTCATTTTTGTTTTTATGTAAATTTCTTGTTAGGTTCGAAATAACGTTTCATTTAGTATAGTTTCAGTAACCAGGCGCATAACAGCACCTTACGACCTTGTTTGGCTACTGCTTACTCAAGAAAGTGAGGTTAGAGTGTGTTCAAAATCTCAATATTTAATCATAACTTGCAAAAGTTCTACACAACTTATCCTCTTTATTTATTTATATTTTTTAGGTAAAACTTTACGTCCAGCTTTTACTCCTGACATCGATTCAGAATTTTCAGACAAAGATATTTCCACTAAACCACCATCTCGCAGATCTGTAAGGATTGAAACTCCCAGCGACAAATTTTCTTTTACCGAAACCCCAGAACCGCATTTTAGAACCAAATCAAGAGCATATGTTGGTTCTCATAATTTAAGGTCCAGCGGAAATTTGACAGACTGGGAGGATTTTGATTCAAAGTCAAAAAAAAATTATTCACCCACTGTACAAAGCTTAACCGGTTGGAAAGATTTTAAACCAAAACACAAAGTAACTTATAGCCCTAGTGACTTTAAAGAACCATTATCCGATTGGAAACTCATGAGGTCACATTCAAATTTGCCTTACAGTGATTCAAAGCAGAAAGACGATACAACGAAACTAAAACCAGACAATGTATCACCCGATTTTAAAACTGGACAATGGGAAGATACAAGACCAACATTACGTAGATACTTTTCGTCGGAAGAAATAAAAGTAGGAGAAATGTCACCACAGGATTGTTGGAAATCTAGAGATAATACTGTTAGTTGGGAAGGTAAAAGATTAGACCTAAAACCAAATTTTTCGTCAGACAATCTAAAGACTTGTAATTGGGAAGAGACTAAAATTAAACCAAAGACCGATTTTTCTCCAAGAAAAACCTATTCCCCTCAAGATTTGAGAAGCAGTGGAAACCTTACAAAATTAGAAGATTCCCGTCCTAAATCGCGAGCTAAAGATTTTAAAACCAGTGGTAATATCACTGATTGGGAAGATTTTAGTATAGAGAATTTGAATTTGAATTCTGATTGTAATAGTCCTGAACCGTTACAAACTAGAAGTGCTCCAACTACGCCTACAAAAAGTAAACCGAAGACTAACTGGAATAGTGGGGGAATTACTATTCCGAAACCGTTTCAAATGACCGTTAGGTAATTATTTTCTATTTTATTAACTAATAGTTCTATCGTGGGTAGGCAATGGAGTATAAGTCAAAAATTTAGAAGCTGAATAAATCTGTGTTATATGTTATATACTGTCTTCCCATCAAAAAAAGGTATTTTTGTCATTTATATTATGAAATACAAGTTCGATAAAAAGTTCAATAGAAAGTTAAATAAGGTTAAAATTACGCATTCCAAACATAGTAAAAAAGGTCTCTATTTTGATATTGCTAGATATTGGAAAATTGTATAGAAAAACAGAAACAATAAAGAAATAATATTTTGTAGTGCATTTAAATATTACACATAGAAAAATAAATTTTGATCATTAATTACAGAGACGAAGAGAACAAAATTGTGGAGGAATTATATGTTAAAATGAAGAAACCCAAAGAAGAAAAACCAGAAATGTTTAAAGCACATGATGTGCCTATAGAGTCTCAGATTCCTTTATTTGAAAAAATTGTGGCTGAGCAACACAGAAGGTAATAAGTATATAATTATTTTTTTCTGCCATCACATGCTTTCAAGAAAAACGTATATTTGAAAAAGTCATGAAAAAGAAGTGAATACATAGAGAGCTTTTCACTATATTTTTCCACATTTTGAGTAATTTCACTGTAGACTTAAGTAAGGTCATACCTTTTATAAAGATATATAGGAAATAAAATTGTAACCGCATCAGAATATCTTAACTGGTGCAAAAGATACAAGTCCTCAAAATCCAGAAAAATATGGTGACGTACCCGGTATTTAACGATTTGATAACTACATAACTATAAATTAAATAGAAATCCATTTATTTTAAACAGTTTTTCAATACTTACCTACTCATTATTCTTGCAAAATTGTTTTTAACAAAGTAATTTTAATTTGAAGAATTGGGTATAATGTAATGCCTATCTTGTGAATATTGTAATGTTTCTAGTGGGTATTATTTATAATCAGAAATTAATTTTTGGAAAATATGGTACGAGTTAATTTTTTAACTAAATATTATTGATTAAACTAGTGGTCGCCAACCTCTCAATGTGTTGAGCTACTTTGTTAATTTTGGAATAAACAGCGAGCTACCCACACGGAAGCCACGTAACGCAACGTAAATGAAATAATCCATAGTTAATTTATCATTATATGTATTTATTTTACTATTTAACTGGTAATACATAATACATAGGTACTAATAATAAACTAATAACAAAATAACTAATATTACTAGTACGTACTTCTTCATAGCTACATTCCTACCTACCAAACGAAGGTGTTTGAAAAATAAACACAAACTTTTATCCAGCCACAACGGCATGTCACGTAAGATTTAAAAATAGTTAATAATAACAACAAAAAAGTAACGCACTATCATAAACATAAACATTGAAAAATAACACAGCACGTTCAATGAGAAGGCTGACACTCAGACTCATCGATAATTTTTTTTAATGTTTGCAGTATAATTTAATACAGCCATTCGAATACAATTATCCAAATGTTCATCTGTAAGTCGATTGCGATATTTGTTCTTAATAAACTTCATATTGGAAAAAGAAGATTCACACAAATAGGTTGAACTGAATAATGCTTTCACTTTCAAGGCAACACGGCATAGAACTGAATATTTGTCTTTACTTACAATAGGTCAGATACATTTGGTACTTGAGACTAACGATTTTAAGGCTAAATCATTTTAAAACTCAATTACTTCCATTTCTGTTGCAGCGATGTCTTCGCCAAAGTTCTGCATAACACAAGTTGCAAACTGTTGGATATCAATTTTCATAAAGGGTGAAACAACAAACTGCGCTACTAAAGCCATTTCGTTGAAATCCTTAAAACGATTTTTGAAGTTATTCTTCAGGGTAGAAACTATTTCTACATGATATTTGCTGTCATAGGATTCTAATGGATTTTGAGATATTTTTTCTGAAAGAATAGGAAAATGCTTGGCATCGCTGTTAATTAGGTTTTGTTCCCAAAACTCCAGCTTTTTGATAAATGCTTTTATATCAGAAATCATTTCCGCTAGTTCTTTGTCTCTCCCCTGAAGCTGCAAATTAAGTTCGTTTAATTTCTCTGTAATGTCCACGAGAAAACCAAAATCTCTAAGCCAGATTGAATTTTCTAGTTCCGGAGTCGGTTCATCGCGTTGTTTGAAAAATTGAACTATGCCAGATAGGACATCATTAAAACGTTTCAGCATCCGTCCTCTACTAAACCATCGGACTTCAGAGTGAAGGAGTAGGTCCCCGTATTGACAGCCAACTTCATCGGCCAAGGTTTTGAATAATCTTTTTTGTAACGCTTGAGCTCTAATCTTGTTCACAATTTTTCCACCAGTTTCATAACGTTGTTTAGTTTCAGGAAATTTCCACATAATGCTTGCTGATGGGTAATGCAGTGGTAACAGAGAAATTGCGGAAAAGTTTCATCTTTACGACATAACGCCACCAGACTCTTATCACAACCCACCATAGCTGGAGCGCCATCGGTTCTCAAGCCTACCATTTTCGATATAGGAATATTCTCGGAAGAAATAATATTTTTTAAATGAGAAAACAACTCCTGTCCACTAGTGTGTCCTTTCAGTGGAATAAACTTCAAAAGATCTTCTTTAATCGTAAAATCACTAAAAACCATCCTGACGAACACAATCATCTGGGCAGTGTCAACGACATCTGTTGATTCATCCAGTTGAAGTGAAAAATAAACACAGTTATCTAAGTCAGTTCTTAACTGTAAAAAAATATCATTGCTCATTACTTTTACACGTCTCGTCACTGTATTAGCAGAAAGTTGCATAGATTTTATAGCTGAAACTATCTCGTCTTTATTTCTAAAGTTGGCAAATAACGAATCAGCAGCTTCTAAAAACGCCTGTATTATCATTTCCCCGTCTTCATAAGGTTTTATTTTTTGTTCAATTATCTGGGAAACACGGTACGATGCTTCAGTTCCAGCCTTATTTTTGTCGACTGTTCCTAAAAATATTGATTGTTGTCCAATTAACTGCTTTTTAAACTGTTTCAGTTTCTCCTTTCTGGCGGCAGAATGTAGTGGGAATGATTTTTCAAAATTAGAATGTACAGTTTTATGTTTTTGTTTTTTAGCAACGGAGACCGAAGTATAACATAACAAACACACATTTTTATTTTTAACTTCTGTAAAAAAAGTATTGTTCTTCCCATTCCGAATGAAAGTGGTATGTCTTTACCTTCTTACAACTGCTTGCCATAATATAATTTTTTTTTGTTCTCTACTAACCCAACCACTGGACGTTGTTTACGCGTTCAGTTTTAAACTAAGCGCAATGTCGCCGCGCGTATTTATCCCGTTCAAAGCAATCCTGATCGTTCTCGAACACTAACGCGCTGGTCCGGCTGGTCGGTTCTAGCCGATTCTAGCTTGATGGCGTCAGCGGCAGATCGCTCATCGCAACGTTGCCGCTGTTTATGTTTAATATTATGACAATTAGATTTTTTTGTGGAATTTTCGGAAGCTTCTCAGTTTGTATTTTTTAAATTAAAATCGTTGTGAGAACTACCAGAACGCCTCCGCGAGCTACCGGTAGCTCGCAATCGACAGGTTGACGATTACTGATTTAGGCCTATTGTCAATGCATTGAAATTTTCAATGCACGTCATAAAATCATGGAAGTAGACGTTGTTATATTGATACAAAATTCAAGGATCTCAAGAAACATTGAGAAATCTAATTCTACAATAAATGTTGGTTATTAATTTGCTTATTTTCATACTATGGCTCTTTTCTCCTACAGAATAACTCCATAAATGGTCATTATATTCATTCGAATATGTATTGTTTTAGGAGTTTCATTGCGAAAGAGAAGAGAAAAGCTGCATTACGAGCTCATGTAAAACCGTTTTCGTTTACAAAAAGGGATGAGGAGATTCAAGAATTGACAAGAGAATTATCAAAATCCTCTCCAAACTTGTATACTGATCCTCCTTTAAAAATTAAGAAGTTTAAAGCTAAACCAATACCCAGGAACTTATTTAGTAATTACATTTATCGAAAGATGCATGAAGATGAATATTACAGGTAATAATTATATAAATGGTGTTGGGGATTTACTGATTTAAATACCGTCAGGGTACATCACAAAGTGCCTAACTCCATTTAGGCAAAGTTTTCAGGAGAATCAAAAAACTAATTTAAATTACAACCCTTGAACCTATTAAAACAGCTTTGATTTATGATTTTTTTTATTTCAACCCTCCTTAAATCTCCAATTTTTAATCAGATTTTTTTTAAATCAAAAACCTTCTTCCTCTTCTTCAAATTTGAATAAAAATTAAATATTTTTAGAGCGCTGCAGAAGAAAATTCGTGCCGAAGAACTTTTCAGAGCTGCTTCTTTACCTCCATCAATGGCTAGGAGAGAACGAACGAAGCCGAAACTGAACGTCTGTCCTCGATCTTACAGCAGTCTCTCTAAAGAGGAAAAATCGATTAAAAAATCAAAAAGCGTTCCTGATTATAAAATTTATCATGACAAATACGAAAAAGAGTTGGAAGATTTGAAAAATGAATTTATTTCTACCAGTCCTCGACCTTTTAAACTCAAAACGTCAAAAAGAGTAAGTAAACATAATTTTTACAAGATATTTTAAACAGTTAATATTAATATGACTTTACAGTATACAAAAAGTAAAAGTTTTATTATTGAAAAGTATAGATGGAATGATTTTGTGAGGTTATGTTTCATAATGTTCTGGCTCTCTTAGGTTTATTCTACTGTCATCAAATCCCATAAGAATTGCTGATGTAATTCACACCACTAATGAGAAATGTGACACAGGGCACCATCTTACATAAACCACATATCTAGTTTTTGGTTTCAGGGCAATTATTCCAACTCATCAAAAATAATAGTTTGTGCGTCAAATAAAGTTGTTAATAGACTCTGTGGTGTTTCTATAAAATCGAATAGTCCAATATATTGGATTATTGTTATAAAAATAGCTATTATTTTGTTAAAGGGAAGAAGACATTTAAGACTCTCTTCTGCAAGTAGTAAAAGTTCATCATCGAAAACAACTACGTCTCCATCTTTCAATACATCATCTATTAATACGTCAAATTTGGCAGCGGTTCTCAGAATACAATCAGCAAGGTAATTTCTGAGTAATGCAGTATCTTAGAGTAGCAAAATAATACTGTTAAGTTTGAAATATTTAATAAACCTTCTAAGTGAGTTGTTTTTAATTTATTTAGAACTTTTTTTTAGTTTCATCCTGAACAGTGGCTTACCATAATATTTTCAGCAACATACTTTATCTACTATAGCTTATTTGTATTTTTAAATTCACATTTTTTTGTCCAATATGCGCATATTTTTACATTATTTATTATCTAAGTTTATCTATGTATAAAGGTTAAGATTTTTAATGTGCGTGACTTACAATATAGTAGGTGAGAATGCTTGGGTTATCTGTATCTGTATCTGTAACGTGTGGAGGGTGGGTTACCCCACGGCCCTTATGCCTCATTATGCCCATTGTGCATCCTCCCTAGTGAATCAGCAAGACGGTTACCTTTAGATGTGGAGCGAACTTTGATTCATCTTAAGATGACCACAATGTTGATGGATACTTCGGCCAAAGCTTCGCGACATTCTAGTACTATAGTCTATTTTTATGTATGAGAGAGTATTAAAATATTAAAGCGTTCGTAATCCATAGGCGTACCACTTCTTTTAGTAGACAGTTAAAATATTTTTTGAAGTTATTCCTCGAGTATACACTTATATTTTCACCTAATTAACCTGCTTATAACTTCTAAACAGCTGAAGGTAAAAAGTGCAATTTTTTTCTAAAATGTTTTATTTTTCCACAAGGTATGTTAAGAACATTGTGTCAAACGGGTTATGTAGGTATAAGGGTTTAAACTTTGACATTTAAACAACGTTACGTTCATAAATAATAATTTTAATATAAAAACTACTTCTTACCTACAAATCCAAATCAGAATCGAAATCAGAAGATAAACTGTTGCAACCAATATTTACAATGAGTGGCTGGATCATTTCATCAGTAATATTGTCCAACTTCCACATTTTCTCTTCTTTAAACGTATGATTTACTGCCTTTTCCCAGTTTTCAGGCTTCACATTATTTACAGCCTCCAAAAACAACTGTTTAACATCACTCATTTTGAAAGAATGATTTTTTCTTGAAACTTCTCCCTTTATCTGTGCCCATATCAGTTCAATCGGGTTTACTTCGCAATGATATGGTGGTGATCTAACCACCGTCATCCCACGATTTTTTGCAATTACATCAATTTCATATTTTTTGAATTTCTCTTTATGAAGGGAACAAAAATGATACAGTTTTTTTCTCACAGAACCGGGATGGAACTTAATATTCTTTGAATTTAGCCAATTCTGTAAATCTTTTTTTAACCACTTGGTTGTGGGCAAGTCTCGAGTGATAACTTGCATTATCCATTACTATTATACAGTTCTGAGGAAGAAGATCTATAATTTGTTCGAACCACTCTTTAAAGACATCAGCATTCATGTCCTTATGGTAGTTACCGGTACGAGTAGATTCAAAAATCAATAAACCACCTTTAACAAAACCGTTTGAACTACCGATGTGTACTATTATTAGTCTGCGCCCCTTTCCTGATGGTGGATTTAAACCAGTAGATACATTATTTAAAAAAGCCTGTCTTCGACTTGTAACAGTTTCATCTTGTTAAAATTTATTTGGTTTATGTCCCTCGTTGATCCATGTTTCATCTAAATAAAATATATTTCTTCTTTGGTTTCTCATTTCTTTTATAGTCCTTAGGTAATTTCTTCTCCATACTACAATATCGCTTCTTTCTATTAAAATAGACTTTCTGGAATGCTTTTTCCATAGAAAATCTATTTCTTTTAAAAGTTTCCATAGTGTGCTTCGACTCATTTCAGGTTAATCCTTATCATCTCGAACCGTGGCAAGAACTTTGTCTACTGTCGGAAATTCTTTTCTAAAGAAGAACGCATGCACTTTCCTTTGAAGTCTTTCTTTCAAAAGATTTTCTAATTGAAATTTTGGTTTTCCTGGAGCTTTACGTGCTGTTTGAAACTCGCCACATTTCTCTTCTTTAACAACTCTGTAAATCGTAGATTTCCCAACACCAAGCGTACTACTAACTAATTCCACTGTGTCATCAAAACTTTTACATAAATGTTTGTCTGTAAATGATTTAAAACAATTAGATATTAATGTTTTTTCATTAACTGTTAAAGGACCGATTTTTTGTCGTTTACGCGGCCCTTCCATGATCACACTAGAATTTACACTGCACCTTGCAAGTTGCAACTAAACGACATTTAGTAAACTGTCAAGAATACACAACTTGGACCTCCTTACTAAACGGAAAACCTATAATCGCATTTTCGGTGAAATTTGTTGGGAAGGTATTTATCTATTTATATTTCAATTACTGTAAGAAATTCTTGGAATTAAAATAAAACAAAATTGGCAAATAGGTACTTATTGAAAATAATCTTAAGATACGGCTATGTTATCTTTAATACACAGGGCTTTTGGCTTGTCCAAACCTTTTTCTATTGTTCTGTACAGCTTATGTTTATAAAGGACCAATAAAAGACCCAAAACTTGTAATAGCTCAGGTACATTTATTACAATTTTAGGAAATATTTAGATTATTCTGTAAAAATATTTAAAATGACCGTACTAAGTTTTGCATTAGAAATGCTGTTTTATTACTCTCATACATACAAATAGACTATAACCCTAAGTAAATTCGGGGTCTGTTCAGGGTGAGTAAGGCTTGTCTGCTATCTGTATAGATTGGGTTATGGCAGATAAAAGATCCTCTAGGTATTTTACCTAATAATGTTGAGCAAAAGCGTTATATTATAAAAGTTTATTTTTTAAAATATTCAACAATCTGCATTCAACAATTACCTGACAATTTTCATGAAAATAACCTCTGCCAGACTTTTTTACGGTGTTGAAAAATAACTGCACTTTATAGAAACTTCTTTATTCGTAATTTTTAATTTATGGTAACTTTATTTTGTACTCTTGAGCTAAATTGACATATTTTTTTATCTCCCTCGTATTAGGTTACAATTTTTTTAATATGTATCAAGTTTGTACTGAGTTATAGGTCATGTACTAACTTTTAAAAAGAGCAATATTTTCTGAGAAAAAGATAAAAAAGTTATCTATAGTGCAAACATTTTTTGATACCTTGAAAGAGTCTGGCAGATGTAACCCCTCGCAAAAAGTGTCAAGCAATTGTTGATCGAAGATTATAGTTCTTTAGTATAATATTTTTTGTCGCACATTTTTAGCTAACTAAAGGACCTATTATCTGTCAAATAAGGTTCATAACATCCAAACGGTATTATCTACTGGGATGTTCACAGACATGAAGAATCTTAACCTTCATACTATAAAGATCCACAGATATGGATTAGAGGAGAGAGAAAATGTCATTTTATTTAAGTATATTTTAAAAAGAAAAGACTCACGCGTCTGTGCATTAATTGCATATTAAAGTGTACAGGATAGGACTAACACATTTAAACACAATCCGAAAATATTAAAGATTTAATTATACAATAGAACTAATAACTCTAAAAATTCGTAATACAATTTTCCTATTGTTCTTTTTTATGGTTTTAAGAGGCTTTTTTTAAAATCTTGTTTGAAATTTGACAGGCATACAATATTGTATGAACCTCAGACATTACTAGATGTTTATACCTCCTCGAGTAACATTAAGACCTTTGGTACACTCGGATTAGTAAACTTAACACTTTCGTGGCATACACACCTATTTAATCCTATATAAATCACTATTATTATGGATTATAGCTTTTAAGTAGTGCTTAAATTATTAGTTTTGTGCTTGTTGTTGGGGAAGTATTCACTAATAGTAAAATATTTTTATTCACTTTCGGTATTAGGTATAGAATAGAGAACTAGTTTCGAATTATAAAATACGTTATTATTTTAAATGTATTTGTTTACTAGAAACAAGCTGGAAGTCGAAATGCTTAAGAAACTAGAAGAAGCACAACTCAGAGAGGAAATGAGATGGCGAGAAAAGTTATTTCGGAAGAAACCGATTTGGCAGACACTAGGACATAGCCATGAAGAAGATCTAGCTATGAGGTTGCAGCTACGAAGAGATGAAGAAAGATTGAGACACGAAGAACATAAAATGAGAATGCAGCTAATGTATGGGAGGGTCCAGCAGAAACCAACTCTATTCGAGAGGCAATCACAAGTAAGTTACCTATTTATATAAATTTTTTCATAAAAGTTTTTGTTTGTCTCAAAACTATAAATAATCAAACAGAAGTTAAATATCTCTTTGCTTTAGTGAAATAATGGCAAAAATGTAAAAAAAATAATTATTGCACTAAATCAAAGAGATATTTTACTATTTAAATTGTTATTTAACGTTTTCTCTGAAAGTTGAAAATAAAAAAGTTTTTCCTCTTCTTCAACACCATGTATATGTTACATAAATAAGGGATATACACATCTATATATGTTTTTTCAAATTCGAAATATTAAATCTAGAATAAGAGTATTATAGAGAAAATTAACTAATTAATAATAACTATATATTTTTCAGTTCAATCAATGTTCAAATTCGTTTTTTTTTAAGATGAAATATCCAAAAACTCGAGAAGAACTTGAAGATCAACTCAGAATTATCTACGGAAAACCATTGAAGAAACATAATTCAGAAATAAGTAATTTATCTCATAAAATGTCTACATTAAATGATTGTAATGAACATTTTAATTCGGACATGGGGGATAGCGAAATAAGTAAAGAAAAAGAAAGTATGGAGGAAAAAGAAAAATGCGACTGTCTAAGTGACGATATATCTAATGACAAGTATTAAATAGAACGTTATAAAAAAGAATGTAGTGAACCAGTGTTTGTCCTTTCACTGTTAGGTTAAAAAATATTACTCAAAAACTCAAAACAAAAAAAGAGACATTTTCGTTTTACATTTTATTTGTACTTGGTAAATATAGTTTAAAGATTGGTGGCAAAAATGTATTTTTATGAACAGCTTTCTTCATGTATTTCAGCAAAAAACATAAAATACAATTTTTTTACTAAGAGAAAATTACATTTATCGTGAAATAATAAAAATAAATGTCAATTTTTTAGGTAAACATGAAAGCATAAAAAGAGATTATGATTCAGATTAGCGCTACATCAACTGCATCGTGCAATGTTACTTTCCAAAAAAGAATACTTCTTAATGAAGCTTTGGGTCACCATTAAGAGTAGATTAGATTTAAGAGTAATGTGCATATCCTTTAATCGCTGTTTAGACACAGCTTATACAATACAGCTCCACAACTCCGTGTCGGCGCCTTTGATTTGGTGGTCGAGAACCAAGCAAGACGGAATGGTGCTATCTCTGTTAGATTCGACGGAAAAGTCGGGCCCGGATTAAAAAATATTTTTAGTACTGAAATAATTGAAAAAGTTGGCGTAATAAGGTTGGTTACATGCCAAGTAAGATTTGAGAAATTAAGTTTTAAATTTGTTTTAAACCTGTCAAATATAATTGAAAAAATTATTTAAATATAAATATTACGAAAAATAGCACATCTTTCGGATTAGAGGTAAAATAATTTGTATGTGACTAGTAATATCCTCGTTAACAGATGTTTTGAGCTAAAACAGTCACTTTACGACAAATCGTGGTTTGGATCCTTCTTACACTAAGGGCTTCAATTGTTAACGAATTTTGTCACGCCCGTGGATGCATTTCAAGTAGTACCCCGTGTGTCTGGAAAGTGTTACTCATCACGCAAAGGGTTTAAACCTATATAAACGAATGCTTCGATTGAGGTCTGGAAACTCTATTGTATTCTGGAATTATAACGAATCGGTCACTTGTGCTTTTATTTTAATAGTATTGGTTTTATTTAGATATATTCTTATTTAGTGGACCACAGAATTGTAGAAGTAATACTTTGGCAGTTTTTATTAATATAATATTTTAATTTTTATCTGACCATACCGAAGTAGGGAATTTTGAAACTTTATAGTAATGTGAAATTTGAATTACAATATTGCACGAAATTACGTAATTAGTACTAATTTTACGTAGATACTAAATTTGTACTTGGAGAAAGTAATATCGATTTTTATAAGAAAACTTGAAAAATAAATTAATTTAGTTCTTTTATTAAAAGGTAACCACACACGTACCTAATAACAGTTTTCTATAGCAACTCATCTTTACTAAGGCTGTTAATAATTTTATCATAAAATAAATTACAGGGTGTTCCATTTAAAAAACATACATCTTAATTTGCCAGGCAAAAACGCGACACCCTGTATATCCAAAGATATTTTTAAAATATGTAGGTATTTTTCAAATCCATATAGCTTTTATTTAAAACTTTTTTGCGTGTCTACAACACAAATATTGAACAATTACGCACTAATGGGACACCCTGTATAAATTATATTTTTAACAATGAAAATTTCTTATAATGTGGTATTTATCGGTTTGGGCCCTTGGGAAAACGAAAGCAGGTATAACCCTTATTAAAACAGCTTTTGACTGCACAAACACTCATTCTACTCACAGCTAAAGAGTCACCAAATAATAACAGTACCTTTAACTTAACACAACGGAGAGCTCAAACAAAAAATCAACGAAATTATGCAATCAATGAAATTATACGCACGGCCCATTACCTTACCTAAGTACGCTTCTGAACGCCAAAGCCGTCTTTTCCGTCGGAAGGCGGAGCTTAAGCGATGCGCGAAGGAATCGACGCAAACCGTTGCCGCCAAGAGAGTGTTTTAGCTGCATTGTATAAGCTGTGGTTTAGAGTAACCTTGTCTAGTTCGGTGTTTTCTGTTGTGTTATCTACTATCTCCCCTACTGATAAGCAACCAGTAATACACGGCGTTGTAAGCAACCAGTAATACACTAGGCGGGGAAGGGTTCGCTTTAGACATGTGTAACGCAGTAAAAATTTTTGCGTTGATACACTAACTCCGGCGCACTCTATTGCGCCAACTCATTGCGTTAACGCAATTGCGTTATTGCGTCACACCACTGCCTGCGCCGAATGAAGTCGATGCACCTCGGTGTATCGCATGATACCGATGTTATTCAGCGCGGGGCTGTCAGACCGTGTTCAAGGCAATAACGCAATTGGGAATTTAACTAATTTTTTTTTATTATATATTTAAAAATAAACGAAAATATAACAGTGTAATGCACCCATTTTTTTATTTCATTATGTTCGGATTTTACAAAGAATACAAAAATTCCAATTTTTATAAAAAGGATATAACTTTTGCCTACTAGTAGCCAATCAAAATGGGAAGAACTAAAAACTGACAGTGTACAAGGTTAAAATCCATAAAATTCGACCTACAATCCTACAAATGATGTGACATGTTGCAAAGAACATAATTACTTGATAAATTTTGGGTAATCTGCATTACTAGTTGCATCAATTACGTAAATTAAAATTCTCAATCCGTCACGGAAAACGGAATCAATGCCTGGTGTATGGCGTATCAACAACTCGCGATCCTTTCGACTCAGTATCGAAAATTGCGTGGCGCTGATACAGTAACAGCTGGTGTATCAACGCTCGTAACGCATACAACTGCGTTAACGCAATAACGCAACGCAGCGCTGCGTTACCCATGTCTAGTTCGCTTTGTGAGGTTATGTGGTAGACGAAAAAAGCATGTATTTTGTGTTAAATAAACGACCAGTTCCAGTCTTAGTTTATGTTTGATTCATTCAATAACAATACATTTTCTAGTAGACTCCATATACTAGGAAGTAGTTCTCAGGCGTAGCTAGTTATCCTTGGTTTTTCTTCTCCAAGTGTAAGAAATCTCAGTCTTAATAGACCTTCGCAGTAGCACAATATGTGTTTTACAGTTTGCTTCTCTTCCTGACAGAATCTGCATAATGTCTCTTCTGTCTATTATACATATATATGTTTGTTAAGCCTACAATGCCCTGTTTAATAGACCTACTAGTACTCTAGTATTTTTTCTATTATGGCCTAGTAGATGCTCGGTGAGTTTAGGCAATGGTTCTTTTAAGAACTCTTTGACCTGTCTCTGTCCTAATAATTTTTTTCATCATTCCTAAGATTTTTTATTTAGCCACTGCTTTGTGCATGTTCTGATAGCTGTCACCACAGAAGGGTTATGGGCCAATAATAGCTTTTGAGGCTCCTTCTCGAGCTAGTAGAGTGGTCTCGTAATAATAATAATAATAATAATAATAGTAATAATAATCGACTTTATTATTTTTAAACTAATATACATATTAACATTTAATTCTTAAAATTAAAAACAAAAGGCGAAGTTCAATTTATCTGTTGATGGATCACCAGTAAATTGTTCTTCCACTCAATTTGAAATTAAATGCCGCTAGTCTAATGTGAATAGTAACAAACAATAAAACATATTACCTTATACTTTGCCTTTGCTATAGAACCAATAGGGTTTAATTTTACATATTTATTTATAATGTCTCAACGCAATGATTCCTTTATTACCGTTTAAATAAAAATTGTTTAAAAGCCCTTTTAAATTTGTTTATTGAGTAAATTTTGTAGAATGCGGTGATATGATTATAAATAGAACATATTTGGTATGTAAATCTGCATCTAAAAAGTTCTAACCTTAAAAAACTAGGAGAAAGAATGCCCTTATATCTAACATTTAGATTGTAAATGTGAGTTTCGATGGGTCACTTTTTTGTGCAAGTAGGAAGGTGTCTTATTAACTAGAATTTTATGGAAAACTACTGCTGCATGCATAATCTTTTTGTCGGCCATGTTTAAACAGCCATTCTCTTTCAGTTTGTGACTGATATGTTCTCTTCTACGAATACCGTAATACTCGTAGGAGCATCCATTATTTGGCTGAGACCAAAACATTCTTATACATTTATCAGTTTATCATTTTATTAGAAGTAACATTATCTACGTTTAAAAAGTCAATATTTAGATCTCCACTGCACAGGACCTCATCCACAGTAGGATACATTAAACTCAAATTCGTCAATAAAATAATTCTTATTCATTCAGGGGGGGGGGACTTGTATATTGCACCAAGAGCTTTACTCTTGTTTGCTACTTTTATCTTTATCCAAAGATATAGTTCTTTGATAATTCAACTGTTCACTATACAGGGTGTTCGATAAGTATGGTAAATAACTTCAGGAGCGTATTTTGGAGCTAAAATAAAGGTATTTTTGTCATATACACTATGTCTCAAAAATGCTTCGTTACGGAAATATAGGGCGTAAAAGTTAAAAAAAAAAAAATACAATTTTTTAAATATTTCCAAAACCACTTGAGATATTTTAATTAAATTTTCGCAGCTTTTGAGAGTTAGCAACGTTGCGTGTTTTACTTTAAATACACTGACTTTCGTTTAACCAGTGGCGTGCGGACAAGGTAAACTTTCACACCCTGTATTTTCGTACCGAAGCATTTTTGAGTCATAGTGTATATAACAAAAATACCTTTATTTTAGCTTCAGAATACACTCCTGAAGTTATGTACCGTACTTATCGAACACCTTGTATATGTATTGTATCGTTAACATAAATACACAAGCCTCCTCAAAATCATCCACGGTCTAGTTGAAATATGTTGTAGTCTTTAAAAGAAATTACATCATTTTTATTAAGCCAAGTTTCACATATAAATAAAATATCAATAAAAATTGTTTTTGATTTTGAAAATTTGGTAAAAGAGATCTTGCGTTGAGACATCCTATATATAAATTATCAAGCATTCCTAAATAATAATTGTTTCAAGGAAAAGTTTAAAGTAAAAAAAAGCAATTTAAAAACTGTATAGGTAAAGAACTCAAAATGTTATGTTGGTGAGCGCCTTTTGCACTTATTGTGTACTATATTAATCTTACAACTTAATAAAACAAGTAAAACTTAAATGAATATTTCTTTGCAAAACAAAGAAAGAAAAAATGATTATTTCCAAAAAATAGAGACCCAGTAAAATACTTTTTGAACAAGAATTTGCATTTACATTTTATAGTCTAAATCTCTAGAAGAAATAATTTTCTTAACACTATTATCGTTTATAAATTTGAGGAATGTAACACCAAAATTCGTCCAAGCTTTCCCATTTTTTCCAACTTTTTCCAAGGCCATTTTTAACAGCTTCGATTGCTCTGCCGTCAGGTCTTCTCTAATCATAATATTGGAACTTTAAGCATTTTTTTATTTTGAAAAACTACGATTCGACGATAACCATTAAAGAATTTTACTAACAGAGGCCTACAATTTTCTGTGCTAGTATCCAACCCTGAAGCATTGTTGAATGTCTAAGTCTTTTATCTTTAATTTAATTTTATTGTTAAAAATATTAATTACATCAGTTTCACAATCCTCATTATCATTTTCTTTGATACCATAAATCAAAATATTATTTTTACCGATAAATTGTTCATGCTTTTCATTACTTTTCATCATGGATTTAATTATTTCATCCTGTATCAAGACAGTCGCTTCTAGCTTATCACTTTTTGTTTTAGATTATCAATTTCCTTGTTAATTTCTTCTTTAATAGATTTAAAAATTGTTACTTAGTTAAATGATAAAATTTTTCCACCTATATATGTTTATAGCAGCTGTAATTGCTAGGTGCAGTTGTTCTATGTCTTCTTTAGATTTCTGATCCCTTGTAGTTTGGCATTATCAAAATATTTTCTTTTCAATTATTAGTATTAGCTTAAAATATTACATAGAACCAGTACCTGTACTAAGTTTCAACTTTTTAAGTGCACTTTTTCTCACAGTTTTAGACTTCGTGGCCCTCATGTTCTCTATAGCCTAGTACCCAGGCTAAAGTTAGTCCGTTTTGACTACCCAGCTCTGTTAGGGCTTCCAAACAGTCCCACACAAGCTTTGAGTGAACCTGTATAGGAATATGTTTTTAACGTCGCTTGACTGTCTTGAGTATATGACAGTAGTTTTCACATTTACCTTATATCTTAATATATATTTTGCGCAGTGATTGCTACTATTTTTGCCTAAGATCCGTGAGATTCTTGTCTTTGACTTGGTACTATATATACCTACCTTCTCCTGAACCGTCATGTGTTTTGGAACCTTCTATATGGCAGGTAAATTCTGCATGAATAGGAGGTCCTCCCATCTACGTTTTTCTGTCTGGTATACTTACTAAATATTGCTTTTAAAAGCTATACTTTGGTGGTATTAAATCTGAAAACATTCCCATTATTTGGTCAATGTCCAACTCTTTATATAGCTCACTGTACGTCCATGCAAACTGCTTATAGGTGATGGACCTATGTGCAGTCTGCATTTGACAGACCTGGCTTCGCCTTGAATGAATATATTTAATGGTGTTGGTGTTGGAGTAGTCCTTATGCTGTCATATTTAGGCATGCTAGCCTTTGAACACCGTTGAGCCTCCAGCTTGACGAGTCTTTGGCTACCCTATACCACCAACCCGTCGGTTATTATAGGCCTTATGACTCTGGTATATATCCATATGGACATTTTTGGTTGTAGTCCCCAATTTTTTTTACAAATATTGATTCTATGTTAACCTGTGGTCAACGATAACTCTTTCAAGTTAGCATCTTCATTTGTTAAAATTAAATATTTTTTGGCGGTATTAATTTGAACTTTTCTTTATCCTTTCGATGTGCATTTTAGTTACTTCAAAAATTAAGAATAATATACATTTTTTTTAAATAAAGCTGATGCATGTGATTTGGCATTACTTTTAGTATAATTGGTTAATATTTGTTATACTTATTTCATATACGACTATATTATATGCTACTCAATTTTATAAATAATTGGAAAAATAAAATTGTTTACATATTATTACATATTTTTTTTTAAATTCTTAAAAAAATAATCGATATTGTAGGTGCTCTCCCCGTATACAGCTAAGGGTTAGAATTAGTGTAAGCACACACGTTTTTAATGTAGCCCATTACAGTTTTCAACAATGGTATTAAATATTTTCTGATCCAATGCTTTCGAATGTATTTATTAATGTTTTAACTTTTGTTTGATCTTGTTTTGAACGATAAGCATTAATTTTTTGTATAACGTTCTTGACGATTTTTTTCTTGGCTATTTCTTCTAAATCTTGATCGATTTTTCCGTTGATATCTTCTTTTGTTACAGCCAAGTCATTTTGAGATCTACAACAAAATGATAAATGTAACGAGTTGTACATAAGGTTTAAAAATTAAATTATTAAGTAATACTGGATTCGGGAACAACATATCAACATAAAATAAATTACTGACCTCTCAACTGCCACATATTATGTGGACCAAGGGTGTAAATAAAAGATCACCTAACAGATATTGGCAGGGTACTATCAGTACACCTAGAACTTTCCTAGGAAATAGTTGATTACTTATCCGTATAACTTTTGTTAGGGTAAACGTCAGTTATCAGTTGTCGTCGAAGTCTTTCGATAATTTTCCAAATTATAACAACAGGTTAAGTAATAGTGACAATTTATAGCATCGGTACTCCGTAATGTATGATGGAGTCCACCGTGCCTCCCATAACGCCTTCAAAAGGCATTGAAACATTACACACCAGAAGCCACAAGAGCAAATGCCGGGTAAACACAGAAGCTGTCAAAAAAATCGCAACCTTCCACTCAGCTGATTTAAAATATATCTCTAATTTTTTTTATCAATTTTAAGGGTCGCGAGCATAGAAATAGTATAGAAAGCCGATTCCATATATCAAAAATGAAACCATAAGGAGAAAATAGTGTGTCGGAGCTCATGCGTATAACGGTGCTGGCGCGAACAGGACCGGTGCAAGTTTTTTATTGATCGAACAAATAGTTCGCACGATATTTCAATCATACATTTTTAGAGATGATTCTATACAAAAAACGATTAAAAAAATTTCAAGTTAAGGTAAATATGGTTCTGACAGTCCTTATTAAGAAAGATAAGGCATAAAATATGAATTAGTTAATTTTCGGCAATCATTAGTACAGTAGTCATGAGATTTTGCTTGTGATTTTAAAAATACTTTCCAGAAAAACCACGTGCTCCGGTTTTAACTACGTTTATTATTAAACAGCGAAATTATATACAAAAACTTTAATCCACAATCTAAATTAGGTACTATCACAAGAAAATCACTGTTACAATAATTAATTACTTAACCAAAAACTAAAATACTTTTTAGGTACCTACGTAACCAGAAAGGAGCTGGACCATTTATCCTAATATTGATTTTCTCTAACAAATTGCCTATCTACTAGGGTCGGTAACTAAACGTATATACATAATGGGCGGATTTTGTTTATACTTAACATTACACTCGCGCATTTAAATATAACTATGCATATAAATATTTACAAACAAAGATACTTTTCCAAACAGGCAATCATTAGTACTGTAGTCACGAGATTTTGCTTGTGATTTGACATCTTATTTGATAATATCATTTGCTACAACTAAATTTAATCTGGGGAGTGCAAAATAGGGCCCAGGAATATTATGTTCGATATTTTTTTACATTTTGTCAGCCGAGACTATGAGTCGTTAAACAGAAAACCTTTCATGTTACCATTCTCAATATAAATTAAAAAATTAAAAAATACTACTACATTTACTTGGTACATATTTTATTTTAATTTTGAACCCTTTTAAAAGGGTCTTTCGGTTCCATAATAAAAATTAGTTGCTGCTTACTAGAAACATTCTATTGTATAGCCTAAACCAATTTATAGTTTGTTTTCGATCAATTTAATACAAAGATTTAAAGTTTTTAGTCGATGATAACATTCCACACCAGCACATTGCAAACCTATTTTATAAATAATAGGAATAAACTTGTAAATCATTAATTTGGTAGTTATCTCACTCATATGATTTTTTTGTTTACATGAATATTTCGATTTCTAAATATATTTTGGCCTTACAATACGAAGCGTTTTGTATCTACTACTTTTTTAATGAACGATGAATGTTGACAGGCGTGTACCTTTTTCGGAACAAGAGGCGTTTTAACGAAGGAAATGATTTTCGAACTATCTAGTTAGTTTTCGGAAAATAGAAAACGTTTGAAGAAAGTTGTCAATAACAGTTTGTCGTTCATGTTTCATTTTGATCAGCTTTCATACTAAATTGCGTAGAATATTTTTCCGATTCAAAATCGAGATTCTCGATATTTCCACAGTTTATTTATAATACCTTCTAAACTGGATTTATCTATCATTTTATATACTTTACAATATATGTTCATGCCCTACTTTTCACTTTATTAATAATTTTTTTTTAACATACTTCAAAATGGTAGGATATTCTCAATTCGTTGAAATTTTTTTTTATGTATGTTGAGCGATAATTCTTTACCACGTTGCCCGATTTCTAGGATTCTTTTTGTTAGAAAAGGAAACAGTTTTATATACATTAAGTCAAGATCTGAAGATGGGATCCATAAGAAAATCATTAACGTCTTTATTTTTAAAGTAGGTTTTTTTTTTAAATTTCTTTAAACCCTACTGGTTCGAACGCCGTAAGGAATGAAGAAATGTAAATAATTGTTGTGCCAGCCAAAAAACGAAGAGGAAGTACCGATTAAAATATCGAGTGACAGAAGAGTTCCTAAGATTGTTGAGATCGGGTTTATGTTTTAAAATGCCTTAAAACCGATATCGATAATGTCTCCCCGTCGCTGGGCAGCCTGTATATAAATATACAGATCTCTATTTACATAATTATAATTCTTAGGTAGGTTTAGATTTGCAGACATAAATCTTGTAATAAATATAACAGCTGCCTAATACATTGATTACATTTTCATTAGCCAATGTAAAAATGTCTTTTATTGTACCTAGGATTTGACTAAACACTACACAAAACTAAAAATAAAATGCCACTTTCATCGTGTAATTAATGCCGCGTTTGAGAATCCACATCGGATGCATTTTTTACATCTCGAGCGTTTTTTATCCACATCGGACACATCTGTCCCATTACATTTACGTATACTGAATCACGTGATCAAAGATTTATTACTTACTACATCTCAGATGCATCCGATGTGGATTCTCAAACGCGGCATAAATAATAAACTACAAACGGTCCTGTAAGGGCAGCGTCATATAGCCTTGAAACACCGGATTTTAGTGCTATTGACAGGTCAATATTGAATTTGTAGGTGAATCGCTTATTGAACATTAAAAATACGGTATTAATGACATTAATACGGTATTTGTATATATTTTTGGGAATGTAATTACACATAAATATTATTAGTTGATTATGTAAATGTTTATAAGTTATTTTGTGGCGATATTTCGTAGATATAAACTGTTTAAATCATATAAATTAAAAATTAATTAATTTAAAATTCTTTTCTGTTAGGTATGTTTAATATATTTGGCAACACTACAGGGACAAGTCATGCTTATTGCGCAAGCTTCTAGACACACTATTTTGCGATGTCAGGCGCAGAGACGCGTTTTTATGCACAGTAGGTTTCAATTTCTGCTTAAATGTTATGTTTATATTGGTCTTCTATATTATTTCTATGGTCGCGAGTTGTTTTTTCCTAAGTTAGACAATATCAAATTTAATATTTCAAATCTTACCTGTAACTAAACGGTCTACCTCCATACTTAATGTTGCCATAATTGTATATGTTTGCTACCGTTGAAAAATGTCGTCGCAAGGTTACATCATCCTCATCACTATCACCATTACTGAAAAATTAAATGTTTGCATCTGCTAGCAGTAAAAGATTTCATAGTTAGGGGATACAAGACCTAAATGGATGAGGCGTCTATGTAACAAAAACATTCTTAAGAGATAATTGAGTTTGAAGTTTCTTATTTATAAGACATTGGTTCTTTATCCTCTGGTTACATCTGTATTTGAAAGAATATCATAGAAGTAATTTTAGGTAAGTACATAGGCCCTTCATTTATGCAAAAAAATGTTTTAAATTATTATTAATGATGCAAGACGGTTCAAATATCTAGAATGGAAGGTGGAGTACATAATTATATAAGAGATACAATTAGAATATATAAAACACTAGTGGAAAACGGACTACAGAGGCAAATGCTACAGAAAATAATGTTGACTATTTGAGAAAAGCAATTTGAATTCATATTTTTACAATTTACAATGCTACAGATATTAAAAAAAGATGAAAAATTACAGGTATCTAAAGCGTGTAAAGAAATCAATACAGATATAGACAAAACCAAATATGAAAAGACATGGAAGTACTCGTAAATAAATTATTCTGTTTGGAATAGAAAAGTTATGGAAACTAAAATGCTAGAAAGTAAAATTACATAAAAATAAAACAACTGGCATGATAATCATTACCTTTTTCAATTTTAATTTATATTAGTTCTCAGAAAATGTAAGTTTTGTTAATTAAATACTTGCCTGTTACAAATTAAATTATATTTATTTTCATGATCCAGAGCAAATTTTTCCCTGACATCATCATTGTGATTGTAATCTCTGGACGAATTGCTTTGTAGTAGTACACTTTCATCTGTTTGTTTTATTTTTAAATTTTCATTAAAACATAATTCAAACTTATTTCTTAGAGCAATGAATTCGCTAAAAAGTTAAAGTTAATTATTTTAAAAAGAAATTAGTTCTAGACTAAAAATGTTACGAAGACACAACCAATAAAATTTCAAATACGTATATCACAAAATAACGATCGACCGTTTACCTGTGGAAAATCACTGCTCCTTTGGCTAATACCGCTACAGGAATTAATTTATAATTAAAGAAAAAAGACAGGGATAGAAAATTATGTTTAACGCTATGACTTTGAACATAAGCTGCATTAAACAATGACAAGTCTGATGCTGTCTTCAGATTAAGGTTAGTTTTAATATCTTCTGCTAATTCTTTCGGTGTAACAAGGGTGATGTTTTCGGATTTTTGATTAACTATTATAGGCAAATTATTTTCTTCCTGCATCTGATTGTAAAAATGTCTGACAAATGTTCATCAAAAGAGTCTAATTTCTGTTTATTCTCCCGAACTTATACTCCGATATCTCTTCTAATGGAAGGAATGAAGCTAATAGGTCTTTTAATTTCTCTTGTGGCTTTCCACAGAAAATAATCTGTGTTTTCTTCTGATAAGAGGTTCTGTACGTATGAGTTTGTTGATTCTTCTTTAAGTTTTTGAATTTATTTTCTCAGTTTTTGATTTTTATTGTTTAAAAGATTGTTACCATCTTTTTCTTGCTCGTCTTTTTTCTCTCACAAGTTCTCTGATCTCAACTGGGTAGCTTATTTCCTTTGTCAACTGGGTAATTTCTTTGATGTTACTGTAAGCAGCTGTTTAAATATTGTTGGTAAAGTTTTTAGCTTCTTCATTGAATTGTTAAGTTGTTTTCAGATATATATTTAGATTGATCTTGTTTTGAAGTTCAGTTCTGAAGCTTTTCCAGTCAGTAGTTTTGTTAGTAAGAGTAGTTTAAGTGGCTCGTTAAATAACTATTTAAATCAAGGTCAAAATTACAGCTGAACTTAAATAAAGTTAGGAGAAACTTTTCTTGAAATAAAAAATCTAGCAAGTCAGGGATTTTGTTGGGATCCGTGGGCCAGTAAGTAGGTTTACCTGTAGAGTAATAATTGCAATTCTTTTGACAGCCAGCTTTTCTTAATTCACTACTTTTGATTGTACTAAGTCTAGATCCCCAGTCAACAGGTTTAATAACAAAAAACCTCTCTCCAGAATGTTGCAGAACGGTTAGCTAGGAGGATTCTTCCTTAAGATTGTGCCTTGGTGGACAGTAGACTGCACTGATGCTTAATTTTTGTTTCGTAGACTTAATGCCTGCCACTGTAAGTTAAATATCCATTGTAAGTGACATTCTTTAAAAGGAATAATTGATTCCTAGATTGTAACGTCTTTATCACTTTTGGCTTGATCGTCTGGATGAATAGTATGGTATATTTTATAACCTCTTATCTTAATATAAGACTGACTTGTTGTCTTAGATGTGAGACGTATGTCTATATGCTAGGTATTACAGAAGATTTCTAAGTCATTGGCATTCCGTGCAGCTATTCTAATATCTTCACTCTTTTCACCTCTGAGTAAAGTTGAAAGTACCTATTTGCTGAATAAACTATAGGGGCTATTTTATGTTAATATGTCTAGTAAACCTACATATAACTTTACTCAGAAATGAAAAGATCGAGCATAAAAGTCATAAAATTTACTTTTTTCGTATATCTCTATTATTTCTGGCTTCTAATGTGTCGAGTCTTTTAATGACTCATTCAAGAGTTTTCATGTACTCTCTATAAGTTGTAATGTAGTCGATTATAAAGCAATTGTAGATTCTACTGTACAACACTGTAACGCTACAATATGGATCCATATTATTATTTTATACATACTGTTAACAATTTATTTTTAACCTGTAAGGCCGAAACTACAAGCACTTGTATTTATTTTACAATAAAATTTGGTATTTGGATAATTGGATAATTTATCATTCCAAAGTTAAGAGTATTGCAAATAATTGTCTTCAATTCCTCTTGCGGTATTATCTAAAGAAATAGTTGTTTTCTAGAGAAAAAGAGGGTATAAGAGTCCAGGAAGAATAACAATCTTTTAATTTTTCTGCTTAGGGGTTGTCGTAGGGTAAATAAAGGAAAGGAGATGCTAGGGAAGTGTTGGTTCACAGTTATTAGACTAAACTTAAATATACAAATACTTTACTTGATGCTGGTTGGCCTATTTCCTTTCGCAATATAGCTCAACAATTTTGGTTTGGTGATTACATTTTCATAGAAATCTTCCTTGTCTGAATGACGCCTTAGAAACAAAAAACTATCAGAATTTCTTGTTTTGCTATATTTATTTCTCGATACGTATAATTGATTTGTATGCTGCTTTGAGATTTCTTCGAATTTTTTACGCAAGAAAAGCGTTTTTCCTTTACAGAAGCCGGAATCTTCATCCTCTTTAAATATGAAGATGTCATTGTTTTCTGCAGCCATCATTTTGTTGTTATTGTTAAGACTAAAACAAGATAATATTTATCTATAATCTGGAGCTACCAATAACTTTACAAACCTCTATGTATTTTGATGAAACTACAGGTACAAATTATGTTAAAAGTTTTTAATTACCTTAGATAAATTAAACTACAATAATAATAAAAAATAAAGGAAAAAAAAATAGAACTGGAGTAGAGCTTGTGTCGTGAACGGACTCGCTGCTATACTATAGTCTATTTTTATGTATGAGAGAGTAATAAAACGCAATAAAATGCAAAACTTAGTACGGTCATTTTAAATATTTTTACAGAATAATCTAAATATTTCCTAAAATTGTAATAAATGTACCTGAGCTATTACAAGTTTTGGGTCTTTTATTGGTCCTTTATAAACATAAGCTGTACAGAACAATAGAAAAAGGTTTGGACAGGCCAAAAGCCCTGTGTATTAAAGACTACATAGCCATATCTGATGTTTTGAACTACTTAAAACATTTTCACTCGAACGGCGTGTGTGATTCAATTTAAAAATACCTTTCAGAATAAAACCACGTGTTCCGGTTTTAAATTTGTTTATTATTAAACATAGAAGTTATATACAAAAACGTTCATCCACAATCTAAATTAGGTACTATCACAAGAAAATCACTGTTACAATTAATTACTTAACCAAAAAACTAGAGTACTTAATTACTTATTAATAAATTTAAATGGGGAGAGAGAGCGAACTTACTACCGAGACGGTTAAAACGAAAGAGAGAGTACTTAAGGTACGTACCCAGCAAGGGGCTGGAACATTTATTCTAATATTGATTTTCTCTCTCCCTACTTAAGGGTAAAGCTTAAAAGCAATAACAAATTGCCTATCTACTAGGGTCGGTAAATAAACGTATATACAGAATGGGCGGATGACTATATATTGTAATGTTATAATTTGTTTTAATAACACTACATTTTAAAAAAAATTACTTTATTATTATTTACCTTGGCTAGCCCGTATGTTGTCACTAGAGCGGATTGTCTTGCTCCCAGGGGTGGTTCATGTAAGTCAACCAATAATTTAAAAATAATTTTAGAAATATTTAATTTTGCCAACTCGCTATTAAAAAGAAAAATAGGACCTTCCTGTATAATTAAGTAAACAAATTGACAATTTTTTTTTAAATCAAATCTTTCAAATATATTTTTTATTTGTCAAACACAATGTAACATTAGAAACAGTTTCAAAATTGCTTACCTATATCTACTAATTTATAATAACTACTATCCTTTCATACCTCACATTCACACCTTATGAGAAAAAAAATAATCTAAAAATTAAATACAAAAAAATACCGTACTAGTATTTACAGTTCTATACTTTTCAAATTTAAATTAAATTAATCTATACAACTTTCGAAATTATTTTACTACTTTGTTCTGTAAAAGTTCAAGCAGTTGTTCCGTTTTCACAAATATTAAAAAGTACTCACAGTCGGAAAACTTCAGTCCAATGAGTATGCTAATATTTGCATACTGAAAATCGATGCTCTGCTACTGCTGCCACAAAAGGTACTGAACCACATTTCTGTTTAGCTCCGCACAAATTTATAAAATGAGACCTATACTCATGATTGGTACTACCATATACAAAATCCTATGAAATTTGCTTACTTAATATAAAATTTTTAGAGAATAAATTAAATCTGAGTGACAAGGTTTCTCAAATTTGTATCTGACACAAATCAAAAATTTCTAATTAATTTGTCATTCATCTTTGACATTTCTTTTTAACTAAAACTTGTAATATAGGGTGTTATTTTACTATTTACTCATATCTTTGGCAAATTAACAGATTTTTCACATATTAATATTATTATGATTATTATTATTATTATAAAATAAAGCTTTTTATGCAGAGTGTTTTATAACAATTTCCCAAAATTTTGTGTTAATTAAAATTTGTTATAGAAAAATTTTATTAACACACAATTTTTATGATAAATCTATTGTTTGCAAGTTCCTAGAATATTATTTACATATGTACAATTCTGCAAAATTACTGTTTACAAATAATTCATTGGTTAATAATGTTATTATTTATTTAGGCAATATTTCATAATTATTGATTTTTTTTTTTTTTTAGTCTATTCCTCATATTTGTATATCTGATTGATATGAAACACCCCACGGATTTTTCCGCTATTGACTTCTTTGAGTAAATAACTATTTACAGGCATTTCATTTACAATCACATATGGTCCAGAATATGGCAATTGTAGTTTGGCACATTTGTTATTTTTATAATCTGCGACTCTCAAAGCTTTTATCAATACCAATTCCCCTTGTTTAAACTGTACTTTTTTGTTAATTCTTTTATTTTGTTTTCTGATATAATTTTCTGCTTTCTTTTGAATTCGTGAATTTACTTGAGCCATAACTTCTTCTTTGTTTTTAAATATCGATGGTTCCCATTTTCTAGTTGGATATATGCCTTTTAACAGAAATATAGGAGTTTCTTCAGTTTGAGTATTAGGAACTTCGTTTAAATAACATTCGATGTCATTAATTTGCTGATCCCAAGCAGTATGATCCATATGGGTTAGAATGCGTAAATACTTGATTATTTCCCTTATGTAACGTTCTGCTGGATTAGAGGCAGGATGGCGAATACTAGTAAAATGGGGTACAATATTACTGTCTTGTAAAAATTTCTTAAATCTGTCATTCTGGAAATATGTTGCGTTGTCAAGTATGCATTTTATAGGTGTACCTACGTCAACAAAATATTGTTCCATTAGTGATTTGAGTATTTTAGTATTTGTTCGGTTACATGGGTAGACTTTGATATACTTCGTATAAATGTCAACAATAACTAATAAGTGTTTATTGCCATTAACACTTGTTGTCAAATTAGTTAAAAAATCCATAGCTATTATTTCTAATGGACTTGTAGCTATAATAGTTTTCGGTTGATTTTGATTGTGTCTATTTTTACTTTTTGTTAATTGGCATACCTGACATTTCCTTACAATTTCCTTCATTACTTTGATATCATTATTACTGTAATAGTTTTCCCGAAATAATAGCCACGTTTTTCTTATACCAATATGTCCATAGTGTGAGTGGATATCTTGACAAATTTCTTTTGTTAATTTATTTGTGATTACGTATAATTCTTCGTTATGTAGTTTTTTATAGTAAATATTATCTTTTTCGAGTGATTTCTGTTTTTCTTTGTCAGTCAAGTCTTGTTGATCTTTTATGATAGTTTGTAATGAATATATTCCTGTTTGATCTGACAGTACGTTTATACCAATTTGTGCTTCTCGTTTATCATTTGTTTTTTTTTCTTCCATTCGAGAAATGGCATCAGGTACTAAATTTAACTTTCCTGGCACATATTTAATATCGAAATTATATTCCTGTAATAACAGCGCCCATCTATGTATTCGACTATTGCCAAACTTATTATTCAGAATAGATGTCAATGCTTGATTGTCGGTTTCTATGGAAAATGCGTTGCCTAATAAATAAAAGCGTAATTTTGTAATACTATAGATAATACTGGCCAATTCCAATTCACTAACGCTGTAGTTTCTTTCATGAATTTTGGTTGTGCGGGACACAAAACATATTGGAACTTCTTTGTCCTCATATCTCTGTACCAAAACACCAGCAAATCTTTGCTTGGATGCATCAGTCTTCAGTATAAATGGAATATCATATCTTGGATGATAGATTTTTAGGTTTTCCGAAAATGTATCCTTAATAATTTTGAATGCTTCCTCTCTTTCTGATGTCCATTTCCATTTCACTCCCTTTTTAAGCATCTCCAACAAGGGAATTTCTAATTCGCTTAGATTTGGAATAATTTTTTTATAATAATTTAAGGTACCTAAAAAACCTCTCAAAGTTTTTAAATTATATGGCCTATGATATTCTTTTATAATTTTAATCCTATCCGGATCTAATTGTACTCCTTCTTCGTTTATTAGATATCCTAAGTATGATACTTGTTTCTTTATAAATTCACATTTATTGATGTTTATTTTTAGCCCTGCTTGATCAAGTTCTTGCAGCACAATATTTAAATGTTCAAAATGTTTTGACACATTATCCGAATAAATCAATATATCATCGATATAGTGCAATACAAAATGTTCATATTTGTTTAACAACTGATGAAGAACTCTTACTAATGATGAACAAGCGCTCTGCAATCCAAAGGGAACAACATTGAAATGATATACAACACCATCAATGGAAAACCCAGTATATTGACGACAACTTTTTTCTAGTGGAATTAGCCAAAAAGAATGTTTAAGGTCTATTTTAGAAAATATAGTTGAATTTGTAATTCTGCCTAATATAGCATCGATATTGATTGGTGCTTCATATTGTGGAGTAGTGAATTTATTTATCATTCGCGCATCTAGACATATTCGTATCTCTCCACTTTTCTTCTTAACAATGACTAACGGATTAATGTATGGTGTTACACTGTATTCAATTATGCCCTTTTTAATTAATTCCTGTATTTCTGAATTCACTTCATTCTTATATTTATAAGGGATCGGGTATGTTTTGACTTTAAAATTATGTATATCCTTTACTTCTATCTTATGCTCATAATTCACCGCAACTCTCATCTCTTTATTAATTAAATTTTCATATTTCATAATAATCATTTTAACTTTTTCATAATACTCTTCTTCACAATTTATTCTTATATCATCTTTTTTTTCTGAACTCAAGCTTAATACCCTTTTATCATCAACTTCCTCATTTACTTTCTTTTCAAAGTCAATCCATATTTGATCTATATAAAATTTTTCTTTTTCATAATCAATAATACAGTTATACTTATTTAGCATATCTGATCCCAATACTATGTCAGTAACAATATCAGGCACAATTAACAACTCTACATTGATCTGTTTGTCATTTAAATCTAAATTCACATTAACCATTCTACTAGTATTATATAATTTTTTACTATTTGCACCAATCAAATTTATTTTTGGAACTGTAATTATACTACTTTTAATTTTAAAATTGTTATCTATAATTTTATTATTTATTAAAGATACTTCAGATCCAGAATCAATTAAAATTTCAGTTTTATTCCCCATTAAATTTCCTTTAATAACAACTAGATTACATTTAAATTCATTTTTAAAATCGTCGTCTAATATAATAAATTCTCTAGGGTGCTCATAACTACAAATATTCAGGTTATGAGTTGCAGAGCGCATATTTAAAAATTTGGATTTTCTGATGCATTTTGTGAGCCATCATCCATTGAGGTCCTTCTCATATTATCTGTACTTTCATGTATATGCTCATGATTTCCCTCTTGTACTCTGTCTAAACTACTAGCTCTTCTTTGAAAATTCACTCTTCTTTCATATCTATCTTCTCTATTGTTTCCATTTCTATTGTAATTTTGATTGTCATAATTTTCATTATCATTATAATTTCGAGAATTATTGTTTCTGTAGATATTATTGTTATTATTTGAATTGTAAGTTCGTTGACCATTATTATAATAATTGTTATTCATTCTATTGTTAAATCTACTATTCTGATTATTGTTGGAATAATTATTATTGTTTCTATATACAGGATACTGTCTATTATTTTGATTCCCATCACGATAATTATTTTGATAATTATTATTACTCCTTTTGTTATTATTTAAACTTCTCTCAATCCTCGTTAAATAACTAGAAAATTGCTCAAAGTTTTTTATATTTTGCAACGAAATTGTTTCTGCAACTTCAACTTTGTAATGCCGAGCAATGTACATTATGATTTCTTCCTCTAACATGGGAGGGTCTAAAAATGTTGCCGATGTATATAACTGCAAAGCATAATGGTTCAAATTATAACTTCGATTATAATCAAACTTCCCAAAATAAAGTTTCTCACGAACAATAGACTGATTATTTTCACCCCAAAAATATCTTAAAAATAATTCTTTAAATTCTTCAAAATTCTTAATTTCCATTACTTTGGTTGAATACCACAATAATGCATGTCCAGATAATTGTGCTCTTATTGTTTCCCTCAGTTCGTCAATATTCTGAATCAATTTAACTTTATTTTTCAACATCTGCAACATTACTTTCGGGTGCATTTTGTTAATATCACCATCAAACTTCATCATGTTATCAATTCCACCAGTTGTCATTATAATTTGATTTCTTCCTATATTACTTTCAATTTCTTTTTTATATTCATCTTTGTCTTGAACTAATTTCTTTTCAATTTCTCTTATTTTCCACTTTGTATCATTTGTCTCTGCTGTAATTATTTCTTCGTGTAATTTAAAACCTTCTTTAATATGTTCTTCTAACTTTTTAATTTCTTTCTCATTCACTTGAATATCCTTTTTCATTTCTTTAAAATTTTGTTCTGCCTGTTTTCTTGTCTTCAAATTCTCTTCTTCTGCTATTTTCCAATTGTCTTGAACCATTTGTTCCATACGTTTTTCTATTGAATTGATATTTTTACTGTTATTTATTACATTTTTGTCAACTCTTCTAATTTCCTTCTCTGTCTGTTCAATTTTTGTATTTTGTATTGTCACTTTCTGTTCTATATTTTGTTGTTTCCTTTCCATCTCTTCAAATTTCTTTTCCATTCGTTCTATTCCGTCTTTAAATTCCTTTTTAATTTCTTTCCCAATATCTTGTATTTTTTTCATATCTTGTTTTCTTTCTTCTTGCATTTTTTTTATTTCTTGTTTTCTTTCTTCTTCCATTTTTTTTATATCTTGTTTTCTTTCTTCTTCCATTTTTCTTAACATTTTAATTATTTCATTGTTATCTTCTTTCTCTTTTCTCTCTTGCACTTCTTTTTTTTTGTCTGGTATATCTGATGTATCTTGAAATTCATTATTTTTTAATTGTTTCTCAATTTCTGTCACTTCCTCTTCCTCTGACATATCTGTTTTCTCATCATGTTTCACTTGTTCAGTAAATAAATACTTTTCAGGATCTTGTCCTTCTTCAATTAATATATCATACAGTTTTTCCATTAATTCTTTCTTCAGTCCTATTGCTTCCTGGCCTCTTTTTTCTAATTGCACCTTTAATTCGATTACTCTTAATTCGCTTAATTTCTTACCCTTTTCTTCTTCCATTTTTCTATTTACTTTAACACTAAATACTAATTAAAATCACTTCTTTGGAAAAACACAATCACAACCTAGCTATCAAACACTTTATACTTTGTATAAATTAAAACACAACTTTACTTTAATATTTACAGGACACTTTTTTTTTATTTATCTGTACGCCACTGTTTAATTTTACTGCCCTACGTTGCTAGGTGCCAAATTGTAATGTTATAATTTGTTTTAATAACACTACATTTTAAAAAAAATTACTTTATTATTATTTACCTTGGCTAGCCCGTATGTTGTCACTAGAGCGGATTGTCTTGCTCCCAGGGGTGGTTCATGTAAGTCAACCAATAATTTAAAAATAATTTTAGAAATATTTAATTTTGCCAACTCGCTATTAAAAAGAAAAATAGGACCTTCCTGTATAATTAAGTAAACAAATTGACAATTTTTTTTTAAATCAAATCTTTCAAATATATTTTTTATTTGTCAAACACAATGTAACATTAGAAACAGTTTCAAAATTGCTTACCTATATCTACTAATTTATAATAACTACTATCCTTTCATACCTCACATTCACACCTTATGAGAAAAAAAATAATCTAAAAATTAAATACAAAAAAATACCGTACTAGTATTTACAGTTCTATACTTTTCAAATTTAAATTAAATTAATCTATACAAATTTCGAAATTATTTTACTACTTTGTTCTGTAAAAGTTCAAGCAGTTGTTCCGTTTTCACAAATATTAAAAAGTACTCACAGTCGGAAAACTTCAGTCCAATGAGTATGCTAATATTTGCATACTGAAAATCGATGCTCTGCTACTGCTGCCACAAAAGGTACTGAACCACATTTCTGTTTAGCTCCGCACAAATTTATAAAATGAGACCTATACTCATGATTGGTACTACCATATACAAAATCCTATGAAATTTGCTTACTTAATATAAAATTTTTAGAGAATAAATTAAATCTGAGTGACAAGGTTTCTCAAATTTGTATCTGACACAAATCAAAAATTTCTAATTAATTTGTCATTCATCTTTGACATTTCTTTTTAACTAAAACTTGTTATATAGGGTGTTATTTTACTATTTACTCATATCTTTGGCAAATTAACAGATTTTTCACATATTAATATTATTATGATTATTATTATTATTATAAAATAAAGCTTTTTATGCAGAGTGTTTTATAACAATATATACATATAAATATTTACAAACAATGATACTTTTCCAAACAGTATCTTAAGATTATTTTCAATAAGTACCTATTTGCCAATTTTGTTTTATTTTAATTCCAAGAATTTCTTACAGTAATCGAATTATAAGTAGATAAATACCTTCCCAACAAATTTCACCGAAAAAGCGATTATAGGTTTTCCATTTAGTAAGGAGGTCCAAGTTGTGTATTCTTGACAGTTTACTAAATGTCGTTTAGTTGCAACTTGCAAGGTGCAGTGTGAATTCTAGTATGATCATGGAAAATTTGGAAGGGCCGCGTAAACGACAAAAAATCGGTCCTTTAACAGTTAATGAAAAAACATTAATATTTAATTGTTTTAAATCATTTACAGACAAACATTTATGTAAAAGTGTTGATGACACAGTGGAATTAGTTAGTAGTACGCTTGGTATTGGGAAATCTACGATTTACAGAGTTGTTAAAGAAGAGAAATGTGGCGAGTTTCAAACAGCACGTAAAGCTCCAGGAAAACCAAAATTTCAATTAGAAAATCTTTTGAAAGAAAGGCTTCGAAGGAAAGTGCATGCGTTCTTCTTTAGAAAAGAATTTCCGACAGTAGACAAAGTTCTTGCCACGGTTCGAGATGATAAGGATTATCCTGAAATGAGTCGAAGCACACTATGGAAACTTTTAAAAGAAATAGGTTTTCTATGGAAAAAGCATTCCAGAAAGTCTATTTTAATAGAAAGAAGCGATATTGTAGTATGGAGAAGAAATTACCTAAGAACTATAAAAGAAATGAGAAACCAAAGAAGAAATATATTTTATTTAGATGAAACATGGATCAACGAGGGACATAAACCAAATAAATTTTGGCAAGATGAAACTGTTACAAGTCGAAGACAGGCTTTTTTAAATAATTTATCTACTGGTTTAAATCCACCATCAGGAAAGGGGCGCAGACTAATAATAGTACAGATCGGTAGTTCAAACGGTTTTGTTAAATGTGGTTTATTGACTTTTGAATCTACTCGTACCGGTGACTACCATGAGGACATGAATGCTGATGTCTTTAAAGAGTGGTTCGAACAAATTATAGATCTTCTTCCTCAGAACTGTATAATAGTAATGGATAATGCAAGTTATCACTCAAAACTTATAGAAAAAATGCCCACAACCAAGTGGTTAAAAAAAGATTTACAGAATTGGCTAAATTCAAAGAATATTAAGTTCCATCCCGGTTCTATGAGAAAAGAACTGTATCATTTGTGTTCCCTTCAGAAAAAGAAATTCAAAAAATATGAAATTGATGAAATTGCAAAAAATCGTGGGATGACGGGATCACCACCATATCATTGTGAAGTAAACCCGATTGAACTAATATGGGCACAGATAAAGGGAGAAGTTTCAAGAAAAAATAATTCTTTTAAAATGAGTGATGTTAAACAGTTGTTTTTGGAGGCTGTACATAATGTGAAGCCTGAAAACTGGGAAAAGGCAGTAAATCATACGATTAAAGAAGAAGAGAAAATGTGGAAGTTGGACAATATTACTGATGAAATGATCGAGCCACTCATTGTAAATATTGGTTGCGACAGTTCATCTTCCGATTTCGATTCTGATTTGGATTTGTAGGTAAGAAGTAGTTTTTATATTAAAATTATTATTTAAAAACGTAACGTTGTTTAAAAGTTAAAGTTTAAACTCTTATACCTACATAACCCGTTTGACACAATGTTCTTAACATACCTTGTGGAAAAATAAAACATTTTAGAAAAAATTGCAATTTTTTACCTTCAGCTGTTTAGAAGTTATAAGCAGGTTAATTAGGTGAAAATATAAGTGTATACTCGAGGAATAACTACAAAAATATTTTAATTCTCTACTAAAAAAAGTAGTACGCCTATGGATTACGAACGCTTTATTATTTTAATACTCTCTCATACATAAAAATAGACTATAGTTAGGTAAATAAGTTGTGAATACGAATTGAGTATAATACAAATTTTTTCTGTTTCATTCTTGTAGCAAAATGCAAAATCCAGTAATCCGTATAATACTTTTCAGTAGATTTTTTACTGGGTATGTACATGATCTTTCTAATTAAGGAATAGTTTGTTGACATAATTTTTCAAGGTAAAAGTAATTTACGTAGATTTATCTAAGGTCCTAGTTTCTAAAGTACAGCTCCAAACTAATACATAAAAAGAAAAACAATTGTATGCTCCGACATGCTTTAATTTAGGCCTACTTTAGAAACATTTTTTTTGTTAAATCACTTCATATATTAAATTCTATCTTCTTCATAAGTTTTACCAGTTTTTATTTTATAAATAAAATAAAGAGAAAATAATTCAGAATATACAAAACTTAAAAAATCTCTTACCTTGATTATACCAATAAAACTTGTTAACCCGACAGAGAAATTTTCAAAAATGAAAAACTTGATTTGTCAGAACCGTTGCACTATCTACAAAAAGCAAACTTAAAATGAACTGGAGCAAATTCGGAACAGATGATTTAAATATTACGAAAATGCATCTAGAAAGAATATTTTTTTAGATAGATATTTTTATTCGTACATTATATAGGAATTTTAAAAACAATAATGGTAATTAATAATGTTTGAGTTATGGATATGATAAACAGGTACCAAGACACCAGAGAAGTCGAATTTTATTATTTTATCAAAATAGAAAATTACCTAAATGTTTATAGATGTTTGCATATCTAATCTACACTATGACTTTCTCAACAAATAACGGGTGGAACGAAAGTTTTGAAACTTTTTCGAAAACAAAATTTTACACTTAAAAAAGCATAAATAAATAGGCAGAGGTGTATCCATCTGTCAAATAACGGCAAATGTAATTAAGAATCTCATCTTTATTTCGAATGATCCCTAACAATGATTCTTAAGTAAGCCATGACCGATATAATTGCGTGATTTTTCCATGGTCTACTTTAGAAACATTTTTATATTTGACAGTAGTTAATGGGATACTTGAGCAAACTTTTCAAACTGCGCAGGCGCGGCCGTAGCTACGAAGTTGACTAAACTAACCTATTGATAGATGTCAAAAATCGATCTAACTTAACCTAGGTCAGCTGTCATCTGTTAATCTAACATATGGCATCTGTCAACAATGTTGCCAACCTAATCTGAGAATTAATAATAGCTACGAAATTGGCTAATCTAAGCTTACATGTCAAAAATCGGTCTAACGCCATTTTTTATCCCAAGTTGTCTACCGTTGGCTAACCTAGCAACAGCTTCGCCAACCTAACCTGCCATCTGCTACCTCAGGATGGCGACAGGGAGGTGGGGGCGTGGAGACGCCACGCCACCTGTCAGTGGTGCGACTCGGTCTGCGACACAGCCAAAGAAGTAGAGAGGGTAGAACGATAAGGTACCGTCTGCGCATCCATCACGAGTGTAGAAATTATGCGTGATTCAGCCTTCCACTCTTACACACGTAAATGATAAGGATAGGTTGCCCTAAAGCACTATAAACAAATTCCAGGATCGACTTTATTCAGCGATTATGTTCATGTTCAGCTCTGTTTTTTGTTTGTGTTTTGGCTGTTGTAAGCTTTTTTGGCGTCAATTCTTTGTTATCTTGCTTATATTTATGATTTTTTATGCTTTTATTCCGATTTAGTATTAAATTATACTTGTTAATTATTTTTCGATGCACTATTTTATAATTGTTGCACAAAATGTTGTTAAACCGTCCCTGAATTTTGTTTACAAAATGTGCAAAACGAAATTGTGCATAGTGTCCAGACTTTTTCATTGACAGTTATCATTCTACCCCTCTCCACTTCATTGGACACAGCTAAGCGATCCAAGATGGCGGCTATCATTTTCGAAATCCTGCACAGTGGCCTGCGCCTGATTTGAACGGGAAAACAGAGAAGTGTGTGGGAAATTACATGCGTGAGGAAACCTGCGCTGTGGCCGTAAGCCATCCAACCTAACGCCTGGCAACATGAAGAATTGGAGGATGGCCTTATTCGTTGTAAGATGGCGTAGTGTAGAAATAGGCAAGCAGCAAAGTCAGTGGAGGGGCGACTCGGCTAAGTCAGTGGCGTGTCACCACGAGATAGCGCCACGTGTTACCAGTCATAAGCAATGAACTGGAGTGGAGTAGAATGCTTGTCAATAGGCTTGAGATGCGACTCTATGGGCGGAGAGAGGTTATTTTTCATCTCACTCAGGTGTATTTATAACAACCATTTTCTATTTCACTTTGTTATTGTCTGATCCACCAGCTAGTTAGTTTTCGGAAAATAGAAAACGTTTGAAGAAAGTTGTCAATAACAGTTTGTCGTTCATGTGTTTCATTTTGATCAGCTTTCATACTAAATTGCGTAGAATATTTTTCCGATTCAAAATCGAGATTCTCGATATTTCCACAGTTTATTTATAATACCTTCTAAACTGGATTTATCTATCATTTTATATACTTTATAATATATGTTCATGCCCTACTTTTCACTTTATTAATAATTTTTTTTTAACATACTTCAAATTGGTAGGATATTCTCAATTCGTTGAAATATTTTTTTATGTATGTTGAGCGATAATTCTTTACCACGTTGCCCGATTTCTAGGATTCTTTTTGTTAGAAAAGGAAACAGTTTTATATACATTAAGTCAAGATCTGAAGATGGGATCCATAAGAAAATCATTAACATCTTTATTTTTAAAGTAGGTTTTTTTTTTAAATTTCTTTAAACCTTACTGGTTCGAACGCCGTAAGGAATGAAGAAATGTAAATAATTGTTGTGCCAGCCAAAAAACGAAGAGGAAGTACCGATTAAAATATCGAGTGACAGAAGAGTTCCTAAGATTGTTGAGATCGGGTTTATGTTTTAAAATGCCTTAAAACCGATATCGATAATGTCTCCCCGTCGCTGGGCAGCCTGTATATAAATATACAGATCTCTATTTACATAATTATAATTCTTAGGTAGGTTTAGATTTGCAGATATAAATCTTGTAATAAATATAACAGCTGCCTAATACATTGATTACATTTTCATTAGCAAATGTAAAAATGTCTTTTATTGTACCTAGGATTTGACTAAACACTACACAAAACTAAAAATAAAATGCCACTTTCATCGTGTAATTAATGCGGCGTTTGAGAATCCACATCGGATGCATTTTTTACATCTCGAGCGTTTTTTATCAATATTGAATTTGTAGGTGAATCGCTTATTGAACATTAAAAATACGGTATTAATGACATTAATACGGTATTTGTATATATTTTTGGGAATGTAATTACACATAAATATTATTAGTTGATTATTTAAATGTTTATAAGTTATTTTGTGGCCATATTTCGTAGATATAAACTGTTTAAATCATATAATTTAAAAATTAATTAATTTAAAATTCTTTTCTGTTAGGTATGTTTAATATATTTGGCAACACTACAGGGACAAGTCATGCTTATTGCGCAAGCTTCTAGACACACTATTTTGCGATGTCAGGCGCAGAGACGCGTTTTTATGCACAGTAGGTTTCAATTTCTGCTTAAATGTTATGTTTATATTGGTCTTCTATATTATTTATATGGGAATAACGCAATAAAACCAAAATACATTTTGTCACTTTTTATTCTTCACATTTAATGATCAACAACGTGCTTGTGAGGATTTTTTTTTTAATTTAACGGGTAAGAACAAAAAATTGTTTAACTACTATTTAACATTGATTTAAACTTACTATTAAGTACTGTCCTAATGAGGTTAGCAAAATAATTAAAACTAGTAAAGTAATAATATATAAAACCATAAAAAATACAAAATTGGCTGAAAGGACCCTTTATATCTAATGACATGGGTTTTGCAGATCTAGAAATTAAAAATTTGAACAAATGGGCCTCATGGACCGTAATACTGAAATTCGGGATCACGTGCGAGGTCCTTAGACATCTCTAACCTGGTGGATTTTATAAAATTTTAAGTAAAAGTAGATTTTTAGAATATTGGTCGTGTGCATACAATCATTAGAATTCAAAAACATAATTTATTATGCCCGATGTCCCAAAAAATAGAAGAACTTGATTCTTAAGTTAACATTTTTGATAATTTGTTTTTGGGTCATCCGGCATTTTAACCTGAGAGTGTGTATTTTTTTTTTTCAATTATAGGTACATTGAATTCCGGTTTGCCAATAATCTTTGGCCAGCACAAAAAAAAATTAAAGTTCTTCCAGTGACGTTGCAAAGTCTTTAATATTTGATTAGCCTTCATTTTATTATAAATTTAATAGGTCTGAGAAGAGGAGGATTTAATAAAAAAAAACGTATCAGGTAACATTAAATACTGTTGTCCAATTTGTTTTTGTTGGGACGTAAATACATTCATATGAAAGACAATAACATTCTATTCAAAAGTTGTGTAAAGTTTCTATTTTCTGCTTCTATTGACATTTTATTCCATTTATTTTGCTTTTTTTTATTAGGCGCCCATTTCATGTCAATTTCTAATATTCAATTTATACTATTTTCATAAAATTCTAGGTTTTATATATCAAGTCTGCATTTCTGATTATATCGATTAATATATTTATACTCCAACGATTTTTCTTAGACTTTTTATTATCATTGAAACATGTTATTTAGTACATGCGTAGGTAAAACTAGGTTTATACCATTGTAAGCTATAATTCTAATTTTTGGTATCAAGAATAAAACTTTTATTTGGATACTGAAGTAGCCTTTTACGTATTTCACTCTTTATTTCAGTTCTTTTTCAATGAGTTCTCTCTAGTTTTTAATTTTAATATCTTCTGTTGCAGATTTGATGTTTTCCTTTTACCCCTATAATTGTTCCGCCACTGAACATAGAGATTTTCATTGATATACAATTTATTAATTTGTCAAATGAACATCAAATACAGAAAAGGATATATTTTTCCCTTTTTCAATATTCAGTCCATTTGAAACTACAATTGAAGACACAAGTATATGAATGGTCTATGTAACATTTTTTAAATGGTGTTTTTCTGTGACTGAAGGGTTAATGTACCTAAAATTCATTTAAAATGTCTTCCGTACCAATATATCATCAAATATAGAAGTTGGCAGTGGATAAAGGACCCATGTACTAGGGAATAACTGCCAAACAATAAAAACACGAAATATCTCGTAAAAATTATTTTGCTACATAGGCCCTTCATTCACTTGTGTCTTTAATTTAGGTTGAAACATATTCATCCATCTTCTATATATTTTGATGTAAATGTTTTAGTGTATTCATGTTCCATAATTATCGACACTTTTCCAGATTTCAATGTTCTAGGTACCTATATTTTGTGTCATTTCTCAAGACCTAAATGTCGGCTTTTTCAGTGGTTAGAGCGTGTACCTTTGTACCTGTGGGTTTGGGTTTTAAAATTGGACAACAGTGGGAAATTTGAACCTATACTTTATAGTTGGTGGCACAGATAAATTTTACCATTAGATAATTATATTTAATCGTGGAATCTTAAAATGTATCTATGCCACAAACTATACATCTTAACCTCAACAAAGTCATGTACCTAAACTATTTTTTAAATTAAAAATATTTTAAAATAACTACTGTAAGAAAATAATTCATAATATCGAATGGTACATATTCAAATATATGATATTTGTGGGATTTTCAATTTGTTTAAGATAAATTTCTTTGCTACGTCACTGGTTTTTACAATGCATCGTTAAAGCAGTCTTTTAGGAATTACTAAATATACCTTATTACACTTTTTTTTAAATATATTATAGTACTAAATTCTAGGGTAATAAAAAATATATTCAGTTCAGTAAAAGATAAGTTTACTATTCGTAAATTATTTTAATAAAATAAGCATTTTTATCCATAATGTTGGGGTGCATAATGTTTTATAAGAAACGCGATATTATTTTCATTTTAAGTTATTAAAAAAATATTCATTTAGTCAAATAAAAATGTTAGAAATAAATCTCATATAAATATTGTATAAAATATATATTTTATTTAAATAATTTTCGAATAGAGTGATAAATATTCAATTTTACTAATTCAATACCAATATTTAGATTTTTGCTTCGATTCAAAATAATTTATTTATAAAATAATTATCATTTGATAAAAGTGTGTATAATATTTAAACTTTGACAATAGTGATTTGTTTAATTCTATGCATTCATTCCTTTTTAGTTGCTTCTCTGTTACACACTAATTTTATAAAGTTAAAACAAATCAATTTATATAGACGAAACGTCATTATTTTTCTGTAATTAATTTATAATGTATTTATAGTCCGCAGAATAATATGAAGTCCCACTTTTGTATATAGGTAAGTACGGTTTAATCGACCTATTTCTGACCCAAGAATATGTGGTATAATTTATGACCAATCTTTTTAAAACACCCTGTATAGTGGAATCGCAATCGACACGGAGCATGAGCGTCGTTTGGGGGGGGGGGGACAAGTGCCCCCCCTGGCTCTTACAACTTTACAACGCGTAATGGCTGTATGTCACAATACTAAATTAAGTACTAAAATTTAGCCCTAAATTAAGTTATTAATTTAGTACTAAATTCAGAACTTTTTCTTTTTCAACGATACCAATTTTTAGTACTAAATTAAGTATAGTCGCGCGCGCATTGACGTATTATTACGTGAAATTAGCACAGAAATGAAATATTTTGTGTAAATGAGACAAGTGAATTAAAATATGTTTTTCTACGACCGTGTATTTTTACCCACTTTCCCGCACGCATTTTAGTTTTGAAAGTGTCACTTTCCCGCACTAGTGCGGGAAAAAATCACTTTGGCCTTACCTATTGTATAGTTTTTTTACCTCAGATGTTATAACTATTGTTACAATAGGTAATTTAGTATTTTCCAACTATTCCATTTAATAAAATTTACTTTTTTTCTTGCTTTTTGTTATAATTTTAATTTTTTGGAAAACTTGAATAATAGAGATATTTTTATATACCTTCTGTATATTTTTAAAAGTCAGACTAGGCTGTGACATGTATGGCTTGATATGGTTGCTATATGGTAACCATATTTATTATTGTTATTGTTACAAAAACGTCAAAGTTGTTTGTTGAAGCGTCAACTGAATTAAAATAAATTAAAGAAATAATGGATTCATCGGATGAAGAGCTGCCCGAAGCCATTTTAAAAGCTGCAAATGAAGCACATTTGGAGGTGTTGCCTGCCAAATAACGAGGAAGATATGAAAAACAATACGACCATTTTGTCACATGGTGTAAACAGGAAGGGGTAAAAACCTACAAAGAAGAGGTGTTTCTGGCGTATTTTTCGCACCTAAGTAAGTTTTTGAAATCTAATACTTTATGGTCTCGCTATTCGATGGTGAAAAGTTTAGTAAAAATAAAACAAAATTTGGATATAAGCCAGTTCCATAAGTTAACGTCATTTCTAAAACAAAAAAATGTTGGTTTTCGAGCACAGAAGGCGCAGGTTTTTACCAAAGAAGATATATCCAGATTTATGTTAGCCCCTGATGAGGTATACCTTATGATTAAAGTGAGTACCATTTTTGCTTTAGCTGGTGCTCTCCGCAGAGCGGAGCTTGTAAATATCACTCTCGATGATATACAAGATAAAGGCAATCTGATAATTGTGAAAATTTCCGATTCCAAAAATCATTCTTCAAGATCATTTGTTTTATGTGAAGAAATAAATAATGGAAACTTTCTGAAGCTGTACAGAAAGTACGCAGGTTTACGACCACCTACCACTCCGCATCGCCGCTTTTTTATTAATTATAAGAAGGGAAAATGCTCAATTCAGAGCGTTGGCGTAAACACCTTTGGTAAGATGCCAACAGAGATTGCTGCATATTTGCGTCTACCTAATCCTGAACGATATACAGGACACAGTTTTAGACGTTCTTCAGCAACATTCCTAGCAGACTCAGGTGAAGCGATAACCAATATAAAACGTCTCGGTGGCTGAAAGTCCACTACTATCGCTGAAGGCTATTTGGAGGACTCCGAAACACAGAAGAAAAACATTTCGAATAAAATTCTTTCAAATAGAAATGACTTGCAACCTTTGCTGCCACCGTCATTTTCACCTTCATGCGACCTGCAACCGATGTCACTCCCGTCCACGTCATCTTTTCAATCAACGAGCGTTACGACTATTAACAGCCAATTAACACCAACTAATTCCTCTGTACCGGCAATTTTACATAATTTACAAAATGCTACAAATTGTGTATTTAACATTAATATCCATAATAATTAGTTGTTTTTATTTAAAGATTTGTATATGTTGAAATAAAATAATTTTCCAAAAATAATTTTTCTTACTTTTTTGTATATACGGTCGTAGAAAAAATAATGTTCCTAACTCATGCGTAAAGTGTCTTTCCCGCACTTGACCGCTTGCCCGAACTCCGCTTCGCGTCGTTCGGGCCAACTGCAGTCGCGTGCGGGAAAGTAACACTTTCCGCACTTGTTAGGAAAATAACTATTTTATTATGACTTTGACATTAGTTGACTTGACAACAACCAAATGCAGCAATGCTACTAAAAACCACGAAAAAACACAATGAAACCTACAAAATCAAACACAAGCGAAATTTGTCCAAGGCGACAATTCAAAGTTGTCACTAACCAAAAACAAAATAGTGCAGAAAAGACCGTTGTTCAACTTTCTCTGAGAAAAACTTTTCAACGCAAGTTCCAATTAATTAATTAATTAATTTTTATTTTAATTTAATACCAAATTTGCTGTTTGCAGCATAAATTTTTTTAGTACTTAAAAAATGTATTAATTTAGTTATAAATTTAGTACACAATTTAGTATCGTAACGTACAGCCTTAATATATGAATTACTGATATTTCGTTAGGTAGGTACTATGTGCCACAGTTTGACAACGCTGTATGAGGTAAAATTACGTAACTAACACAATAGAGGACTTCTATACAAGGAAAGTGCAACCAACTTGACAAAATAAAATTGACACTAATGACATAAGAAATCGGGTTACATAAAGAGGCTGTTTTTTTGTTAAATTTATGGTTTTTCTTATATACTCTTATGCCATTTACATACCATGTTGTACCCGTAACGTAAAAAAGACTTTTTTTTATTTTAGGTTATTTTACATTTAAAGGTTGAAGACATCTATCAATATCAGCTGTCGATAATGTCAAAACATAAGCGTAGCATTGCAATTTATTTTTTTGTTGTTAATAGTCTATTTGTGTTCCTCCCGGTTTCCTTAAACATTTTTTTCATTTGGTTTTATATATTTATGTCAAATGCAAAATGCTGCTGCTACAAATACAAGTTCCATACACTATACAACAATATACAATACTAGTTACATTATGCCCATCTATGGTTACGCCTGTGTTCTACCATCAACATAATTGACAGCTGACACTGACAAATTTTTTCAACCTTTAGATGTAAAATACCCTAAACTTAAAAGTGTTTTTTACCTTACGGGTACAACATGGTATGTAAATGTCATAAAAGTATATAAGAAAAACGAAAAAGTAAACTAAAAAACAGCCTCTTTATGTGACCCGATTTCTTATGTCATTAGTGTCATTTTTATTTTGTTAAGTTGGTTGCACTTCCCTTGTATAGAAGTCCTCTATTGCACAACTGGCATTGGCTCATATTATCGATTGTCGCCGTGTACGCATAACAATAAACACAAGGCATAATATGTTAGGTAGCCTTTAAATTGATTGAATTTTTTAAGGAAATAGAAGAAATAGGTAAACATGACAGGTGTAAAAATCTAAATGCCACGAATTATGGACAACAATCTCATAGAAATAATATTCAGGCTAATACAGTTGACGAATATTATAGGTTGAATATATTTATTCCATATCCATATCTTACACATACTTATACATTTTTACTTTTTTTTTTTTTTTAATAGAAATGATGAAATGTTTCAAATTGGCTCTATTAAACCAGCGATAGGAATATTTTTGTGTTCTTTGAGAGCATTTTACCCGAGGAGTTAACCGCCGGGAAAATCTCTTGTACAGGGGAAGTCTGAAGGAAGTGAGACGAAGTCCAGGGAAGTAAGGAGGAATTCAAAGGAAGTTGGAGGAATTTTTAAATTAAGACGGATCGGAATGCGGTTTTTACATTCGCTTCCAAAAATATTTTGAAAAAAAGTGCCCCTACTTTTTATCTTATACAAACCGGAAATTGCATTGTTGCAGCCAAAAATGCATTTAAAAAATGCATTTTTTTGAGCCGGCTTTTGGAAGATTAAAGAACTTTGCAAATAAGAGTCAGAACTGGCCCAAATCGGGTTCCCGGAGGTTTTTGAGGTCGCTGATCACGACTATGATGCTCAAATTGACCCACAGCCGACCTGGAGCTCAGGAACGCCGATGAACGTCATCTCCGTGGGACTCTCCCGAAATTCATGCGGGAAAGGAGAAAAACTCTGCATCCGGGATTTTTTTTGGTCGCTGAATTTAAATATGGCATTGGCGAACACCCCCCGGATACCTGGTATGCCGGAACCTGGCCGTGGACGTCATCCCCAAGCATTTTCCAGACAAAATCGCCAAAAATAACCCGAAAATCATTGTGGGGGTGTTGAATTCAAATTTCACGTCTAAAACGACCTGCTGAAAACCTGTTGCACCGGAATCTGGACGCGGATCTCATCTCCGCGAGTTTTCCTCACACAATCGAAAAATACAACCCGAAAATCGGTATGGGGTTTTTTGGGGTACTGAATTCAAATGTGGCATCGTCGAACACCTTCCGGACACCTGGTGTGCCCGAACCTGGACGTAGACGTCATCCCCGAGAATTTTCCCCTACAAGATCGCCAAAAACAACCCGAAATATATTTTACCCATCAAATGGAAACAGGCTAAAATAATAAAAAGTACTAGATTTTGCTTCGAGTGTTCTAGAGTACCAGATTCTTAAATAATGTACTAGATCTAGTACAATTGTACTAGACTGGCAACACTGCTTAGGAAAAAATTCAGAGATCTAGCCGGAGATTATTCTAGTAATTCTCCTTGCTCTATTGAAACCCGGCATTTAGAATTTTACGGAACTGGATCAACTTTTTCGAGGTCTCCAAGCGAGAGTTACACATCAATGAACGTGTGAAATTATGAGACGATTTTCGGTTAGTCTTTTGCGATCGTGTCTGGAAAACCCTCGAAGACGGCGTTCAGCCCGAGGTTCCGGTGCACCAGGTGTTGGGAGAGTCGTTTTTGACATGAAATTTGGATTCAGCGCCCCAAAAAACCACCCATAACGATTTTCGTTTCGTCTTTTTAGATTTTGTGAGGAAAACTCACGGAAATGAGGTCCATATCCAGGTCGGTGTACCAGGTTCATTAGGTCGGTTTCGACATGAAATTTGATAATGTGCCTAGGCAAAAGAAGGTGGTGTTTAACATTTATTACTTGAATAAAAATAGACTTCAGATTTTTTATTTTATTCCATATCATATCAAATTAATTATACCACTACCACTTGAACTGATTTTCTCAAATCATCAATAAAAACTAGACATAAAGTAAGTAGTATAAGTAACACATAAAGCCTTTGATTTATTTCTATAGTATAATAATAAAAAATATAGTTACCCTTCTGTACTAGATGAGGAAGTTTTAAAGAAATTGAATAGGTTTGTAGATAATTATGAACATAATGTAAATCTCATTAACGTCATCAAATATTAACAAGTAGGAACCTAATTCACCTAAAACAAGCACTCCTGCGGTTGAATTACAATTATTTACATTTAAAATAGTAACAAAAAAAATAATAATACAAACAAATATCCCCTAATTTACCCAACCGTGCGCTTATCAGAGTCTTAAAAGATATTAAAATAAGGGTAGCTCATAGTCCACAAAACCGAGGGCACAGGTAAAACTCTTAAGTTCACCACACCATTTAACTGCCGGCTTTTTAAAATCACAGATTTTGTTTGAGCCGCCTGTGCTGTAAAACTCTCATAAAATTTTGATTTGTTACTCCACGTCGATTGCAATTCTAATATAACTAATGTTTAAACATATTTAAATTGCTTTGACTGATACACTTGATGCAGTCTAATAAAAAAGTATGCTTGCCTCTATCTTTGAGCATCCCTATTAGTCCGTCAGATAGTGACAGGTTTAGGTGCCCCATTTTCGCATACAAGCCTCAAAGAGGGTTGAAAAGTACTTCGATTTTAAGTATAATAAAAGAAAATTTACGAGTGGCTGCTGGGGATAACACATGGAAAATTCAATTTTCCTTAACAAAAATGAAAGGTTATTTGTTGCCCTTTTTCCACTCAAGCCGTTTTCACTGCATGATTAATTAATAGAACTAGGCTTTAGAAAACCAAAGGCTTTAATGTTGCAAGTGGCTAAAGGGTTGAAATAAGGGCGTAATCTTCTAAGGAAAAATCGAGATTTTGCCCGATTTTTCCACACAAGCCCATGGAATGTATGAAAACGAACGTCGTCACTAGTCCGAAAAACATATTTTCTTGAATGACCCAAATGTATAAGTACATTTTGAGGTCGAAAATTTTTTCTGATAAGGAAAATCGAATTTTCCATGTGTTATCCCCAAGAGCCACTCGTAAATTTTCTTTTATTCTACTCAACATCTATGTACTTTTTAACCCTCTTCGAGACTTGTATGCGAAAATGTGGCACCAAAATCGGTCACTATCTGACGGTCTATATTCTAAAATACACATTCAACACTTCTGATAGGACCTTAAAATATTCCTGACTCATCTTAAATTAAATAAATTTTCAAATTTATGAAATTATTAAGGAAACACATGAACACTGTGGAAGTATAAAGTATTTACTGCAGAATAACAAGATTTTAAAACAAATTAAAATTAAGAAATGATGGGTAGACCAGGAAAATAAATGTACAAATTGATGGAAGAATTAAGCTTAATTGGTAAGTAATCAAGGTTGTAAAAAACATTATAAAGTTCTTATTATTATAAATGCTTTTGTTGTAAACTAGGTTAAAAAATATGTAAAAAATACTTTTAATACCTTTTTTTTGTAAACATTGTTCAAAAATGTTACATATTTAACATTTTTATAAATAGCCATCCTAGTTGTTATATTTTCAATCTCTTACAGCATTTGGACACATGCAACGAAGACTATAGTTTTGAGAAAATCTAAGATAATATAATATTCGTATGGCCTAGAATGACATACTATATTTTATGGTGGTATTTTTGGTTGCCTAACCTCTTCGCTTAGACATACTATATTTTTCCAGGTCCAAACTTTTGGTAAATATATGCGCTCCCAAAAATGAGTTACTATAGTCTTCGTTGCATGAGTCAATTTTCACTTAAAAACAACGGTTTGTGATAAAAAATATATAAAATACATCATTTAAATGATTTAAACATCATTTTTGTTGTTGAAATTTTTCTGTTAGGAAAACAAATTAAGAAAATTATATTTTATGAACAGTTATAGCCCACCTTATGTTTTCATGGAAATATAATAATCTCAACCAATAAACGAGTTAAGACATACAATGTCAGCCAATGAACGTCTTCCAATACGCGATAAAACAAGAGCAAGTTGGCGTTTATAGGAACTGACCACGTTGAATCGTTGGCCAGTCCGTAAATGCTGATATTAATCCTTTCTTGCTTGCCATAATGCCGGCTCTCTGTAGTTACACACACACACACACTTGTGCCAAGGGATATTGGAAGACGTTCGATGACCAATACTGTATATTTCATCAGAAACCTTACAGTAAAGTGGTCTTTGACTTTATCGATTTTACCGCTATAGTGTGTGCATATTACATAAGCTTTACAATAACATTTTTTTTAATAGAAAATTTAACCAGATAATTTTATGAACATAGATCACAATTTTTTAAATGCATTAATTTATAAACTATAAAAAATTTAACAATAGATATAATATGTATAGATAAAAATAATTTTTGTAATGTACTTTTAGTTAAAAGTAGATGGATAATGTAAATAATTGTAGACACAATGATACAACAAAATACAACAAAAATCCACCGTCTTTTTCGCAGAAACGTGCGGTTTTTGATATAAATTTTGGTTAAGTGAAATTATCTATTACTCATTCAGGGTGTTCTTTAAAAATCTCCTCTTTTAAATTCACCGTAACCAAATTTTATCAAATGGAACACCCTGTACAAATTATACATTTTTGAAAAGTAGAAGAGTGTATCTTTCAGATGACCTAAAAATATACAGGGTGTTTCATATTCTCCTCTTTTAAATTCACCGTAACCAAATTTTATCAAATGGAACACCCTTTATTAAAATACCATGTACAAATTATACATTTTTGAAAAGTAGAAGAGTATCTTTCAGATGACCTGCACATATACAGGGTGTTCCATTTGGTAAAATTTGGTTACGGTGAATTTAAAGGAGGAGAACTTTAAAAAACACCCTGTATAGGTAATACATAATTTCTGTGTCATTGAAGCAAAACTTATAGCAAAATAACATATATCAGCAAAAACCGAACGTTTAAAAGTTATAAGCTCTAGAATACCAGCTCTGTATAACCATTTTAATCTCAACATTACATATTTTCCCAAAAAAAACATTGTAATTGTGGCAAGTTTTTGGCCTTTTAACGAATGTGATGATAAATTGTTATGGCCCTTCTGAAATTAGTAATTAACTGTCTTTTCACTTTATTTAATCGTTAGGCCGTTGATAGTTTTTTAACTATTTCCCACATTTTAATGGCCCATTTGAAATTTGTTATCAACTGCCTTTTAACTTTAATTATACGATTGGCCGTTGATGGCTTTTTAACAGTTTCCCACAAGCATCGGTTAAATTGTTATGGCCCTTTTGAAATTCGTAACTAATTGGCTTTTGAACAGTTTTTTACAAATAAAATATACAGGGTGATCCATTAGTATGACAAATACCAATATCCCTGCCATTATTAGAGGTATAAAAAAATTATACTCACAGAACGGTAGACAGCGTTAAACTACATATTTTAGAATTCCCCTGGAACCAACTTATGTTCTTTTTAATTGATCACACTGTATTTTATTTTATATTTGAATTACCCTCGCTTTTCTCATTGTAACAATATAAATTAGTATGTAGCTTGTTACGATTGGAATCGTTATTTTGTTATTTCGACACAATTACCTCTTACTCAAATGCCATTTGTCGTCTATATGCCGTGGTCAGAGAAAGTGACATTGATTTGATCCAACACACAAATAGGTCACTTATATTTTGATGTAACTCGGTCATCCGATGTATTAAATGATAATTATTTATGTTAATGGCCGTATGATTTTATAGGGTACGTTTTGTTAATATTATGTTATTAAATATCTATATTTTGTGCAATGATTTCTTGAACAAATTGTAAAATTTTAAAAATAACCTTTATATCAGCAAAGACACACATGTTAACTTTATATAAAATTATATCATATTTTTTGGAATAAGATATTATGCTTAACTATATTTAAATATATTAAATAAGATTTTTCCTTTTCATATTAATTTTAGTGTTTGTGAAATTATTCATTTTATAGTTAAAGCATTTTATCTAAATCCTTTTTAAATTTCCTTTCTCCTATCATAACATTTTAACCCTTTTTAGCTGATGGTTATCTGTAGATGGTTTCATCTCTAGATGTTTCAGCTCTAGACAGTTTTGGGTTCAAATACAATAAGAACCATTTAACTTGAAGATTATTCATGATTCAATCACTAGACGTTTTCGAATACAAATAGAATCATATATCTTTAAGATCATTCACAATGCAGTCACAGGGTGAGTAGTGCTTGTCTGCTATCTATATAGATGAGCATGTTCCTTCCAGTGATATTCTTCCTGGTTATTTCTTTTGCTGCTGTGAGAATCCCCGTTTAGGTTTAAGAATCTGGAGTATATTCCACATCCTGAGCCTTGTTTTGTTTTAGAACCTTCGGTGTAAATATAAATCGTACCGCAGTGACTTATATATGCCTGCCCTTTCTAAGTAAAAGGTAAAACGCCATCACTATAATTAAAGTCAGACTATTGTTGGTCCATTATTTTGCCAAAGCAAAATGTTTGTTGGTTTATTTTCCAGTAAACTGCTGAAATATTAAAATAGCCAATACTGGACTTGCAGTAACCCATTAAAGGCCCTTTAACTGTATGATGGCAAAGTGACTCTAGGATGTTGAAAGCCCTGTAAATGGTATTGATGGCAAAATGAATGTCGGCCCTAGTGACCTATATATGCCGGGTATTTATAGGAAAAAGTTAAAAGGTCATTATTATACCCACTAGACAGTTATTGGGCCATTATTTCTCCAAACCAAAATGTTTTTTGGGCTTAATAAAGACAGTTGAAAGTGTATGTTGAGATTATTGGAATTTACAAATTACTTTAATATTTGAAAACATTAACATTAGTAAACATTTTTTTTTAAATATAATTCAATAAGAAGATATGTTCTGCTTTTATTCAAATAGTTTAGAATTTATTGTATTTTGTCAACACTTTTAATAATAATTTTTAATAAATAATGTTGATATGTGGAGTGGAATTTATATATGTATTTTGATTACATAAATCATTATATAAATAATAAGTAATAATTAAAATTCAATGAAAAACATTTTGTTAATATATCAATATTTGTAATTGAGATTCTTTAAATGTATTCAAATTTTCTTTATAAATATCTCATACCAATTTAGTTTCTAGAGCTATCCGCCAAAATAAATAGCACATTGGGTCGAGTGATGCCTTATTTGAAATGATTTTTAATTTTCAAACCAAGTCTTTTTCCTAATATAAATATTTAATGATTTTTTATCAGTTTAATTTTATTAAACGTCTTAAGGTGTGTCTTTTTAAATTAAAGAATTTTATAATAATCACACATTTGCGGCAAAAAATTAGTAAAATATTTTAAATAAGCATTTTCTATTTGCTTAACATAGTTAGGTATTTGACCTTTACTTTTTTAAATATTTATTTTATAAATTAACGCAGTATTGTTTAACGATACTTCAAATAAGGTATTACTCGACCCATTATTTCAATTGCAGAATAATATATTTTATTAAAAAAATATATGTTTAAAATAGACATGGTTATCGATACAAATGTAAAATATAAAGAAATTCCATATTGTTTTGAGGTTAGAAAAGTTTGTTTTAATTATAATATTTCAAATTTGACATGTTAGAGGCACAATATATTAAATTAGGGATACTTACTGAAGATACTTACACATTTTAATGCTCATGTTAATGTCCAATTGAATTTTCATTATCCATGTCTTAAAGGGTAACCTTTTAGTAAACCTGATTTATGAATAGTCAATACAGGTATCTAGATTTATATAAAATTAAAATAAACAAAAATAATGTTTTCAACTATTTTTTTCTCTTGTTCTCGGACTCTGTAGAGATATCCAAAGACGTACAGGGTGATAAATATAATATACAGAAAGCCATTGCTTACAATTTTTGTTCAAATTCGATATAAATATTAATTGTATGTTAAAACTTTTGGAGCAATACAAATGCTGAGGCAATTATTTCTTGTTTTAATTGTTCTCTAGATGAAAACATAAGATCACTGGAGAATAATCAAAGGTAATAAACCAAGACCTTGGTAATAGTCAGCTATTTTTGTTGAATCTAAATCTCGAGAATATTTTAATATCAATTTGATGAGACATAATTTTAGGTATTAATAATCAATTGATTATTAATGCCAAAATTATGTAGAATCAAATTGTAAAATGTTTAGCAACAACAAAAATAGCAGAATATCTAGAGAAATAGTCGCTGATATTTGGTCTAGGGAGATAGTCAAGGGTAATATAATAAACAGTTTTAAAACATTAATAACTAATAACAGAAATTAAACACCAAATGAATAAAAAACCATTTAAAACACGTTGGCTGCCGAAGCGAATTTTGTGATCGGGTTCGCTGAGCCGAAGTAGTTTTTCTAAAAATTTAAGTATGTTTTCACCTTTTAAGAGTAAAGTAGTTTAAGTAAATACTTAGATAAACTACAATATCCAATAGAAGCCTGAATAAAATATATACACGCGGCGCGGGATTAAATTATTATAAATATAGGCCCCCGTTCATATATTCTATTCACACCTTAAAAACAGATAATAAAGGACGGCCATGTCGTCAACATAATTTTTTTTGTTTGTGTACATTATATATTTGTGCCAATTTACGCAGAAAAGACTTTTGTTAAAAGATAAATCTGTTTTTGTTGGTAGAAAAACTATTTTTTTTGTCACAATACTTTTTTTTATAAATAATAAAAAATAATAACTTTTGATCAATATAACCTGCAAAATGAATGTAGTACGTTTATTTTTCTTTATGTATTTGTTTAGTTAGTTACTTTTGAAAAAAAAAAAAATACTTTATGAACGGAAATAAAATGTCACATATAATTATGTAACAAAAAATAGGAAAATATTACCAGACCAACTATTGTTAATTCCACGCCTATACAATAGATTCCCCATAAGAAATTCACGGTATATGTGCATCTTTGTAGGTACGTGGTCTGAAATCAAGCACAGCTTGTAAATAATATGTATGCACATGGCGCGATGTGCAAGTTGGGTGGGAATAATCTATACAGGTTGCTTCATTGGAGCGTAATTGTTCATTATTTCAATTTGTGTTATAGACAAGGAAACAAGTTTCAAATAAAAGTTTTATGGATTTCAAAAATAGGTATTATAGATATATTTTTAGACATATAGGGCGTTGCGTTTTTGTCTAACAAATAAAAATGTATATTTTTAAATAGAAAACCCTGTATTTTATTTTAGTTTTAGAATGCTTTGGTAATACTGTATTTAACCCTAGAATTTCATTAACAAATATTACAGGGTTGCCAAGAAATTTTTTTTTTTTAATAAAATTAGAGAATGAAGCAGATCCCAAATTAAATTATCATAATTTAGGTAGGTTTACAATAATTTTAAAATACAGATACAAATACAGCTTAGTAGCTAACGAATAGTGGCGATAGAACTGTGTTATTTTATAAAAAGTGTTTTTTTTAAATGCAGCACCCTGTATAATGTTTAAGCATACAAATCCTTTATATATCCAACGATATCGACATGTTAGTCAATAACACATATACAGGGTATCTCATGCGTAATTGATCGATAGCTGTTTTATTATAGGAAATACGAAAAAAAAATAATATAAAAGTTTTATGACCATATTTAACAATTATTCATAAACATACAGCGTGATCCATAAACGATTGTCTGACCAAACCTATACATTTTTAAAGCAGGTAGTTATTATACATATTTCATTAGTTTCACATCGTCGAACAATAATTTTAATTTCGTTCATTTGTTATGTGTATATAGGGTGCGTCAAAATGCAAGGTTACGATTTTCTCAATTTTTTAAATGGAATACCCTTGTTAGAACTATCTAATCTAACGACTAATTACTACTCTTTTTGTGTTTTATTTCTTCATTTACTTGATATAAATATTTGTCATTGTATTGATTGATTCTTTATTCCAAAAGTAGGGAAAAAGGATACCACACATCCTAAATCTTTCCGTCCAATCAGCCTCACATCCTTTGTATTAAAAACAATGGAGAAGGCTGTTGATAACTATATCAGAACAGAAGGCCTGGAGAGGGTGCCACTCCACCACAGCCAACACGCGTACTGAGCAGGAAGATCTACAGAAACTGCCCTGGTACAGTTGACTGATGTAATCCAGGATGCACTGACAAACAAAGAAACGGTCGTGTGTGCCTTTCTAGACATAGAAGGAGCTTTTGACAACACGCCACACGAATCTGTAAAAAGAGCACTTGCATACAGAGGAGTAGATAACATCACATCCAGATGGATGGCTCAGCTGTTATCTTCGAGAACTGCAGAGACACAGATAGGGCAGGACACCATCTCCATCTGCACAACCAGAGGATGTCCGCAAGGAGGAGTTCTATCCCCACTAATGTGGAGCCTAATCGTAGACGAACTTCTATGCAGATTGACTGACCTCGGCATACCCTGTCAAGGTTATGCCGACGACATAGTCATATTTGCTAGTGGCAAGTTTAGTAATATCCTGTGTGATATAGTCCAAAGAGGACTAGAACATACCAAAAGATGGTGCCGTGAAGTGGGACTTAGTATAAACCCTACAAAAACAACACTAGTAGCCTTTTGAAGGAAAAGAAAACTTAATCTCAAAACCGTTAAATTAGACGGGATAGATATAGAATGGAAAAATGAAGTCAAATATCTAGGCCTAACCCTGGACAACAAACTTCTCTGGAACACACATGAGAAGGAAGTAGTAAATAAGGCCACAAAAGCCCTAATGATATGCAGAAACATGGCGGGTAAACGATGGGGATGTAACCCAAACATACTGCGATGGATGTGTACTGCAATAGTGAGACCAATCATCACTTACGGGGCTATAGCCTGGAGTAACAGAACTAGTTTAGTTACTACGAGAGCTAATATCTCAAAAGTACAAAGACTAGCCTGTGTTTGCATTACTGGTGCAATGAGAACCTGTCCTACGGCCGCAATGGAGGTGATCTTAAACCTCACCCCTCTACATTTGATGATAGAGAATGTGGCAAAAAGGACACGATATAGAATGATCAGGAGCGGAGTAATCAGACGAAAGTCTACTTGCTTCAGGACTAAAGATACCTGGGACATGCCCCAGGATGAAATGCAAAAGAAGTACAGTTTTGTGAAAAACTTCAAAACCACAGAGCTGGGCTGCAAGAAAGAATGGAGCCAAGAATCCATCGCGCTTGCAACCGAAAGACGTGCTATTCAGTGGTACACGGACGGTTCCAAAACCATAGAAGGAACTGGAATAGGAGTGTATGGGCCGAGAACCAAGCACTCCGAAAGCTTGGGAAAATACCCAAGCATCTTCCAGGCGGAAATTCACGCCATCGAGAAGTGTATCCAGTTTAACATCGAGAGAAACTATCATAGACAAGAGATTATCATCGTCCGATAGTCAAGCAGCCATCAAAGCGCTGAGTTCTTACGTAATCAGCTCAAAAATGGTATGGAGATGCCTAGAACAATTGAATGAGCTAGGCGAGAAAAATAGAGTTACTCTCACTTGGGTCCCGGGACATAACGGGGTACAGGGTAACGAGATTGCAGATAGTCTTGCAAGGAAAGGGGCTCAAACACCTTTTGTAGGACCTGAGCCGTTCTGCGGTATCAGCAGTAACATAATATTAGAAGAGATTAAAAAAGAATTGGGTAGTAGAAGAACCGATAATTGGAACAATCTCTTGGGGCTGAGACAGGCCAAGATACTTCTGGGTGAATATAACCAAAAAAGATCGGAAGCCTGCATCTGCCTGAGCAAGAACAGGCTACGTATTGTAACAGGGATTCTTACCGGGCACTGCCGACTAAAAGGACACCTAAGTAAACTGAGAGTAGTAGAGGATAGTGAGTGCAGATTCTGTGAGGAGGAGGACGAAACCTCCATTCACATCCTAACTGAATGTGTAGCACTCTAGAATCCAAGGGCACTATATCTAGGAGGATATCAAATAGAAGAGGGAGACTTACCTAACTTGAAGCCACTTCAGATCCTACACTTCCTTGAGAAAATAGGATTGGAAGGGTCGCTATAGGCATTGAGACATTTCCTTAGTGCAGTGGCGACAGAAGGGGGCACAATAGATCTTTTAGGTCGCAGTGTATTAACACCCCATTATCAACATAACATAACAACATTGATTGATTCTAGTAATAAAAAATACTGTCACGAAAAGCAAATCTATTTTATTTGTTCTGGTTTATGATACATATAAAACTAAATATTGTTGAAATCTGTGTAGTTGCAACAGCTTATGATGAAACACTAAGCAAAGGATTATAGTTTTTTTGTGAAAAATGTCAACTTCTGAAGATACAGCTGTTACCCCAACTATTACTACTACGCAATCTTTTTCAACTTCCGTACCAAATATCGACAAGTTGGAGGGCCAAGACAACTATACATCGTGGAAATTAGCTATGAAGATGAGTTTGATGTTAGAGAGCTTATGGTATATAGTAGCAGAGGATACTGAAGGCTCTGATCATTTAAGTAAACAAAAGGACAATAGAGCACTGGCGAAAATATCTTTATGTATTAAACCAACGTGTTATTTTCATGTTTATAAAGCTACTACATCCAAACAAGCATGGGATAATTTGCAAAAAGCTTTCAAATCCAAGAACATGAACAGAAAGTGTGATTTACAAAGACATCTCTTCAGGGCCAAGAGAAATGATTATAATTCGATAGAGGAGTACATCAGTGATATGTCAACTGTTTTCAAACTAGTGGATATAGGTGTCACCATCGAAGACGACTTCGTTGCATTTGTAATGTTAAATGGTTTAAATGCTGAACACGAAGCTTTAGTTATGATGATGACTTGTAATAATGATAAACTTTCGTCAGATGAGATGAAAACTAAGCTTAATGAAGAAGATGCAAGAAGAAGATGTACCCAGGGACAAAAAGACCAAAATGAAGAAATTGCTTTGCATTCAAAAAGTTACAAGAAAAAAATTGATAAAAAAAAAGTTTGGACCGGTAAAAGAATAGATGTGTCTCATCTAAAAGTTTTTGGTTACCCAAAACAACTCAGAAAAGAGTTAGATCCAAAGTCATATCCATAAATTCTAGTTGGGTATTGTGAAAAATTAAAAGGGTATCGTCTAATAGATCTAAAAAATCCTCGTAAAATTATTACAACACGGGATGTAATTTTTATAGAGTCTTTTCCGAACCAAATGCATTGGTAGATTCCTAAAAGAAACATTACTTTGAATGAAGTTGAAGAAACCGAAAAACAGAGATTATAGAAACTGCTTACTCTATTGACGATGTTCTAAAAGATGAAAATCGAGAATTGGAGGAAGAGAAAAATGTTGTTCCACAATGTGGGGTTATTCCTAATATTAGGTTTTTGAATCTAATGCTGATTCTCTAGTTATTGAAGAAACGGAGAGATGGTACCGAATAAGAAACAGAAAAGTACCTGAAAGGTATGAACACCTACAAAATTTGTACTTAATGACAATTGTGTTCACTGATCTAATTGATATCGAGAATGTCCGTTCTAGAGGCGATATGGATTTGTGAGAGTCTGCTTTTAAAGAGGAGTTAAATTCATTATCATTAAATAAGAGTTAGACCTCAAAGCAAGGTGAGTGGCAAAGGGTTTTTCTCAAAAATGGGGAGAAAATTTTAAAGAAGTTTTTTTGCCAGTTATAAGACCAGCTACGTTGAGACTATTATTTGCTTTAGCTACTGAGAATGAATGGGATATTCACCACATAGATATTACTACTGCCTTCTTCAACGGAGATTTAGAGGAGGAGATATACATAGAACAACCTCCCGAATTTAAAGAACTTGGAAACAAGTCCATAGTACGTAGATTACAAAAAACAATCTATGGTCTAAAACAAGCTGCTAGGGCATGGAACATAAAAATTCAATTCACCACTATCTAGTAGAAATAGGGTACACAAGTTCAGTGATGATGTAATTATGGTTCCACTGACAATTAAATGTAACAACTAATTAATCCTAAAGGCCAACGCTCGTCACCAAATGTAACAACCAGTTAGCCTAACGACCAACGCTCATCACCAAATGTAACAACCAGTTAGCCTAAAGACCTATCAGTAGTTACAAATAGGTCTTTAGCTACTGTTGTTAATATACTATTAAGGGATTAGGGCAGCGACGTCACCAGCCAAAGGGTCCTGGAGTCCTAAAGGAACATCCATTCGCCAGTGGCAAAGGAGCTAGTAAGCTAGCTTATAATCCAATATTTCACAAGCGTACAAAGCATATATCTATCAAGTATTACTACATCAGAGAACTCTTGGAGAAAAAGAAGGTTGAGGTCAACAGAGGAAATGCCAGCTGACATTATGACGAAGTCACTCTTCAAGCCAAAGCATTTGTTATGTGTAAATCAACTTGGTTTGGAAAGGTTGTAGTTTTTTTATTTAGTCATTAGCTTAATTTGAAAAAATTAAGTAAATTGAACTTAAAATTAGCCATATTTAAGACATGTTGCAAAACATTCTGTATAAAATAAACCACTTCTATCACAAATATTCGTTAGCTCGGTATCTTATAAAAAAATTTAAGATAAATGTAAATCTATCTAAATTATGATAAATTAATTTGGGTTCTGCATAATTCTCTAATTTCATAAAAAAATTAATTGCTTGGCAAACCTGTAACATTTTTTAAAAAAATTCTAGGATTAAATATAGTATTACCATACCATTCTAAACATAAAATAAAATACATGGTGTTCAATTTAAAAAATATACATTTTTATTTGCCAGGCAAAAATGGAACATCCTGTATATCCAAAAATATTTTTCAAATTAATATATATTTTATTTAAAACTTGTTTGCGTGTCTATAACACAAATTAAAATATTGAACAGTTACACACTAATGGGACACCCTGTATGTTTACTTATCCAGGACTAATAGGTAAGTGTGCTCAAATTTAAATACTCGCCCATTAGAATGAAAAAAAAAAAAAAAAGAAATAGCAATAGAAACATTAGTAAACAATAAAAGAGAACCAAAAAATAAAAAATCAAAGCTTAAAATGCCAAAATGTTCTTGGGAACCTGTCAAGTTTTAAGACGAAAAGTTATTAATAATAAAAAATAAAATTAAAACTCAGCCTAATATACTAGAAGAGATGGTAGGTAGCATCAGCATGACTTTCTCAAATTATTATGGTCGTTAGAGTTTGTGGAAGTAATGTGTACCGATTAAAAAAAATATTCAAATTATAAAGAAGAAAATGAGGTTTTTCGAAGAACTCTTGAAGAATTTTATGTAATATTTAACTGTTTCAGGCCCTATCAAACAAATCATAAATATTGTTCATCATTACCAGTTTGTAGTTATTTTGTATAAATCTTTATGAATAATACTCTGTTTCACTAAAGCCTAGTGTATGAATATTTAGACATCCCCTAATTTGACTATTAATAAACTTTGATACGTTTTTTATTTTTGTGTTCTTCTAGCCTATGACTAAGTAAAAATATTTTTCAGTCAATACACAGGAGCTCAGGCTCTTAAGGGTTTTAAAACGAACCTTAAGGCTATTATAATATTGAAATTTTTTTGTCGAGGTTTAATAATGTAGTTTAGTATAAAGATAAAGGCTACATGTCATTCCATAGATAGTACTACTGGAATGACATGACAGAAAGGTCAATGTCAATTGATATTTGACATATAATTTAATATTCCAATGTAATTTGATTTAATTTTAATCCTGTTATATTTTAAATATATTTTTTTAATCTATTGATAAATCTGCATCAATACCACATAAAACAGTCGAATCATGTTGGAAAATTTCCTTCGGGAATATCGTTTGGTGATCGCATGATATGCGACATAACCTAACCATCAGTTTAAAATAATAATAATAATAATAAGATCCAATTAATAAAGCAGTATCAGATTCTTGACATGTAAAGATCTGGATTTTGGTTCGTATATATGTATCACCCCGCAAATCTACAATTCAACATATTGTTATTGTTACATCAAATTAACTAATTTTGTATAAGATCGAAACTCAGTGCTTATGAATTAGAGGACGTGTGCTTATACATTTACAGGTAAAAATAGTACTATGTGCCAATATAGTAACACGGGTTCATAATCCTAATTTCTGCTTTTAAGAATGTGGGTTCCCCCATATTTTATTTTGTAATAAGAGAATTCCAGAATAAATGCATAAATGTAGTTGACAGATACATCTAATTTTTTGTACCTAGTAATTACAATTTTGTAAATTTCCACGGTTGTATTTGGTCTAATTTTAAGTCCTAATTTAAAATACAAACTTTATACACTGTCAAGACAGCAGAAACATTGACAGTATGATGAAAAATTCATGACTTTAAAAGGCATTTCTCTCGTTTACTTTCCAACTAATTTTAATCCTCATTGTGACAATAATAAAATTAAAGAACTCCGCATTGAAAGAATACAGGATAGTTAGAGTCGCGAGGAAGTGTGACATTTTGTCTGTTAGGCGAAAAAAACTTGAAAAGAGTATCTGAACATCTCGACCACAAAATCAATTAAAATAAAAATGTATTCACCATCTTTAGGAATATTCAGTCATTATTTGTCAGTTTTTCCACATGTATATTTAGTAATTTTGGATATTCTTCATTTAGGTTATTTCTTTGGTAATCTATTAAAAACTTTTGTATTATTTTCAAGGGTTATTATTGAAGAATGAACAAGAATTTTGATTGTTCCTGAATAATCATTGATAAGTTGAAGGGTCAAAGTAACTGGGTGGATTGGAAATTCCAGATAAAAATCCAACTCCAGCAGTGTGATGCTATGGATGCAGTTGAAGGAACCCTAGTATATCCAGAAGCAGTTGGAGGAAAAACTTTGGAGACGGAGAGTTACTTAAAGAAATACAAGGCTGTTAAAAAATTGAGTATACTGCTCAATATGATTGATGAGAAGGATGTTTGGATTGTTGATTCCGGGGCCACACATCACATGACTATGCACAGGGAATGGTTTAGTAGATTTCAAGACTTTTTATTACCTCAGCACGTAACTGTTGGCAATGGTCAACAGATGAAGGCAATTGGTATGGGCGATATTATAGTAGAGATGCTAGTGAATTTCGATTAATCCGTTGTTTCGATTAATCGGTTATTTTGAATACTTTGATTAATCGAAATTAATCACAGATAATCGAATAATCAAAAATAGTCGATTAATAGAAATAATCGATGAATATAAATAATCATTTGATCGAAATTAACTGATTTATCAAAATAATCGAATAATTGAATTAATCAAAATAATCTATTATTGAAAATAATCGATTAATTGAAATAATCAATTATTCGAAATAATCGATTATTCGAAATAATCGATTATTCGAAATAATCGATTATTCGAAATAATCCATTAATAATTTTTATTACTTAAAATATTCGATTAGTTTCAATTAAATATTTCATACTTAGATTAATAGATTATTTCAAAAAATCGATTGTTTCGATTAATCGATTATTTCGATAAATGGATTATTTATAATAATATATTATTTCAATTATTCGATTATTTTGATTAGTCAATTAATTTCGGTCAATTGATTTCGATTCATCGATTATTTCTATTAATCGATTATTTCTAACAAAATGATTATTTTTCGATTCTCAATTATCAATTTTTACCGTGAACGCAACCTCTATTAATTCTCTATACGCCAGATAGGGGTGGGTAAAATATTCGATTAATTTTTTTTGAAAAATAGATAATCGATTAATTGTTTTTTATTAATTCGATTAGTTTCAAATAATCGTTTATATCGAACTAACGAATATTTCAATTAATCCGTTATTTCAATTAATCATTTATTTAAAATATTTTGATTTATCGAAATTAATCACAAATAATCGAATAATAAAAAAAAAGTCGATTAATAGAAATAATCGATGAATCTAAATAATCAATTGATAGAAATTAATTGATTAATCAAAATAATCGAATAATTGAATTAATCGAAATAATCTATTATTTAAAATAATGGATTAATTGAAATAATCGATTAATCAAAATATTTGATTATTCGAAATAATCGATTTATAATTTTTTATTACTTGAAATATTCGATTAGTTTCAATTAAATATTTCATCTTTAGATTAATCAATTATTTAGAAAAATCGATTGTTTCGATTAATCGATTATTTTGATTATTTTGATTAATGGATTATTTATTATAATAGATTATTTTAATTATTCGATTATTTTGATTAATTAATTAATTTCGATTCATCCATTATTTCGATTAATCGATTATTTCTAATAATCGATTGTTTCTAACAAATCGATTATTTTTAACAAATCGATTATTTTTCGATTCTCGATTAATTATCAATTGTTACCGTGAACGCAACCTCTATTAATTCTCTGTATGCCGGATAGGGGTGGGTAAAATATTCGATTAATTTTTTTTGAAAAATAGATAATCGATTAATTGTTTTTTATTAATTCGATTAGTTTTAAATAATCGTTTATATCGAACTATCGAATATTTCAATTAATCCGTTATTTCAATTAATCATTTATTTTAAATATTTTGATTAATCGAAATTAATCACAAATAATCGAATAATCAAAAATAGTCGATTAATAGAAATAATCGATGAATCTAAATAATCAATTGATTGAAATTAATTGATTAATCAAAATAATCGAATAATTGAATTAATCGAAATAACCTATTATTTAAAATAATCGATTAATCGAAATATTTGATTATTCGAAATAATCGATTAATAATTTTTTTATTGCTTAAAATATTCGATTAGTTTCAATTAAATATTTCATATTTCGAAAAATCGATTGTTTCGATTAATCGATTATTTCGATTAATGGATTATTTATAATAATATATTATTTCAATTATTCGATTATTTTGATTAATCAATTAATTTCGGTCAATTGATTTCGATTCATCGATTATTTTGATTCATTAATTATTTCTATTAATCGATTATTTCTAACAAATCGATTATTTCTAACAAATCGATTATTTCTAACAAATCGATAATTTTTCGATTTTCGATTCATTATCAATTATGAATTGTTACCGTGAACGCAACCTCTATTAATTCTCTGCATGCCAGATAGGGGTGGGCAAGAAACTCAACTAATTTTCTTTTGAAAAATAGATAATCAATTAGTATTTTTTTTTAATTCAAATTTTTGATTACTTTAAATTAATCGATTATATCAACTAATCGATTATTTTGTATAATCGATTGTTCCATCTATGTACCACACCGATAATACAACATTGTGATATTTTCATTTAATCATAACGAAATTCAGTCAACCCGATTGGTCGAAAGCAGCATCATGTGTCATAAAAAAATAAATATTTTGACGGAAATCTACAAAAAATACTATTTTTATTTACAATAAAGATGTCTTATTTTTATTTTAACTTTAAATATCTAAAAACAGGAATAATCAGCAGTTCAGTCTGTATTGTATAATCAATAGTATCCCAGACATATATTGACACATAGTCTAAGTTTCTAAGTTAACATTTACAAAAATATTAGGATCGTTGGCGAAAAATATTATATCCTAACAAATAGAGGCCTACTATTCGATGAAATATACAGATTCTTTCGGTATAAACTAAACTTTTCCACATTTTCACTGATTGTATAGATAGATGAAATTTTCAAGCCAGTTTTATTTGGAATAATCTGAAAACTGGGGTGATTGTTTAAAGTTTGGGAACCCTGCAGCAATAGAGGTCGTTTTTGGGAATCGGATTTGTTTCTAGAAAAAAAGTTGGCGACGTGCTTAGGGGTGGACAGTCGAATAGAAAGAGGCCGTTTGGTAGATGAAAATGGCGCTTTACCGTGCAGGAACGCTAGCTCTGTACGTCTTCTGTTTAATACATTGTTATAAACATTGGTATCTTTGTTGCTCTTTCCAAAATTGTTATAATAATACTGTAAAATCCTTCCAGGACTACTACTATTATTCCTCTTATTATTCTGCTTATTAGAAACGTTATTTTGGATCAACTTCGGAGTGGGGTTAGGGTAGTAAATCTTTTTTAGAGTAGTTTGTGGGTATTGCGAGGAATTCTGAATGGTGCCGTTTTGTTGCTTTATATAACAATTACAAGAGGTGGTGGCTTGACAAGCAACTTCACTGCGTTGTCAGACTTCCTGAAGAAATTTTATAGGACAAATACCCTGACGGTTGTCTCCGGAACGGATCATTACCATTCCGTCGAGTTCTTCACCGATTTGGATTACTATTTGGTCCCTTAACAGCATTAAGCCGTTATCGCCGTCTGATACCTGTAGGTTATGGGTTACCTAGAATTAAAAAAAATAATATTAACGAGATTACACTCATCCAAAAATAAAAATATAAATACCGCTAAATATTAATAAAATATTAGATTTTCTAAAAAACGATTTTTGGTTCCGTAACGTCACACCCTTCCTTAGCAACGGACGAAGAGGCCACCGTGTTGTCCACGAACCGTGAGACAATAACGATAAATAATATTAATCGGACACAATGGCTCCACCTCGACTGTCATTTCAGTCGTACCAACTTTAATATAAAAGCAATATAGGTAACCTAATAAACAAAAAATTACAACATATTTCATTTGTTTATCTAAGACGCAAAGTAACCCAATTAACATCTTGAGTCAATTGTAACCTCCAGAAACTGTAATATACTAAGTGTTGTAATATTCATCTAATGAATGAAAAATATTTGTTTGCTATGTGTCTATGTGTTTACTCTTAATTTTTTAAAAGAAGTATTAAGCAGATATTTTTTTTTAGAATTACCTGTAATGGTTTTTCTCCAGAAGATAACTTGGAAACGTATTTCGACGGGAAAAAGCCTACTCTACCGAGACATTTACCCTTCCACCAATCTGGATCTGACGTGTCAATAACTGTCACCTTATAACCAGCCTTTAGATCTAATTCATCTTGATGCCTAGATTTGAAGTTGTACAACACTACGTAGAGGTTAGTGGGTAGGAGTCTATGAGATTTCTGAAAAAAATAAATAAATAAAAATATAGTTTCGGGTCAATTTATTTGATCTAAAGTCAATTATTGAAGTCAAGGAAGATGTATTTAATTTATTTTGAGCCAATCACGGTAAAACAAAGTGCCATGAGGTGGATTCTAAGTTGTAAGAGTTGTAAATTCTGCTCGTCTTAAATCCCCAACTTTTGACGAGAAGATTTCATGGACCAACTACCTTAAATACTTTAAAATAGCAACGAGAAAGAAAATGCAGTAAATTTGACTATCGCCCTTCAATGAGACTCTTTAAATGTTCTTTAGACTATACCTGTGGAAGAGACAGATGATTAAAAACAACCTTTAAAGAGACTAAACATGCAATATGGCCATAAAAATTATACCAAACACAGTTAAAGAATTGCAAACAGAAACGAGACGATACCCTTCAAAAATATGAAGTTAGTACAATTTGCCTACTCATTAGCTCCAAAAAACATGATAGAATGTTTCGTAGTCCAAACATTTATTGATGGACTTCGTGACCATGAAATGCAGAAAACACTGCGCTTAGCCCGTCACAAAACATTGATCAATGTCTTGTCCACTGCTCTAGAGAAATGACGCAGGATACAGTAGAGTTAGAAATGTAAAAGAAGAGAAAGTGGAAGATAAACTTCATCAACTACATAATGATGAGCTTTACCAATAAAAAAGATGAAGACGAAGTCTATCAGTTGTTGGAATTCCGATCAACTGGGACATCTACACAGTGTATGAAAATACCCAAGACAACAAGCCGCAGGAAAACTAAAGCGGATCGGCCTAGAAGGTGCAGTTTCGACCCGGAACTGTTCCAAAGACCCTCTCATACTGATAGTCTCTTTGAAATGTCGTGATGATAGTGTATACGTAGACGATGAAGTAAATGGCAAAAAATATACACTGTTGGGGGTACGGGAGCAACTAGGACCATTATATGACCAACAACTATACTGTTATTGTCGCTGATATCGAAGAAGATGCTACACCAGGAATAGATGTAATGAACTTCTTACAAGGTTTCCAGATGGATTTTAAGAACAGAGTGATCAAAGTTGGTACTGAAGAGGTATTCCTTAGTCCATATGGGGACAGTACCAGTAGTGTACAGGATTTTACAGTGGTACCTGGTAGAAGTGAAATCATTATAATATCACAGCTTTAAGAAACACCTCACATTGTCTTTGAATAATTTATAGGTACATATGGAGGTACTGGAAATGCAAAATAGGAGTAGTAGAACAAAGGGAGAACTAGATAAATGAGGGGTGGCAATGAGAATTCTGGGTCGTGCAGTCTAGGCTATGCAATAGCAATGAGAGTTTTCAATCAAGGTACTGTGTTGAGAGTTCTAGATCATAAAATAGCAATGAGAGATCTCGGTCATGGAATTGTATTGAGATTTTTGGGCCATACAGTCTAGGTATTGAGAGTTCTTACGTACTGGAGTTCAATGTACATAAACTAGTCATGCTAAAGATAGAGTGCAATCAGTTGAACTGGAAAATTATCCAAATCATTCTGGAAGTAACCATTCGAGATGCTGGTCGCCTAGTGTCCAGATTACACCTGTTATTTCCAAGTAAACGAAAATTATAAAAGATGGTCCAGTAGCAGATACAGCCATTAAGTTTCAGGAGAAACTATCTATTACGGAGAGGGTAATGTCGTGCAACTAATCCAACCCTGTAATTTTTTACGCTTATCGACGTCTGTTTTCCTCTTTTCGCTACCACCCACTTCGAAACATTACTGTAACACTAGTGGCGACTCTTGACCAAAATATTTGGAGTTCACAATGACAAAATATTGGTCTCAGTACAGTTATAGGTAAAAAACGTGTTTAAGAAAGGTATTCTATACCTTATAATGGGCACCTAACGTTTTTTACTTACAACTGTACTGAGACTTACTCGTATATTCTATCATCGTGAACCCCAATATTTTGGTTACAAGCCACCACTGGATACAATATGGATCCATTTAAGTGATTTATACTATTTAATTTTAATCGTAAGTGACTTACCTAATCTTATATTATTTCTATTTTCATTTAGGACTATTGTATTACAGACCTGTAAGGCCGAAACTAGTCACTTCTGTATTTTTTATAATAAAATTGATGTGGTATTACTTTTGAGGTTTTATTCTTTTCTTAATATTATTTGTGTTATCAATAACAGCCAACAAAGTATGTGTGAAGAAGTTTACCTTCTATGTACTAGTTGCAGCTTATTGTACTTGTTCTTAATTACTTGTACTTGTACAACAACAAGAATGTTAATACTTACTTTTTTTACTAAAGTAATACAAATAGATAATAAAATTAAATGATTATTTTAAATTCCACAAACTTTCATTAAAACTAAAAAATATATTTTCCAATTACGAATTCTATTAAAAATTATACAGTCGATATACGCAAATATCGCCCTATAGTTCATGCATTAGTTGACGCTGCCGGAACACACGAAGTAGATAATTCTATATAGCTAGAAAAGTAATAAGTGAATCCACAATTACAACAAATCTAATTAAAATTGCTCTATCCATCTTAGTTTGGAGTCCTTTAAACTCAATAAAACTTTGTAAGCAAACTTCTTCGAACGTTAATGTGAAGTAGGAATCACGTGTACGTAGGTATTAAACTTTAAACGAAAGGTACTCGAAAATTTAAGTGAACTGATTTTGCCAATGTAGAACTTGTTCTTTAGGTAAAATATGGATTAAAAAATGAGCATATTATCCTTTACAATACAAAATAACATACGTATATACTAATGGCTAAAACATTCTTAAATGAGTAAGTATGTAAAAACAATAAATTATTTCTGAAATATACAAAGTTTGAAGCCTAGGAAATCACTGTCTTTGTAAGTTGCTCTTACTTTGAGTTAAATTACGGAAAATATTGCCTCGTATGGTTTGTTTTATGCACTTGTTAATCGTTTTTTTTTATCTCCTGAAAAATATTGATTTTGCCACTTAAGAGGCTCTGCCTTGCGGCCCTTAAGAAGATTACGTGTCTATTTTTTATGATGAACTGTTTTCGAGCGTAAGGCTACAAATTTTTTATAAATACTATTGTATAAACTAGGCGATTTAGGTCTATCAGTCCTATTTTTGGCTCCAGAATGTCTGCTGTAATTTGTGAGCTGCCTTTTCGTTACACCATGTGTACACAGTAGGAAAGAATTATCATTAAACCACGTTTTAAAAAAAATATAATGAAAACTGTGACGTCCTTATACAACTAGAACATAATTGTTAGTTTATAAGTATTTTCAACATGTTAGTTAAGAATTTAAATCTCATTATCTTAACGGATTAGGTAGACCATTTAAATTCAGTTTTAAATTCAAGCTGAATTGATTAGGGTACAAAATTACTTTTATACTTCTTCTGAAACGACCTCAACATAAATTACTTAAAAACTTGCCACCTGAAAAGTTTGTTTTGAGTTCAAGGACTTTTGTTTGTTTGGAAAACTGGCAGTCCCACTGGAGAAATGCTTTTAATTTAAAAATGTTCGATTTTTCTTGCAAAGATGGCTTAAATTTTTGTAACAGAATCAAAAAGTCGTTATTGCGTCTATAACTTTTTAATAAATTCATTTTTCCATTCTTCAGAAGCAGTACTGAGTGCTATAAAACCTTTATAGAGCATTCAATATAAAAACCGATGCACGTCAGAGATGACGTCAGTGACAGTCATTGGTACCACACACACTAAATATACTGTAGGCAGATTATTAACGGAATACTTTCTAGTGAATTTCATAATAAAAGTTGGCATCAAATGTGTCAGCTTTCAATTTTAATACATTGTTGTCAATTGTTATTTGTTTTGTATTATTTTGCATCGATCGATTTCTTTTCAACAAATTATTTGTATTTTAGATTAAATTATTAACAAACTGTTCTTTTCAGAACAAATTTATTACGAATTTAATAGTGGTGTTCGTTTATTGTGTATTTTTTCATTGAAACATACCAAAACAATTAAATAGTCGCTGCAAGGAACTAGTGGCTTCTCTAATAAATTATTTTGAGAAAGAACGTGATAATAATGGGCCTTTGTTACCTTTAACAGCTATAAGAGAGGTGAGTTGATTAATAATGTATCACCGTCAAATTAATATAATTATTTTATTTCAGCGTATCGCAGAAGCACTTAATCTCAATTTTTCTATTGTTAGTTCTATTTCACAAGCTGTAAAGAACAGTGAAGTTCTAAAGTCCCCACCAAAAAAGCGCCCTAGGCAGAAGAAAGTTACCAACACAAGAATTCTGAATACCAGTGCTATTTGAGATGTTATTTAAAGCATGTACGAGTCTAGTAAGTGTATATGTATAAATTATTATTAAAAAATTACAAATTAATGTATGATTTCAGAGGAGCATGTAAGTTTAGATTCTTTGTTGGTGAAACTTAATGAGAAGGAGTTGTTCAATGGGTGTTGCACATCATTGCATACCTTATTATAAGAAATAGGTTTCAAATGGCAGAAAGATGAACCAAGGCGAGGTCTTATGGAACTTCCAGATATTGCCGTGAAACGGGCAGAATTTTTAAGAAAATATACCAAAGAAAAGGAAGCAAATTTGTACCAGTTTGTTTTTATTAATGAGAATGATGAAAAAAAAATTAATGAATATATACATGCTAACTATATATTGATCTTCTTTATAGATGTATAATTCTTCATGCTGGAAACAAAAATGGATTTACTAAAGACTCACATTATTGCAATAAAAGTTAAACAAAATGAAATAATAAAAAAATTTAATAATCAAATCTCATTTGGCCAATCTATTGATACGAGATTCAATAAACTTTTAGAATAAGTAACTAAAAATAATAAAGCCCTTTTACTAGCAATCAATAAATTAGCTGATTTTGATGGATACATTACTGTATATAATGAAATAATAAATCTTCAAAACATTAACGAATTTCTTATGATACTTATTCGGACAATTACCCTTTCACATTTAAATTTGTCAAATATAGAATTATTTACTCTTAAAGAACTCGAGGACTTAAAAGAAAACCTTATAAAAATTTACTCAAGAAATGCCCTACTCGTCGATGACGAACACCCATATGAACTTATCGAATCATCTAAATCTCTAGTTTGCGTCACAACCAATACAATGCTCATAATTCTCAAAATCCCAATCCTCCACGTTAACGCTTATCCCACCTTTAGAATTTATCCTACCCCTAATAATGATCACATAATGGTTTTGCCTCCTGCACACTATTATGCCAATAGCAAATGGTATGAAACATGTACACTATATGTGCTAGGCCCGTAAAGTCCAGATGCCTCTTCCCTAATGTTCAAAATTGCACCAAAACATTGATCACAGAGAACTTTTTACAGGAAACCCGGAAAGTAATTTTATTGGGAATAGTCCACCCAATAATAATAAATCAACAAGAAATCCGAAAAAGCAGCATCCTGTTGTCAGATGAACCTATCGACATAGAAGGAATTCACTATGATAAGAAAATTATTTAAGAAATCGCCATTCCAGAAGTCATCCCAATTAGGCTAATTCCACAAATTTCAACAGGACTATCGCCCTTGTCCTTATAATTTCTGTTTCCGCCATCCTTTTTACTATCGTAGTAAAGAGAAAGAAACGAATATCAAACATTCTTTTTGGGCCCAAACTACAACCAGCACAAATCTTACCTTTCCACCAACAGGACTTGGACAAGGAGATGTACTGGCCGATGAAGGACTCTTATCATTATCGTCAGGAAGTTCTACAGAGGACATTCTGATATTCTTAGCTGATAGAAGCCGGCGGTTATGTACTGGACTTGAAGGAGCTGTAAAAAAATAAAAACATATTAAAACGGTTTGATTCTATGAGTTCTAGCTTTTACAATGATTATTTATGGTTTACAAAATAAATACCGTGGAAACCTATATCAAACATTATTAGAAATTCTATTATAAGTTTTATAAAGTTAAATCACAAAAAGAATAAAATTAAAAATGTATTACAGGTTACGATTAATATAATAATATGTTTAAATATGGAGGAGCAACAAAAATGTTTTTAAAATAGCCACTCGAAAAATTCTTCTTTTTTTTACTTTCCTATCTGTATACAGATATAAGGAAAGTATAGGAATCATGATTTTTTTCGACCTCGAGTTTTCGACGGATTTTTACGTTTTGAGGTCCCCTGAATCCGTTTTGACTATTTTCGCGATGATGTCTGTCTGTGTGTGTGTGTGTGTGTGTGTGTGTCTGTGTGTGTGTGTGTGTCTGTATAACGCATAACTCATGAACCGATACACACAAAAACACCAAATTTTAAACTTAAGCTTTGTTCTAGCGTCCAATGAGCTGATTAGATTTTGGGCAGAGTCGGAACATCTGGGGGGGTACTTTATAGGTGGTCATTTTTATATTTTATGGAATATATCTGTTATTTACGTTTGGAGAAGAAAATTCTTCAAATAAAAGTTACTTCTAATATAATTGTCTATAATTTTTGTTAAATGCAAAATTTTCCTAAAATGGTCCGTATTCGAGAAATTTGACAAAATGTAAAAAAAATAATTTTTTATAAAAATTGTTCAAATAAAAGTTGTTTGTAATATAATTCTTTATAATTTTTATTCTATACATAATTTCTCTAAAATGGACCGTATTCGAGATATTTGAGAAAATGTGTAAATTTCGAATTTTGAAGAAAACTCAAAAACGGATAAAGGAAAAAACATTAAATTTTAAACTTAAGTTTTATTTCGACCTGAGGTGAACTGATTAGGGTTTGGACAGAGTCGGAACATTTGGGGGGTACTTTATTGGTGGTAATTTTTATATTTTATGGAATATATTCGTTATTTACGTTTGGGGAAGAAAATTCTTCAAATAAAAGTTACTTACAATATTATTATCTATAATTTTTGTTCTATGTCAAATTTTCCTGAAATGGTCCGTATTCGAGAAATTTGACAAAATGTGCAAAATTCTGTTTTTTAAGAAAATTATTAGTGCATTCTAGAGTAAAGTGCATACTTGATGTAACTTTAAAGTCATCGTTTCGTGCTAAAGGAATCAGAGCAGGCCTGGGAGTTATGCTCACAATTACGAAACGAAATATCAGAACTTAAAAAAGTGAAAAAAGAGACTGTAAATAGCGGTAGGTAAGTGGTAAGTAACTATAATAAGCAAACCATGGAAAGTTTTAAGTTAGACAAATATTAAAGTATACATTCTTTGAAGTTAGATACAAAGCGCTCGAGTCATAATTTTGCAAAAATTTAGATAAAGTAAGGTTTTAAGTTAGAATTTTATTCTGTCTTAAGTCTCAGTTGGTATTAAAGGCTTAAGTCTAAGACCTTCTGTTAATAAAAATACAGAACTCGATTTTTCTCAATTATTTTCAGGAAGAACTGAATTGAATTTTGAAAAACTGGTTACAGAGGAGCATAGATTGAACCTTAACCTATACGTACATATTTGTTCCTTCAAAAAATAGTCATAAATAAAATTTAAATGTGGGATACTATGGAACCCTTACATTGCAAGATGTTTCGTCTGGAAAGCGGCGCCTATGTTCAAAATTTGTAGATATTTGTAAAAAACAAAAAGTTTTCTTTAAAAATCTCATAAAACCCCTGCAACATGCGTGAATTGCGGGGAAGACCATCCGGCAAATTATAGCCAATGCAAAGCCTATCTAAACAGACTGGAGAGGCTAAAAGAAAGGAGAACTCAGAGGCTACCACAAAAGTTCATCCCATACCACCCCCGAAGACAAACATGTGGGACAAAACTAGAACAACCACCAGAAATGACATGCAAGAGTTTCCACCTGTTAGAACCTCTATATTAACAGAAACTTCCAGAGAAAGAAGTAAAGAAAAAATAAATATGACAAAAGAATATAAACTAATCTCAGGAAGATTGATGATAACTAAAAATATAAACGAAGAAGAAAGAAAACTATTTGTAATACCCAGTACAATAAGAAAAAGTATTCTTGTAAAGAATCACGATTTAACCGGACATTTTGGAGTTGACAGAACTGTTTCAAGAATTCTAGAGAAATTTTGGTTTCCTAAATTAAAGAGTTATACAAGAAGACACATTTCAAGTTGTATGGAATGTATAATTAACAAAGTACTTTCAGGTAAACAACCAGGGTTACTAAATCCAATTCCAGTTATACCCGTAGAAAAACATTTTTTCCCACGCAAGATATACAAACACCATTTACAATCAACCCTCGTCTTTACAAGAATGGCCTTTGTATGATAAACAAATTACTGAAGTCTCTAAAAAGAACCTTTTTCCACGCTAAAGTCTTATGTTATCTAAAATTCATATTTATCCAGACGCGACGTAAATGTAAATATTTTCATTGAAAAATTTACTCCGAATTCGACCCATATATCAAAAAATTTGTCAAACCTTATAAACTTTTTCAACGATCTCATCATTCATGTCGAATATCCGCTAAGCCCTACTAAATTATGAAGGAGAATCAACATCAGAAGAGCTTATTCGAAAGCGGGGTTGGACATTTTATGCATTTGAGATCAAGTTCTATTCCGTTGCGTCAAGCTGTTTGCGGAATAATTTCGTGAAAAGTTGAAGGAGAAGTAGTTTAACTTTGAATATTATTCCGTTCTTAATTTCGTAAAGGACCAGGCACAAATGGGGTTTGGAAAAATATCCTGAATTTTTAAATTATGTTACAGTCGTCGACTTTTTGAACAATATGGTTCATGCGCACAACTCAAGTTTATGACTAGTTTTTAAAAATTCTACCTGCAAATTGTCATTTAAAAAATGCTTCTATGATATTATCAAGAATATATCCAGTATGACCCATGATGTAAATTTATTATTAGTTACGGAGTCAGTCACAAATTAATATAAATGGTAATTTTATTTTCACTTTAGCAAGGGAGTATTCTCCAATTTTCATGCTGAAACAGTCTCGATTTAATTAATTAAAATTAAAGTCTTATTTTATACAGGGTAAACCAAAAAGCTGGTATTGGAAATAGTAAAGTAAATTGAATAATCGGAAACTGACAAATATTTTATTATTTAACATATCCTCGCCTCTAGTTTAGACTTAATAAAGTTTATGATATAATCTCGGATCCTCCAGAAATGAATGCCTTTCTGTTTTAAAGGAAACAATCATCAATAAACTTTTAATCTCTGAGGAAAAAATATTAGATAAACTTTTTTCAAAAGCTGAAATGGGTAATAGAAAACCGTCAGATTTCTAGAGAGAATCAATAAGATTTTCAGGGACTCTTATTATTAACGAAAATTTACTATTAAAGATCTGGAGAAGGAGACTCTTAAAGTTTAGAGATATATAATTGAATGTATCTGGCAAGTCTACAACCAAAGATCTACTAGATATAGCGCTTCTAATTACATTTATAATAAAGACGAAATCAATAATATCACTAGAGATAAGGAAAATTCTAATTTGGCCTAATCAATAAACGATTTAAATAATAACTTCTAAATAATAATAAAGAAATGGATAAAAAACAAACAAAAAGAACTAGTAATAAAAGTCACACGTCTCGTATGTATTCGGAACAAAACTGTTCCTGGTCTAAGAACAGGAATACATATCCTTGAAAATTTAATATGGAAAATGAATCGAACTATTTTGTGTGTTATTATCATAGAAGATATAGAAAAAACGCATATTTAATATATGATTTATTTAAAAATTCAACTCAAAAAAACGAGCAAGGACAACATTGGGTAGCCTAGGTGAAAAATTTGTTTAAAGACTATTTCTTTCCTATAAAATAAACAATTTAGAATTTTTGGTAGATTCAGGAGCAGATATAAGCATAGTTCTAAATAAAAGGAATAAAGATTGTATTCTTTCTTCAGCTCGATTGGACGCGTAGGTCCTCAAAATTGGCCAGCTCGCAGTCCTGGTATAAATCCTCTAGATTTTTATTTATTGGGTCATCTAAAGGCTCTTGTTTATAAAAATGACTAGATGAATCGGTTACTTGACAATTAATTGTAATGTTATAAGTAGAGCTAGGAATATATGCAGTACGCCATATATTGCATATATTGCATATACAGGGTGGCTCACGCTCAACAGGACAGAGCTTTATGGGAAAACGACCAAAGATATAAAAAATTCGTTTGGGAGGAATACGTAGGTTACAGACGGCTACAATTTAAAATTTGTTAGATGTATACAGGATGTCCCACATAAGAAAAAAAAAATTAGTTCATTAAAAATTATTCAAACAAGAGTAAACAATTAATTTCGGGGAGACTTTTTTTCCTTAAAAATTCAAATAAATCGAAAACTAATAATAATAGTAATAGGGAACCTTTAGTTAACTGACATTATTTTTGATGTAGTTTTTAATTCTAAAATAAAAAACAGGGTGTTCCATTAAAAATAATATAACTTTGTATATTTTCTCTTATGTGGGACATCCTGTATACATCTAACAAAGCTTTCTCATTTCCCAGTTTAATATTTTTACTTTCAATAAATTTTGTCACCGCCCCCTATACTCACTTTCAGTAAATAACACCTTTGTTAGTACACTATTTATCCGCTAAATTTAAAATTTACAGTTTACTACATTGATTCGTTAAAAAATCTAGATAGATGTCTTGAGAGTCTGATAATTTTTACTTTTTACTTTTATTAATTGACGTTATATCCTTAAAAATTTTTAAACTGTTTGTGCTTGTAAAAACTATTTTGTGTTGTTTAGTTAATAATAGTCTTACATGTGTTTTAATTAATTTATTCAAACAGACATCTCGCGGTTTAACCTAACCTACAATATTTTTAAAAAATACTATCGTATTACATATGACTTTTTTAACTCGTTTTGTTAAACTTTTAGTAGCGCTTCCTTTATGGAAATAGTCAAGGTGAGTCAAGGTTATTGTTTAACTTCTTTTGTGTTTTTTCTGTTATTTTGTATATGTTAAAGTCCGTTCATGCATTTATAATTGTTTTTTATTACAACTGACTCCTTGACATTCCATTTAGGTGTGCCTGATGATGAAGTGACATCTTCGAAACCGGTCGCCAATTAAATTGACTTGTGAGAAATAAAGGACCTTTTCTTTAACCCTTACACTTAATGATTTAATTAGTAATGTAAAAAAATATTTCTTAAAGCTCCTCTAAGAACTCAATTGTACAAAGAAAAATTTCCTGAATTACAGATGCCACCGTAACCTGTGATTACTCGGTGGGGTACCTGGCTTAAAGCTGCCTTTTTTTATGAAAAAATTAAAGAAGTCATATTTGATTTTGATGATTCATCTAAGAGAATACCTATCTAATACAAAGAAGTTGTTTCAAAATCACATATTACCAAAGCAATTAGTGTTTTTAAAAAATTATGCATTTGTACCCAAAATTATATTAGATTTAGAACAAAAAAATTTACCTTTGGTGACTTCCGTAAATTTAATTAAGACGTTTGAATCAGAGTGTAAAAATGTCCAGGGCGATATTGGAAAGACGATTTTTCATAAATTGTCAAATGTAATTTTAAAAAATGAAGGATTTATTGTTTTAAGAAACCTTGCTAATATTTATTCTGGTAACTTTGAAGATATTAATACTATTCATCCAGATATTTCAGGAAAATTTAAGTTTGCACCTATTACTTCTGTAGATGTCGAAAGGAGTTTTTCTTTGTACAAGTACATACTTACTGATAGGAGACAATCATTTAATACAGATAATTTAGAAAAACATCTAATTGTTCATTCGTTTTATAATAATGTTGATTTGTAAATAAAATTAGTTAATAATTAAATAATTATTAAGTATTATATTAGGTATTGTAAAATAAAACAAATAATAAATATTAATAAACTATTTCGATCAAATAATAAATTACTCTTATTGCATATGCTCTGCATATTTTTCAATTTTTTACGCATATATTGAAGTATTTTGCGGCATATATATGCGCATATTTAACTACTTTTTGGGTGCATATATTTCTAGGTCTAGTTATTTTTTTTTAAACATGTTAGACAAATTGCATTCGTGTATTTCATAAGAAGGTGGTCATTATTCTTATTTAGTTTAAGCGCATAAATTATTTATTTTTATTTTTAGTTTCTCGAAAACGAAGCTAGATATGAAAAAACACAAAAAATGTATTTTAGTTGCCTAATCTTAAAAAATATAAAAACTACAAAAAAAGTCGGTGAAGTAGACATGGGTAACGCAGCGCTGCGTTGCGTTATTGCGTTAACGCAGTTGTATGCGTTACGAGCGTTGATACACCAGCTGTTACTGTATCAGCGCAACGCAATTTTCGATACTGAGTCGAAAGGATCGCGAGTTGTTGGTGCGCCACATGTGCGCCATGCGCCAGGCACTGATTTCGTTTTCCGTGACGAGTTGAGAATTTTAATTTACGTAATTGATGCAACTCGTAATGCAGATTACCCAAAATCCATCAAGTAATTATGTTCTTTGCAACATGTCACATCATTTGTAGGATTTTAGGTCGAATTTTATGAATTTTAATCTTATACACTGTCAATTTTTAGTTTTTCCCAATTTGATTGGCTACTAGTATACAAAAGTTATATCCTTTTTATATAAATTGGAATTTTTGTATTTTTTGTAAAATCCGAACACAATGAAATAAAAAAATGAGTGCATTACACTGTTATATTTTCGTTTATTTTTAAACATAATAAAAAAAAATTAGTAAAATTCCCAATTGCGTTATTGCCTTGAACACGGTTTGACCCTTATAAAAGGACAGCCCGCGCTGAATAACACCGGTATCATGCGATATGCGATACACAGAGGTGCATCGATTTCATTCGGCGCAGGCAGTGGTGTGACGCAATAACGCAATTGCGTTAACGCAATGAGTTGGCGCAATAGAGTGCGCCGGAGTTAGTGTATCAACGCAAAGAATTTTAGTGCGTTACCCATGTCTACGGCGAAGTATTTTTTTTCTCAATAATCATGAGTTATCTAGTTAACAGACACATGAAATTTTTTATATTTTAAGTTTCTTTAACTACCCTATTTTTAACAAGATTTTTTTCAAAACCAATAGACTTTGTCCCCTTATAGAGCTTGATTTTTGCATAAAATTTTCAAGTAGATATCATTTTTCGTTTTTCACTTATCGTGCAGACAAAAAACGTGAGATCGGACAAAGTAAATCTGTAATACTCTTCACAGACTAGTATGTGAATAGTATAATATCTTAAATAGTGATTTTCTTAATTGTTTATATATAAAAATAGAATTCCAAACACATTAAGAAAACATTAACAATAAGAAATTACTAAAAAATAAGTAAAAAAATTACTTACATTGTATCCTAGATGAACTGCTTTGATTAGAATGAGGATCACTAGATACATGATGTTTTCCACGCCTAACATGTTCAGTGCTTTCAGGAGAATCCAGCGACAAACTTTTCATTCTGAGGTTCAATTTTTGCCTTCTCGGAGAGTGAGGAGCTATAGAAACAAATTACATATGTTATAAATTTAATAATAAATCCCTAAAGTAACAAAGGATAGATTGGACACACCATGCAGGTTGGAACTAGTTTGTTTTTATAATTGATGGTTGACTAGCTCTAAGTTTTTGGGTACTACATGTGAGTATGTCTATACTGAATCTTCTAGAATGAGTTTTTGTATTTCTAATTAATAATTCTAGTTAACAAAAAATATTATATTGATGGGTAAAAAATATCTCTACACAACTACATGACTTCTAGTATGTTTACTCTAATAAATATATGTCTGAGTTAAGATAATTAAGTTTAACTACAGTACAAAATAATTAAAGTTGAATCTAGTATATAGGATATAAACTAAGGGAAATAATGTAGCCTTATTAAATGTAAATCATTTTAATTAAATACTATTATGCTAAAGAATACGTTTAAGATATACGTTCATGAATATCTTTAAGAATACGTTCAAGAGTACCTTCAAGAACACGTTCAAGATATCCCCCAAAAATTCGTTCAAGAATACGTTGAAGATTACTTTCAATAATACGTTTAAGGGTACTCTTAAGAATTCATTCAAAAACACGTTCCATACATACATACGTCCAAGAATACGTTCATGAATAGATTTAAGAATGCTTTGGAGAATACGTTTAAGAATAGGTTCAAGAATACTTTCAAGAATACGTTCAAAAACACGTTCCAGAATACGTTCAAGAATATGTTCAAGAATATATTCGTGAATACGTTCAAGAATTTGCTTAAGAATAGGTTCAAAAATAGGTTCAAGAATAGGTTCAAGAATAGGTTCAAGAATAGGTTCAAGAATAGGTTCAAAAATAGGTTCAAGAATAGGTTCAAGAATAGGTTCAAGAATAGGTTCAAAAATACATATGTTTAATAAGTTTAAGATATACATTCAAGAACAAGTTCACGAATACCTTCAAGAATACGTTCAAGAGTAGCTTCAATAACACGTTTAAGATATCCCCCAAAAATACGTTGAAAAATACGTTCAACAATACTTTCAAGAGTACTTTTAAGAATAAATTTGAGAATAGGATCTAAAAATAATTTCTAGAATACGTTTAAGTATACATACGCTCAAGAATAGATTTAAGAATGCGTTCGAGAAAACGTTTAAGAATAGGTTCAAGAATACGTTCAAGAATAAGTTCAAGAACACGTTCAAGAACACGTTCCAGAGTACGTTCAAGAATATGTTCAAAAATATGTTCATGAATATGTTCAAGAATAAGTTCAATAGAAACGTTCAAGAATACATATGTTTAAGAATACGTTTAAGATATATGTTCAATAACACATTCACGAATACCTTCAAGAATACGTTCAAGAGTACCTTCAAGAACGCGTTTAAGAATTGCCCCAAAAATACGTTCAAGAATACGTTCGAAAATACGTTCAAGAGTATCTTCAAGAATACGTTTGAGAAAAATACGTTCAAGAGTAGATTTAAGAATGCGTTCGAAAATACATTTAGGAATAAGTTTAAGAATACGTTCAAGAATACGTTCAAGAGAAACGTTCAAGAGAATCGTTCAAGAGAAACGTTCCAGAGAAACGTTATAAGAAAACGTTCAAGAGAAGATTTCAAGAATATATATCGATACCTTTTTGCCAGACAATCGTAAGTGCCATTTAAACAAATGTCGCTTACGTTAGTCTGGCAAAAAGGTATCGATATATTTAAGAGTGCGTTCTAAAATACGTTCGAGAATACGTTTGTAAATGCGTTCTAGAATACGTTTACAAGTACGTTCAAGTATACATTCAAAACTACGTTTAAGAATACAGCTAGCGCTTATTTGACTACAATGAGCCTTTCTTTAAAACTTACCAAGTGACTCAATTCTAAAAAGTGGTTTGATTAGTTAATATATTAATAATACAGATTTTAATGTTCTTTGAATATTACAATGCAATATTCCAATAAAATACGTTTAAGAATAAAACATTCTTGCATAGACATACCCAACTATCTAATCCATCTAGAAAAAAAGATTATTTCAAAAAATTCATAAACAAAAAACAAAACATTACATTGGGAATGTAGTCACTATGTGTCACTAAAGGTCGATAATACAGACCAACGTTTCGGATTCCAAACATTGGACAAATGTTCACAGCACTCGGTGAAGACTTCATGCTTGTTCCTGACAAGAAACAACATCGAAAAAAAAAGAGACTGTAGGTACTTGCTAAAATACGATTTTGAAATTGCCAGACAAGATCTTAAATGTTTAAAATTGTATAGTTTGCTTAAATGTATCAGTGATATTGTGCGTTAGTGTCTGAAGTTTAAATGCATTGAAGTTAAGAGACTGCAATGCATCATTGTTGTAGGATTATAGGTATTAGGTTTATAATTTGAGAAGTACCTAAATATGCCATTTTTATTAAAATAACTAACAGTGCATGCGCTATTTATTAGTCATATATGCCCAAGGAGCAATTTACAAAGCTTTAAAATTATAGCTGGAAACTGTACAATAATTCTACAAAATGTTTAAAAAAAAAGGCTTTTCATAAAATTCAAATTACTTATAGTACAAGAAATGTTTCGTATAAATACAATACATAACGTATTTGAATAAATTGACTTGTCTGCCATTTTCACCATCGTCTGCTACACTCAAAAAACATTTAACATTAACGCTAAGCTATTTTTATCACACGCTAAAACATTAGTGTAAGCAGGGTTTGGATAATAGGGATAGAAAATTCAGCAGTTTCTTGTTGAAATACATCTAAATATTGTATCTGGAAGGTCAAGAAAAGCTCTGTTTGGGTTATTCGTCTAAGGCTTCTCTGTAAAGTAGTTGTTTCTATATTTTTTTGATCGGTTGTAATATTTTAGTCATATCAATATAATAAAGCATAAAAATTTATATACATATAATTTGATATTTAATGTTGTAATATTAGTTTTCTTACTAAACAGAAATAGCAACAAAAATGTATAACTAAAAACATTGATTGATGCATACATTAAAACATATATATCGAATGCATATTATTTCTTTTTTTAAAATCATACAAAGGCGTACCAAAATATTTACATGCTAAACAATAATGATTTTAAAAACGCTAAACCACTAAATTCATTAAAAAAATAATTTTAAAGTTTACAGTTTAAGAAAAACTTATGTTTATTAAACATTTTTTTTAAATATATACAACAGGCCAAATTGTTAACAAAAAATACATCCTTAATAAGTGGAACAAGGCATAATAGGAACATTCACTTATATTAGGCTGGGACCGCTGCTGCTAGTTACGCTTAAATCTGTCTCTGATATATGTAGCAGGGTAATAGAAATCGATGGCGTATTTCGCTGACAGCTGTCTCTCTCTATAATGTGAATGTTCCTTATTAAACTTTATTTAACTCAATGTAAAGTATACTTAAAAATACTGAAAAAGTATAGATCAAGATCAAGTTATATTTTTAAAAATGTTGGGCTACCCAAAAATGGTAATCCTAATTGTTAATTTGTTCATATTTAAATCCTTAAATAATTAAATCTGTGAGAAACGATGTTTAATTAATTTGATACTTTTATTTAAAATTATGTGTAGAAAAATCTCAACTCAGGTCATCTTATCTTATGTTTATCGGTTGTAAGCAGGTAGGGTTAGGTTCCGCCCAGAACACTGAAGCCTCTTTGGTCTATTGTATTCCCCTGCTTTACCCGTATTCAGGTACTATCTTTGGAATAGTCCTGTGTCTTTGGTTAGTTTTAATAGGTTCCCTACCAAGTGTTCCTGGGGCGTTCTTTCCGGTTCTGAGCCGAAAAGGATGACGTCGTGTAGTAAGAGCTTCGCATTCGAAGATCACATGGTATGAGGTTTCTTTATCTTCCATGTAGTGGGATCATTGTGTACATACAGGTTCGGGTCCTGTGAATGGTAGATCTGATCCCTCTTTGGCAAGTTCATCAGCCTTTTCATTTCCTTGGATACCGTGCCTTGGTACCCACGCTCGTTTTACCTTGTTGTGGGTTGCTAGATTATTTAGTATTCCAAGGCAGTTCCAGACAAGCTTTGACTTAATTCTGTTTGAATCAAGAGCCTTTAAGGCTGCTTGGCTATCTGAGAGAATTAGAATGGTTTGTTTTTGTACTTCCATCTTAAATTCTCTCGTACACACAATTCAATTGCATGTATTTCAGCCTGAAATGTAGTGGCATGTTTTCCCAGTGAGACGATGATGTCGCATTTGGGTTTAACTCCATGTAAGCCAGAGCCTGTTCCCTTGTTAGTTTTAGATCAATCCGTATACCATACGTGACCGCTAAGCAAGTATTTATCTATCTCATTATTTACTTCGTTCCAGTTACAGTTGACCTGGAAGAGTAGGAGGGGTGTCATGTGATCTGATCCCATATTTACTATATAATCATTTACTTCATGTGTTATTCTGGTATGTTTTATATGTCCTAGTGGGTTTCAGTTGTTAGAGATTCCCAGTCTGTATGCACTTATTCTAACTTCTCTCTTTATGACTAGATTAAGGGGTGGGAGGTTTACAATGATTTCAATAGAAGCTGTCGGTGTACTTCTTAGTGCTCCTGTAATACAAAGGCATCCCAACCTCTGTACTCCTGAGAGGGTAATGAGGGCTGTTTTCTGGTTTACTTTTGGCCGCCAAACAACCGCTCCATAAGTTATCAAGGGTCTTGTTATTGCCAAATATAGCCAATAGACCATTTTTGGTTTTAATGTTTTTCCAAATGCCCGTCTCCCTACAATAAGAGACATTTTACATTTGTTGGTCACTTTTTGTAAGTGTTGGTTCCAAGTAAGTTTGTTATCTAGGATTAGACCCAGATATTTTACTTGGTTCGTTTTGTTTAGCCTTCCTCCAAACAGAGTCGGAGTCTCTAAAACTTCAACCTTGTTTTCCGAATAAAGGTTATGAGTTGTGCCTTGTCAGGGTTTACCAAGAGGTTTTCCCTAACGCACCACATTTCTGTCAGCCTAAGAGCTCTTTGCATGAGTTCAAAGACTGTGGTTTGGTGTTTCCCTCTGATAAGGATGACTATGTCATCGGCATATCTTTCGGCGTAGAGCCCTTGATTGTTTAGTGTTTTCAGCAGTTCATCTGCCACTAGGTTCCATAGTAGAGGAGAAAGGACTCCACTCTATGGGCATGCCCTGTGGATATTCACCTGCATGGTTTCACATTTGTGCCTCAGGTCATACATTTTTGTATTTTTGAATTTTCGTTAAAGAAATTTAATAAATAATATAAAATAAATATAGGGAGAAATGCTTAAAATTATTTTATATATCATCCTTTGTATATTGTATATTTTCTGTGGCGGCTCGGAATCAAAATATTGGGGATTACAATGACAGAATATAGATATAAAGATTTAAGTAAAAAACTGTATTTTAGAAAGGTATATGTAGTGTAGAGGTAAGGAGAACTATCTTTGTGTACAAAAAATCTCTCTCAAAATGTATAAAAATAAGATGGCGTTTATGTATCAAAAGGACGCCGACAGTTAGTACTTCAGATCACACAATCACATCAATGATATCTATAGTTATACAGTGTGGAACAGCCAAATGGAATAAATTCGGTAATAAATAAATAAAGGCGTGTTCGAAAACACGCTCCGCTCGGACACGTCGATTGGTATTTTTAGTTTCTCATTTTTTTATACAGGGTGTGTCACGTAACAGGGGCCAATACCAACTTTCTTATAATTAATGCAATGCTTTGTATATTTTTCAATTTTAGCATTCTTTAGAACATTCTAAAAACATATTTTATGTACTATGTCCTATACCTAATTGTTTTGAAAATGTTAAATTATATTAAAAATTACTATTAACAAAATAAAATTGTTTGATTACAAAAATTCACTTAATACTTATCTCCTATTTAGGACTTGATAATAGGGTTGCCACCTTTTCATTCCCTAAAACCTGGACATGTGTTAAGTAAGCCTGTTCTGTTAAAAGGGTTCGAAATTGCCGAACTCCCCTGACAGAGAATTCGCTGAAAGACCTCAAGGGTGTGGGATAAATAACAAAAGATTTGATTGACAGAGTGTGAAGTTGGCTTTATTTTTCTTAAAATGTTAACCTCCAATTCAAATTGACTTATCAAAGTTGGAAGATATGAAAAATATAAAATGTTTTATAATATAATATCTAAAATATTACTGTATACAGGAAACAAGATGTTAGAGGTAGTACTTTTAAAATATTTCCTATATTAAACACCCTCTAAAAGAATAGTTACTTCGGTTCACGTCAAGTACTTGTCGCTTACAAAATCCGGCAAGCCCCAGGTATGCAAATGTATCTATATAAATATATAATGAAATAGATCCCGTAAAACCCTTAAAAACTACTTATAACTAATGACTATACTTTTATGTAAAGTATTTACACCCGATACATTCGTAGGGAATGCCTCCAGACCGGTTGAGGTTAAGTCGGAGCGCTAAATGGGGCTAAAATCACAAAAACTATTAAACAGAGACCGTCTTACTTGAGGATTCGGGGTCTAGATATCCTGCGACAGGTTATGAAGGTAGGTTGGCAGCAAACGGTAGCCTAACAAGAACTACTCTTGTCTCTGGGCGACTTCTTTGCTAGCGGCGAAGGGGCAACAGCTGATGGCCTACTTATTTAATGCCGCAAAAGCCGGGAAACTTGCAGCACGCAGAATGTGTCACTTATTGAAGGTCTTCGAGAATAAAACGAAGCAAAGAAGAAACGAATTAACAAAGGAAGAAAAGAAGTCTGAAAAATATTGACGAGTGTAACCACATCTCCAACTAGCCATTCATAAAAGTGTATTTGTTGTGAAGTTATCATCATCATGTATTGTATATTCCAGGAGATAGTGAGGATTTTCGGTATTTATTTTCCCAGTCGGCAAGCACGAATAGAGAATTGTAGGATTAGCAATTCTATGCAAAATTCATATATATTTAGAGGGGGGATCCGATGGGCTGAGGCCGAAAATGCGTCAAAACATACGAGAACACGGCCCTTTTTTTCCATTGATAAAAATAGTTTTAGTAGTAAGAGATGTACTGAAGTTAAGTAAAAAAGTAGTCTGATTAATCTGTATGGATAATATATTTAGCAAGTGCATAAAATACACTTTCAAACGAGTTATGTACACAATTATTTCTACGACCACAATTATTTAAAGAATGTTCCAGGTGTTTTGTATATTAAAGTGTACGCATAGGACACATAAATAAAATCATATATCACAATGTTTCACCTAACCAGTTGGTTTATTTATAGAAATTAAACATAATAATTGAAGATATTACAGAAGAAAATAGGGAAATAAATTACATTTCCTTTTACACTTTTATATAATAATTGTTTTATTTAGAATTCACGAAACACTTATTACTCTACATTAATTATATTTATTGTTAGTTCCGTATGTCAAATCATTTATATTAGAGGTGTGAGGAAAATACAGTGAACTGTGGAACGCCAATATCGTTGGATGCGCGTGGTAGAAATGGTCCTATAATACTGCTAAAAACATAGCTAAAATTTTCATGGAAACACTGTACTTTTGACATTTGCGATACTCCGACGCATATGCATTATTTATGTAATCTCATGATTTTACAGCGAAAAAAGACCAAGAAACCGGATATGCTACAAAAGAAATAAAAAATTCAAAAATGTTTTTTATTACAAGAAAAACCAGTGGCGTACCGTTTTTTTTTTTAAGAAATATTCAGTTCAAAGCCCGCATGAACGCCAATGGCGAATGTAAAAGTTTAAATTATGTATCGGAAAATGGCTTTGGATGCATAGAAACTGCGTAATAATTTTCAGAAAAATATCTACAGGGGTATTAAATGTATCGCAAAAAATAAGTTTTTTTCTTATAACTTTACCACCCTGTAGTTAAAAATCTAAGAGGCGTAGGACATATTCATAGAAAATTCTTTGCTTCATTTCGTCCAATAGCCTCTGAATTTTTTCGCAATATTAAAAAAACACCCTGTATACCTTTCTAAAATACTCACACCTTTTTAGGATTTTTATTAATATGTACAGTAATTGAGTTACTGCATTTATTCCATTTGGCTATTGGACACTGTATTTATGTAAAATAGCAGAAAATTGCAAATCGTATTTATTTTTTTCGTGAAAATTTGAGTTCATATAGAATACCAAATTTGATTTAATACAAATTTATTTTGAACATTTCCTTTATTCAAGATTTAATAAATCCATTATATTATACACATTATTATTATAAAATAATTGGAGATCCCTTAGACTTTTGGGATATCTTATTTAAATAGAGAGGTTAAGGTCCTTATGGCTTCTTAGTCTAGAGGACCAAATATCATCATCCAATAGTAGATTAAAAAGCAGTTAGTCAAAAACAATATTAAATAAACCATGTTTAAATAAACAAAAAAATAATTATTAATTCAAAATCACAACAAAACCAAAATATTTTTCAAATGGATATATTTACATTTTTTTTATATCACACCATAATTTATGCAAGCTTGAAAAACTCAAAAACAAACCAAAATCAAACTTACGTATTACTCTTTCTTTCATAAAAAAAAACTAAATAGTTTTACTTAACATTTTTTATTTTTATCACAGTTGAAAAATATTGACAAAAATATAATAAAAACATATTTACACAAAATAAGGTAATTTTTAATATAATTAATTTATTCATCAAACTAAAAAAGAAGAAAAACTGATTTTAAAACTCAAATAAAATATTTTATTAAATTATTTATCGTCATTATTTATTTTTATTTTTTAAACGCGATTTGGGATCAGGTGAAGTTTTTCCTTTGGAGGGAGTTGGACTTGAAGGAGCGGGGGGGAATTCAAAGCCATTCCCTTTTTCGGACGGGAGACCTAATAATAAAGGTTGTCCGAATGGGCGATTTCCAGACCCATCTTGTGAGTTTCTTTCTGAAAATTTAAGTAAAAATGCAGTTTATCTGTATATAGAAGAATATTAATATTCTAGTACGAACTGAAAAGCATTTTTCTTGATGACAAGGTCTGCTTGTAAACGTTTAATATTATCATAGATTAGCGAAATTCTAGACACTTAACTAAATTATCGAATAATGTAGGTAATATTAATAATAAAAAAAAAAATATAAAACATTATTAAATATAAAATATTGCTATTATTTTGGTATTTGCTACAAACCGAAAGCTATAAGAAATACTTTTTTTATTAAATTTTAATAAAATATATGACAGCTTTGGCATATTATTTTCATTATTTTTTAATATTTGGATCCACATTGTGGCTTATTACTCTTGACTGTTACAAACTTTTTTATATTGCTCTTCTTTTATTGTCTATTTTTATGTATGAGAGAGTAATAAAACAGCATTTCTAATGCAAAACTTAGTACGGTCATTTTAAATATTTTTACAGAATAATCTAAATATTTCCTAAAATTGTAATAAATGTACCTGAGCTATTACAAGTTTTAGGTCTTTTATTGGTCCTTTATAAACATAAGCTGTACAGAACAATAGAAAAAGGTTTGGACAGGCCAAAAGCCCTGTGTATTAAAGATTACAAAGCCGTATCTTAAGATTATTTTCAATAAGTACCTATTTGCCAATTTTGTTTTATTTTAATTCCAAGAATGTTTTACAGTAATCGAATTATAAGTAGATAAATACCTTCCCAACAAATTTCACCGAAAATGTGATTATAAGTTTTCCATTTAGTAAGGAGGTCTAAGTTGTGTATTCTTGACAGTTTACTAAATGTCGTTTAGTTGCAACTTGCAAGGTGCAGTGTGAATTCTAGTGTGATCATGGAAAATTTGGAAGGGCCGCGTAAACGACAAAAAATCGGTCCTTTAACAGTTAATGAAAAACATTAATATTTAATTGTTTTAAATCATTTACAGACAAACATTTATGTAAAAGTGTTGATGACACAGTGAAATTAGTTAGTAATACGCTTGGTGTTGGGAAATCTACGATTTACAGAGTTGTTAAAGAAGAGAAATGTTTCAAACAGTACGCAAAGCTCCAGGAAAACCAAAATTTCAATTAGAAAATCTTTTGAAAGAAAGACTTCGAAGGAAAGTGCATGCGTTCCGACAGTAGACAAAGTTCTTGCCACGGTTCGAGATAATAAGGATTACCCTGAAATGAGTCGAAGCACACTATGGAAACTTTTAAAAGAAATAGGTTTTCTATGGAAAAAGCATTCCAGAAAGTCTATTTTAATAGAAAGAAGCGATATTGTAGTATGGAGAAAAAATTACCTAAAGACTATAAAAGAAATGAAAAACCAAAGAAGAAATATATTTTATTTAGATGAAACATGGATCAACGAGGGACATAAACCAAATAAATTTTGGCAAGATGAAACTGTTACAAGTCGATGACAGGATTTTTTAAATAATTTATCTACAGGTTTAAATCCACCATCAGGGAAGGGGCGCAGACTAATAATAGTACACATCGGTAGTTCAAACGGTTTTGTTAAAGGTGGTTTATTGACTTTTGAATCTACTCGTACCGGTGACTACCATGAGGACATGAATGCTGATGTCTTTAAAGAGTAGTTCGAACAAATTATAGATCTTCTTCCTCAGAACTGTATAATAGTAATGCATAATGCAAGTTATCACTCAAGACTTATAGAAAAAATGCCCACAACCAAGTAATTCAAAAAAGATTTACAGAATTGGCTAAATTCAAAGAATATTAAGTTCCATCCCGGTTCTGTGAGAAAAGAACTGTATCATTTGTGTTCCCTTCATAAAGAGAAATTCAAAAAATATGAAATTGATGAAATTGCAAAAAATCGTGGGATGACGGTGGTTAGATCACCACCATATCATTGCGAAGTAAACCCGATTGAACTGATATGGGCACAGATAAAGGGAGAAGTTTCAAGAAAAAATAATTCTTTTAAAATGAGTGATGTTTAACAGTTGTTTTTGGAGGCTGTAAATAATGTGAAGCCTGAAAACTGGGAAAAGGCAGTAAATCATACGAATAAAGAAGAAGAGAAAATGTGGAAGTTGGACAATATTACTGATGAAATGATCGAGCCACTCATTGTAAATATTGCGACAGTTCATCTTCTAATTTGGATTTGTAGGTAAGAAGTAGTTTTTATATTTAAAATTATTATTTATGAACGTAACGTTGTTTAAAAGTCAAAGTTTAAACCCTTATATCTACATAACCCGTTTGACACAATGTTCTTAACATACCTTGTGGAAAAATAAAACATTTTAGAAAAAATTGCACTTTTTTACCTTCAGCTGTTTAGAATTTATAAGCAGGTTAATTAGGTGAAAATATAAGTTTATACTCGAGGAATAACTTCAAAAAATATTTTAACTGTATACTAAAAGAAGTGATACGCCTATGGATTACGAACGCTTTATTATTTTAATACTCTCTCATTCACAAAAATAGACTATAAAAGCTGCCATATATTATTCGAGGATCCCATGCCGACCTCCAATTATTACAATTTTATGTTCATAATTTTAATTTCCAGGTAAAATACCTCGCTTTACTTTGATTTATATTTTTCTCCAAAGGATAACATAATAAAATTATAATTACATATTTTATTTTATAATGAATGTTTTCCGTCGTCTCTGTTTCATAAAGAGAAAAAAATATTACAAACAAAAGCTTTGATTAAATAAGGTTTTCTCCAACCTTGAGGCAGGAAGCAAGAAAAAGTTCTTAGATAAATCCTGTTCGTCTCGTTCTTTTGTTTTACTCATCGCTCCATCTCCTGTTCTCATTAACCTAAATTTTTAGAGTGACTACAACTACAAAAAAATCAAACAATGCATTCAAAAAGTTCTTTACTTTATACAATATTTACACAACTTATTATCTATACTGAGAAAGTTTTGTTTAAAACCACACAATTTAAGAATATATGTATTTATATTTTATTAAAAAATTCTATGAATGTTTATTTTTACTGTAGTAGAAATTTTACGTAGTAGAAATAATGGTAAATATTTCTCACATATATTTATTTTTTTCTTAATAATTTCTTTTTTTTTATTGTATATAGGGTGGCTACTTTTTATATTGAACAGTATTACTATCTCGAAAACCGTAAGAGTTACAAAGTTGGTTAAATGGGAAAAAAGTTGTACTTTTGCAATACTAATTTAGTAATGTTTTAAAATCGAGAATATCAGGACCGGTTTCCAAGATATTTAGGGAAAACCAAATGACTCTATTTTTGATTGTATTTCCTTTGTTTTACAAATTAGAAAAAAAATTTAATGGGATTTTTAATTTGGTATTGAGTAGGGCTTAATTTACCATAGACAGATTTTTTATACAACGGTTCGTTTCTGGAGGGCCTCCATCAAGTATATTTTTTTGAATACGGACCTGCATTTTTTTATTATATTTTATAAAATTACATTTGGGTTATTGGGGTGGTCATACTAAAAATCTAGTGAAAATTCAAATAAAAAGGTATCAATAGTTACTTTTTTTCTGCTTTGAACAATCTCCTGTATAGAGGGTGTTATTGAAATACACGTACATATTAAAATGGGGAATAGTATGTAATGACCAAAAACGATTGGCACCAATTTTAACTTCAAATTCTAAAATTTAAATATTGGGCAAGAGTCCCCTTTTCCGACCTACTAGTTTCCATATTTAAAGAAGTAACATAAATCGAAATTGAACTTACCCATAGAAATTGCACCGTTGCCGTAGCAAAACCAATTAATTCAAAATAAAGTTTATTACAGTAATTGTTTAAAATGCCGTCCTTTATTATTTACACACACTTGCAATCGTCTTTCCAAAGAACTTTGAACATTAGAAATTAGTCTTGGATTTTGTCGTAGTTCCTCGGCTACCGCATTAACTTTATTGGTTAATTGTTCAACACTATTACTAGGTTCATTATAAACCAGTTGTTTCATGTGACCCCACAAAAAGAAATCGCATGGATTTAAGTCCGGAGATATCGGAGGCCACTTAGTAGGTCCATTTCTGCCTATCCACTTTTGAGGAAATCTAATGTTCAAAAACTGCCGTACGTTTAAATCAAAGTGAGGAGGAGCGCCATCTAGTAGGTACCACATCCGTTGCCTTAATTGTAACGGTATCTCTTCTAGGAGTACTGGCAAAATATCTTCTAAAAAGTGGAGATATCCTGGCCCATTTAATCTGTTCGGGAGAACATAATTTTCTTGGATGCCGTTTCCCTAATGGCGTGAGGATTTTCATCACTCCAAATATGCGTATTGTGCATATTGAACACGCCATCACGAGTGAATGAAGCCTCGTCAGTATACAATAATATTTTTAGAAAATCAGGAATATCAACACATTTTTGAATCATCCATTCACAAAACTCCACTCTCTTTTCTTCATCACCTGTATATAAGGCATGGACTTTTTGGATGTGATAAGGATGTAAACCTTGTTCTTTAAGTGTCCGCCACACAACAAATGAGGACACTCCAATTTCAAGACCTAGTCTTCTACAACTTAATTGAGGCCGGTTTTCAACAGCTTCCAATATTTCTTCTTCGGCCGCCAATGTTCTTTGTGTTCTTGTTCTCCCTCGATCTGCATTGGCACTCTCAAATTTTTCATGGTCTCTTAGATGCTGAACAGTTGAAATAAACGTACGACAGTCCGGAATTCTCCGATTTGGAAACCGTTCGCGATACAGGATTTGTGCTTGCCGAGAATTTTCTCCAGCTGCCCCATAAACCAGCACTATATCCTTTAGTTCAATATTTGTAAATAGTGGCATCGTAAAAAAATATTTAAAAGTAATCGTAACAACACTTTTTACCAACTTGGAAATGACGCGCTCGTGTTAGCCAGATTCGTAAATCAACTAAAATTTTAATAATCTATAGTTTCAAAAATGTATAGTTTAAAAACAATCATTTATCAAATATTCTAGTTATTTGATAACGAGGGTAGTAAAAACCAGTCTTCGGAAATAGAAATTAATTCGAAAATCTTGGCAACATGGTTATTTCTTACAAGACTAGTTTTCTTATCATCTGACAAAAACTTGCATATTAATTACTGTTGATGTTTAAAATAGGTAAATAAACCTAATTTATATAGGTCATCCTCAACATATCAGTGAAGTACGTTTGTTTTAGAATTAATTTTCAAAAATTAATAACTCCCTTAATAAGGGGTATTTTTAAAAAATAATATTTTTCTACATTCAGTGGGGATCTGCGCAATACCCAGTTTTAATATGTACGTGTATTTCAATAACACCCTGTATAGACCTTTGCCATAAAAACTGTGCTATCATGCATTTTCAAATAAATTATAGTGTAATTTTTTTCTATCGACACTAGGGTGATAATATCACCGATAACTTTTTATAAAAAGTATTCATAAAAATGAAATAGAGTTACAAATTTGATATTCAAAAAACTTTGCAAATTATCATTGTTAAATTAGGTTTATTGCCCTATGCATACAATAAATTTGGTGAGTAAGGATAAGTCAATACAATCAAAATTTGTAAGAATCATACTACGTATAACCAACCTCTTCAAGTTTTTGTGAATTGGTGAACCCTTTCTAAACATATATTTACATTCGCTATGTGTTTGTCCCTTTTTTTTGCTAAAGCAAACTAAGTAAACTCCAAGAAAATCTTGTCCCTTTGATACCGAATTGAAAAGGAAATTGAATTTGTATTTGATACCTAAAGAATGCAGAACCGGCTTTCAATAATTTTAGACCTAATGTTCATTGTTATAAGAAACAAATCAATTTCTAACTGAAAGGGTTAAAGGTTTACGTATTTCACTAACTGTTTTGAAGCAGACTATTAAATAACCAGTAGATAGTGTAAAATAAAAGGTATTAAAAGACCGTAAATAAACGTAAATGCTAGAAAAATTCTGTAAAATTTAGGGTGTGAAATTTTCATTTGAAACACTTATTTTACTGATGCAAACCACTTCTTCCTAGTTTAAACGATAGTCCAGTCATTTAACAAAACATTTTTTACTTAAAATTCAACTTGAATATCCTATTATCTTGCCCTACAGACAACATAGCATGAATCAGTAAAAACCAGTTTGTAGAGTTTTTAAAAAGAAATCCAACAATGCAAACCATTTATTTCTGGTTTAAACGATAGTCAAGTTATTTAACAAAAACACTTGTTTCTGTTAAAATTCCCCAAAATTTTATCTGAAACCCCTTTTTTTCTCTCGCCTTTTCACCAGATTATAATGATTTGGTAAAAATCTTACAGCTGCTATAAGTAACTAACTAAAAACACTCTTTGTAATAAAATATATTTTTTAAATTCATCTTTATTTACTTAGATAATGGTGCTTTAGAAAAAATTGAAAAGTGTAGCATTTTCACATTGAGAACTTTTATTTAGTTAAAAAATATCCTGTATATTGCCATTTTTTGTGATGCTGCATTTTTTCATCTATATCATCAGTATCTGTAACATGTGAGATGACAGGAGTGATTGGCACCTCCAGCTCGTGAGCTAGCCAGCAAATATAATGTAGTTGACAACGTCACCAAGAGGTACTTCTCTTATTTTGGCCAGTGTAAGCCTATACTCGCTGAACACAAATCTTCTAATAAATAAGACGGTTGGGTAATCGTAGAGGATATACTCGATAGTCTTATGTTCTTGTTCGCATCCCCTGCAGAGTTCGAATTATGACAGCTCCATGATATGGAGATGCTTCCGTACTTGGCAATGACCAGTAAGAAGGCCTATGTTTGAACGTAGATTCTGTCAGTTATAGTCAAGTATTTATTAGGTCAGAATAATTTAAAGGTTTACTAGTGACTCTGCAGTTTCTTGTTTCATCCCATCTTTCTTCGAAGAATCGAAAATAATTTTAAAATGTGCAGATTAATGTTATCTACAACTTTTGGAAATAACATTGTTTGATATTTTCTATAATAAGGATATATCGAACTTCCGCACAATATTGGGAGACCCTGTATAATACAGTGCTATAATAATTAAAAATAGGTTCTTATTAATTAACAGAAATTACTTAAAAAACTAGTCTCGTAATGCCAATGAAGATAAAATAGAATTAAAGAACTTGATAAATTAAATTAATTAAATCAATTAAAACATTTGAGTACACCGGTCCTGAATCTCTCCAACGTACAAAAAAAAAACGCATAAAGCTGCTTTCCAATTCATCCACCACTATCCAATTTTCTATTCAAATTGGGAATTCAATGGAGCGGTAAAATTGATTACAAATGAAATTATTTTGCAGCTATAATAGCAAATCTCAAATACGTGTTCTAAACTACTTTCATAGGTGAAAAATATTGCTTAAAAATATATGGAATCGTGAAATTTATTAGATATCAAAGTGTATTACTTCAATGAGGCTAATACGGAGCGGTACCACACAGCACACTTCCTCCTTGTCTAGCCCACAGACTCACACTAGAGAAACGTATTCTCTGCCGATGCCAATATCTACCTTTTCGCTACTCCAGTGGACATGTCTACGAAAAATCAAATAATATCCCTATCTCAGCCCGTTTCCAACTTCTCAGGGAACAGTACGTCTCTCGAACCCTAAACGGCTCCAACTCCTACCGTACAAACCCCTTGATGGCCTCGTTGCTACCCCCTCTTCCAAAATTCGAAAAGAAAACTATCCCAACTAAATATTAGACTAGTAGTTGTGATTGGCCAGTTCTGGAAGGGAGGTAATGAGAGATAATTAGTAATTATCCTAAGTACATACCCCCACCCTTCGCGCAATTAGCAAGTACCTCCCAATGAGCGTAATTGCATAGTATAATGAGTGTAATTACTTCATATACATATAGATATAAGTATTTAATATGTATATCGGGTAGCATGTAATGAGCATGGTAAGTACCTCTTAGATAGTAATTACTATGTATATCATGTAGTGTAATGAGTTTAATCTAAATACATCTCAGTGATTACTATTGTAGCATAGGGGAAATAGGTCGGGCATACCTAAACACATTCTTGATTCTCAACCGTCACAGCTATAGTAAAACGCTAGTCTCCAGCAGACGCGCAATACGTAAACATCGGTGGAAGGGATAGTTCCCCATTCTTCATAAAGTTAGCGGGTGCCTCTTAGACTTATATATTATGAATATGAATATGAATTGCATAGTAAGTACTTTTCAATTACCCTATACACAATGTGTAATGAGTATCGTAATGAGAGGTACATTACTCCATACACATTGAAATGTAATGAGTGTAGCTACCTTGTATAATATATAGTAATTGCTATGCATGTCATAAAGTGTAATGAGTTTAATTTAAGTACCTCTCGGTTATTACTATTGTAGCGTACATAGCATTTTGTATCCTAAGTACATTCTAAATAATAGACATAATTGTTTTTCATAAATGGGGGATAAAGTCCGCACATCTTTAACTCTCAACCACCATGATAAGAGTGAGGAACCGGCCAGGCGCAAGCATACACGGCATAAATATCGAGGCAGGAGCTTAGAAAAAGTGGGGGATTTAGTTAACAAGTACTTTCTAATTCTGTACCCACTGCAATTGCATAGTAAGAAACTTTCAATGTGTAATGAGCATCGCAAGTACTTTTCAATACTCCATTCACATGTAGGTACCTTGTATATAGTATGTATATCATGTGTAATAAGTTATAGTAAGTACTCCCCATTACTTCAATCACAATGAAGTGGTATGAGTGTAAGTACCTTATGTATAGTAATTGCTATGTATATCATGAAGTGTAGTGAGTTTAATCTAAGTACCTCTCTGGTACCTCTCTGTACCATATAGAGCGTGAATAACAAAGGAACTTAAAAGAGGTGAGGGATTTTTGAGAGGATATATAGTAGTGAACGTATTCAAAAAGTTTAAACATCGTGAGCTTCCACAGTGTATGGTTTCAACACGGCTAAAAATATCTTATTTCAATACAAAATACATACAAAACAGTAGTATTTTAGAGAAATCTTATGAAATGTACTATAAATCATATTATTTGCAAGTAAATTAATTAATTAATTGTAGTAAGTACCATACAAGCAAAAATGTACTAAAATAGTACAATTATAGTACTAGAATGGCAGCACTTATTTTACTTGGACCCACATATTTATATTTTTCAATAAAATCGATATGTTATCAGAAACAATATGCAATATGTTTACATAAACAGTCAACTTTCTCAAGACTTACCTATAATTATTTTCATAAATGTTTTTAACTTTACATTCTTTATTTGCTACTAACATTTAAAAAAAAACCACTAGAAATAATGTATGTACCGACAGTTTTTACTAAATCACTAGATTGGTTTAAAAATCACTGGACCTGGCTGCCTTGGGTCCAATTTGATTTGTTTGCTCTATTAACCTTACTATTTAATTCATTATTAATGACTGTTATCCTCAGAATACATAATATTAATTTTGTATCTATAATTTATGCTATTTTCCAAGTTTATTTTTGTTTTCTATAGTAAAAGCGCAAATAAAACTTAAAACAAAGAAATAATCTCTGTTCTACGTAGTAATTAATTCACGATTTCTATTAAAAATCATTACTTATACTAACAAAATAAGTTGTGTAAATATTTTTGCTTCGATCGTTTTTAATGATCGAGCCGAAACGAGCGATGAAGTAAAACAAAATATCTACTGTAAGCCAAACTGCACTTTTGTAAAAAAAAAAAATAAATCAAACTTGTTAGAATATTTTCAGAAGAGTCTCTGATGAGTAATTGCTCTAAGAATTTTTTTACAAGTTCAACAACGAATTCAGAAATTGAAATCTTGGAAATTATCGGTAAATATTTACATTGAGATCCTCGCTAACAAATGTAAATAACGGGCACTTTAGATTTTATATCTGCGAAAGGGCAACTGAAGATTTTATATAGGGTGTTGCATTATGGTAAAGGGATATAGTTAGGCGCAAATAGGGGTTAATATCTCAGATAAACAAATGAATAATAGATTTTTTAAAGCCAGTATGAACCGTTTTTTCTATTACTTTCTCTTTCTTCTTGGTCTTTGTTGAAATTACATTCAACATGTCCTATCTGCTAAATACTAGGTAGACACCCCCTGTATAAACCTCCGCTTTTAGCAAACAAAAATAATAAAGTACTGAATAGTCACTCCCTGTATAAACTAATCATCTAAACTTAAAACAACACGCTTGACTTTCAAATCACCGCCAGACACCTGCTATGTCGCAAAGACACCTGTGTCTTCGCAAACAGTTAATACTATCACGTACGCAATCATGCGATCTGTGACGGCCAATGAGAAAAGAGCCGGTAAAACCGTTGCGAGCCACCGAGCTTGCATCGGAAAGAAAGAACAACTCACTTTCGTTTCGACAGTCAAACAAAACACACATCAAAAATCTTGTCAACGCCGGCAGCAAGCCGAAATTTAAGTTAAAGCATTTGTGCGATTTGATTTAAAAAGTTGTAACATGTAGTCAATTAAAAATTTATGTAACCAAGTATAAATATGTAAAATGTGGAACCAGTAAGCCGTGAATATATTAAATTCAATTATAAGGTGATAGTTTCATTTGAATAAAATCAGTGCATCATCCAGAACTTCGAGAGCATCCTCCAGAGGCTACAGGGTGGAGCATAAGGCCTTCACCCCCAGGTAACATATTTAGAACATAGTCATACAGTCCACACATGATCGAAGGCAGTGTCAAGCCTTATAAACCCAGGCTAAGACAGTCTTTGATGTGATTTGTCTGTTAATTAACCTCAAAGTTGTCAATGTTATTGTTTATTTTGTATAAGTTCCACAGCCAGGTTTAGTACATAGAATCGCTCCAAAGGGAGCAAACCCGCTCATGTCGGGGCTTTCAAGGGCAGCCACAACAACCAAGGACTACAAGGAGTCTCTTTTCGAGACGGTCTTTTCCAAACGACAGAAGGATAAGGCTGAAAAAGCCGGCACATACACTTTAGTAGTTACACCCCACAGAAGTCCAAGACGTCCGATTTCAATAAAAATCAGAAGAAGCGTGCACGATCCGAGGCACCCCTATAGGCATATGAGTACTTCAAAGCCCAAACACTGCTCTTCTTTAGAAAAAAAAAAATCAAAATAAGTAAAGAGAATGTAGAAATAAGTCTTGGAAGCTCAAATAACGCAAACAAAAGTAGCCGATTTGCAGCCAAGACAAGGACCCAGCAAAAGCACAACTCCGTCAGAAACTTTTAAATCCCAAGCTCTTGAAAGTTTGGAGAATCCTTTTTATATCCCAGTATTTGACACAAATTTTGTAACAAGGGCAAGAAGTGAGGTATTAAACATCACATTAAGCACACCGAGCATTAAAGATCTAGTTAAAAACTGGAGGGTATCGAGTAAACCATCTCTATCTAATCACAAGATAATTGGGTTTACGTTAGAGAGCGATAGTCCTGAGACGATCCTCAGGAGGAATCCTAGAAAAACAGACTGGGACAAATACAACACCATTCTGAAACCAAATGGGGCCCGGGTACCCACTTGCTCTGGAAAGCGATCTCAAAGAACTAAATGGGACAATACTTGAGGCATATGAATCAAGCACATGAATTTTATCAAAAAAAAATAATTATTAGAATTATTATTATTCAATTCGAAATACAATTGTAATTCAAGATTTAGGGATTCAAGACATAATTAATATAAAATCGTAATTAAAACAAAGATCTAGTGCAATTTTTATATTATCTGGTGAAGTTTGGGATTGACAGTAAAATAATAATTAATTTTTAATCTCTATTTTTCATTGAAATTTATGATGTGCCTCGTACTAAATTGGATAATTCTGTTACCTTTTTTCAAGGGATTTTTAAAGGATCTACCGTTTATATGGATTGTGTTAAAGTGCACGTTACAAAACAGCTTGAACCTTTTACTATAAAATCTAAAAGCCGTTTCCATTAAGTAGTAAGGACCTCAATCTTTTCTAATACGCCCAGTGAAATATGTTCTGCTAAAATCTTAGAGCAATTTTGTTGAACACAGTGTGTCCCAACGAGCTGGTTTTATCGAAGAAAAAGTTTGGAATATGAAACATGAAAAAATTAATAAGAATTAAATATCTAAATAATAAAAATTGGCAACAATATTAGTGGGTAAAGTAATAAAAAAATATATATTTTCTAAAATGTTCATTATTTTATTATGTACCTATAGATTGTACTGCTGGCGACACAAAAAATTAGGATCTGATTAAATAATTAAGATAATTTGATTTTAAATTATAAAAAGGTGTTATATACAAAATGTTGTGTCAAAGGTACGTCTTGTCTTCTCATTTTTTATTATTTATTTTTTCTCTTTTTTTATTTTCATCGTTACCAAGGTTCAAATAGGTAGGGCGCAGGTTATCGACTATGATTATAATGTCTACCAGTGGGTACTGACAGTTTAGATATGGCAACCCTGTTGTCATGTTGTCATTAACAGGGTCAATGATACATATATATGTTATATACATTGCTCAAAGCTGGTCGTTTGCGAGCATCCATATTGCCTGGCAAATATTTATTAATTTGAATCAGTTTAGCAAAAATGTGTTTTAAAACCAATTTTCAGACTTTAGATATTTAAAAAATAATAATTGCTTATATTTTTACTTCAAGGCATAAGCTTATGTTTATTTTAAAAAATAGGGATGATTAATCTATGTAACTATCTATTTCACTCACCTTGTCAAATCACCAGGCCTACAGAGTTGCCATAACTTTGCCACATCATAACCTGTCAAAACCCACTGGTAGTCATTCAGTTTGGAACAATGACATATATAGATTAATAGACTGCTCATCCATATATAAACAAGACGACGAAAAGCGGGTCATATTGCTTGGCTTGCCGAGTGCTCACCAGGCAGAATCGGTCTGGCCCAAATGAGTTTAAAACACATATTTCATCAAAGTAGGAATTGAATTAAAAAAAAAAAATCTGTATGTTTATTTCAAGACAGGAGCTTGCGTTAGGTATTTTAAAAAAGGATTTTGAGTCGTAACGTCTAGTTTCCCAATTTTCAAAACATTTTAAGAGATCTAACCAATTTTGAACGTAGATATAAACAATTTTACACTCATGTGTATATAACTAACTTTAGACCATGACTACTGTATAGTGGCACTATTCGGACACTTGATTATTCTTTTAAAATTTATTTCGCATTATAAAAGCAAATATTATGCAAAAATTAAATGAACTTTTTAAAGATTTAAAGTTAGTAGCTTTTTCACATTCTAAAGTTTGTTCCTTTAGACAATTAAGGATTATTTTGGCGGTGAATGTGAATGATTTGATGAATAATAATAAAATTCCACCAGTGGAAATCTGATCAACATCATAGTAAAATTGACTAGGTACAAAGTGCAATCTTAGTTGATGTCAAGATCCGTGTACCTTAACATCGGTAAGAGGGAAATAAAGATTCTGACTTACAATCACAAAAAGAACGTACAACTAAGCTTAGTCGATGTAAGTTAGCTCAGATCAGTGGTAAAAAGAAAGCGACTATTAATAAAAAGAAAAGTAATCCAGCTAAAACAAGAATTATGGCTACTGTCTTTAATAATGATATGTTGCCAGTACTAGTAGAATGTTAAGTGTTGAGTTATCTTCTTCAGGCAATGGATGTACGTATGCATAATTTAAAATGTTTGGTTAATTATTATTATTATGTTTAATGTGTTTTTGCAGTTAATGAACATATATCCTACTGAAGCAGATAATGAAGATTTGTGTGCTGCTGAATAGCTTTGCTTAATTTACAAAACTTTGTTTAAAAGCAGAAAATTGGGATCGATTGTTCAACACAAGTGAAGAGTGGTGATTTAGTTGATCCGTTTTCAAACAGAATTGTTAGTGCTAAAGAACTATCTACTTTAATAGGATTGCAATCCTTCCAGTTATTAGCCACCATTGTGGAATTAGTAGCAGAGTTGTTTCTAAAGAATAGGAAAAAGGAGATCAGTTATGTCTGTAAAGGATCAAGTTATATTTACTTTTATGAAGTTGAAAACTGATATGCAAGATATAATGTCTTATTCATTTTATTTGTAGTGAATGAAACTTTTTATCGTTAAATTTTTTAACAGTTTTTAATAAAACTGGTAGAAGTTCTTAGTATGGTATAATTCGGCCTTCAAAACAAGAAATATTAAATAATGTGCCTCTATGTAAGTAAGAGTACTACTACTTGATTGTACCGAAATCCCAATACAGCAAGCCAAATGTCTTTGTTGTAGGCTAAAAAATTACTCTGACTACAAAAAGAGGCATACTATTAAAATATTGACTGGAGTGTCACCTACTGGTCTCATTACTTACAAAAGTGAAGCATATGGTGGTAAACTTCAGAAATAGACATTTTTTAACAAAGCTCAATACTTGAAGTGTGTGAATCATTTCTCGATAGTAAAATGTTTAACAAAGGTTTTCTTATTGGAAACATAACAGAAGCTGAAGATATACAAATTTTACAGCCTCCTTTCCTCAATAAAAAAAATCAGTTCAGCCATCAAGAGGCTTTACTTAATGCCAAAATTGCCAGAGCTAGAATTCACATAGAAAGAACCTATCAAAGAATAAAAGTGTTTGTCTCTCTGTATTGGTACTTATGTCCGTTTTTCTTCTATTTATATTGAGTTTTTATTATACGATACTTCGCTGTATCTAACTAACTTTTACTTGTAAAGGCCAGATAGCTCTAACTCGGGCCTTTGAATATAATAATATTTATGTAATTGTATTTACAATAAATACTTTATTATTATTAATATTATTATTATAATTAATTATAATTCGTAAAATTATTATAAACGTATTTACCTTGTACCTACTTGTATTGATACTTGCGTGAAAAATGAAATGTTACTTTTTATATTTCTGTAGCTGGTCTTACAAACCTTTATAGAGCAATTCACCATTTAAATTTAAAAACAAAACAAGTTTTTATACTCAAATAATTAAAAAAACTTAAAACAGAACATAAGTATAATTAAAACTAAATAAAATAAACAATTCAACAAAATGTCCGACTGAGTAATGACAATGAGAACAAAATCTCAACTAGACTAAACTTTCTTTAAAACCGGTCATGTGAAAGGTTTGTTTACCAGTGAGCACTCAAAATTGAGACAAAACACAAACATTGCATGCACTAGACAAAGAGAAAACATCTCCCAGTTCGACCCACTTTTCATGGTTTTATTTACTTATGGATAAGCAGTCTATTTAAACTATATATGTCATTGGTTTGGAATGCCTAATTGATCAAGAAGACTTATAGCGTATTCGACTGGTCGCACTGGTGTGCATTTAGTATGACTTTTTTTAAGTACATTATATTCGATTGGTGGAACTAAACCGATTATTGCATTCAAATGAAATTGTTAGGCACAAGGGCAGAGTCAAATTTTTGTACGACTTTTAGAAGCGCTTGTTCAAATTTCGAATTTTTTGGAACTGTACTTTTTTTCAGTGCCAGCCAGTGCCGGTTTGGTCGTTATGTTTTATTAATAATTTTTAAAATATCTTTATTATTAACCAGTTGTAGGGAAGATGAAAATATTAGTGTTGATATCGGGAAAAGTTGTATAAAATGTTGAAAAAAAACTGACAAGTTAAAGTTGTGGGAACATATTCTAAAAGAGAGGCCAATTTAATTTGTTACTTTTATACATATACTTTAATAAATAAAAAATTCTAAGCTTTTCACAGTTTAAAAGAAACTTCGAGATCGAACAAAAATTCATATGAAATGTTTAAAAATTCAGACTTCTATAAAAAAGATTTAAACCTCTGTGGAAGCCCACCCATAAGAAGAGCATAAGTAGCTACCTTAAAAAAAAACAAAGATAAAAAATTACGTTAGAAAATAGAAATGTCAACAGTACCAGTCGATTATCGATAAAATGATGCACCTCGCCATTGGCGAACTGTTTCGCTCTCAGAGCGTGCATTGTTCGATATAATTTCGAATTATAAAAATACTGCCCGAAAAAAGTGTGCAGAACTAAAACCCTGGCATCAAGCAAGAGCGTTTGAGTCGAATGCGCTATTAAACTAAAATGACATAAAAGTCAAAACTTAAAGTAAAACTCATATAAAAATATAATTTAATCAAAACTTTGGTTTAATACAAAAGAAACATTTTTCTTTGGTTTTGAAACAACATTTTGAACATCTTGTTCTGTTAACAAAGAGGCTGACTTCAACCTATCTATATAAATAATGATTCTTTACCATTAATTAGAATTTTAAATCTCTACTAATGACTTTGAACGACTCTTCAAAAGAAGATGTTAATGAAGGTTTAATACCTTGGACTTTAACAAGAACGAAATCATTTTTCATCAAATCTGGTGCAATAAAAAATGTTTATGTAATTTTTATCAAAACTTTCACTACTATCTATAAAATTTTGTCCTGGTTCTCTCGCCTCCTTTTAAGGAAATCAAAAACGAAAGCTGCCTTTCTAATGCCATCGAATTTTTAGTTTCCATGAAATTGGCAACATACTGTGAGAATTGTGTCGCTCTGAAAAATTCTGAAGTGCCATCTTCACAACAAAATAAAATGTCATTGACGAAATGGAAGCTCGAGAAAACATGGACTATCTGATTTCAAACCAAGCTCGTCAAAACAAGGACTATTTGACGCCAAGGTTATTCGAAAGATAGTATACAGGCGCTACACAGCTTGACCAATCACTCGTTCACCACATCTATTCGGGCATCACGTGTTATTATCTGTTGGTTTTTGAAGGTTAGCTGTATCGCAGAAAGAGTGCCGTAATCACTTTGCCGATTTATGAACAAGTAAGAATGGCCAGAAATGGCTCTAGGCAAAACATAACAAATTGCATCGGAAAAATATTGAACTATTTCAACAAATACGCGTACATTCATCAAAAATAAGTATAATTGTTTTGGCAAAAATACTATTAGGAATCGGACTAAATACATTTAGCAAAAATACGCTATATGTCTCTTATCTGGTTTTAGTAGACACAATGTTAGCAATGTTATGAATATGTTTCGGTATAAATGCCACTCATCTTGTTTGTGCATATTGTGAATGTATTAATATGGAGTTAGTTTAAATTGACCATCTGTTTATCATAAATATAGACTTCGGAGGAAAGCAATAACGAGGCTAAGCAAGGTACAAAGACTTGCCTGCCAAGGAATAACGGGGGCAATGAAAACAACCACCGCTGCTGCAATGGAAGCACTAATAGGACTCCCACCTTTTCACTATGTGATGCAAGAAGCGGCAAGATTAGGTGCACTTTAATAATAGTGTTTCTTGCCGCAAAAAAAAGTTTAGAGGGCGGCATGCGGCCCACGGGCCGCCGGTTGGGTATGGCGGCTCTAAAGGATGAGCCAGAAAAGATGCATTAATAAGTGCTTCTTTTACTTCATTAAAACTATTTTCATAATCCATTGGCCAATTTTCAATAATATTAATTTTATTTTTTTCTATGCAGAAGTGCTAAAATTTGTGCGAATGTTGGAACAAATTTGTGATAAAAATTTATCAATAAGACATTGTAATTTTTTGAGAGTGCTAGACTTGGAAAAAATTTTAATGCATTCTATTTTTTCGTTTGATGGAAATAATACTTCCGCTGAAATAGTAAAACCTAAGAAATTAAATTTTTCAACTCCAAAAATGCATTTACTTGGTTTAACGTTAATGCCGAAAGAGTCAAATTTTTTAGGTACATAAAATATCCAAATGTATTTTTGCTAGCAACTAGAATGACATCTAAGTACACGAAAATAAAATCTAAAAGGTATTCTAAAAAATTCAAAAGATCCAAAAGGAATGGTAATTGCTGTTTTAAAAATATCTTCTTTTGCCATTGGAATCTGGTGATAGGCTCTATCTAATCAAATCGATTTTTAAGATGTTACAACCATGATATTTAACGTTAACGTCAGAAATTAAACTAACAAGGAAATCTGTCAGATACTGTTAATTTATTTAAAAATCTATAATCTCCACAAGGTCTCCAATCATTTGAATCTTTTTTGGGTACCATGTGCAAAGCAGAAGTGACATAAGAAGATGATGGTAGGCAAATGCTTAATTCAATCATTTGGTTGAATTCTTGTTAACTAATTATATATTTTTAGGTTCTAAACGTCTAGGTTTACAGAAAGGTAAATTTCCTTCAGTTACAATATGTTTAACGTTGTGTTTTGCAGATAAATTAAAATTTGGAGATGAAAAATTTCCAGGATATACAGTAAAAGAAATATCTATAAATTTTGGGAGTCTTCTTCTCCATATTTCTAATAATTAATTTTTATGAATTATAGAATCACCTGAAAATCTAATTAGTTCTCTATAAAAATCTAAAGGTTTTTTATCGCCCTTTTCAGCGTTATTTAGTAATTTATCTAATCTCTGTTCTTCAGAGAAAGAAAGTCAATTTATAACTGATTCTTTTAGGTAAAAAATGCATTATTCTTTGGGGTGTCAGAGATTATATCATAACGCTAAATTAAATTTACTTTTTTCGGAATGGATTTTATAAATAAAAAATCGACTCTATGTACTTGAACCAAACAAAAATGAGTAAGAAGTCTAAAATGACATAAAATTCAAAATGTCGCCTCACTTTCAGAAAATTATAAATTTATTTATTACTTTATAAAAACCTTTATCTGCCAATTAATTGTACCCACTAATTATACTAGAATTGTATTTCAAGAAAATGCTTTCCTCCTTTAGCTATATTTCAATTTCATTATTTATTCCAAACTTTTTCCCGTTTAAAAGTTTAAGTGAGCCACCCTATATAAGAGTCATGAAAGAGTGGCAAATGTGACACTCGACTCTCATGGAAAATGAAAGAAAAAAAAAAGAAATGGCATGAAGAAAAATGGAATGAATGAGAAATAAGATTTTTTGCTTGTTTTCAGGAAAAGCGGAGGAATACTGTCAAAGCGGTAAAAAAGCACATTATGTCACAGCTTTTTACGATGTGCCGGCTACAAGCGATAGTACAACAGCTTGATTTGATAATATTGTTCTGATAGCTTTTAGACTAGTGTTTTAGAGAAAATAGCTTTCTTTCGATCAAAGAAAATACGTAAAAATAGTATGTAGCTAAATTGTGTGGAAAACTGCATTGCTGTAAGTTTTGTAATGCTTTAATATACATGGTGTTTCAGATTTAAACGGACACAGCTTAATGGGAGGTAGAGTACACTTAGATGAGTTCAAAACACCCGCATATTTAGCCTTTAATCTTACTCGATATAGGGTGTTTTATGATGTTTTGCTAAAACTAAAATCGGCCATTTTGTTTGAACCGCTCGAGATATTTTGATAAAATTTTGTACAAAAGTTACACTCTTTTAGGTGAATCAGAACTATAATTTAATTTTAAAAAATTCCAGGCCTGGACTCTCTTTTTTTTATATTGCTCTTAGCTTAAATATCACCCAGTATATTGGATTTTAATAAATGTTACTGCACATTTAAATAGTACAAACAAAATGGTAGACTTAATTTGGGCAAAAAATCATAAAACACCCTATTTCTCAGAAAAGAGTGAGATTAAAGGACAAGTATGTGAGTGTTTTGAACTCAGCTAACTTTACCTCCCATTAAGCTGTGTCCGATTAAATCTGAAACACCCTGTATACGGAATAATACATTATTAAAATACACGATATAACGTTAACCGTGAATAGGGGATAATAAGAACAAATTACCTATTATAATATCAATAGATGAGAAAATAACAGTTAAACAGTAACATATAATCTTAAAAAAAAGAATAACAAATATTATATAAATAAAATTGCAAATTTTATTAGTAAATAGGTCTAAAAAAGTAAAAAATCATACTTATTTTGTTAATTAATTTTTAAACGGTCTTGTTAAAGAATATTTCTAATAAAGCTAATGTTCTAAACTTTTACATCAAAAAATTTTTTTTTGAATAAGTAGTTGCTGTTACACAGTTCCTGTTAGAAAAAGTTAATTACCAGATATAAGGATTGGACATACTTTTTACTTTTAAACCTATCAATATACTGACTAGAAGGAAAGTCTTGGAAAATCTACAAAATATATGATTTGAGGGTTCCAGAACATGGGTATTCCTGTTTTGTTACTTGAAATTTTACCCGATTGTTAATTATTTAGATAAATTCAACGATATACAAGGTGTTTAAAAACATTAAGGCGAAAAAAGATCAAACGGTGAAAAATATATTTTATATTTCTACATTTTAGTTTTATATAGTATTAATTAAGGATTAAACGACTTACCTGTAAGGAAGTTCAATCATAATTATACGAGGTCCGGTCTACTAGAACACATATTGTAGATACATCCGGTATATCGAATTCGTCACCAGTTTTTATAGTTGAGAAAAAACTACCATACTGATAAGACCCGTTTACACTCTCATTATCCATTTTGGTTGCTGGGTCACTAAGAACACATATGGGTCAACTGAATAATAACTTTATAGGGAGGGTAAGGGATGTGTTCTAGTGGACCGGACCTCGTATAATTATGATTGAACTTCCTTACAGGTAAGTCGTTTAATCCTAAATTATACTTCGGTCCGGTCCACTAAAACGCATGTAGATGTTTAAAGTAAATTGTGACCTAGCAATTTTATAATATCCATAAACTATTTTAATTTGATTATAGTTAATTACAATCCCAATTAAAAAGGGACATTAAGTGGATAAATCAGTTTGTTTTAATAATTATTTATTAGAAACTTTTCCAAAGAAGTAATATAACGAGATACACACCTTGTAATGAAAAATTAAAAATAATTTTAAGTTATAAATATGTAATTTTATTTCTCTTTTTTATTTTTATTAATATTATCTAGGAATAAATGTAATATAATGATAATAAGGATCCTTAACCTGAAATTATATTACAATAGCTATAAACGCTATGATTAATAATTATAAAAGAGACAATCGAAAATAAAATAAATATAAATTTTTTGCCTTTTATAATACTGTTTATGAATTAAATTTATTTAAAGGTCTATTATAGAATCTAAAAAATATTTGTGACCCTTCAGACCATCCAACGGCAGTTCTTATTGTCTCATTACTATAGTCTATTTTTATGTATTAGAGAGTAATAAAACAGCATGTCTAATGCAAAACTTAGTACGGTCATTTTAAATATTTTTACAGAATAATCTAAATATTTCCTAAAATTGTAATAAATGTACCTGAGCTATTACAAGTATTGGGTCTTTTATTGGTCCTTTATAAACATAAGCTGTACAGAACAATAGAAAAAGGTTTGGACATGCCAAAAGCCCTGTGTATTAAGGATTACATAGCCGTATCTTAAGATTATTTTCAATAAGTACCTATTTGCCAATTTTGTTTTATTTTAATTTCAAGAATTTCTTACAGTAATCAAATTATAAGTAGATAAATACCTTCCCAACAAATTTCACCGAAAATGCGATTATAGGTTTACTAAATGTCGTTTAGTTGCAACTTGCAAGGTGCAGTGTAAATTCTAGTGTGATCATGGAAAATTTGGAAGGGCCGCGTAAACGACAAAAAATCGGTCCTTTAACAGTTAATGAAAAAACATTAATATTTAATTGTTTTAAATCATTTACAGACAAACATTTATGTAAAAGTGTTGATGACACAGTGGAATTAGTAGTACGCTTGGTGTTGGGAAATCTATGATTTACAGAGTTGTTAAAGAAGAGAAATGTGGCGAGTTTCAAACAGCACGTAAAGCTCCAGGAAAACCAAAATTTCAATTAGAAAATCTTTTGAAAGAAAGACTTCGAAGGAAAGTGTATGCGTTCTTCTTTAGAAAAGAATTTCAGACAGTAGACAAAGTCCTTGCCACGGTTCGAGATGATAAGGATTACCCTGAAATGAGTCGAAGCACACTATGGAAACTTAAAAAAAAAATAGGTTTTCTATGGAAAAAGCATTCCAGAAAGTCTATTTTAATAGAAAGAAGCGATATTGTAGTATGGAGAAGAAATTACCTAAGGACTATAAAAGAAATGAGAAACCAAAGAAGAAATATATTTTAGTTAGATGAAACATGGATCAACGAGGTACATAAACCAAATAAATTTTGACAAGATGAAACTGTTACAAGTCGAAGACAGAATTTTTTAAATAATTTATCTACTGGTTTAAATCCACCAGCAGGAAAGGGGCGCAGACTAATAATAGTACACATCGGTAGTTCAAACGGTTTTGTTAAAGGTAGTTTATTGACTTTTGAATCTACTCGTACCGGTGACTACCATGAGGACATGAATGCTGATGTCTTTAAAGAGTGGTTCGAACAAATTATAGATCTTCTTCCTCAGAACTGTATAATAGTAATGGATAATGCAAGTTATCACTCGAGACTTATAGAAAAAATGCCCACAACCAAGTGGTTAAAAAAAGATTTACAGAATTGGCTAAATTCAAAGAATATTAAGTTCCATCCCGGTTCTGTGAGAAAAGAACTGTATCATTTGTGTTCCCTTCATAAAGAGAAATTCAAAAAATATGAAATTGATGAAATTGCAAAAAATCGTGGGATGACGGTGGTTAGATCACCACCATATCATTGCGAAGTAAACCCGATTGAACTGATATGGGCACAGATATAGGGAGAAGTTTCAAGAAAAAATAATTCTTTTAAAATGAGTGATGTTAAACAGTTGTTTTTGGAGGCTGTAAATAATGTGAAGCCTAAAAACTGGGAAAAGGCAGTAAATCATACGATTAAAGAAGAAGAGAAAATGTGGAAGTTGGACAGTATTACTGATGAAATGATCGAGCCACTCATTGTAAATATTGGTTGCGACAGTTCATTTTCTGATTTCGATTCTGATTTGGATTTGTAGGTGAGAAGTAGTTTTTATATTAAAATTATTATTTATGAACGTAACGTTGTTTAAAAGTCAAAATTTAAACCCTTATACCTACATAACCCGTTTGACACAATGTTCTTAACATACCTTGTGGAAAAATAAAACATTTTAGAAAAAAATTGCACTTTTTTACCTTCAGCTGTTTAAAAGTTATAAGCAGGTTAATTAGGTGAAAATTTAAGTGTATACTCGAGGAATAACTTCAAAAAATATTTTAACTGTCTACTAAAAGAAGTGTAACGCCTATGGATTACGAACGCTTTATTATTTTAATACTCTCTCATACATAAAAATAGACTTTAGTAAAGGACGAGTAAGGTCCTTAAATATTTCCATTCTTGTAATAAGGCAATCACAATGGTTCCTGATTAAATAAAATTTCTTATATGGACTATTAATTCATATAAAGAATATTCTTATAATTAAAACTCATTTATAAAGAATTTGACAAGTTATAACTTGTGCAGGTACTTCTGACGGTGAGAAAAACCGCAGAAAAATAAAAAAATGTAAAATACACGACTGTCAGCGAGAAAGGCCGCAGAGTGTTTATAGTTAGTTTATCCTTATTTTAATGTCCACTCTTTAGCTAAATTATTTAATTAATAGCTACTTATATAAGATATTTAATTTATTTAAATAAAGAATATTATTAGTAAGAGACGAGTAAGGTCCATACATATTTATTTAAACTATTTTTTTGTTCTAGACATAAGATAGATGATTGATTAAATTAAAGAAATCTCACTTAAATATTAATTAAAAAAAGTAGTTACAGAGAATTTAGCAATATCTTTTAACTACTTTTTGGTAGATACTTATGAATAAGAACCGTAGAAGCGGCAAATAAAAAACCTCTGTGGTTCTAACGGTGAGTAAAACCATCGGAACGATCTTAAAATCTTTGTTGTAAACTAAAAATTTGTAAAGTACACATCTGTCGACGAGAAAGGCCACAGTGCGTTTATTTGTTAATCTATTATTATTATTACTCTTTTAGTATTATTTAATTATCACTAATTTTTTAATTTATACCAAACTTACTTGATGATACATCTTCTAAAAACCTATTTAATTTTTCAAGTTTTTTCTTTAGCACTTCTCTACTATTTTGCCGGTTTATTGCCGGATTTATTCAAATTCACTGGTAACTTCGAGTACACCAAAATGTATAATGAGAGTGTAAACGGGTCTTATCAGTAAGGTAGTTTTTTTCTCATCTATAAAAACTGGTGACGAATTCGATATACCGGATGTATCTAACAATATGTGTTCTAGTGGATCGGACCGAAGTACAATTTTAATTTATGATAGTGTTACATAAAAAAAAATAGTTTTAATTGTATATTTTAAATTTTTTAAACATTTTAAAAGTTTTTTAAGTTATATGTGTATTTTAAACGTCGCACACAAGCATCCTTGAAGTTTCAGTGATTATTAATGTTTATTTCCCAATTGTATTGAAATTTTTGTTGTATACTTATTGTTGTTTCTTTTGGAAAAATAATTATTATTACTATTTGCAATATATATATTCACACTATGCAATTTTCATTGCTTGTATTACATTTAAGATTTTACTCATACTTCAAAATACATCATAAATTTTAGATTCCTTAATTCCAACGTCACAATCTTACATCCTGAATATCGACCGTCAGTAGCTGATAAATTAAAGCTCATTTAACTATAAACCCTCCATTATCGGAGTGAATATATCCTCTCAAAATGATTGTACCGCTTTTGAAAGCATGCATAACATATCAGTTAAGGTCGTATAGCGCGCTTAATGAATTTAACACATTATCGGAGTCTGCCATGAACCGTAAACACACAGAGAATTTGATTTATAGTTGAATCCTGAATGTGAGGTAAATTTTCAGATGTCTAAGATACAAGTTTAGTTATACCTCGAATTGTGGAATTATATTTTAATTAGTTAATGAGATTGAAGATGTGAAACTGAACGAATAATTATTTGCCGTTTTGTTTTTTTTTCTTTTAGTCAAATACATGTGGATTTATTCTAAATCTGTAGCAGCTGAAAATCTTTTAAACCAAAATTCTGAAGCCAATCGATTTTAAATACAAAATGGATATTTTTCCATTTTACTCTACTTATCTTTAATAGACTATAATTTTGGGCTAAACCCATAATTTCCTTAACAGAGTTAATCATCTCTAGTTTTTCACCATTCGGAGTTCCTATGATGTCATAACACAAAAAGTTAAATTAGGGTTATGGAAACGTTACAGCAACTTTTTTTTAAATTAAACAACATTTAGATAATCATATTTATTATTAACAGAAACATTTTTAAAATCCACAGGCAAAGTAAAAATTCGCGACTTCATAATTATCAGACAGGACAGAGAATCAGTAAGACAACAAAGACAAGGAGTGAGAGAGGTAGCTATCACAATAAAAAAAGATTTAAACTTCAAACAATTAAGATGGGCGCATGTCTCGAACAACCTTGAACACATAATCATAGAGGTAAGTAATCTCACTATCATAGGTGCATATCACACCCCAAGTAAAAATTTATTAGGTAGAGACTTGCATATACTGATGTCAAAAGGAAATAGGGTGCTTCTTGCAGGGAACCTTAATCCGGAATGGGACGCTAATTGTGTGTTCACCAACCACAGTGGACTGCTACTGAGAGATTTCACCAAAGACAACGGTCTAATAGTACACTACAAAGATGAACAAATTTACACCCAAAGTACACTGAACATAGCAGTCGCAGAAAACATCCCAGACATACGAAACATGAGGACTGTAAGTACATTAGGCTCAATTCACGATCCAGTGTACTTGGAGATCTGGACGAGACAAAAAATACAAAGACAATATAGGCAAAACTATGACTACAAAACGACTAATTGGGCATTATACAGAAAGAAATTAAACGAAAACATATACATAAACAACAATAATTAGATTAATGAAGCCCTATAAAATAAAACTAATTTATTAAAATCATACAAAAAGCTATAGACGAGACAACCACATTAAAAACTCAAAAACAACATAAAGACATATTGCTAATAGAGGTTACGGACCTAATAAACCATAAAAACAATATCAAAGTGATGATAGGGTAAGGTTATACAACATAGCAAAAACCATTAATAAAATGATAAGAGACTTCCGAAATGATAAATGGAAAACCACCCTATCAGAACTCAAACCGAACGACAATACATTGTTGAAAGTGGTCAAAAGATTCTACAAACATACAATCTACAACACAAGAACTAATCAATGTGTTAGAAAATTCAGACGACTCCAAAGACAGTGAGATGGACACCACAATAGTAGAAAAAGCATTCAAGGAACCTGGAAAAAAATCCCCTGACAAATTTGTCTCAGCATATGCAACGGACCCATCTTCATTGCTGGGCAAAACTATTTCATTCTCTCTTAATATCATGGGTAGACTCCTTGACTTTAAAACAAATGAGTTACATGTAAATCCCCACTTATACCCATTAAATTAGCCTCTGGGAGCACTTATACCCATTCAATTAGCCTCTTGAAGCCAGAATAGAGCATCACATTCTGCAAACATAGCTGGAAGTGTAGGCAACGCCTTACCGAGTGGTGAACTAAGTAGCCACACGCGAGGGTATGTACCTACACCTCCTGTCATAAAAATAGACTCTAAACAACACAGAATAAGAATCAGTGATCCGAGAATCAGAGTCGAAGTAAACAAGAGTGATATACCACAGGAAGTCAATAAAAGCATTATGCACTATGACTCTAATCAAATTACCTCCTAAGAAGAGAATAGAGGAGCCACACTCCGAAACGACATGTACGATAACCTACCACACTCCCCAAATAGCCTGTTTGAATTTAGGTTACAGTTCATCAAATTTCTAGAGGCTTTCGACGGCTAGACAGAGAAAGCACTACTGACAGGCATCCCGACGGATTTACGCAATGAAAGTACACTCTGCGCATCAAGTATTTCACTATTTCATTCAGACGTAAATGTCAGATGTAAATTTCGCTAAAACATTTCTTTTATTTTCGTTTGTGTTTTTTGCTCATTACAGTTTAATAGAACCTAAGTATGGAGTTTAATAGCAAATTAAGAGGCCGCGTGATTAACAGTCAATCTCGCGAAATAATAGCCAATGTTATAGAGTTTATGAGAAGAGAAGGAAACTTTAATTCACCTTCAATACCATTTAAAAATGTAAATGATCGTGTTGCTGCAGCCACAGGAGTATCTAAAAACACTGTCGTCCGCATTTCTGGAGAGAAAAAAAGAATCGATAACCGTGAGATATCGGAATTTTCATCACCAAGAAAAACCATTAAAAAACCAAAAACAGTTAATGATATAGATGAAGCTGCACAAGAATCAAATTTTATTTTTTTATTATTAGATAGCTATTTTTGTTTCTGAGTTGTGTTCATTTACAGGCTCAATTTTTTTCCGTTTCTCCTTTTTGATTTTATATGGGGTTTCAAGTTGTTTTTGACTTATTTCGACGTAAATCACAACAACACACTTTTTTAATAAAGCAAACAAGTGTTAAGAGGTATATGTACGTGTAAACTACAATTACAAAAAATTGATATGAAACCCATGAAACCACCAACAAAAATGTAAAGCTAGCTTCCGTACTAGAACATGGTGTCATTCGTCGAGATAATTTATCGTTTTGTTTAATAGATCAAGAAATGTAAATATTCCCCTGTTATTTTTTATAAAATTATAAGAGAAATAAATTTTTTTCTAAATAGTATAGTTTATTATTTTGTAGAAAAACAAAATTTCGAAAATTTTAGTAATGTTTCAGAAACAACCGTTATTAATAATAGGTACCATTTTCCTTAATAAGGTAGAAATAAAATATAAACTATTTCCACGATTTACAAAGGCCTACAAAAAAATTATAGGTATTTTCCGCTATCCTATAAAATTTATATTTTCTGACTCAATTTCAAAAGGTTGAAGGAATTCCAAAACACCTTTTATGGCATAATAATTATTTTCAATTCTACATACTATCTTTAGCTGCTTTTAAAAACGTTCTAAGAAAGTCCAATCAGACCAATTTAATCCCTAAACTATTCCACACTTTTAAAATTTAATTACCTAAAAATATTAAAAACTATTTAAAATAACTTGTTTAGCAGACTGTACAATAGCTATCTTAGTCACACGTAGCGCGTTCTCTGTCTGGGCGTCGAACACCTCTAGAAATTTGATGAACTGTAAAGGAGGATAGAGCTAGATACAAAATGGAAACAAACATACAGACACAGAATAACAAAAGTGAAGATGCCTTCGTTAAGCCGAGGAAATTTTCTCAAATTTCCATAAACTGGTACTAGAAAAGACGCTAAACACTTTCACACCAACCAAAAATCAATATGAAGTCCTCACTGATAAATCGTTTGAAGAAGATGAGAGGCAAAATAGTGAAGAAGCGCAAGAAGGGCGCACACTATTATAGACCCCTCAACCTAGATGACCTACCGAAAAATACAACACCGACACAGATTAATAACAATGCCAATCAAACGTCCAAATCATCGACACAAATAAGCAAGACAGGCAATAGAAATAAAATTACAATGCCACCAATAGTCATATATGGCAAAACCAAGAATCAAACAGAACTTATAAGAGACATAAAAGCTATTACAACAGGTGAATTCCCAGTAAAACATACAAACTATACGACAATAATTTTCGTAGAAAATAAGGCCGATCATGAAAAGATACTAAACAATATTAAAAGTGGGAAAATGCCATTTCATACTTATACAGCAAGGGAAGACAAATTTCACGTCTTCGTGCTAAGGAACTTTGCTGAGGATATAAAAGTTGAATATATCAGAGAAAATCTTGAAGAGGAGCAGGAAATAGTGGCTAGAGACATATTTCCCATGAAAACCAAAGAAAGACCACTATATCTAATCGTCACAGATCCAGTTATGACACTGGATTATTTAAACAAAAATGTAAGACGTGTGCTATATACAAGAGTCACATGGGAGCTACGCAAGTCAGTCAAATTATTAATTCAGTGTCAGGATTATTAATTATTATTATTAATGTTGTATTTTTACATTGCATTTTTCGTAAATACTTTTGCAAATTTTTCGCAAATCAATTGCATTAAAATGCGCATTTTTTTACATTTTTTGGTGCATTTTTTCTGGTCCTTGCTCATTTAGCTTGATTTAGCTTGTCTAACTGACAAGCCCAAATTATTTATTGAGCTAAATTTTTTATATGTACATAAATACAGGACATGTTTGCTAGGAACAAGTTTACTAACTTCAAACAAACGCAGGTTTATATAAACCCGAAAAAATATTACTAAAAGCATTCCAAATATTAATCTTCAATTGACATTTTATCGACTATCAGAAAACGCATTAATGTCTACCGATTTCCATGAGCCTTTTATGGTTGAAATGGTTCGTCGGTTTACACAATCAATTACGACACTTCCACTGTTCCCCTTGAAACTGAAAACGTTTTCGAATCGACCTCATTCCTGTTAACCGGTAATTCGGAATGTTCCTGGGCGAATAATACGCAGATAAAAAGTTTTACGAACTGAATTGCGATATTTTATGCTCCGTAAAATGGGTTATAAAACGTAATTTTATTAAGACGTAAGGTTTTTACAGTGACATCCATGAAATATGATCAAATCGAACAGAATGGGAAGATAACATCGATGTTTATAAATATTGAGAAGGTACAACAGAGAATTAATTAATAGCCAAATATGGAAAACGTTACTATGCAACTGTTACGTTTGGTACGTGGTAAATATATATTAAACGAACAAGTTCTATAAAAAATGGTTTAATTATTAAACATCGACTATACAAGATAACGGCGGTAGTACATCTGCTTCAACTGTTGCATACGTCACTAATGACACTGTGACCAGTGACAGTTGTTGCCAACTTAGCAGTAGTTACCAACTTACTATATAAAGGTAGCTTCACATAACAGGCATCATCACATATTGTTTTTATAAATAAATAAATAAATAAATATGTATAGATAATTTAATAAAGTTAAGGTGTATTTATACTCCCTTATTATTAGTATTTGCATTAGTATTGTGATTAAGGACTAAGTTGAATATTCACAATATAATGGGGGCATATACTCGATTTATGATTATTAATGATATATTAATATTTATGCTTAAAAATTCAATAAGTTCAACTTTTAAGTTAAATCTTAAATCTCTTCTTTTCTATCAAATGACGTATTTGGCTTCTGTATTTAATATACATGGTGTCCTTTAAAATGTGTCCCAAAATTCTCAGGCAGATTCCTTAACCAAAAAATGGAAAAAAAGTTCCTATAGACCTATGTCCTAAAGTGCCCCCTAAGCGAGCAACAGCCTCTCGAAATCATTTTTTTTATTTTGATTTTTTGAATTTTCTTAAAAATGGAAACAAATAAAAGAACCAAATTTTGGCTGTTAAATATGATCAATAATAGTGACCTTTTGACACCTTCAAAAAGAAATTGTTTCGTCAGGGGTGTACTTGGGAATTTTTTGAAAATTTTGATTATTCATAACTTTTTTGTGTTTTTGGTAATGACTTATCCATATTTTTTTTTACATTCTACATTGAAAACTACGTCAAAAAGGAATACTTGTTTGATCTCGATTGGAGCAGCCGTTTCCGAGAAAACATCATCCAAAGATATTCGTGCAGTTTAGGTTAATTTTCAATTTTGGCTGTTGTAGCCAAAAAGTTGGAAATCGAGGAACACGGCTTACATGTCCCTATCCTTACTTTTGAAGGTCTATTCAGTGGCAAAAAATATTAGTTGATACAGGGTGATCAAAAATCGGATGTGATTTTGGATTTTTGATCACCCTGTATCAAATAATATGTATTTTATGTCACTGAATAGACCTTAAAAAGTTAGGATAGGGACTGTAAGCCGTTTTCCTCGATTTCCAACTGTTTGGCTACAACAGCCACCTGAATTTGAAAAAATGTGATTTTTGAGTAGCTGTAGATCCTTTACTATTCATATTAGATAACAAGTGTGATATATCATTGAAATCAGATTATCGAGCAGATTCTAAAAATATAAAAATATACAGCGTGTTCCATTTAAAAAACATAACTTTGATTTGGCACGGCCTTATGAAACACCCTGTCACATCGTAACTAATTTTAAAATGTGAAGCTTAAAGCTGCCTACTTTTATTATAACAGATCTACAGAGCTTCCTCACACTAATCAATCACCCTGTATACTATTTTTAGCTCTCTAAATAAAATTTTAAAATTTAGTTCCCATTTATTTATTATGAAGACCATAAGGTTTGTATTTAGCTGTTTAGAATAAAAAAGTAAAAATATGTATTTTTTTGGCGTTTTTATGTTTCATGGATAATTTTTTTCGCTCACTGATAAAAATGTTTCTTCAGTTAAACATTATTTCTAAAAGTGTTCTGGTGCGATTCGTTGTATTGTTATTATTATTTTGTTTAAAATGGCTCACAATAACTACAATAATGATTACACATTCGGCGAAATGACGGACATGCACTTATGTTTTGGACTCGCTTCTGGAAATGCCAATGAAGCTCGCAGACTTTATCAGGAGCGCTTTCCAAATAGGCATCTTCCATGCGCTAAGACGTTTTCTAGAATTGACGATAGACTTCGGGAAACTGGTACATTTAAGAAAAACTCTAGTAACAGTGGAAGACAAAATTATGTGAGAACTCCTGCTTTGGAAGAAGCAATTTTGGATAGGGTAGCTGAAACCCCATCGACAAGTACCAGAAAAATAGCAAATGGTAAGTAATTACTTATTTATTATTTTAGCTACCCCGTACCTTATCGTATAAAACTAGTTTTTTTACTTGTTATTGCTTCTCTTACATTTCACGACTTTTCGTATCGAAAAGAGTTGCGTTATGCAGAAAAAATCTGATTTCCCAAATCAATGGATTCTCTTTCTTAACTATTCACTACACAGATTCTCTCATTTAATTTCAGAAGTGGGAGTCGGACGTAACACGGTATGGAAAGTTTTGCGTGAACAATTGTACCCTTACCACATTCAAAAAGTTCAGGCACTTAAAGCTACTGATTATGAGCCGCGAGTTATCTTTTCTGAATGGTTTCTTGGAAGATGTAATCAAGATGCAATGTTTCTTAATAAAGTGCTATTTACCGATGAAGCTGGTTTCACTAGAGATGGTATAATAAATTTTCGAAATATGCATGAATGGGCTGAAGATAACCCTCACGCGGTTGTTGAACGTCACCACCAGGATAAATTTTCAATAAACGTCTGGGCTGGAGTTATTGATAATTACCTTATTGGACCATTTGTTTTGCCGAATAGGTTAAATGGAGCAGCATACAGGCTTTTTTTGGAAAATAACTTACATGAGCTTCTTGATAATATTCCGATTCAAATCAGACATAACATGTGGTTTATGCATGATGGAGCTCCACCACATTACAGCCTTGAAGCTAGACAGCACCTTAACGAAAGATTTGAGGGTAGAGTAATTGGCAGAGGTTGTCCTGTTAACTGGCCACCTCGTTCACCAGATCTAAATCCAATGGATTTTTTTGTTTGGGGTTATTTAAAATCATTGGTTTATTCCAGTCCTGTTGAAACAGTTGAAGAATTGGAAGAACGAGTTTTTCATCATTGCGAAGTTCTTAGGAATAATCCTGAAGTATTTTTTCGTGTAAGACAGTCTATGATGCGACGGTTGCGCTTGTGTGTGGAAACCAATGGTCGCCACATTGAGCATCTGCTTTAATTTTTTTTGATTTGTTTTTTTAGAATAAATATTTTTTTAAACCGTTTCTTATTATTAAATAAAAATAGTCCCACCACGACATTTGAACTACAATTATTTAGAGAGAGCTAAAAACGTTATTTTTATTTACGAGATTCACCGAGGTAATTTAGGAAAATTGAAAATTAAGCGAAAGTGGACGAATATCTTTGGATGATGTTTTCTCGGAAACGGCTGCTCCAATCGAGATCAAACAAGTATTCCTTTTTGACGTAGTTTTCAATGGATAAGTCATTACCAAAAACACAAAAAAGTTATGAATAATCAAAATTTTCAAAAAATTCCCAAGTACACCCCTGACGAAATAATTTCTTTTTGAAGGTGTCAAAAGGTCACTATTATTGATCATATTTAACAGCCAAAATTTTGTTCTTTTATTTGTTTCCATTTTTAAGAAAATTCAAAAAATCAAAATAAAAAAAATGATTTCGAGAGGCTGTTGCTCGCTTAGGGGGCACTTTAGGACATAGGTCTATAGGAACTTTTTTTCCATTTTTTGGTTAAGGAATCTGCCTGAGAATTTTGGGACACATTTTAAAGGACACCCTGTATATTGAATATTGACAATTGACAATACACATATGATTATAGTGCATATTTTGTTCAAATAAATGCATATTTAACACAAATAATATGCATATCTTATTTTTTTAGAGGTACCAAATTGTGTAAAGTATTCTCAGTAGCCGCCAATCCAAATACTGATAAATAACTTTTTCTTTTGAAATAAAATCCTAACTTGCTTCCTTTTTATGCTTTTATAGCTCTGAAATAAAACTATCTTACTAAATTCACTATTATACCATGTTCTGATTTATAATTTACTTCTGTGGAAGATTTATGTACAATTACAATGGCAGTTAATTTGTAGATTTGTTACCTAAGGTGTTTAGACCTGTTTACTATTGGCGGTAAGAGTGTTTGCAGGGTACATGAACAAACGATAATGTTAGTTTATGTGCCAGTAGAGAAAGGTGTATTGTGACATTAATATACATTACCTTTTTTTTATTTAGTTTGTATTCGCTATTTTTTAATAATGTATAGTGGTACATTATACAGTGTAAGATTTATTATTAATATCATTTAAAAATAAGTCGTTCACTATACATTTTTTGTATATTCTTTCTCATCGGTTGAAAAGCTGTTAAAACGATACTGCAAGCTCAATCTAAGAGTTAAGTTGTATTTATTAATTTTATTTGTCATTTAAAGAATGGATTCTTATCAATAAATGAAGGCATATTAAATAATTATGTCTATAAACTACACTTTAAACAAAAATAAAATTTATACATTCATTAATATCGCAAATTGTTTTAGGGCCTCAATATGCTGTCACTAGACAATCTAAATTATTAGAGAAAGGTATAAATATCATTATTATTGGAAAATATAAAGAATTTACTAAATATTTAAATTAGTATTTATGTTTTAAATTAAAAATTCAAAAGGAAGCACAAGTATGGAAATAAAACAAATAATCATGTTATTACTCTAGTTAATGATTTACATTGAACTAGAGAATTCAAGGTAGAGCGTGCCATTTAAAAAAATAAAACTATTACGTAAATTTTGGGGTTATATAGAGAGACGAGACAGAAAGAAAGAGACTCTCGAGTAAGGACGGCGGTTCAAACTCTTGTTTCGGGCTATGTTTCGAAACAAAGTAATGTGTAGAGTAAACTACATACTACTTGTATAATGTTATCTAACCAGATAAGTTTGGGTAATATTACCATTAATAATATAATGAGGTAACAAGCTTTAAGCGAAGAGTATAATAAACTGGAAAAATCTGTAAAGATCCTTAGGTATTGAGTCATGCCATGCATATAACTAATATAAATCGTTCAATGATACATAGAAATATGTACGGAGAGGCGATCCAATAGTCACTACCAACAAAAACGTCATTTGGACATTAGTTTATTGCGTCATCTATTTTATGTTGCCAATCTAGTACTGTTGTACTAAATTGGTACTTTAGTACACTTGAATCTAAATCTAGGACTAAATCTAGAATTCACAAAATCTGGTACATTTTATGGAATCTGGTACATCAAAACATATTGCCCATATTGTGGCATCACTGCACTGATTGACATGACATTATGATATTTCTTCATGTTAGGTGAATGTTGTAATAATATTTATCTTTTTCCGAATATATATATAAAATTATACAGGGTGTCCTTTAAAATGTGTCCCAAAATTCTCAGGCAGATTCCTTAACCAAAAAATGGAAAAAAAGTTCCTATAGACCTATGTCCTAAAGTGCCCCCTAAGCGAGCAACAGCCTCTCGAAATCATTTTTTTTATTTTGATTTTTTGAATTTTCTTAAAAATAAAAACAAATAAAAGAACCAAATTTTGGCTGTTAAATATGATCAATAATAGTGACCTTTTGACACCTTCAAAAAGAAATTATTTCGTCAGGGGTGTACTTGGGAATTTTTTGAAAATTTTGATTATTCATAACTTTTTTGTGTTTTTGGTAATGACTTATCCATATTTTTTTTTACATTCTACATTGAAAACTACGTCAAAAAGGAATACTTGTTTGATCTCGATTGGAGCAGCCGTTTCCGAGAAAACATCATCCAAAGATATTCGTGCAGTTTAGGTTAATTTTCAATTTTGGCTGTTGTAGCCAAAAAGTTGGAAATCGAGGAACACGGCTTACATGTCCCTATCCTTACTTTTGAAGGTCTATTCAGTGGCAAAAAATATTAGTTGATACAGGGTGATCAAAAATCGGATGTGATTTTGGATTTTTGATCACCCTGTATCAAATAATATGTATTTTATGTCACTGAATAGACCTTAAAAAGTTAGGATAGGGACTGTAAGCCGTTTTCCTCGATTTCCAACTGTTTGGATACAACAGCCACCTGAATTTGAAAAAATGTGATTTTTGAGTAGCTGTAGATCCTTTACTATTCATATTAGATAACAAGTGTGATATATCATTGAAATCAGATTATCGAGCAGATTCTAAAAATATAAAAATATACAGGGTGTTCCATTTAAAAAACATAACTTTGATTTGGCACGGCCTTATGAAACACCCTGTCACATCGTAACTAATTTTAAAATGTGAAGCTTAAAGCTGCCTACTTTTATTATAACAGATCTACAGAGCTTCCTCACACTAATCAATCACCCTGTATACTATTTTTAGCTCTCTAAATAAAATTTAAAAATTTAGTTCCCATTTATTTATTATGAAGACCATAAGGTTTGTATTTAGCTGTTTAGAATAAAAAAGTAAAAATATGTATTTTTTTGGCGTTTTTGTGTTTCATGGATAATTTTTTTCGCTCACTGATAAAAATGTTTCTTCAGTTAAACATTATTTCTAAAAGTGTTCTGGTGCGATTCGTTGTATTGTTATTATTTTGTTTAAAATGGCTCACAATAACTACAATAATGATTACACATTCGGCGAAATGACGGACATGCACTTATGTTTTGGACTCGCTTCTGGAAATGCCAATGAAGCTCGCAGACTTTATCAGGAGCGCTTTCCAAATAGGCATCTTCCATGCGCTAAGACGTTTTCTAGAATTGACGATAGACTTCGGGAAACTGGTACATTTAAGAAAAACTCTAGTAACAGTGGAAGACAAAATTATGTGAGAACTCCTGCTTTGGAAGAAGCAATTTTGGATAGGGTAGCTGAAACCCCATCGACAAGTACCAGAAAAATAGCAAATGGTAAGTAATTACTTATTTATTATTTTAGCTACCCCGTACCTTATCGTATAAAACTAGTTTTTTTACTTGTTATTGCTTCTCTTACATTTCACGACTTTTCGTATCGAAAAGAGTTGCGTTATGCAGAAAAAATCTGATTTCCCAAATCAATGGATTCTCTTTCTTAACTATTCACTACACAGATTCTCTCATTTAATTTCAGAAGTGGGAGTCGGACGTAACACGGTATGGAAAGTTTTGCGTGAACAACAATTGTACCCTTACCACATTCAAAAAGTTCAGGCACTTAAAGCTACTGATTATGAGCCGCGAGTTATCTTTTCTGAATGGTTTCTTGGAAGATGTAATCAAGATGCAATGTTTCTTAATAAAGTGCTATTTACCGATGAAGCTGGTTTCACTAGAGATGGTATAATAAATTTTCGAAATATGCATGAATGGGCTGAAGATAACCCTCACGCGGTTGTTGAACGTCACCACCAGGATAAATTTTCAATAAACGTCTGGGCTGGAGTTATTGATAATTACCTTATTGGACCATTTGTTTTGCCGAATAGGTTAAATGGAGCAGCATACAGGCTTTTTTTGGAAAATAACTTACATGAGCTTCTTGATAATATTCCGATTCAAATCAGACATAACATGTGGTTTATGCATGATGGAGCTCCACCACATTACAGCCTTGACGCTAGACAGCACCTTAACGAAAGATTTGAGGGTAGAGTAATTGGCAGAGGTTGTCCTGTTAACTGGCCACCTCGTTCACCAGATCTAAATCCAATGGATTTTTTTGTTTGGGGTTATTTAAAATCATTGGTTTATTCCAGTCCTGTTGAAACAGTTGAAGAATTGGAAGAACGAGTTTTTCATCATTGCGAAGTTCTTAGGAATAATCCTGAAGTATTTTTTCGTGTAAGACAGTCTATGAGGCGACGGTTGCGCTTGTGTGTGGAAACCAATGGTCGCCACATTGAGCATCTGCTTTAATTTTTTTTTAATTTGTTTTTTTAGAATAAATATTTTTTTAAACCGTTTCTTATTATTAAATAAAAATAGTCCCACCACGACATTTGAACTACAATTATTTAGAGAGAGCTAAAAAAGTTATTTTTATTTACGAGATTCACCGAGGTAATTTAGGAAAATTGAAAATTAAGCTAAAGTGGACGAATATCTTTGGATGATGTTTTCTCGGAAACGGCTGCTCCAATCGAGATCAAACAAGTATTCCTTTTTGACGTACTTTTCAATGTAGAATGTAAAAAAAAATATGGATAAGTCATTACCAAAAACACAAAAAAGTTATGAATAATCAAAATTTTCAAAAAATTCCCAAGTACACCCCTGACGAAATAATTTCTTTTTGAAGGTGTCAAAAGGTCACTATTATTGATCATATTTAACAGCCAAAATTTGGTTCTTTTATTTGTTTCCATTTTTAAGAAAATTCAAAAAATCAAAATAAAAAAAATTATTTCGAGAGGCTGTTGCTCGCTTAGGGGGCACTTTAGGACATAGGTCTATAGGAACTTTTTTTCCATTTTTTGGTTAAGGAATCTGCCTGAGAATTTTGGGACACATTTTAAAGGACACCCTGTATAAAGCATAAACCAGTAGCTAGCCTGTTTCAAAGTAAATAATCCACTGATCGAGCTTAAAAAATAAGCTGTTTTTGTTTTTAGAGATTATTTTATTTTTAATTCTGACGTTATCTATTTTTAATTTGTCAAGTTGTAATTTTTATAATAAAGCCTTTCATCAACAGCTTTCTGAATTACTATTACCACAATAATACACAGAAAGGGCCTACCTAGATCCCCAGGTATTTAATCATGCATATGCCGGTTATAATATGTATAAACATATATTAGTAACTAGCTTATTTCACAGTACATACTGTGTATATTTTAACAGTTGACAGTAGGAAATTTGTATTTCATAAAAGGTGTTTACCATTGTGATTATTTCAGAATTATTTTATTCGTTTTATGCTGGACACCTTGTACCATCTTATAATAAGTCATTGTGCTTGCCTTTGGCCCTATAAAAAACCCGTGTTACAGCGTCGGGAATAATAAACAGAAAAGAATCTGCATGAATCCACAGGCTTTGTCATACATATGACTCAGTTATATATAAACCATTAACTGGTCTGATTTACAGTACATACTGCATAATATACACGGGAAAAACCTGTATAGATCGCCAGGCATTAAATCATATAAAGGATTCAGTTATAAACCAGTAACTAGCATATATACACAGTGTATATTGTGTATTTTTTTTTGCTGATTGATGGAGTATGAATTCATATCTAAAAAAAAACAAAAAATTGCAATTTTGATATTCGGTGTCGCCTTTTTTCATCCAGCTTCTTTTTTAAGTTTGTAATTCTCCGAGGACGTAGAGTGCCCCGATGCAAAAATGTTCTTCTTTGATTTATCCATTTATGTATTTTTAATAATTAATAATGAAAACAAATTATTTACGTGTAAGAAAAGAAATAATGAAGGATTTATCTGAGTACCACGCAATGGGAGCAAAGGTGGGAAGGACTGACACGATCAGTTATTATTTTGGAACTTTCTAAATACTTTTGAGGGTATTTAGACTTTAAAATACGTAGCCACAGATCGAAGAAAGGGAGGGGGTACTACCTAGGATCATTGAGAACAAGGCGTGCAATATAATTTTATTATTTAGACATGTCAACTTATAATGTAACAGTATCATATCATTTCTATATAACTTTAAGTATACCTATGTAAATAATAAAAGATTTATTACTTTAATGTTTTCTTTCTTAAATGTGTTGTAAATTTTTAAAATGTTTCCACTCGTCACAATGCTTTCATTTTAGACCTGACGATGACACATAGACAAAACTAGTAACTATAAAACAAATGTAACTGAATCACTTATTTTAGAAACAACCTAAGTCACTATTTTGAGAGTTTCCAAGAGGTAAAAAAAAGTAGGACCAGGACTAAGGTTGTTTCAGAAATAAACAAATATTTCAAATTGTCATACATGAAGGTATTTAAGGGAGTGGAGGGAGTTTGGTTTTTTATAGGTTGAACTAGTAATTAGTATTACTCCGAAACTTCAAAAAGTCCAAAAATGTGACAGGTTGTTTCTGAAATAAGCTATTCAATATTATTATTAGGACTTTGAGCTACTACCTTATCTTTTTATTTGCATACTGGCACATAGACTAACAATACAAACGGTGAATTTTTGCTAGAGGGTAAAAGCACATCGAGTGATAGGAAAATGTGAAAATTACTGAATGCACAAATTTAAAGGTTTTGTTTGTTCGTTTCATATCCAGCATGGGAATTCTCAATATCTACGCTTTTCAACGAATTCAGCACTTTAGAATTTCGAGAATGTTTGGTAAATTCGAAATGAGCCATACCTGGCTATATTAGTTTATGTTAATAGACCAGGTTTTTAAAGTTTTACAGATAAAATAGTTATATATTTTGGGATATTAGCGGTAAGAATGTGTCAATAGTAGGGATTGGGATAGCAATCCTGATTTGAATTCCATCAAGTATTTGCTAAACGGATATTCATATTAGAGTTCAAATTAGTATAACCATTCTTAAAAAACTTACCACTTATGTCTTATTTGGAATATTGCAAAAATAATGAAAATATAATAAGGATTTATGTATTAAGAATAAGTACTGTTGTGTTTTATCTATTTAGTATTTGTGTACATATTTATATATTTTATTTAAAATTTAATATTGATAAATTTTTACATTAGCTAGCCCATATACTATTAAACTGATATTCAGATATGTTAAATATATTAACACTAAACTTTATCCTACTGTATATGATTTAAATTTTTTAACTATTTAACCCTTCGGTCGGCCATTTATGGTCCATTTATGGTCCACTTTGTAATTAGGATAACGCTCTGGTAAAAATCGTTTGAGGCAATCTCGCGTGGCATCTAGTGACGTTCTTATAAAGTAAACAATTTCTAATGCTATGCAGATACGCCCTCTACAAATTAACTTTTAAAACGTATCTTCATTTATTTAAAAATAACTGATTCATGATATAAGAACTCTTATTTCAATTAGCAAAACCGTATAATTACAATTTGGATGAAGGAATTCAGTGAATAGTTTTGTTATGTACGGTTATGTCCATGTCAATAAAATAAACAACAACAATAATAATGAATGAATTGAAAAAATCAAAATAGATGACAAAAAAGAAAAATAAGTTTCTGAAAATATTGCCTGTAATCTAAGTGCCTCTAATTGGATGTAATAGCATGTTTTACAAATAACTATGCCTCGACTAGGTGTTGAAAAAGTTTATAACCTTAAAAATAGTCGATTATTTTGTTTTCAAAATTCAAATAAGCTTTTTACCAAATTATCAATAAATTGCAAGAAATTGAGTTAAGGATGAAGGAAATCATTAATCTGGAAAAAATCAATTCATAACACTTGGGAACAAATGTTAAAAAAATTCAGCAGTCAGGAATATATTAGTGAATTCCAAATGTTTTCTCAGACTGGCTCAGAACGTTAAAATAAATCACTTTGTAAAGAAGTTTTCAATAGCTATGCTCTATCCTTTGGGTAAACCACTAAAGTCAAAACGTATCCGAATTTCGGAAATCACCAAAATTTATTTTATAGGATTTCAGAAATTTCGCCGAAACTCATCTTTATTGAAAATACAACAATTAATATTCATATAAACGTTTCATAAACATTTTTCGGATTTACTTTTCTCAAAATTCATTTATATAATAATTACTGTATCCAAACATAAAAAACTAAGCATCTGAGTAAAACTTCAACTACCTAGCCTATTAATTGCCAATTTAGTATATATTTACTCTAACTGCACTGTTTTCGTCAAAAACTTGATAAAAAGAATACATACTATCTTGTTAGAACCCGATAAGTTTATGTCATGTGGTATTTTCCTTAAATAATATTAAAATTATTATTATAATTCATTTAAATTTATTTAAATTCATTTAAATTTATTTAAATTCATTTAAATTTATTTAAATTTATTTAAATTCATTTAAATTCATTTAAATTCATTTAAATTCATTTAAATTCATTTAAATTCATTTAAATTCATTTAAATTCATTTAAATTCATTTAAATTCATTTAAATTCATTTAAATTCATTTAAATTCATTTAAATTCATTTAAATTCATTTAAATTCATTTAAATTCATTTAAATTCATTTAAATTCATTTAAATTCATTTAAATTCATTTAAATTCATTTAAATTCATTTAAATTCATTTAAATTCATTTAAATTCATTTAAATTCATTTAAATTCATTTAAATTCATTTAAATTCATTTAAATTCATTTAAATTCATTTAAATTCATTTAAATTCATTTAAATTCATTTAAATTCATTTAAATTTATTTAAATTTATTTAAATTTATTTAAATTCATTTAAATTCATTTAAATTCATTTAAATTCATTTAAATTCATTTAAATTCATTTAAATTCATTTAAATTCATTTAAATTCATTTAAATTCATTTAAATTCATTTAAATTCATTTAAATTCATTTAAATTCATTTAAATTCATTTAAATTCATTTAAATTCATTTAAGTTTATTTAAATTCATTTAAATTCATTTAAATTCATTTAAATTCATTTAAATTCATTTAAATTCATTTAAATTCATTTAAATTCATTTAAATTCATTTAAATTCATTTAAATGAATTTAAATTCATTTAAATTCATTTAAATTCATTTAAATTCATTTAAATTCATTTAAATTCATATAAATTCATTTAAATTCATTTAAATTCATTTAAATTTATTTAAATTCATTTAAATTCATTTAATTTTTTTAAATTCATTTCATTTCATTCAAATTCATTTAAATTAATTTAAATTTAATAAATAACACGCAATTCGTACTTATAAAATTAAGAAAAAATCACATGAAATACACGAGAGCATGACGTAGGTAATAACACAGACAAACACACACATTTATAGACAACCAGTCCAAAATTAGAAAGAAGGCATTTTTGCATACTTTCTGGCAGAGAGATGGAACGATGACCAGGTGATCCGTGCCTCGACCTTGAACCAAAACCCGTTAGACTTTTCATTCCGGCAAAAAGTCTTCTTCGCATCGAAGTCGACTCTGCTATCGTCATGTTGTTCATCACCGATGTGCCCTGCTTGAGGTCTGCATTTAGAGGTCAATGAGATCAGTTTTTTTATGGTTTTTGATCTACGTTTAAAATATCAACAAAATGTAACAAATTATCCCTTAAATTCACGAAAGAATGTGCTTTTATTTAAATACTATTTATATCGATAAAAATGGCGTTGAAGTTGTACTAGCAAGATGGAGTTTCCCTGCGTTTTAATAGAAGTAGAGTTGCAGAAACTCTGATTCATTGGACTCCACGTTTATGCGATTTCAATCCTTTAAACTATGGTCGTATGGTCTATGCTACAAAGGTAAATTCACGACAAGTTATTTTGCAGAGTTCTGCCTACTATAGTAAAGGGCTCATTTTTTTTCAAACACCTTGTATATTTTCACATTTCCAACTATTACATTTTTTAATGTTTTTAAGCATATTTCATTGCGGACAAAAAGATCAAAAATCCATCGATGCGGAACTTTACTTTGCATTTCGCAGGTTACATGATATCTTCCACCACAAGGACATAGTACAACTTGTTCGTCTGCCTCCCTTACATCCAAATACAAGGAGCAGGCAAAAAATGCAACGCGACACATTGTAATGAAAAATTTTTCTTTGTTATACTAATACAATAAGGAATATTTTGTTTTGAATATTAAGGAATATTTTGTTGACATATTTTCTATATATTTCAAACGAATATCTCTATTTTAAATAGCAAATTTTTAAAAAGGAATTATTATTTCCCTACGACACGAAACCATGTATCGTTTGCTAAAAATAATTAGATTATTTTAACCAAACTGTGGAAAACAGTATTTAAAATATCTATTATATTTATAAGATCAAAAGAAATGACCTGAAGTGAAGTTTGATCTGAATTATATGATGCCTTGTCGAAGTAAATAAGATCTTGTCGTACCCTTGTACCGTCGCGTCGATTTAAAGCATATACAGGGGTACAATAAGATCTTATTAATGAGACTACAGAAATATATTACATTATTTTATTATTTTTAGTCAAATATAGAGATGGTGAAGTCGAATTAGATATCCACGTCTCTGTTCATTGTATAATTTTAGATTATTGTTACCTTTCGATCAAAAAATGACGAATTATAAGAAAGAAAACCGAGAAGCAATTCTATTTTATCGCTTCACTGCGTCCTCACGTCTCTACGGTGTTGACTAAACAAATATTGCGATTATAATTGTCTCGTGTTTGGTATTGATCTTAAATATTGTTTTCCACAAATTTTCCTTCGTATTATTATACCGGTTCAACCACAATTTTTTTTATACAGACGTTACTGTGAAACGGTTGAAAATAAATTACTGAAATCTGCTAGACAGATATCTATGGAATCCATTTTACAATATTGCAACGCTTGCCAGTGCCAGTGACCTCATCAGTGTTGGTTTGACCTCACGTCACTGCAAAAATTTTAAAGTGATATTTGATATAATTAAAAGTTTTTATTCTGAAGATGAAAATGACATTCAGATCAAAATTAAATATCCAATTATGCCAAATTATTAAGGAATAGATCCTAAGAAGGCTACAAGGTTGAATTTAGAATAATTTGAGCTATCACACGACTTCTTAACTAATGATATTACTGGCATAAGGTCGCAATGTGATAAAATTGACATTATTAAAATATCTTCAGCCGTTTCAGAGTAATGTTCTATCTAAAAAGTTGTGGGACACGCGGTATATAATTTTTACTTTTTTTAAAGAAAACATGTAACAAAGAAAATGTAGCACATATTTTCTTTAAAATAAATTTAACAAGTAGTTTAATTTTGTTTTAAAATTAATTTTTACTAATGTAATGGCAGGTTGGTTATTGTTGCAAGTTCAAACGTATTTTTTATAATATAAAAAGACTTCTTATAATTATAATAAAAATCTAAATAAATAATAATTAATTAGTAAAAACAACACCCGTTAGTTATAAGTTAAAAATTTATGTGGTAAAGAAAATGAAATGGATGCTAAAGCCGTTAGTTATTTAGTATTATACTTACTTGAAAACAAATAAAATAAAAGAGTACGAATATTTTTAGAATATTTTAATATAAATTTATTTTTTTAAATTTCGTGTTAAAAGTAATTTATTGCATTTTTTTGTTTTTAAATTTAATCTAACTTTCGGTAAATCTTAACAGTAAAGATTTAAAAAATTGTATTACTTGGAGAATGAAAATTTCCATATCTTCCGAAATTTGGTACAAAATTGATTTGTAGCTCTAGAATTAATCATTTTAAAAATAATTTTAAAATTTGTACCGTACATTAATTATTACGTTAGGAATATACACAAAATAAATTTTATTTTCCCAAATTTTATATATTTTCCTTCGTCATTTCCAATTTTTACTATAATTTAAAAAAAACTTTTTGAAAAAAACGTACAAATTTAAAAAAAAATGCAAAAAATATCCCAAATTCGAATTATGTCTTGGCTATTTATAATACAGGATGTAACAGAAAGATGTAGAATAAATTCAATCAAATTTTCTGGGGTAGAAAATATGTCGATTCACTCTAACTTGTTTATATAAAAAAATGGTTAATAAAAAAGTTACAGGGTGTAAAAGTAAAAAATTTACTCTAAAACGGCTTAACAAACCCTGTAGATAAAATGCATCTTAATGCATAGTATACGTGTACCAAATTTTGTAAAGATATCTACAATAGTCTCACAGTTATTGGAAAAAATTGATTTTTTTCTGAAAACTTTACCACCCTGTAGCACAAAAGTTTAGAGGTTTAGGACACGTGTTCATATGAACTTTTTGCCTTAAAATTAGTCAAAGATTCACTATATAAAGTTTGTACAAGTACTTAATAAACACCCTGTATATGTCTCTACATTTTATACATTGACCAAACGAGAATGGGAATCATTTAAATATAGAGATAAAAAACCTTTACTTAATGATATAGAAGAATTTATAAAAGTTAAATGCGAGACGTTAGAAAAACTGTCAACTGAATAAATAAATACTAAACGAAGTACACGAAAACAAACTTCTGCATTTCTAATGGAAATAAAGATCGTATTTTGCAGTGAAAACCATTATATTTATAATTGTGAAAAATCCCTACAGCTTAATGTTTCTGAGATGCAAATCAAGAAAATGTATTAAATGTCATAAAGCACACAATTCGCTATTGCATATTGGAAAAATAAATACAAAAAATGTGAATGTTTACGACAGCATGATCACCGGAAACCTTTCTTCGCAACCAAAATTGAAATCAGCAAGAATTTTTTGGAGCTAAGCTGGCAACAGCGGCAGTTACAAAAATTAAACAACTTAAGACCACTAAAATAATGTTTTGTGCATAATCCAAGATTTTGCTATCAACTGCAATAATTCGAATAAAAAATGGTATTGTAACAACCAACTAGCCTAAAGACCATTTGTTACTACTGATAGGTCTTTAGCTACTGTTGTTAGTATACTATTAAGGGATTAAGGCAGCACTGTCACAATCCAAAGAGTCCTGGATTCCAGAAGGAGCATCCATTCACCAGTAGCAAAAAAAAATAAAAAAAAATAAATTAAAAGAACATAAATTATCCCTTAATAGCACATTCGAACGTTTTTTGGCGACTAGTGTTAGACTCTTTTAGTCCTAAGGGAGTAGAAACGCCGAGGCTTTAATTGAACTATACAGTTTAGACTTATTAACAATTAAAAATACCACTGGAAAACTTAAACCACATAATAATATAAAATATATATATATATATATATATATATAAGATAAATATAATACTCGGGACGAAAAATGTAAAATTGGCATTTATATGTAAATCAATTAATTATTATTAAACAAAACACTTTAAAAATAAGTTTAAGATATTTATCCATATTATACAATCGCTTTATAAAACTTTACTGTACACATTAGGGTGTTTCGGGACTTCTGGTCCCAAAAAACGAGAGCTCTCGCCTTTGGCGAAAGTTCTGGACCTTAATCCTCACTCTAGTCTTTTCTTTCTGTCTAGTCTCTCTATATAAACTCAACATTTACGTGAGAGTTTAGCTTTTAAAAATGACAACGTTCTATAGTTCAATATAAGTCATTAAATAGAAATACTTTGTTTTAGAATTTTTAGTAAATTCTTCATATTTTCCAATAATATTGTCAAATATTACAGTGTAGAATTTGTTAATTGTCGCGCTCTTTTGGATAATAATGCACAAAGATATTTTATATATATAAAGGAATAGTAAACAAACCAAATATTTAGCCAAAAAAGAAAGATTTCATAACAAGTGGTGTTACAAAAAGTCACTAATGATCATGTGAGTGTTGTTATAAATTCAATTTATTATGAATACAATGCAGAGATAAATTGTTTAATTCTACCAGAAATAACTGGTAAAATTCTAGCTACTAACATCACATATTTACATTTTCATAAAAATATATTAAGCCGTTTTAGAGTACAAGCAGAAAATCACTTGTGAAATTTCTACTTTAACGCCCTGTAACCTTTTTACTATCCATTTTTTATAAAAGCATCTGTATCTGTAACTTGTGGAGGGTGGGTTACCCCCCACGGCACTTAGGCCTCATTAGGCCCATTGTGCATCCTCCTAAGATGATAGGCACCTCCTAGCTCGTGAGCCAGCCTACAGATTTAAAAAGCATGTTAGCTTAAACTTATTTTCGACCGTACAAACTGTGGTTAAATTTACTGTAAATATTTTAGTTACACCCTGTATAATCAAGTAGTAATACTATTCATTTGTTCCTAATAAAAACAAAAATTATTTTGAAAATTATTCTTTTGGAAAAAATTTAACATTTTACTCCACAACATTCGAAAATTTAGTTCTTATTAGTAAAAAAAAATCTAAATTTCAAAATTATATATTTTTTAATTAATTATCTCAAATTAATATTCATTTATAATTATAAACAAAAAAATATAATATTTATTAATAAGAAAACTTTATAAAAAAAAACTATAATTTTGTTACGAACCAAAATATTACAACCGGTATACCCATCATAAAAAAAATTAGTAAAAAATATTTTTCTTAATTTCATCTTCACTGCAGACATATAGGGTAGTCACATTTTTAATTAAACATTGTAGTTTTCAAGTACAATCTGAAGATATTTTAAAATCCAATAGACCGTGCCCCATTCTTGCATACAAGCCTCGAAAAGCACATATATGTTGAATAGAATAAAAGGAAATTTACTACTGGCTCTTGGGGATAACACGTGGATAATTTGATTTTCCTTAACAGAAATATTTGTCTATTCGGATCATTCAAGCCAATATGTTATATACTTTTTAATACATTTGATGTGAAAAAATCGATTAAAATCTTTACTTACAAGATTACGCCCTTATTTTAAGCCTTTAGCCACTCACAACTTTAAAGCCTTTGGTTTTCCAAGGCCTAGTTCTATTAGTTTATCATTTAGTGATCACGCCTTGCGTAAAAATATGGGCAACAAATACATTTAATTTCTGTTAAGAAAAATCGAATTTTTCATAATTATGTTATATTCAGAAACCACTCGTAAATCGAAGTACTTTTCAATTCTCTTTGAGGCTTATATGCGAAAATGGGACAAATAAATCTGTCACTATCTGGCCATAAGCAGTTTCGACAAAAAACCAATTAAGTAAAATTTATTTATTGGTTTATTTTATTTATTTTCAAGAAATAACAAAAATACTCAAAGATTTAATTTAAATATTACTTATGATTAGGATAGGATACAAAATTTCAGTGGGTAAATTAATTTTTCTTGCAAAACCATTATCTTTAGAAGAATTTGTAAAAAAAATGCAAAGATTATTTTGTTTCAGTTGTTAAATAAAGAAATGGACGGTGGCCCAGCATTTATGAAACGTACAAAAAATTAAATACGCTATTTGCTATATTATTTTAAATAAATAACCGATAATAAGTATTTTGTGTTCTTGAAAATAAACGCACTATAGCGGGATAAAAAACAAGACTAATTTGTTTTTTTGAATTATCATGTAAATTGGTTCTAATATTTAGAAATTCAAAAAGTCTTCAGATTGATTTTTATTCTTCTCAACCAACTTGGTTCCTCCAAACTGACCACTTTTTTTACTAATTAAATGGAATCAATGGCTTGAGCCTAAAATAATACATTGGATAATTCTTACATGATAAATAACCTATATTTAATCTGATCCTTTAAGATATAGGGTGATTCAATTATTCAAAACAAAACAAAACAACTCAGTATATTCTTTGTCCAATATGTTGCCAAACACCATATAAATCCAGGTCCAGACTTAACAAACTAACAAATTTTGATTAAATACAAAACAATACTATCTCATTAAGAATGGGACACCGAACAACTGAAGATTCTCTAATTTAAAATAAGATGATGATTACACGAAACATGCTTACATAAAATATTACTGGTTTTCTAAATACAGGGTGTTAAAGTTGAAAATTGAAATATTATTAATGACTATATTTTTTTATTTCTCAGTATAATTTTACTAAATTCAGTAAACATTTTTGGTGTCTTAAGATGAAGGTTTTTTAAATAAATTTTTAGGAATTTATAAAAATCTAAATTAAAAAATTAAAAAATAACTTAAAATGAAGAAAATCCACCTATGAGTGTGAATATCTCGACAATCAATCACTTTTTGGTGTCATAAGAAACCTATCAGCAAAAAGTCAGTTAAATAAACTTTTCCAGTGGCATGGGTAAGTAAATTTGTCCAAAAAGTATTTGTCAAAAAAAAATTTGGATGAAAAAAAGATCAAAAAAAAATTTTGGTAAAAATATGGTCAAAAAAATTGGCAAAAAAATTAATCACATAAAATAGGTTAAAAAAATTTTGTCAACAAAAACTTTATAAAAAAAAAATAAAAAAAATCATAAAAAAAATCATAAAAAAATTTTTACCAAAAAAAAATTCTGTCAAAAAATTCTTGGTAAAAAAATTTTGTATAAAAAAATTCCAAAAAAAATCCAAAAAATTTTTGTCAAAATAAAAATTTAAGCAAAAAAAATTGTTAAAAAAATTGTTTAAAAAAATTTGCCAAAAAAATTTTGTCCAAAAAAATTGTTAAAAAAAATTGTTTAAAAATAATTGTCCAAAAAGATTTTGTAAAAAAAATGTCAAAAGAAGGAAAAAAAAAATTGGTTAAAAATAATTTGTCAAAAAAAATTCCAAAAAATTTTTTTATACATATTTTTTTACAATTTTTTTATATGCGCTTGGCAAAAGAATTTGGTCTAAAGAAATTGGGCTAAAAAAAATTTGGTCCAAAAAAATTTGGTCCAAAAAAATTTGGTCCAAAAAAAATTTGGTCCAAAAAAAATTTGGTCAAAAAAAAATTTGGTCCAAAAAAAATTTGGTCCAAAAGAAATTGGTCTAAAAAAAATTTGGTCCAAAAAAATTTGGTTCAAAAAAATTTGGTCCAAAAAAATTTGGACCAAAAAAAAATTTGGACCAAAAAAAATTTGGACAAAAAAAAATTTGGTCCAAAAAAAATTTGGTCAAAAAAAAATTGGTACAAAAAAAATTCGGTACAAAAAAAATTTGGTCCAAAAAAAATTTTGTCCAAAAAAAATTTGGTCCAAAAAAAATCTGGTCCAAAAAAAATTTGTTCCAAAAGAAATTGGTCTAAAAATTGGTCCAAAAAAATTTGGTCCAAAAAAAATTGGTCCAAAAAAATTGGTCCAAAAAAATTGGTCCAAAAAAATTGGTCCAAAAAAATTGGTCCAAAAAAATTTGGTCCAAAATTTTTTTTTTCAAAAATTTGTTAAAAAAATTGTTTAAAAATAATTGCCAAAAAGATTTTGTAAAAAAGTTTCCAAAAAAAAATTGATTAAAAAAAGTTTTGTCAAAAAAAAATTATAAAAAAGATTTGTCAAAAAAAAATTGGTAATAATTTTGTGTAAAAAAAAAAATTCAAAAAAAATTTTTATACACATTTTTTTACTATTTTTTTTTTCACAATTTTTTTTGACGCCAAAATTTTTTTGACAAAAATTTTTTTAACCAATTTGTTTCGATAAATTTTTGTAACCAATTTTTTTTTGATAAATTTTTTTTGGACAAAATTTTTCTAGAAAAATTTTTTTTGACAATTTTTTAAATTTTTTTTTATAAAAATTTTTTGGACCAAATTTTTTTACAATTTTTTTTAACCATTTTTTTAAAATATTACGCCAACCATCCAAAAATTTATTTGGACTATAATTTTAATTTTTTTGTTTTTTAAATAAACCATGTGACTACTGCTAAAAAAATCCAAAATTATAAAATTAAAAAATGATTTAAAATAAAGAAAATGTACCCATGGGTGTGTATATTTTGAAAACCAATCGCATTATGAGTTTCAAACAAGAATTTATTGTTTAAAAAACTTTAAAAATGTAAAAGTATGGTCCAAATAAGTTTTTGGTTGACGTAAAATTTAGACGGGATGAAGATGTTACCGTACACCACTGGCAAAGTTTATTTAACTAATTTTTTGCTGATAGGTCTATCTTATGACACCAAAAATGTAAACCGAATTTAGTAAAATTAAAAATAAAAAAATAAAACAACCATGTAAGCATTAATAATTTTTGAATTTTTAACTTTAACACTCCGTATTTTAGAAACGAGTAATATTTTATCGAAGCATGTTTTGTTAAATAATCCTATTTTTATTCAGACAGTTGTTTTGTGTCCCATTCTCAATGATACCCCCTATTTTCGAATTATTTAGATTTGACTCAAATTGATGAGTAACAAAATTGTATAGAGAAATAACTAATTTTTTCTGTTTCATTAAAATTTTAAAAATTCTGATATGTAGAGTATGTTTTGGAGTTGAGTTTGTTAAATTTTAAGTCAGGACCTAAATTTTAACTTTTATATATACAATATTCAACATTATATTAGACATAACATTTGTCAAGTTATAAATAAGTAATTATCAAAGAAATAAACAATAATAAAGAATCACCATATATCTTGGTTATAAAGAATCAGAAACTAATTAAATATGAGTTATTTAGGATCTCTTTGGTTTCCCCTATCTACCCCTAAAGGGACGCGCAATTCTTAATGCATTATCCCAATTTGATTTTGTAACTTAAAGATCCACTGGTTTCGTAGAAAATAATAATTCAAATTTTCATCAAAGAAATAAATATAATTAATTTTAATAACAATAATTATATTTAAAGTACTTTTAAACATTGACTAAAGTCAAATAATACGAATTAAACCATATAACAATTATATTAATATCAAGAAAATGGTAAGGACCAATAAATTAACTTACTTGTTTTTAGTAAACAATTTGTTGGACTTTCTATTATCTTAAAATTAAATTCGACATAAAAGTAATCTTTTTCCGAAGTGCGTATACCGTTTCAGTTTTCAACTCCTGATTCTATTAACCCAGTTCGGTGAACTTGTTTCTAGCCCTTTTTATCTCCTTTTAACCCCATCTGATTTCCAACGAGCCGAATCAGAACTTTCCTGGAGCTTCGGAAACAATGAATTTTACGGAAAATATGACAATCGTCTTTCTGGAAAGTAATGTCGAGAAAATAGACCAGTTAAATGTACAGCATAAAAGTAAATGGTTTGGAATGAAGTAACCAATTTGAATTTGAACACAAAACGAATTACACTGAACATTTTTAAATAATATAATTTAGTAAGCAATTATTTAAATTAAAATAAAACTCCAGAATTAATCAAGCTTTGATACAATTGTAACAAAAGGATCACGCACTTTTTTTTGTCATAATGTCTACATTTTTTATGTGTTACATAACTTGATGACCATATCAAAAGTGTCGGTGGGCCCAATCCTATCCTACAACTAGATTTTGAGATACAGAGTGTTAAAGTTAATACATACTTAACTACTATATAATTTATGATTCCGCATATCTTTTTTGGTTAAAGCAGCTAAAAAGCTGAAGAAAAAAACAACATCAAAGTTTCTTAATATTTGATATTGTATAGTTCTGGATGTAGTCATTCAAAATTCTTATTGGTAAATACCTAATATATGAATTTTAAACAATAAAATACACTATATGCTTAAAGAAACAGTACTTATACGTAGTAACGCCTAATTGTCAATCACTACCATATCTTACCTTTCCAAACACGTATGTCTTCAAAAATACACCACAAACCATCAATGAATTAGAGGAAGTCTTTCGAACTTTCAAAGAAGTACGTATTTCTAATAGAAATAAAGGAATTTTAAATTCAGTACTGCTTATTTTGGGCCATAATGTATATAATGATATGTTAATATGTAAACAAATTTTTGTTAATTATAGTACGGTAGTACAGTAGTCAGCGCTCCTCCAGGCAGACCGATTTGAGTCGCCTTGAGTGTCTAATGTGATCAGCTGTGATTATTGGCTAATTTTGTTCTATCGGTAATCACTTGACTTGATAATTAATAACATCTAACAGATATAAGTAGATATTTTTAAGATAAATACCGTAAATTGAAATATTTTGACACACTAAGTTTGATAGGGAATATACCACCTTGTACTATTTGGAGGCAGACAAAAAATTTCGTACTTACGGGGTGAACAGAGTTGAATATCAAAGGAGAAAAAAATCAACAAGAAATGTTGTAATTGTTGCCTAATAACAGAAACTTATTGCTTTGTCAGTTGCGAGTTCTTTATAAAATTATATTATATAATTATTCCATTGCAAAAAAGTTCAATATAGGTTAGGTCTAAGTAGGATCTAGAGAAATGACTTGTCATCAGATTACAGGTTTATTTGGCGCGAACAAGTTACAGAACAATAACTTGTCGGCTTATCACATGCCACATGATAAAAGGTTTAGCGACGCAACCACGGCCAGCCAACGTATACCGATATGAGCAATTATTTTTATTATTTTTTAGTCTGATATATATTTTACGTTGTAGTTATAATGTTAAAATTGTTAAAGGCAATATCAAAAATTTGTTCATTAGTTTTTAAAAAGGTAGTTTGTAAGTCAAAACTCGTAATTGGCACAGTCAGTAGAATAGTGAAAGAGTTCTTTAGAGGATCGTCATCAGTTTTAAGCGTTTAACCCACTATCTAAATCAAGAACCCACCTCCAAAGGAAAACCAAAGCGAAATTCACCCCAGGAAGCAAGAACAGGAAGCAAAAAAAGATTCCAGGAATGCAGCACGACATCATCTGCATCTTGTAAGACTAAGATTTAGATATTCATTCACAAAGTTTTAACTCAAGTGCAGAAGAATTAGACTACATAAACTTAGTTCCTAAAGTGTATCCAATTCAAACCTAGACGAGACACCAATCAATACCGACATTTTTACTGCTACTAAAATGGTTGTACCACCATTCGATTTAAAGAACCTGTGCATCCTTCCAAATTTCTTGAAAATGATGATGGTTCCGAGAACAGAAGACAGTTAGTCATTCCAAGAAGTAGAGTAGCTGAAGTACTCCGTCAGTTAAACGATAGTCCATCAGGAGGACATCTCGGTTTTAGGAAAACCCTTCAGAGAGTTCTGGAAAGGTTGAATGAACAGTTCAGATAATGTAAAGGACTGATGTAAGAAATGTACCAACTGTGCTATGAGTAATGGACCTCAGCGAAAAAGGAAGGCTCCCATGAAGCAATACAACGTTGCAGGACCATGCATGATGATGGTTATGGATTATTTCACGAAGTGGGTGGAAGTCTACGCCATTCCAAATCAAGAGGCCGCAACTGTTTCAGATGTGTTGATAAAAGAGTTTATCTGTCGATTTGGAGTGCCCTTAGAGATCCATAGTGACCAAAGCAGAAATTTTGAAAGCCAACTCTTCGGTGGAATCTGTGACAGACTAGGCATGAAGAAAACCAGAACCACAGCATTGCACCCATAATCCGATGAAATGGTAGAACGAATGAATAAGACCATAAGCAAATATCTATCAAAAGTAGTTTCAAACCATCAGCGAGATTATGATCAGTATCTTTCGCTCTTTGCAATGGCTTGTAAATCCGCTGTCAATGAATCAACAGGCCAAACATTAGCAAAGGTCCTATTTGGGCGTGAGATGAGACTACCGTGCGACCTCGAGTTTGGATGCCGACCTGGAGAAGATGTAGCTGGTGAAGATTATGTGATCCAGTTATAATGAAGAATGGACGATGTGCATGAATTTGTCCGCTGGTATCTTCAAATCGTCAGCGACAGAATGAAGAAGCGATACGATAGCCAAGCCACAAAAGGATGTTTCAAGGAAGGCGGAGTCTGGATCCATAACCCAAAAAGACAAAAGGGTTATTCTCCAAAGCTTCAAAAATCTTGGGAAGGACCATACTTCATCAAGAAAGAAATCAATGATGTAATTTACCGTATAAGTAAGATCCCGAACGGTAAACCAAAGGTAGTGCACCAAAACCGGCTGGCGCCATTTGAGGGTGACCATGAAGAGAAAGAAGAAGTAAAACAGCTCCAAGAAACACTTGACCCTGTATTTGAAGAATTTATGGATGCATATGGAGATACCGGAAAAACAAGACATCGTGTTAGAACCGAGCAACAATAAGACTTGCTCACGGTTCCAAAAGACTACTCACTGGTCCATAGCACTTCCGCCAACATCTATGACGCTTGAGGTCTGGCATCTGTATTCCGGAAGAAGTTTGGTCGATTGCCAGAATTTCAAGATCAGCTACCAGCCCCTGGAAGAGCATTAAAACTTCAAGATGGATCGCGTTATCTTTTCTAATTAATAACAAAGAACACCTTCCGAGATCAATTTACCTATCAGGATATATGGGAAGCATTACTCAGCCTGAGGGAGCATGTACTGGAGTCTAATGTACAGAAACTAGCTATGCCAAAGATAGAGAGCAACCAGCTGAATTGGAGGATTATTAGAAACATGGTTGAAATACTGGCCTACATCCATTCTCCCAGCGTTCACGTTATAACGAAGACTGTCTCTTGTTACTTCCATGCAACTGGAAATGGTAAAAGAGGATCCAGTTGCAAATACAATCATTCATTTTTAGTTCCAGGAGGAACTATTTCTTAAGGAGGGGGCAATGTGACGCGTAGCCAATCTTGTGTAAGCGCGACCTTGGAAGTCTGCCACTCGATTTATAATCGAAGCAACGCTGATGTGTGAATACAGTCGGACCGCGTCTCGAATATACAAGAAACGATGAAATCTTCTAGGTATGCCCCTGACGCTTCGAGAAACTGCCGTTGAGTCATAGAGATGGAATTTTCGGGAGCGTCTAGTAACTGCGAGCACAGAATTGCCTTGGTATAAATAGCGCACTGTTTAGTTTAGTTCCGAGTATTGGAATGAAAAGTTAAAGTGTAATAAATAAATTAGAATTGTTAGTTAATGTCTAAGTTATATAAAAATTAAATAGTACCTCTTAAATAAATTGTAAATAGTGTTTTAAATAAATAAACTATAAATAAATTAGACTATCCTTACAATATCATGCGTTATTGTCATTTTCACGAAACATTTTTGATATTTGTATAGTTTATAGCTTATCTGTTACTCTCTTGATTTTTCAAGGATTTCTCAATAACAATATTATTTGAATACAGGGAGATAAAAAATTATTAAATTTCTAATCATCGGCCTGTGTTTTTATATTGCCAATATGCAAAGGCATGCAAGTATTTAACGATTATAACGCCATAAATACTTAGAACTTAGCAATACAGATATTCTCTATCATCTCTATCATCCTGTTAATCTGTAGTTGAATACTATATGACCCTGTATGTGGACTTATAAGATTTTTTGAAGATAAACTCGCAATTTACAGGGAAATTAGTTTCTATTCTTTGGCAACAATTTCAATATTTCTTGTTGAGTTTTTTACACTTTCATATTTAACTGTGTAAGTACGAAATTTTTTTTTCTGCCTTCAAATAGTAAAAAATAGTGTTAAAATATTTAATAACAAGTATTTATCTTAAACATATCTACTTACTCATACATTAGGTACATGAATTTGGTTGTATTTAGAAAATTAGTCATAAGATAAAATTTTACTAAAAATAATGTTGAACGAGTACATCAAGAACTTATACAATATCAAATATTGAGGATACTTTGATAGTGGTATTTATTTTTTTTTACACAAAAAAATTTGTGGAATTATGAATCACCCTAATATTTTGATTATAGTAGTTAAGCATGTATATTGACTACACAAAATAAGCAAATAACTTCCAAAAATATATATAGGTAATTTCTGGTGTCCATTTTAACGAATTAGGAATTTATAACTTCAACACCCTGTATCTCAAAATCTAGTAATAGGATATGATTGGGCTCAAAGACACTTTTAAAGGGAACATATCAAAAATTCAGACATTTAAACGGTACTCCATTTGCATAAATGCGTAGTTCTTAAAAAGTCAATTTAAATTTTATATTTTTTCTTTCCTAAAACAACTGTCATTAAACTAGATAATAAAACTTAATAAAGTGGTAACCAAATCATATTTTATGATACATCAAAATGCAAAAAATTAAACTCTCCAATTAACAATTAAAAAGAATGTTACGTAAATCACTCTTTAAAACCAATTATCATAATAACATTTCCATTATTTTCATCCAAACCATTTAAACGTTTTCACTCAATTTTTTTCACAACAACCTCATTATTTATAATCATCTCCAGTTAGAACCGTTTTTTGCCTCTTATAACTGGTCTATCAACCCTTAGGGCTCTAGGCGATCTTTTCGAGGACCGAAAGGAAAAAGGAAACTCAGGAAAAGGGTAGAATTCGAGTGAAAGTGTAGTGGCAAAGAGAAAGATCATGCATAATCCAATAAGGTGAAGTTAGCTCGAGTTTTGATTGTCTCTAGTTAGTGAAAATTGCATATGTGTTTGCCAGGATGTTGTCAGCTTTTTCAAGTCAATTTTTTTGTGTTTATAATTAATTTAATAGATCCATAATCAGACGAAGCTGGGTATTTATTTTGTTTTATTACCTTTAGATTAATACTTAGATAAGTTTGAAATAATATTTTTTTAATATTTCATTTATTTTGAAATTACATATTTATATCCTACATTAAAATGACACTATATAAAATAGAAATATTTTTAAGTATGTGCTGTTTAAGATAAACACTAATATGGATAGATATCTTATAATAGATATTTTTTTCAAAATTTTTTTATTATGTTGAATACGTTTTGCGATATTGAGTGGACTGACTTCATCCTAATCAATGGAAGAGCAACAAAGCTGTTTTATTAATAGGTTTACCAACAAAGTAAATAGAGATAGAAAACCTTACATTCTTGCCAGTAAACCTAGAATCCTAGAAAACTTAACATTCTTGATAGTTCTTGTAAGTTCAAATTGTACTTTTAAGAAAAATTTATTATTTAAATTATCTTAATGCAAAACCTTAGACCTATGGTTTTCTAGAATGCAGACTAAAAAAATCCAATGAATAAGAAGTCTACCTAATTTAAATAGAGCCACCATTTGGGAAAAAATTAAGAAAAAATTGGAAAACTATTGAGAGATTCGTCCATATACTCTGGATGCCTATGACTAGGCGCAGATTCTATCTAGTCATAGTCAAGTATTTGTTTGCTGCAGTGTTGTTAAGATAACTTAGAAGCTCCCTGGCAACTCTGCAGTTTCCTGTTTCATCCCATATTTCCTTGAATTTCACAAGAAGGCCAAAAGAAGGGCTAGGTCCAAAAGTATTTGGTTGGCTGCTTTCTTGGCCAGTGAACCAGCAAGACGGTTAGCTTTCGATGTAGCGTGACCTTTGATCCATCTTAAGGTGACCACGTTGTTGATGGATACTTTGGCCAAAACTTCGTGACATTCTAGTACCAACCCTGAATAAATTCGTGGTCTGTTCAGGATGAGTAGTGCTTGTCTGTTATCTGTATAGATGAGCATGTCGCTCCAGGTCCCCCCCCCGGTTCGACGGCACTGATCATAAGTAATGTATGCTCTTTTGACTCTGTTTTCTAAATGCGAGTTCCATGTTAACTTGCTATCAAAGGTGAGACCCAAGTACTTCATCTCTGTTGCAAAGTTTAGTTTTGTGTTTAAGTTTTGTGTTTCAGGGTTCTGGAGGTTTTAATTTAATTTTTATCCTTTTCTTTGTAAAAAGGACCATTTCAGTCTTCTTATCGCATAACTAAGGTTGGTGTTAGGGTTTTTGGAGAATACTCCAGCCCTAATGGCTTCCGTACTCTTCGATCCGTCTACGTACTAAGAATCGTACTGTTGAATGAAAATACCACACTCAGAGCGAAAGAGGATTCAATTTTAGCTGAAACGTGGAAAAGAGTACTTCGTATATGCCACTGAAGATGGCTACCGTGTTTGCAGCGGAAACGTTTGGTAGTAATAACCAAGAAAGAGCAAGGCCTAATAGTCTGAAAACAAACAATAACATGTGTTCCTGTTGCTGGGCATTGGATTTACTTATCTTCATTTTGTTGCAACATTAAAATCCCGACTGGTAGTATTGAAGGAGTACCGTTTGGTATTGTAATCTGTTCTCATGTCTTCAGCTCACTTTAGTTCATCACTATGGGAAGAAGGTGCTATTGAAATCGTCTCGAACATATCAACCAAAGAAGAGTTATCCTCGACCTTGTTTTGTCCCCGGTGGAACTTACAGTAATGCTAGTCGTTGATATACTGATCCCACCTGATGTTCATCATCCTCCTTTTGAAACTTCAATTCAATATAAGACAAACTCAAGTGGTGCTCCTGGAGGAGAGTATTATTAAGATTTTCGGAGGATATACGCCAATATTTGAAGGTAATGGATTTGGATGAGCCTCTTCAAGGAAAGGAACTTTCAGAAATGATTTTTACTTTTTATGACGCTTTGTAATCGGTAATTGAGTAGTTATTTGTTCCCTTAAATTTGTTATAAACAGATTCCCAAATTGGTATTCTTTTCAACTCAGAAGCTTGGTCAACGATAAAAAGGTTACACATAAGATATACAAGCTAGACAAGACTCCACAAAATTATCAGTTAAGATTACAATGCAGGATTATATCTAAAGAATGCTATTTAAATTACATAAATTCTCTTGAAACTTCTCTTAAAAGTAATGTTAAAAGCCTTTTAGAATTTTGTAAGTACCAAAGGATCTAATAACACCATACCTGATAATATGAACCTTGAAGACTCTTTTACTTCTTGTGGTAGTGAAGTATCAAATCTGTTTCCAAGTATTTTTCATCAGTTTACCTAATGTTTCCTCTTACCACATTCCTATTTCGACCATTTATAAAAAATTATCTAATCCAGACATAAAGAAAGGTCCAGGTCATGATTTTATTCCTTCCATCCTACTCAGAAATTGCAGCTTCGTATTGTCTCGCCCTCTCTTCTATGTCTTCAATAATCTATCGCCATGGGTGAGTTTCCAGATTATTGCAAACTATCTTATGTTACCCCAATGTACAAATCTGGTAGTAAGTCAGATGTCAAAAATTACCGACCATTTTCAGTACTATACCTAAGGTTTTTGAGAACATTTTAACAGACTACCCTACCTATGACTATTCTGGCAATGGATTAGTAGCTGTCTTACGAACATAACTCAAATAGTTAGAGTAAACCATCACTATTCTAACTCATTTCAATATACCTCAGGTGTTTTTCAAGGATCACACCTTGGTCCCTTATTATTCAACTTATTTATAAATGATATCATTCATTCTTTTTAGTATGGCAAAGCACTATTGTTTGCAGATGATTTAAAAGCGTTCATAATTATTAAAATCATTTATGATGCCCTTTGGCTTCAGTCTGACCTTGATAATCTATCAAACTGGTGTTTCTTAAATGACCTAAGCTTGAATGCCATAAAGTGACACGTCATTCGCTGTTATCGATCCCATATACCAACTACTACTTTTGATTATAACTTATCCCATACCTATCCATATCTATCCATACCTATCCATACTTATCCATACTTATCCATACCTATCCATACCTATCCATACCTATCCATACCTATCCATACCTATCCATACCTATCCATACCTATCCATACCTATCCATACCTATCCATACCTATCCATACCTATCCATACCTATCCATACCTATCCATACCTATCCATACCTATCCATACCTATCCATACCTATCCATACCTATCCATACCTATCCATACCTATCCATACCTATCCATACCTATCCATACCTATCCATACCTATCCATAACTATCCATACCTATCCGTACCTATCCATAAATCCATGAAAATGTTAGGTTTTATTAAAAGACTAACAAATAAATAAATAAATGTCTAACAAGTCCTTGTCCCTAACCTTGTGATACTTATGTGACTTGGTGTAATGTTAAGATTTCACAAGATGTTCCCTAATCTGTAAGTACCTAATCTTTACTCCCCCTGCATCACAAAGTGAAGTGGTGGCAAGCCTGTTAGTGCCTCCATTGCTACTAAGGCAGTTGTTCTAATTGTACCCGTATGTAATATAATATACTACTGATTCCGATTTCTCTGTATTTTAATGATAACTAAAACACATTGTTAACCACTAAGCTCGGTTAGGGTAAGTGACATTACTGCTTGTTCAAGAACTCGATAATATAGCTTGAAAATTCTTCAGATTACCCCATATAATTCTAGAATTTTCTATTCGGAAACAAAATATACTATTTGCTTTCTTAGATTTTCCACATTTCTTTTCAAACTAGTGCTTTTTTCTTCTTTGGAACCCTAACGATCGAAGCGGATCCAACCGCATTACTCACCGTAGTGGACAAACTGTCTTGTTATATTTCAACCATGAAAATTCAAATGCTTTAATGGCGAGTGGACATTGTAGTAAAGCCGCGGTTTCCTGAGAGTCGAGGGTCGGACTAACGACCGATGTTCACTTAAAATAAATCCGGATGCGGTCAAACTAATAATGCAACGCTTTTGAGAAGTTTCAAGAGAGTAATTTTTGTTATAATTTAGATAACAAACTGTAGTAATTATTATAACAAAGAGAACCATTAATGAAAAAGTAAAGGAAACTGACTTTTCATCGAGGAAAGACGCGCCTTGAAAATCCGGAGTAGTAGCGACAAATCACAGGTTGCCAAGTAATATAAAAGTTAAATATTTGTTTAGCAGATAATTGTCATCAGTCGTTGAAGACAGCAAAACTAAGAAAACTTAACCTTTCTTATCACCTTCATTCATTTGATAGTCTACATTTTAAAATCCCCGTATGCTCAGTTGCTCACCTTAATAGATATAGCCATGAAAATATAACAAAAAACCTCTACTACGTATTTTTGTATTACACATCTGAAATATTCCAGAATATTGTGGCAACATCAACAGAATAACACCAGACTTTAAGTTTGCCCCAAAGGGCAGTAAGGCGTTTGTAGAAAGGAACTTACGAAACATTTTTACACAAAGAAGGGAATTTTGTAGGATATAAATGTAAATGTTTAACGCTTTTAAAATAACAAAAAATGTTTAAAATAAAAATATGTTTACTTTGTTAACTTTAACGCTATTAATATCTTTAACAGAATTTATAACGAAATTTTTCTATATTTCTGGCAAGCAATGATGCAATTTTCACTAATTTTTGACAAAATAGAATTTTTAGGTTTTTATTTGATATAAACAAAACTCGAAATAGAGAGAGTTAATAGTCAATCAAAAAGAGAAATATGATTTTTTAGGTTTTTAAATAACAGCGGTTACAGTTTTGATTTCATTTAAGGTTTTGAATTTTGGCTTTAATAATATAAAACATTGTGTAACAGAATGTGTTTTTTTTATAGAATAAAGGCGTATGAAAGCAGGTTTTGATTAAAGTTGTTAAGTCTTAAGTTAATCTAAAATTATTTCAAGAGAAAGATTAGGCATAAATGGCTAGGCGTGCTATAGAACATTATAGAATAAGGATATATCTACAGTTAGGCATTTTTGTATATTATAATAAATATTTGTATATTGGACAATAATTTAATGTTAATAAACAAACTATTTTGGTTGGTTGCTGTTTGTTTAAAAAAAAAAGAACAGAAAGAAAAAAGAGAAAAGAACAAAAAAAGAAAATAAAAGAAAACGAGAAGAAAAAAGAAAGGAAGGAAAAAAAAAGAAACAAAAAAAAAAAGAAAAAATGAAAGAAGAAAAAACGAAAAAAAAGAAAACAATAAAAAAAGAAAACAAAAGAAAAAAAAGAAGAAAAAAACAGAAACAAAGAGAAAAAGAAAAAAGAAAAAAGAAAAAAGAAAAAAGAAAAAAGAAAAAAGAAAAAAGAAAAAAGAAAAAAGAAAAAAGAAAAAAGAAAAAAGAAAAAAGAAAAAAGAAAAAAGAAAAAAGAAAAAAGAAAAAAGAAAAAAGAAAAAAGAAAAAAGAAAAAAGAAAAAAGAAAAAAGAAAAAAGAAAAAAGAAAAAAGAAAAAAGAAAAAAGAAAAAAGAAAAAAGAAAAAAGAAAAAAGAAAAAAGAAAAAAGAAAAAAGAAAAAAGAAAAAAGAAAAAAGAAAAAAGAAAAAAGAAAAAAGAAAAAAGAAAAAAGAAAAAAGAAAAAAGAAAAAAGAAAAAAGAAAAAAGAAAAAAGAAAAAAGAAAAAAGAAAAAAGAAAAAAGAAAAAAGAAAAAAGAAAAAAGAAAAAAGAAAAAAGAAAAAAGAAAAAAGAAAAAAGAAAAAAGAAAAAAGAAAAAAGAAAAAAGAAAAAAGAAAAAAGAAAAAAGAAAAAAGAAAAAAGACAAAAAAAAAGAAAAAAAAAAAAGACAAAAAAAAGAAAAAAAAAAAGAAAAAAAAAAGAAAGAAATCAAAAAAGAAAAAAATACTGAAGACAGTAGAAAAATATTTAAGCTTTAGGCCATAGTAATTACATTTTTATCTAAATTTATCACTGATTTTTTGATTTCACTCTCCATATTTAAAATATTCCCTGACAGTAAATTTAAATAAATTAGGTAGGTTGTAAATATAATAAACCAATCAGGTCCTGTATTATTTTCACTAATAATTTGACATTTCTCTTATAATTTTATATTTAACAACTACGGTTATCTATTCTTTGAAAGTTCTGACGTACAAGGTTGGGCAAAATTGGTAGATCACTCGATGTGTGGCTCAATTATGGATTGTATTGAAAATTAAAAAGCAGAATAAATCATTAATTTTCACTAATGTGGCAATTCTTTATTGGGGGAAGAAAGCTCTAAGTTATTTACCACAGAATTTTATTTTTAAATGGCTATTAGGTTTGGCCTCTATGATTTTATACTTAAGAATTTTTTCAATTACCTCATAATCAGACAATTTCTAGACTAGAACTTATTGGACATTTAATCTAGGACTCACTCTCTTTTTTTTATATTAGGTAAGTTTATTTACTTTTGATCATTCCATCTACTATGGTTACATTTTTAGACCTGATACCCATACCCATAGAGGCAGAAACATTTAAAAATACATTTCTGTAGTAAATGATAGAGTAAGAAGTTGTGGTTATTTTCAGTTAATAGTGACAGTAGTAAAGGAAAGTCGCCTAATTTTGGGCAGTTGTCTAATTTTGGATACTGCATTATCTGAACATCCGTTTACAGTTTTTTAAATACTCTAAGGGACTTTTTAATTTTAATCAGAAAACCTAAAATATAAAAGTTGCCTAATTTTAAATAGGAAAGGGTTCCTAAAATTGGGTACCCAAAATTAGGAACCTAATTAGATGTACCGTTTTAAATCTTGTTTAATATTTTTTTATTATTCTTTTTTCAGTAAAGTGCCTAAGAAAATTTAATCCAAAAAATATGAAAAATGCCATTGAAGGTATTAAAAGTAAGTAAATGAGATATTTTAAGGCGTTAAAGAGCTTTAACGTTCCAAAACCAACCCTTGAGCTATAGTCAAACGTGGCCAACCCTTAGAAGAACAATACACGCTACAAATAGGTCGAAAACCAGTTTTAACGCCTGAAATGGAAGAAGACTTGGTACAACACTGTTTGGAAATGGACAAAAGATATTACGGTCTGGAACTAGACTGACGTATCAGCTTGATGTAAGGAGTAATCTCCCTAATCCTTTTTCAAAGAGAGGCGCAAATGCCAGTAAAAATGGCTTAGAAATTTATTAAACAGTTATTAAACATTTATTAAACATGTATTAAAGATTTATTAAACATTTATTTAACATTTATTTAACATTTATTTAACATTTATTAAACATTTATTAAACAAAAATCCTTATTTTACTAAGATTCCAAAATTCAAAATAAGCAAACACTCTAACAACTTTACTGGAAAACAATGTCAAACTTAAAAAATCATATTTTTCTATTTCTCTACTCGGCATTCCTCCTAGCTCCGATAATTTCACAAACCTGAACTAGTGGAGCAAGGGGCGGGATTAACGACATTTAATGTTGATCCGATCGCTCTTGAAGGTTGAAGAGGCGGAGCTCTACGGTTCAAACTCTGACCCGAACTGCCCGAACTACCCGGATTGGATCCGGAACCGGGCGCGGACTTATCGACGGGCGTGATTATTTCGACGTTAACACGGGGTTTGCTGTTGGAGATTTCGGTCGCTTGTTTTAGTACTTGGTAGATTTGGTCGACTTCCGTGGGTTCTGGGGAAATATTGTAGAACATTGTATTTTTATGAATGGTGCGTTTTTCTATGAAGATGTTAGGAAGTAAACGAAAATTATAAATGTACGGCGTGTTTAAAAAACCTAACTCTATTTTAAAACGTAATATAGGGAGGCAAAGCATATTTGAACCCGTTTTAAATGCGTGTAGTTCTGAAATTATTTGATATATCCATTTATGGTTTTTACTAGACTTTTTTTGATAAATGTTCATTTTGTTCTGCAACTTCTAGTTACACAGGAAATAAGTATGAGTTTCTGATTCAAATGGAAGACATTGAATAAAATCATCTTTTTTTTTTCTTTAAAAATGTAGCAAATTATGGGTTAAAAAAATTTAAAATATAAAATATAGGTGTGTTATAGTAAACGGCTATAATTTCATTACAAAATCAAAAAACTGTAACAAATGCTACCTTTTTAGAAAGGGGGTAGAGTTCTATGGGTAACTGAAGTACAAAAGTGACATTTATGATAAAAATAACATTATTTTTAAAGATGAAAACTTGACATTATTATCTTAAATACGTTTTAAGATACAGGCATTTAAAATAAGTTCAAATACTTATAGTTGGTCACCCTGTATTAAAAACCTACGTTCTTTTAATAAAATATTAAATTACTTATTCGTATTAACCAATTATTTTATTATATATTGATAAATTACAATAATCCAGACGTATGGAATCAACAGTTTAAGGAATATATTATTTACAGCAAATCTGTAGTTTATAAATATTAACTCAATATCAACAAAGTCAATTAATTCAAAATAAGTTTCTATTATTTGAAATAGTTTTCTAGCTACTGTTCTTATTGATTTTAGAGTCAGCTAGCAAGGGCATTTTCAATCCATTAATTTTGTTCAAACTTTTAGTATAACATAAGAGAAAATTCTTATATCCACAGCAAATAAATTTATAACTGAGTTTACTTATTGAATACGTTCTATTGAGTAAAACTTTGCTATTTGGAATTTAAATGGTTCTATTCACGTTGAAATCTGTATCAATACCTATTCGTAATTGATATTGCTTTCGACTCTCTAGAATTCCATTCACGATGTTTATAATAGCCACACGTGGATGGAGTTTGTTTCAAATATCAATCATGAGTTAAGTTCTAAGTGTATAATGATGTCTGCATCTGCAACATTTCCAATTAATATTATTGATAGAAACTGTGAATAAAATAGAAGCAAATAATAAAGGAATTATAGTAATGAATGTTTTTTTTTAAAACAAGTTCATAATTTGAATTTGTGTGCAACCTAACAAGAGTAGTGTGACAAAAACCTCAAAAAACATCAAGAGCTCATTCCCATTTTCCTCGTCATAGTAGTTGTCTGTATTAACAGAAACCATAGTGAACACTGTTAGGAAAAGGATCAAGCAATCGTTTGATCACCTTGGAAGTTTTACTTTGTATATAGAACTGTCATTAATATACAGGGTGTCTGTAAAAGGTCTTTACAAAAACATACCACATATTCCTTAGACCAAAATAAGTCGATTTAAGTAAAATTACCTTAGTACAAAGTTGCTTCGTTTGGGCTCCAGAGGGCCTTGAAGTTACAATTTTTAAATCGATTTTCCCATATAAATTTAAAACGGCATATGCGATTTTGCTGAAATTTGGTATATTGGTAGAATTTTATGTGGCAAAAACAATGGTATTAAAATTTTGTCCGATAATAATACATAGGCGTAGAACTTGATTTTTTAAATAATTGCACCTTTAAAAATTCTACGCCAATGAAAGAAAAGGAGTTTGAGTATGAAATTTAGATTGCGCAACTCATTTACTTTAAAAAAGGTACTCTTGATAAGACTCGATTACTCTCATGGTTTTCGCAAAATTTCTGTTTTAATAATTTAGAGTGTATAGGTTTCACAAAAATATTTATTTACAACATAATCAAAATAGATATTTTACAAAAATTGTTCAAAATGTTCACCATTTTCACGCATACAAAGATTTATACGTCGAAGAAAATTAAAATGTATCCTTTCCATAACTTCTTCATCGCCTTTAAGATTGTTTATTGCATCTTGAATACGTTGCCAGAGTTGTTCGTCATTTTCTACAGGTTCCCTGTAAACTGCGGATTTCAGATGTCTCCATAAAAAGTAATCCATCAGTGTTAGGTCTTGGGTACGTGGTGGCCAGTTTACAGGTGCCTCATTACCTCTGCCTATCCATTTCTGTGGATATTGTTCATTCAAGTGGTTTCTAACGTTTAAAGAAAAATGTGATGGAGCTCCATCTTGCATAAACCACATATCTCTCCGAAGTTGGAGAGGTAAATCTTCTAACAATTCTGGCAATGTATTTTGTAGAAAATCCAAATAATTTTCTCCAGTTAATCTTCGTGGAAGTATGACAGGACCAACAATGAAGTCACCAATTATTCCAGCCCACACATTAATTTTGAATTCGTGCTGAAAATAGTTTACCTTTATTGCATGCGGATTTTCAACGGCATAAACATGTTCATTATGGGTATTAGTTTACCTCTTCTTGTAAAACCCGCTTCATCGGTAAAGAGAACCTTCTTGACAAAGTTTGGATCTCTTTCTCTTTGCTTATTAACAAATCGACAAAAACTCAAACGAATTTGAGGATCATGGACTAATAATTCTTGTACTGGCTTCTTATGGTATGGATATAGCAATTGTTCTCTAAGCACTTTATGAACGACATCTTTACTTACTCCTAGTTCCCTTCCAATTCGTCTGGTGCTTAATTCTGGATCTTCTTCAACACGTTCTAAAATGTCTTCTTCAACTTCAGGAATCCTTACAAAACGTTCTCTTCCATTATCAACAGTGTTGGGAGCAAAGGAACCGGTCTCCCGAAGACGTCTCTCAACAGCAGCAAAAGTTGGATGGCTAGGTACACGACGATTTGGAAACTTTTCAGAGTACACCCTGACACTCTCTCGAGCATTTCCTTCACAAAATCCTAATGTCAGTAACATATCGGTATATTCTGCATTGGTACCAGGTCTTCAACAATACCCGAAACCCACGTGATCTGATAACCATCAAAAACCCATCGAAAGGGCCTGATTTGACGTAAAAGGAACTAAACTGAACTGTCAATCCTGTCAGAAATGTCACTGGCGTTCATTTGGGGACTGACAATATTTATATTATATTTGTTTACATTTTATAAACACCCTTAGTCCATTTTTCATTTAATATTAATAAAGCAATTAGTTATTTTTAGAGAATATTGGTGGCTTAATTCTTTTTTGTTGGTAAGTACAAATTTATTTACTGTAACTCGTAAAAGTTAATGACTATATAATTTATTTTAGGTAATGTTATACTGGAACAAAATTATTTTACATTCGTAATTGTATTCGAAAATTTGAGGAACGTTTTCCAGGTGAATAAATGGAATGTGATTCTTTTTTGTCGGCATAAACAAATACTTGTTCAAAAAAAGGAAAAAGGTCTAAAATGCCCAAAGTAGTAACAAAAGCTGTTGAAGATGTGCAAATTAACATGGTGTTAATTCCCAATAAATTAGTAAAAAAAACAGCACCTCAAACAGGTATGAACGGTGTTTTAAAGACTGACTCTGGCGAGTGAAATTCAAAACATATTTTTTTTTAGGTTTATCACTACGAACTAGCCATAAAGTTAAAAAAAAATCTGATAATGCATCCCCTATAAAGTTTCGATACTGCAACAATCATTTTACCTTAATTTTGTTAAACCTACATATGGAATATTACAGATCGCTCAATTCAAAATCGTTTGTGACTTTTATGAATTGGAGCACCTATATTGAATGATATACAAAATATAACTGAAGAGAAACTGCATAATGTGTTCAAAAAAGAACGTTTAATGCTTGCATTAAAGCTGGTGGTAAAGATTTTGAACAGATAGGTACTGTGAATTAGTATCGTTTGTGCACCACCAATTACTACTCAATAACCTTTTAAATAAAATAGTTGTTTATAGATATGCCTTTATAATTTAAAGTGAGAAGTAAGAGCTTTAAAGTAAAACAAATATGTGCTTGTTACATTAATAATATTAATATTTTTTTGTATGCATATAAATAACAATGTTTTTTGTAAATGGTTTAAACCCTGTAACAAATAAATAATAGAACAAACTTAAATTATGTGTTTATTACTTCCCATTGTCCAGGTTCAATTCCAGTAAGTTTTAAATTTGTTTACTTAAACTGCAATAATTGCCAAATACTGCCATTGTCTTCTGCCTATCGTATTTAGAGTTTCAGCTGTAGCTAAATTATCTTAGGACCGATTCCACCGTTGTGTTAAACGAAGTTTAAAATGACATTTTTACATTAACAATGTCATTTTAATCTCGGTGGAATCGGCCCTTAAAGAATCAATCTAAAGTAAATACTTTTTAATTTTATTCATATTTTAATGCATAACATTTTTATCCATAACTTTTTTGTGCCCTGTTCTAGTAAAGGTTTTTTTTTGTAGTAGTGACAATAACTAGTACGAACCATATTTCAGTTTATTATTCTTTTCGTTAAATACAAACTAGAGCTCAGTTTTTAAGGTTATGTTATTTATATCATAATTTTAAAAATTAGATTATTGAATTTGATTAAATCTAATTAAAATATCGAATTCTAACATTAAAATACAATAATGTAAAGCACCTCTAATTAATATTATGATTTTGTGTTGTAATTCTAACAGTTACCTAACTGAATTTTGTTCTCGTAGTTGCAGACCATAAAAAAAGAAGATCTACGGCACTGGCTCAAATTTAGGGATTTTTACTTTTATTTTCACCAATCGCTGTCATGACGATTTGGTCACGTGGGGTTTCGGTATTGTTGAAGACCCAGTATATTGTACAGCCATATTAATAAACCAGGCATTTGTTTTTTTAATTATTGAGTCAGATAGAACACTTTCATTTGTTAACAAGAGATTAGGTGTTAAAACTTGACAATATCTTTATTTAGATGAAACTATGGAAACCAACAATAAATGTTTTTGTATACGTATTGCAGGCAAATAATTAATATTCCTCAAAAAATCGTACATGGCAAGAATCGAGTATTTTTGTTAAAAGTCTCGATTAGAAGTGTTGAAGAAGATATGAAAAAAGTACATTTTTATGTTTTTCATCGTATAAAATTTTGTCCGATAATAATACATAGGCGTAAAACTTGCTTTTATAAATAATTGCACCTTTAAAAATTCTACGCCAATGGCAGAAAAGGGGTTTGAGTATGAAATTTGGATTGGGTACTCATTTACTACAAAAGAGTACCCTTGATAACACTCGATTTACTTTCATGGTTTTGACAAAGTTTGTATTTTAATAATTATTGTTTATGTTCTAAAATTACTAAAATGCAAATTTCGTCAAAACCATGAGAGTAATCGAGTCTTATCAAGAGTATCTTTTTTAAAGTAAATGAGTTGCGCAATCTAAATTTCATACTCAAACTTCTTTTATTCTATTGGCGTAGAATTTTTAAAGGTGCAATTATTTAAAAAATCAAGTTCTACGCCTATGTATCATTATCGGACAAAATTTTAATACCACTTTTTTTGCCACATAAAACTCTACCAATATACCAAATTTCAGCAAAATCGCATATGCCGTTTTAAATTTATATGGGAAAAACGATTTAAAAATTGTAACTTCAAGGCCCTATGGAGCCCAAACGAAGCAACTTTGTACTAAGGTAATTTTACTTAAATTGACTTATGTTTTTGTAAAGACCTTTTACAGACACCCTGTATAATTGGAATATCTAGACTGAAAGAAGTGGATTCAGAGTCAAAGGAGAATAACCGCAAGTCAAGGGAGTCAGTGGTAAGTGAATTTTCTAATATTATTTGATGGATTGAAGGGGATATGCCATGGAATTTAGATAATACCTGTAAACCCAAGATTACTCAGAGCCTTTGTTTCTTAGGATTCAATTTAAATTAATAATGAATCAAGAAAATGTACAGAATGATTCAAATATAGTAAACTTTAGAATCAACTTTGATGTTGCTACTGACAAATATTATTATATTATTTTTTAAGACACGTACAAACCATTGAAGAATTATTATTACCTACTCAGACTATTGACATGGATAATTTAAGACTGAATCATCCATACGTGAATAATAAGATCTCATCCATGACAAATGCCAAAAATACATAGGAGTGGGTGTACGTTGAATCCAAATTAAACGTAGCCGATGAAGTTAGAAAAACTATTGACTTTTCTTCAAAAAGTAGTTGCCTTAATGGTCCATTGTTTCTATTACAAAATTCAGAAAACTGGTATTTGGAAAACGATGGCAAGGTAAATGTTGAAGATGTTGAAAATATTTCTGATGCATCCCTGATCCAAAATGATTTTTAAAGTGGTTGAGACTGCATGTTCATTAAAATATTTTTGTACAAAAACAAATAACATAGAAGAGATCATGAATTCACTTGTGAAGAGATTAAGAAGCTGAAAATATATTGCTAAAAAAGGAACAAAAGGACTGTTTTTCAGAAGAAATGTGTTTTATTTCATGAGGAAAAGAGCGGCATACTACCTATAGGTTTTATACTTTAAATTGTACATATGATAAATCTGAGTGTGGAAAGTAAAAAAATCTACACAATTAGACAGTAATATTAAACATTTTTTTGTTTAAAATACCAAACATGACATCTACTAATTCATCATCATTATCATGAAGAGATGAACCACCATAGATAAGAGACTATAGTTAATATTTGTAGGCAAAATTATTGGATTCCTTAAATAAGAGAAGCAGTCAGAAGCTATTGGGCTAAATGTCAAAAAGTAAGATATACCAGCTTTAGCTAATGAAACAGTTGCCACCTGGAGTAGCCTACTTTGGTCCATCAGAAGTTGTAGTTAAAAGGAGTAGGGAAAAACGTTATGGAGTTATCTTTACCTGTATGGTAACTCGAGCAATTCACTAAGAAATCGTTCATGATCTATGACTGACGGACTCATGCATGTCAGACCTGGATTTCTTGAAACAGTGTTCAGAGAGAATGGTTCAAACTTTAAAGGTGCAGAACGAGAGCTATCAAAAAATGTAGCAAAACTAAATCAATCCGAGATCAGTAAGTTTTGTTGCATCAAAAGAATCAACAGCAAACGCTCCAAATATGGAAAGAGCATGGCAAAGACGTATACAGAACGTCAAGAAATGTTTTTAAGAAATTTTAAAAACCAAGACGCCTCAAGAACATGTTTTGAGAATAGTTCTTGAGGAAATCAACTCAAGACCACTTACGCACGTGTCATTTGGTCGCGCTTACACAACAATGCTTTGTATTGATGTTAAGAAAGGAGAATATTGATTTACTGCATAGATAGAAATATTCCCAAAAACTTGCTGACTTATTTTGGAAAAGTTGGATGCGAGAATATATTTCTTTCATGGTTAAATGAAATAAATAGTTTACAGATTAAAAAATGTATTCAGCTTAATTGTAGATTCCAACAATCCTGGAAACCTTAAGCCAAGAGGTTCCAAAAGGTTCCAAAAGGTAAAGTGAAACTTTATCCAAATTATGCATTCTGGAAGTGGAAATGAAATAAAAGGAATACTACCAGGTAGAAGACATTAGACAGAAACAATTGAGGGGGGAGATTTGTTTCAGATTTATTTTAGAAGAGGTTGAGTGATGTGTACACATATCGTAATCAGAAATGAAGCTAGAGGGTACTTAAAGTGTGTAAATATTGAGTTTTATTTAATAAAACTCTATAAAATAATTCGTCTGAGCGCTTTCAGCCTCTTAAGTCATCATCAAAGACTCTATAAGAAAAAAAATAAAGCTGCTACAATACAATAAACTCTATCATTACTAAAAAATAAAATAAAAAAATGTTGTACACTTAATCGTCAGAAAAACTTAAGAAGACACATTGGGGTACAAAAAATACGCACAGGATTTTTTTTTAACAATGTGCCCAAAACAGAATGATTGACAATTGACATTTGACAATAAAGTTGACAAGAAAAATGCCACCTTGAGAAATTGAAATTAATTTCCTGAAAATTTGTCAAAAAAGTTGTTATCAAAAATGATAAATGTGGGTTGGTACCACTGAGCAAGCAAGATCAAGTTATGGCGGGACTTTTAAATTTTAAACAGCAAATGATTACAATGAATTAAATAGAATTATAAATTATACAGTAAATAAAGGTAAAAAACTTATTTTTTTAAAAATTATTAAGACCAGTGATATTAAAAATTAACTATAATGAAAAAATAGTATTAATATTTCTTTAGTAGTTATATTTATTTAAAGTTTTTAAAAAGTCAATAAAGATGATGCAAAAAAGCAAAAATGCTATTGAATTGTGTGATATATTTATGACGTTTATGGACAGTAACTTAAAGTTTATCCTGCTTTTTCTAAAAGTATCACTTAAGATATCAATACCCCAGATATTTTATATTTTAAATATGGAATCAATGGGTTCAGTGGTATTTTTATTACTAGTATGTTTAATTTGCTACCTACAAATATTTAAAGGTAAAATTAAATTATTTTTCAAGTTAGTACGGTAAAAAAACAATATACCAGTTTTCCAATAGATTCCAAACGTTATACTCTCAAGCAGGATCAACTTTTTTTACCGTGAATGGTTTTATGTGTCTAGAAATGAATATATTTATTATTGAATATCCAGTTAACATGGTCCTGTTAGCAATCACACCTTGTAAAATACCTAAAACAACAGCGTTGTTGAGAGGAGGGTTGACTTGGCTATGATGGTTGGAGCTCCTCACTGACAAACGTCTATTAATTGTTGGCATTGAAAACACTTCTGCTACCCCTAGAGATACGGTTTTCCAAAATAAACAAGAATTTAAAACAATAAAATGCAGAAAAAAGCCAATATACAACAAATTAATATTGTTTCTTTTAGTTTAAAGTAAAATAGGCGTAATAAATAATAAAAAAAGCATAATTTTATACATTAAACATATAAAAATACACAATATGAATTACTAGTAAATTTTCTACTTTTTGAACTTACTAATAACCCATCCAGATAAATTATATGCAATTAATTTTGAAAAAAAGTATGTAATAACAGCGGATAGTGTAAATAAACGAATTTATTTATAATCTATTAAATTTTAAAAGTCAGTAGGACATTCAGGAATGGTAGGTAGAGAGGTAAACGTCTACTTGGTATCTACTAGATATCTCTGGTTCGATTCTTGCTGTAAATTGTTTTTACCGCTGGTTATTTAGGAATGTATTCCTAAATTGTCTACATACTTTTAATTCATTTTCGTAACTATATCTTATTAAAATATAGGTAAAAAAAAGTATAAAGTGTAGTCTAATATTCTCATTTCAGTATTTAATAAAAATTAAATATTTTTAGTGACAATATTTAATTCTTTTCAATATTTGTTGTCTTCGTCTTTATTATCAATAATTCTAAAGCCATAACCGTTTTAAAGATGAAATAATGGAATGAGTAATTAAAAAGACTAACTTTCAGAAGTTTCAATGGAACATTGAAGAATTTTGAAACTTTTTATTAGTCTATAATGAAAGCAGAAAATAAAGAATTCAGTCGCTTGCAAAAATCATCGAATCTTTCATAAAAAATTTGAAAACTTTATAAATGCAGAGCCGGCTTTGTTGATTAAAAGCTATTTTTCAACAAACAATAATGTATATATATATTAATTGTGACCAATTCATGAAAGATTTATGTAATAAAGTCTAAAAATATATTTTTTTAACGATCACTATCTAAAGTAGGTTTTTGCATTTAGAAATCCAACCGCAAAGTTGACGTTTTTCGGAAAGTGACATTAAGAGACAGCTTTGTCGCTCGCCTTCCAAGTTTGAAAAAATTTTAAAAGAACTAAAGATTCTAGGAAATAGAACTGGCAGACGAGCTCCAAGACGATGTTTTATCTGCGAAAAAGTGAGTACATGCTAAGGAAACACACGTTACAGGGCAGAGTACTAATAGAAATAGTAGTCCAAGAAGCCCAAATAGAGGAACGAGTCTTAGTCCACATTTAAGATCTATGACAAGAAGAGATATGTCGCCAGGGAGCTCTACATTATCAGATGCACAAAAAAACGCATATTCCTAATTAACTGCCGGTTTTTAAACAACATTAAAATGGAGAGGTAATAAAAGGAAGATAATACAACATTTTCTTGATAACCAAGACAAATACAGTGTGAACAAAATTGGTCCAGCATCGAATACACACTGGCGATGCTCATACTATCCAACAAGCTCGTAGCTGACTGCCATTTGTAAAACAAAAAGAAGTTGAAAGCATGGTAACAAAAATGATAGAAGAAGACGTCATTGAAGTGTCATCAAGTCCTTGGTCATCATCAGTAGTCTTAGCTCCCAAGGAAGATGGGTCTGTTGGATTTTGCGTCGACTCCAATGAAGGTTAAAAATAGAAGAAAGAAATTAATGCATTAAGGTCAAATTAATCTAAAGAAGGGGAACAACGATACCCCAGCGTATATGAATCCGGCTCAATGCAGAAGAGGCAGATAAAATCCAGGACAGTCAGGTTGATGTTGATGATAAGTTGTCAAAACGATTTAATTGTATATATTAAAACAAAAGTTGTTTGGTAGAATATAAACACACTACAATAAGTCGTTGAGAACAAATGGATATATTTATCTATTTGTCAATAAAAGAATTAAGTTAATCATATTATGCAACCAACAATACACGAAAAGTAGTAATATTGGTTGCATAAATATCAGTTATTTTACCAAAATTTAGATATATACTGACTGTGATGAACCAATTCGATGGCATTATAGTTCTAAGCTCAGCTCTGTACAAAAAAAGTTAAAACATTCAGTTTTGAAGATATTTATTTATTAAAATCTAGAATCAAAAAATTAGGGCGCAAAACTTTTTTTGAAGTAAAATAAGAGAAATCTGATATACCAGTTATTAAAGTAAAACAGAGTTATATAAGAACATAATGTTCAACTCGAATAAAAGTATGGAGGTCAAGTTGCAAAATAAACAGAAAGATGGATGTCTAAAAAGCTTACACAAACCCTTAGGATATATAAGATTGATAGGCTACATTAAAATCTAATGTTAAGACAAAGATCGAATTAACTCAAATAAAATAATGAAATCTTTTATTGACATAAGTTAATAAGGTTTTTATTTGTTTTCTTTTTTTAACAAAATTCGATTATCCAAATTAAATAATCGGCAGTATTAAAATTATTAAAAAAGTGTCTGCTCTATAAGAATACATAAAGTATCACTGTTAAAAATAATCTGATCACTGATCACTATGGTTGCCATTATCAAAATGGAATCTGGGTATTTAGATGTAAAAAAACTCAAAAATGTTGAATTATTTAAAATATTCTGGCTAAAGAAGAAATAATGGCCAAAACAGTTTTTAAAAAGTTTGACAATCGACAAATATTAGCCAAATATTTTAAACTTCTGAAAGCTATTTGTCCAACGCAACGAATTACAATATAATAAATATAACTATAGATAAAAATCATCAAATCCTGATTTAGGAGTACTATTAGACTACACGTTTTTTCCTTAATTTTGATTTTATAGACGATTTGTAATATTCGAATTTTGTACGATTTAATAATATTATAAAATTACTTTTAATTATATTTTAAAAACACTTACTCTCTTCGTCTGGGTTCAACTCTGGCACTCGTGTTTCGATTTCTGATGTAGATTTTTGCCTTCTGAGAAGCCTTGCTTTTGTTTGACATTTTGAAGCTTTTTCCTGGCAGTCCATGTGGATGTTCATCTTGCAGATTCGGCATTTTAGACCTTGGCGTGTGTGACCTGAAACAATAAAAATTAAAATTAAAATGCTGCGATTTATTTTTTATGGTAATAGCACAGCTTATACAATATACAGCTCCACAACTCCGTGTCGGCGTCTTTGATCTGGCGGTCGAGAACCAAGCAAGACGGAATGGTGCTATCTCTGTTAGATTCGAGGGAAAAGTCGGGCCCGGATTAAACAATTTTTTTATTATTAAAAAAATTGAAAACCTTGGCGTAATAAGGTTGGTTACATGTCATATTAAGTAAGTTTTGGAAAATTAAATGTTTAATTTGTTTTAAATCTGTCAAATATAATTAAAAAAATTATTTAAATATAAATATTACGAAAAATAGCACATCTTTCGGATTAGAGGTAAAATAATTTGTATGTGGCTAGTAAAATCCTCGTTAACAAATGTTTTGAGCTAAAACAGTCACTTCACGACAAATTGTGGCTTGGATCCTTTTTACACCAAGGGCTTCAATTGTTAAAGAATTGTGTCACGCTCGTGGATGCAAATCAAGTGGTACCCCGTGTCTCTGGCAAGTGTTACTCTTCGCGCAAAGGGTTTATACCTAGATAAACGAATGCTTCGACTGAGGTCTGGGAACTCTATGGTATTTTGGAATTATAAAGAATTTGTGCTTTTATTTTAACAATATTGGTTATATTTAGATGTATTCTTATTAATTGAAATACAGATTTGTAGAAGTAATACTTTGACAGTTTTTATTAATATAATATATTCAATTTTTATCTGACCATACCGAAGTAGGGAATTTTGAAACTTTATAGTAATGTGAAATTTGAATTACAATATTACACGATATTACATAATTAGTACTTATTTTAGGTAGGTACTAAATTTGTACTTGGAGAAAGTAATATCGATTTTTATAAGAAAACTTGAAAAGTAAATTAATTTAGTTCCTATTTCTGATGTAAAACTTAAGTTTTGGTTTAAACCAAGAAAACAAATAAATTATAGTTTGTTCAACAAGGGTGGATATGATAGCAATATCACACAAAGACGAAGTTTGAGCACGACGTCGTATGCGGAGTACTCAATCGTCTGATTGTGATATGAACAATCCACTCGATATGGTCAGTATATTTTTTCTACGACCCACTAACGAAAATCTACAAATTTAAAAAAATATTTTAGGTTATTTAGACAAAATAACTAATTTTAAAATAATTTACGAAGTTGACTAATTTATAAAATAAAATTAACATGAAAAATTAATTAGTCCTCGGCCTAGATTCGATCCCGGGCTTTTCGCGTGGAAGGCAGATGCTCTGTCCTCATCTTCACCAAAACTTTCAGGACTTTAGTTTTAATACTCGTAATTAAATTAGTATCATGTAGTTTGATTAAAATTTATTTTTTTTAAATGTGGACACAATAAAAACAAAAATGCTATTATTTATCGAGTCTACACAAAAATTTTAATGTATATTTAATATCAATACCTAAAATATATATTGACAATTAGTTTAACAGAATTGTCACTTATTTAAAAAAATTTAAATAATAGGAGTTGGGTGACCAAAATATGAACTGTGATTTGTAGATTTAATTTTGTTAAAGTGTTCTCACTACCTAAAATGGATATGAAATATATTCGTAGTTGAACGCAATAACATACTTTTTCGTTTTGTAGTATGTGCATAGATTGGCTAATATCCATGCACAGATTACAAAACGAAAAAGTATGCTATTGCCTTCAATTGAACGAAAATATTTCATATCCATTCTAGGTAGTGAGAACACTGCAAAAAAAATAAATTCGCCAATCACCGTTCATATTTTGATCAACCGACTGCTATTATTTTTAAAATTTTAAATAAATGACAATTCTGTCAAACTAATTGTCAGTATATTTTTTAGTTATTGAGATTAAACATACAATAAAATAAGTTATTCTTTTGGAAAACGTTAGCATGGATGACTAAAGGGTATTGGGTTAATTAATTCTAAAAGTGTGGTACAAATGTTATTTTTTGTAGCCAATTCTTCAAAATTATTTTGAAATATCTTTTCAATATTGAATATTAGTTCTACAAATTCATCATTTGACAGTTGCAGATTTCCAAATGTATCTGGATTGGCGTTATCATATGCCTTTAAAAAGCAATAAAAAGAAAAATCATCTAATTCAACGTGATCTTTGTTATATTTAAGACAGGTATCGCAGAGGAGTGGATCCGCAAGGCTTTTATTAAAAGGTAACCACACACATACCTGATAAAATTTTTCTGTATCAATTCGTCTTTACAATAATTTAGGGTGTTAATAATTTTATCATAAAATAAAATACAAGGTGTTCCATTTAAAAAACATACATTTTAATTTGCCAGGCAAAAACGTGACACCCTGTATATCCAAAGATATTTTTAAAATATGTAGGTATTTTTCAAATCCATATAACTTTTATTTAAAACTTTCTTGCGTGTCTACAACAAAATAATGAACAATAACGCACTAATGGGATACCCTGTATAAATTATATTTTTAACAATGAAAATTTCTTATAATGTGGTACTTATCGGTTTGGGTCCTTGGGAAAACTAAAGAATGTTTTCTTGCAGGTATAACCCTTATTAAAACAGCTTTTGACTGCACAAACAGAATGATGTCTTTTTTTTTCACTCATTCTACTCATAGCTAAAGAGTCACCAAAATAATAACAGTACCTTTAACTCAAACAAAATCAACGAAATTATAGGCTCCACGAAATTATACAATCAACGAAATTATAGGCTCCACGAAATTATACAATCAACGAAATTATACGCACGACTCAACACCTTACCTAAGTACGCTTCTGAACACCAAAACCGTCTTTTCCCTTCGAAGGCGGAGCTTAAGCGATGCGCGACGAAATCGACGCAAACCGTTGCCGCCAAGAGAGTGTTTTAGCTGTATTGTTAAGCTGTGGTAATAGTAACAATTCTTAAATTATTTTATTGGTAGTAGCCGCGTTTACTTTTATTTTGAACTTTTAATAATCATATTTATTAACCGGCTTCAAAAAAAGGAGGAGGTTCTCAATTCGTTGCAATATTTTATTTATAAAAATGCTAAACTCTCCTGTCTTGTAGAATGTTTCCCGTTAAGAACTAAAAGTATCGGAATTTACATAACAATCTTTCGTTGGTGTCGGTAAATCCTTAGTTCTCTTTACCACTCATATATGTTAATGGGCGCATTAATAACAGAGATACAGGTCTTCAAAATGTTATGTTTAAATTGTAGAAATATATTATAAAATTTAAACAAATTATAATCCTTTCAAAATAATCGTTCCAATTTTTTACACTTGTTGATTTATTTTACCTACAATTTTAAATGAATTAGAATCCTTTTAAAAGAACAGAAGCATAGTTCCTAATGATGAGTAGAGACGGAGCTATACCGCAATTAGCTCGGCTTACCGTTAAATGAGTAAACTTTCGTGAAACTTTTTCACTTATCTCTCGGAAGTTCGAAAAAAGCGTGACATCACAAAATCCACTAGAGCGGCATTTTTCCAACAAAAATAAAACCACTCAACGAAAAAATTCGAAGATTAAAGTAGATATACACACACGGGAATTTTTTGTTTACGCAATCTGAAAATTCAATCAAATTTTTGCAGAGGTAGGCGTTTGTGATCGCGGCGATAGTCATACATGTATAAAAAAATTGAAATTGGAGGATAATTTGCAATTTTTACATAAACTGTATACGTTATCGATCATAAAATTCATAATCGAATTAGCAATCTAAAGGTTGTTTTAGAAGGATTAGTTTTATCAACATGATGAAAGCAAATTAGCGACTAAATTAAATTCTTTAACTAGGCTCTGCATATCTAACTAATACCAGCTAATGCCAGACAAACATTTTAAATTTTTAATAGAAGAAATAGCAGTTTACCTAGCAAGTTCGGAAAGTGATACTTTTCCGCACGCGATTGCAGTGCGGAAAAGTCACTTTACGCCAGTGGCGCATCCAGAGTTTAGGGGGGGGGGGGGTAGTGAAAATATTGACTTTATTTCTGATATAATTTAAAAACAAAATAATCAAAAAACATACAATACAAGTAAATTTTAAAAGAACAACTTTTATATGTATAATAAATATTAAACACATTTTAAAAACATTAATAACACGAAAGCTTATAAATGAAAACATAACAAAAACAAAAAAAAATATTTTCTTGGGCATAACATACTCGCATACTCAGAAAGCATGAAATATACAGGGTGTTATTGAAATACACGTACATATTAAAATGGTGAATAGTATGTAATGACCAAAAACGATTGGCACCAATTTTAACTTCAAATTCTAAAATTTAAATATTGGGGAAGAGTCCCCTTTTCCGACCTACTAGTTGCCATATTTAAAGAAGTAAAATAAATCGAAATTGAACTTACCCATAGAAATTGCACTGTTGCCGTAGCAAAACCAATTAATTCAAAATAAAGTTTATTACAGTAATTGTTCAAAATGCCGTCCATTATTATTTACACACACTTGCAATCGTCTTTCCAAAGAACTTTGAACATTAGAAATTAGTCTTGGATTTTGTCGTAGTTCCTCGGCTACCGCATTAACTTTATTGGTTAATTGTTCAACACTATTAATAGGTTCATTATAAACCAGTTGTTTCATGTGACCCCACAAAAAGAAATCGCATGGATTTAAGTCCGGAGATCTCGGAGGCCACTTAGTAGGTCCATTTCTGCCTATCCACTTTTGAGGAAATCTAATGTTCAAAAACTGCCGTACGTTTAAATCAAAGTGAGGAGGAGCGCCATCTAGTAGGTACCACATCCGTTGCCTTAATTGTAACGGTATCTCTTCTAGGAGTACTGGCAAAATATCTTCTAAAAAGTGGAGATATCCTGGCCCATTTAATCTGTTCGGGAGAACATAAGGCCCGATTAAATACTGATCTATTATGCCAGCCCAAACATTTATTGAAAATTTTCTTTGATGCCCAGTTTCCCTAATGGCGTGAGGATTTTCATCACTCCAAATATGCGTATTGTGCATATTGAACACGATATCACGAGTGAATGAAGCGTCAGTATACAATAATATTTTTAGAAAATCAGGAATATCAACACATTTTTGAATCATCCATTCACAAAACTCCACTCTCTTTTCTTCATCACCTGGATATAAGGCCTGAACTTTTTGGATGTGATAAGGATGTAAACCTTGTTCTTTAAGTGTCCGCCACACAACAAATGAGGACACTTCAATTTCAAGACCTAGTCTTCTACAACTTAATTGAGGCCGGTTTTCAACAGCTTCCAATATTTCTTCTTCGGCCGCCAATGTTCTTTGTGTTCTTGTTCTCCCTCGATCTGCATTGACACTCTCAAATTTTCCATGGTCTCTTAGATGCTGGACAGTAGAAATAAACGTACGACAGTCCGGAATTCTCCGATTTGGAAACCGTTCGCGATACAGGATTTGTGCTTGCCGAGAATTTTCTGCTGCCCCATAAACCAGCACTATATCCGTTAGTTCAATATTCGTAAATAGTGGCATCCTAAAAAAATATTTAAAAGTAATCGTAACAACACTTTTTACCAACTTGGAAATGACGCGCTCGTGTTAGCCAGATTCGTAAATCAACTAAAATTTTAATAATCTATAGTTTCAAAAATGTATAGTTTAAAAACAATCATTTATCAAATATTCTAGTTTTTTGATAACGAGGGTAGTAAAAACCAGTCTTCGGAAATAGAAATTAATTTGAAAATCTTGGCAACATGGTTATTTCTTACAAGACTAGTTTTCTTATCATCTGACAAAAACTTGCATATTAATTACTGTTGATGTTTAAAATAGGTAAATAAACCTAATTTATATAGGTCATCCTCAACATATCAGTGAAGTACGTTTGTTTCAGAATTAATTTTCAAAAATTAATAACTCCCTTAATAAGGGGTATTTTTAAAAAATAATATTTTTCTACATTCAGTGGGGATCTGCGCAATACCCAGTTTTAATATGTACGTGTATTTCAATAACACCCTGTATATTTTAAATATTCAAATGTCAGTATACTCCCCATCAGCAACAAATTTACTAATGCGGTAACCTCGGTAGGAAGTTTTATTCCTGTCTCGAGATCACAGCTAACCTCGACGCTTCGCGTCTCGGTGATCTAACTAATCTCACGACAGGAATGAAACTCTTCCCACCTCGGTGTGTAATATACTATTTCCCTCTAGTGCAAAAGGTGAACTTTTCTGCACGCTAGTAGAAAAAACATTATTCCTTTAGACACTTGAAAGGATATACTGCATTTATTAAACAATGCTAAATAAAACTCTCTATCAGGTAGGGTTCGGAGGTTAAAAATATAATACTTTTTCTACATATCAACCCATATTTAAAAAAAAAAATGGGTTGAAAATGAATTTTTTCAACAAATAGTGGATTTTCATCTCCAGTATATACTACAAAGTAGCACAATTTTCTTTGAGCTATACCTAGCTGTTCTTGAATCTAAAAGTATATAAAATCATTATTAGAAAATCAAACATAAAAAGAATATTAATATTGTAGTATCATTTCTAACACATTTCTTAAAAATCATGAATTATTTTAACATATTGAAATTTTTCACCTGGTAAAAGTAGTTATGGTTTTCTTTTAAATGAATGTCACCATCTTCAATTTTTAAGCATGGAAATGGGTTTGAATATTAGGTAATGTGCGCCAATAATGTCAAATTATGACAATTCGCAGTAAACGTCAACTTTTTATTTAGATTTTAATGTGCAAAAGCCTACCTACTTTGGATATTGATCGTAGAAAAAATATATTCAGAATAATGAAACATTATTATTAAATAACAAGTTTTTTTATTGTCAAATTTAATACGTAATATTATTTTTTAATTGCAAATATTTGAATGTTAAAATTATAGCGTTTAATTTTTTTATTCAATGACGAACTCGAGAGTGATAGAAAAAAATACTACCTACCTTTAATGCAGGAAGTCGATGTCAATTTATCTAAAAATAAAACTGATTAAAATGTACAATGAAACTCACTAGGACACTTGGCACAAATAAATCAATTTTCTATTAAAGAAGATAACACTTATTAAAAACAAACAGCACAATAAAACACTTCAGAAACGTGTGATGTAATTTTGAAAACTAAATACCCGTAAGCTTGTTTGTAAATTTATATACTCTTAACTCCTTCCCCCAGCCTTCATTAAGTATATTAAAAGTCGGGACGTCATATTGGCACAGATATACGGTAATGTGTTATTGACAATCAGGGAAATGTTTCTAGGTAATAACTACCTAAGATAAGATAAGATAAATGAATGTTAAATACCTACTCATAATATCTATTGTAGGGGTTTTGTACTTTAATAGGATAAATATTTATGCGGGCCTGGAAATTCCAGGAAATGACCGTCAAAATTACCCAAAAACATTAGGTTAGTACCAACATCAGATAACAGATAACTTCGGTATTTAACCAATTAATCACAATTAATATTCTTGAACATTCAAATGACAAAAACTTCCATCTTTAACCAATGAGAATATAGTTTTCATTCGATACTTCAAAATCACAATTTATTAATTAGGTAGAATAGTTTTAAAATATATTGCGAATTGCGACACGTCAAGCGTTTCACTCCGACTCAATGTGACGCAATTATTGTGGCAATATATTTTGAAACGACTCTATATTCGTGACTTGAAATTATAAACATCCCTCGTATTACTACTCGTATATAAACCAAATTATTTGTTTTAGGAAATATTTATATTTAATGTGAGGCAAGATATCGTTTTTGCATCTGCATACCTACCTACATTCTTTACTTTGGTCCAGGAAACAAAGTCAATTTTCGATAAAAATAAAATGTAATAGGTAGGTAATACTTTATGAAACAGTACAATAAAAGTATTGAAATAAAGTATGCTCATACTCCAAAATGAGTCCTAGAGTTAACATTTTTATAATATTATAAATGGCATATAAAACGATTGGACCGTTTTCACAATCGCGAAATATTTTTTTTTTATTTGGTAAAATCCCGGCAATTATTGAAAAATAGGTTTTATGTTCAGGACTATTATTATCCCCTAATAGCTAGTCGGTCGATATTTATAGTTACTTAAAGATTTCTGTAATAATTTGCACTAATTCAATCTCTAGTCGGTAGGTAACAGCACCTCCTTGATTGAATCTAAATTGACATAATTTTGTTCAGAAATTCCTAGGAGACGCTGTCCTTAACTAACTCACTCATGGCTACCCCAAGTTTTAATATTATAAATCCGCTTGAATATAAAAAACAACAGATATAGAAAATATTTTTTAAAAATCTAGTTATTTAAAAATGTAAAATGTCAACAAGATCGTTTATTGTCCGTTTATTATGGCCTTCTGTATTGTTACTTTGGCCATTTGAATCGCTACATCGGTGGTACAAGAGCGAATGTATTGCAGAACTATGGACGCTTTTCTACTGTCAGACAATCAACTACTATAGGCGAGTTCGGTCAGTCAGGGGCTAGAGCGGGACAAATTTTAGGGTGCTTTTAAATGACATTTAAGCGTGTTAAACTGTCACTAATCGGACTAAACCGAACGCTAAAAGAGTCGTTTGGAGTTAAAAGTGTTAAAGGAGTTAAAGGAACGTGGCAAACCGAACGCAATGAGTGAAACCTGTGTAAAACGGAATCGCACGGTCGAGCACCGATTTTCCGGCATATACAGGATTCCGCGTTACACAGGGTAGATAAAAAATTGCACATAGTAGATTTAAAAAAGTGATGATTTTATTAAAAAAAATCTAATATACGTACATTTAATATATAGTTGTTATTATTACTATGTACCTACATATTTTTATTTATTATTAGAAACAATATAAATTATTATTTATTCCACATTTCTATGAATGTAAGTTGTTTTTTATTCTTTTGTAATACGTAAGATGATTCCATGAATGTCCTTAATTCTAAAATCTTCTTTCTCATCGGTTCGCTCTCTATTCTTTGGGAAAAATCCTCTAACGCTGCAACACTCCTCAAAGCTTCAGAAAATTTTTTTATCCGATCGGATTCTTTAACTTCTGTTCCTGTAGATAAAAATAATAATTTAAGAACAGATCGTTTTGAAAAGCTAATGGGAAAATCTTTTTTTCTATCTGTTATTTTTGTGATGGTAACTGAAATCTTCCTATCTTATTTTTATTATGTATTTTAACTTTATTTCTACTTGGCCAAATGCCCAATTAGGATGGAAAGAAAAAATAAAAAGTTGTTTATTTTTTTAGAGAATTAGAAAAATCGCTTACCAATTCCAATCCCATCATTATCGTCTGCCACAGTAGTTTCCACGGCAGTTTTTTCTAACACCAGTTCTTCTATGGACTGAAATCCAGCATTTGTTGTAACGGCTTCATCTAATGTGATGTAATCATGAACATTACAACCGGGATTAATTTCAGTAATTAACTCTTCGACTTCTTTTGTACTTTCGTCAATTTCGTCAACATTTTCGATTAGGTCAACGTCTCCATCTTGCTTGATTCCACATGCCGCAAAACATTTTTTAACACAATCAGGTTTAATATTTTTTACTGAATAATTAATCCATCTGATAGCATCCAAAATTGATATTTTTTTAGCCAAATCTCCTGCTGATTGAGAGAATCTCATATTCGCAATAATTGACCGCAGCAGTTGTTTTCTGTAATGCATTTTGAAGTTTTGTATAACTCCATGATCGAGAGGCTGTGTTTGACTTGTGGTGTTTGGTGGTAGAAAACACAATTTTATATTGGATAGTATTATTTTGGGGTGACACGTTGCATTATCCAAAAATAGAAGGATGTGTCGATTTTCAAATTTCATTTTTTGATTTAAAATTTTTAGCCACTGTTCCATAAGAACTGATGTCATCCATGCTTTTTTATTTGCTCGCCAATAAACTGGTAGCTGAGGCACATTGGTATTGTTAAAACATCGCGGTCTGAGGGATTTTCCAATAACTAGAGGTTTTTCTATTTTTCCGTCAGCAAAGGCGCAAAACAAAACGGTTAACCTTTCTTTAGATTGTTTGCCTCCTTGACATTTTTCACCTTTAAAGCACATTGTCTTGTCCGGCAGCGCTCTATAAAAAAGGCCAGTTTCGTCACAATTAGCAATGTCTTTTAGGGTATATCCTTTAATTAAATCTGTAATGTGCGATGTCCATTCAGTCACAGATTCCATGTCGACGTCCTTAGCTTCACCGCAGATCTGATTAAATTTTATGTTATGTCGTGTTCGAAAACTTTCCAGCCATCCATTCGAAGCTTTAAAATCTACTTTTCCAAAATGGTTTGCAATTTCTCTTGCTTTTTCTTGAATAATTGTTCCAGATACAGGAAGATTGCGAGACCTTGCATCCATAAACCATTCCAAAACTGTTGAATTTACGTCGTCGTGATGTGATTCCTTTGGCTTTCTCTTAATATCGCCATTACCACCACGCATCCACTCTTCTTTAATTTTTTCCTTGTTTTTCAAAATTTCATACACTTGCGTTTTTCCGCACTTAAATTGAATAACCAATTGCTTTGGAGTAAGTTTTCTTTGGTCACTACATTTAATTAAGTCCATTTTAGATTTTAGCGATAATGTATTCGTTTTTCGGTTTGCCATTTTGAAATGTTTGCACTTTCACGGATAAACTCAAACTGCCGTACCTAAACAATACTGGTTTATTTGTGTATTTACTGCTTTTGTACCTAAATTTCTGTAATAATGGTTCTAAGTATTGATAATAGTTCGCCCTTATTATGGGGCTTTCCAAAATCATAAACTAATTATGTAAACATCTATAAATTCTTTTATACCTGCAAAACAATAACATAAGTAGGTTCCGGCTTAACAGATTAGGGAAATTCCGTGTTCGCGTTAGACAGGGTTCCGGCTTATAAGCAATTTTTACATTACAATATGTAGGTAATGTCCAAAGTTTCCGTCATACACAGGATTCCGTGTTACACAGGTTTCGGCTTACTCAGGTTTCACTGTATTATAAAATACATATTATTTTGTGCTATTATGGAATATTTTTCGGTTCCTTTGTGTCAACTTCGCGCGTTAGAGTTTAGAATATGTATCCCTCGTATCTACATACAATTGTTAAAATTATGTGAATGAATGCTGATTTTGTTTAGTCTCGGAAGTAATTTTGTAGTATTTAGGCGGATATGTTTATACCTACTAAACTACTGTTATCCCACAGATCTCTCAGTTTGTAACGTAAATTTTTCTCTTAACCCGTTGTCAACATTTCGTGTGTGGTTTTAGCTAGGAATTAAAAATTTAAATAGTAACTGGTCTACAAATAACTATTAAAAACAGGATAAATATTTTTAATTTATTAAATATATTTGTTTTATTATTTAAACATAATTTTCGCACACAACATAACATTCATAATTAATATTAACATTCCTAATTTAAAACTATTTTAAGTCTACTTTTATCTATAAGATTTAAAGACCTCATTACTTAAATTCTTCAGACCAAGGAAATATATTAACTTAAAAACATCTAGAAATCCATAAAATCTTACCTCTAAGCACCTGCGAGCAAACATCGCAGGGAGTTATTTTCTTGTACGTGTACTCCTGGAAGTTATGAGCATCCGGATCTCCTTTCAGCAACTCCCTTGTAGCCGCCGCTCCGTTTTTCCTAAACATAAATTAGATTAAATTAGATCAAACGAGATAAAGTACAATATACGAAAGTTATTATTTACTATAGCTACGTTTTTAAAATAACAGTACATCAATTAAACATTTTCAGATAACTATTCTCTGGTACTATTTTTATAAAACATTTTATTTAATTAATGTGTCAATTTTGTAAATGTAAAAATTAATATTTTTTCCTAATATTTGCTTGTATTTTTTTTTAATTTTTGGTGTGATAATACATACAAGATAAGAAGACACAGAATCATTTAGTTTATGTTTGAGAAACTAAACTATTCATGGCTGCTGAGATTCTGCATCTTCCAAGGCCCGATATATCCATTGTAACAATCATTTTAATTTCAGTCATTTTTCGAATTTTTCATTTTTAACGTTTACTATAACTGCTTTTTGTGCTCCTTCTAATTTGGAAGAGTAACGGGTAAACCATCAACATTTAATGGCTCGGGAAACATTTTATTACGCCATCGTATTCTTCAATTTGTTTTCACTCATTTTATCTCTCGCTTTGCAAGGAACAGAAAATATATCGACAAATAAAATTTAATTTTAGATGAAATTGGAATCGATATCAATAACATCAAAGGCCTTGTTCCCGGTTCTAGGCTATCCAGACAGGAATATCGAGGCGCAATAACCACTATGGCTATTTTCTTGCACGTTTACTTGTATTTTTCTTATTTTGTTACAGAAAGTCTATAAGGATTGATCCTAATATTCCATTCTTGGATATAGGTTATGTATATAGAGTAACCATCGTTGCATCTGAACAAAATTACATTATATTGGTCGATTAGTGATAGTACGTCCTGTATATTTCTAAATATCAAACTACTCGAGCAGAGAGTGGTAATAATATATTTTAAGTGAAATGTATTATGAGATATTTCAACAAGGGGCACAATAAAAAAATTCCTGAACTCCAAGGAGCGAAAATAATCAATATTTGAGCAGAATTTGAACCTACAACCTCTGCATTACCTCCAACATCATAACCAGCTAGACTAGACCACCAGGGCAATTAGCGAACCAGTGCAATAATTGTCTATTTGGAGTAATGATCCGACTAAAACACGATTTTCGGATGTATATTTCTTTTTAATTTTAGAACAATTCTCTAGTCACCTTTTTGGCATCGTCGTAGAAACAACATATCACGTGCATGAAACTATATCAGTATTTCGTCCACCTGTGTTAAGTGTGAGGCACGTGCCCTTCAGACAAACTGCTAAGAATACTGGCTCATCGTATCATATAATGTTTAAAATTTAGTTTCAAACCAAGACGTCATGAAGAAGTTAAGCTCAAGATGAGTCTTAAAGTTACATCCATTACCTATTTGTGAGCATCATTTGAAAATTCGTCAGCGTAAATAAGAAAAATTTATTGGCAGATTTGTTACTATTACTGAATCATAGGTTCAACTAAACTTTAGAGTAAAGAGTAGAAACATTATGATTTTCCTTAACTTTGAACATTCAAAGTAGTTTAATCAGATGGCAATGTATTGGCACTCAGTTTTTTGAGATTCTGACCGGATAATTTTAGTTGACTATCCTCAGAAGGTAACTGCTATCACTAGTCGTAAAAGTAAGATAATAGCAGTCAGAATGATCAATTAAATTTAAATATGCTGCACAGTTATAAGGGGCTAACAAACTCCAGAAGCTGTTCTGGATAGATAAGAACGGTAAGATATAACTGACACATACAAAAATATTACCACAACTCAAAAACTTTCAATTTAAGTTGTCAGAAATAGCTTAAGCTATTATCCTTTTGATCTGGAGTTGTATTTTTCTAGGTATGCGATGCTATATCATCTGTAGGATTTGTTCCATTGATGCTTATCCATTTACTACCTCTTTACTATTTTCAATTTTTTCTCTCCAAATTAGTTCCACCATTTCCAACCTATTCATTTTTTCTCTCTATTTTTCCTTTTAGATTCAGTTTTAGTAGTCAATATTTTTTATTTCAAATGGTGTGTTCAAAATGATTATATATGGCCGTGTGTCTTGATTTATTACAGATAATACTATTATTATTATTATTATTATTATTGACTGAAGGTAACTTTAGGAAACAAACATCTTTGAGACAGATTTACTTGTAAGTACCAAATATGTATTTAACTCCTTAAAGGCTTAATAGAATCCTTGATGTACCTATATAAATAGTTTTTTGTAAAGATTAACTACTTATAGAGGTAACTTCTAAATACTTAAATACAATCTAACTGGCTTTTTTCGAATGAATCCCTATGAGAATGAGTTAGATGTTCCCTCAATGTTTAATTTTATTACATGCCTTACTGACTGACTCTTCAGTCTTAGGACTTTACAGGAGAGTGTCATTTAGAGAAATTCACTATTTTAATTCCTCTAAAATACAATCCAGTATACAATAATAATTACCCTCTAATCTGTACTTATATACAGTCAGGTTGTATCTCTCTAGTCATTATCTCCCAGGATGTAATATGTTAAAGATACTGCTGCTAATAAAAAATTGAGATTTTTGTTTAAAGTAAGGCAATATTTCTTCTGATCTAATGTAAAGATGCTTTATAGAGCTCATAAGTCACTCTCGCACTTTGTCCAGCTTACAAACTTTAAAACATAAATGAGCATTTTAGAGAAACATGAAACATAAAGCTAAAGAATTAGGCTACTGGGACCAATACCGCAAGTCCTTAACAGAGAACAACAAGGTTATCAAAAAGGCCAAAGGAGGAAGTCTGTTAGAGTATAATAAATTTACCTGCAAGCACCAGACTTGAGAAGGTTTAAGGGTTAGAAGATGTATTTTAACTTCAAAATGCGCTTAATCAAATGAAAAAATAACAAATAAAAACTTATAACTAAAATTATTAAATAATTATAATTATTTAAGACTTCTATAAACAAAGTATTCTTTTGCTGATTACGTCTACGGTATTTTATTCTTCATTGTATATATACTAAAAATTGTGGTTTGAAATCTACAAATGATTAAATTCGCTTATATAAGTAGAACTGTAAGCACTTAGGTTTGATTGGTTCATCTTGTTACTACAATCAAAACTAGTCCAAAAACATTTTCTATTTTAAAAAATCTCAAAAACTGGTTGAATTACGGAAAACAAAAGTTTTTAATTTCAAATTTAAAAAAATTATACTAAATAGGTTTAAAATAAAATAAATTCAATATAAAATAGATGAAAAAGCTAGATAGACCAAAACTAGTCCAAAAATATTTTCTATTTCGAAAGACCTAAAAAACTGGTTGAATTAGAGAAAACAAGTTTTAAATTTAAGTTTAAGAAAATGACACTAAATAGGTTAAAAACAACAGAAATTTATTATAAAATAGATGCAAAAGCTAAATAGACCAAAATCTACAAAAGTTGTTACTTACTTAAACAAGTACCTAACACTAAGCAGTTTTAAATTAGTTTTGAGCCAACATGCTTACACAATTTATACCATTTTTAGAATGAAATTTAAAACTATAATTCCCCCTACAAAATTATGAAAAATTCACCACTACATTCCTACGTAGAAACAAACCAAAGAAAAATTGGAAAAGCTGAGAAGAAAAAAAGAAAAATTGAGTGCACTGGTCAGGGATTGAATCCTGAACCTTCTGTCTAGAGCCAGTTGACGTCTCTACCAATTGGACCACCGAAGCATATAGCTACGATAGTTAAATTTGTAGTTTTAAAGTGTTGCTGGTACAAAAACATTCTCCTCTTCTCCTAGTTGTCTCAATTTCTCTTATAACCACCTAAATAACATCGTATAGAAGGGCGTCAATCTCAGATTGTACTAGAATAAATTCTACGATCCTTCATTTGTTTAGGTTTTTAAGTTTGGGCTGCCGTAAATGTAAAATGACAAAGAAATAGAGAAACCCGGTTTGGATCCGAAAAATGAAATGCAATTTTGGAAAACTATGAAAATAGATAATCCATAGGAAATTATGACGAATATACCATCACATCTCCAAAGTGATACCAAAGAAAAATTAAAGCAACCTAAGAAATAAATTGGTAGAGACACTGACGGTTTTAGTCCAATGGTACCAGGTTCTATCCCTGAACAGTGTACTCATTTTTCTTCTTCTTTATTTCTCAGTTTTTTAAATTTGTCAATTTTTCTTTGATTTGTTTTCACCTTAGGGATGTGGTGGTGTATTTATATAATTTCTTAGGGGGAATTGGGTATTATATAGTTTTATATTTTTTCAAAAGTGCTTTTCTTTTTTTGAATCACAACATATTTTCTCACTTTTCTTTTAAGCAATGGTATTTGTATATTAGGAAACTAGATTTTTAAAATTTTTATATATAAATTAGGTACATATTTAGATGTTATTAACTGAAATATTGTCATTTAAGCGTAGCAAATTCCTTTCCCTATTGCTTCAATATCATTCAATTATATTTAAAAATTTAAACAAATCGACTTCTGTAGATTCTGTTTAATGGTGAATCCCAAACTATTGCGGTTCCCATCCATCTTGGTCAGTTGAAAAATGTTCCCATGACGTCTTTATTAGTTAAAACTTGTCTAACTTTGCTATTGTGGTCATGTATGTGTTTTCGCATTGAAGCCGAGAGGGAAATTCAATTTATGAAAATTGTACATTCTGCTATGCTTTAGAGTGGATGAAACCGCAACACTTTGGAAACCACAACAGCTGTTCCTTCCTGAGTGAAAGAGATAGAAGCAAAGAGGAAGGTGACTCTTAAAACTGATTTTAATAACATTAATTATACTACTACAGAAATTTAACACTAAAAAATCGTTTTAGTACAATAAAAAGCAATACGTACTCTGCTATATTGTTGGTGCACAGGGAATTCATCTAACAGGGGTGCATTTAATGAAATATGAACGTGAATTGTAAGTGTATGAAGGCGATACAAAGGTGATATATTTGTTGTTTATCAATGACCTATTCGCTTGGTTATAAATTAATTCAAATGATGTTTTTTTACAAAAATCTTTAATTTATTATAAGCTTGGAATATGGGTTTAACTATTTTTCTATAGAGTAAAGTTATACTAGTCTAAGATCTGACTGTATGATTACTGCAGTCATCTGTTTTGTAATCAAAATACAATTTTATAAATAATTATTGATAGAGAAAAACAGATTTGCCTATCAAAATATATTCGAATGAAAATTTCAATATTTTTTTGTTCAATTTCATTCTCTTGTTTCAAAGACAGATATGTGAAGAGTTTAAACAGTTTGGTTGGCCATTTCTCACTTAGCCGCAACCTCCTGTCAACCAGGTGTAAACAAGTAAAACTTCCATTAATTTATACGTTCATAAAGTATATTACAGTAAACGCCAAATTTAAAGAACCAGCGCAAATGCTCTAGTTTGTTTACTTAAAAATCGCCACGTCCATTCACAATTTGAACCTTGTCATTGCTTACAGTCAGTAGCGTAACGACTACATTATTGTTTGTTTCTTGTTTATGTTTTGGTTAAAGTGACTGGTTTTATTTTTGATAATGTCTTGTATTGTGGGTGAAAAAAAGCGCAGATCTATTATTAACGGACAAAGTTGTGAAGTAATATACAATGTTTTTAAATATTTTGACGCAACAAAAAAGAAAGGAGTTACTTTAGATGATATCAAACTTCAAACTGCAAAAGCAACAGGTAAACATATTCCGGCGGGTCCTTTTTGCCCACAAATCTGTGTTTTCTACCTGTGTAAGTAAAGGGGTGCGTTAATCTTACTGGTATTTTGCCCACAGTAGCATTCAGGTACCTAAACCCGCAAATTACATCCGCCCACAAATAGGTACCTACCTGATTATTAATAATTCTAATAGGTACTTACTTTGGGTGTTTACTGTTTATATTTTAGTCAGTTTTTATACGTTGATGATTGTAATTCGAGTGTTTATAAACAATAATTATTTCTATAATGTCAGCTACATTGATTAAAAGCACACGCGGGAAAGATGTACTCCTTTTGGAGAATTTTACGTTTGCCAAAGATAGAGAAATGAAAAGTGGAGAAGTTTCTTGGAGATGCTCCCAAAGAAAAACAAATGCTTGTAATGCCACTGTATTTACAATTGGTCCTGAACTTTTAGTATCCAGAGGCAACCTAATTCATAGCCATGAAGCAAATGAACCGAAATTAAACAGGAAAATTATTTCTAATTCGTGTAAGCGAAAAGCAGTTGATGATATTTCGGAAAAACCTTCTAAAATTATCCGTAAAGTACTTGCTACTAATTTACCAGAGTCACTAACTACAATTGATTTAGTGATTAAAATTGCTTTACCTTAATATCTAAAATAACCAACGATACTATCATTGTCAAGAAAACGTGTGTCAAGCCCTTTTGGTACAGTGTTGCAATCTGTTAAATCTAGGTTATAAAAAAACAAAATAGTCTTAATTTTGTTTACTTCATTGTATTTAACTTTAAATTTCCTAAAACCATAGCGGTTTTAATATTCTCGAAACAAATTTTCAACTAAAAGTTACGCAATTTTAAACAAAACAGACAACACATTTATCAAAAAAAGATACCGTGATAAAGTGAATCGCACCACTGATGGCTGACATTACCTTTAGCCTTCTTATTTCACTCAATCGAATTAAAGCTCAAAAAATAGAAACGTTAAAGACTGAGACAGATTAGAATTGATTTTCTGATTAAGAGTGAGAGTGTATTTGACGTCTTCCACAATAAATATGATGGAGGCTTTTTTAATAAAATCTTAGAGTTCGGATTTTTAGTATTGATAAAACTAATGGTAATACAATACTTTTTTTGGTAGAATTAAAATTTTTAAGGTGTATATAGGTAGGCATGGGCGTCGTTACACAATTCTATAGGGGGGGGGGCAAAATTTTGAAAAAAATTAGTATGTTTATCTATTGGAAAACAAAGAAAAAGAAAAAGAAACATAAAAGAGAATTTTCTTATGATGGATTTAATTATTCTGTGACGTCATGGCTTACTTCCGATTTTTCCAGAAATAACAGAAAATCACAATTTATTTTTTATTATTAAATAAAAACCCTTTTTCTTAATGAAAATTTGAATTTCTGGGACATTTTTGTATAAGAAGCGTGTATTGAAAATTTTTCAGTAACATATTAAAAAAAATATGTTCCAATATGATGATCATTTTGACAGCTGACAAAAAATTTTCAACACATGATTATCCAAAAATGTCCCTAAAATTCAAATGTTCAATAAAAACGGGGGTTTCTATTTAAAAATTAAAAATAAATTAAGATTTTGTTATTTCCGATAAAACAGAAGTAAGCCATGAAGTCACACACCAATTGAATCCAGTATATGAGAGTATTTGTCCCAAGCTTTTAAACAAATAAGTTTTCATTCCAATATCTCAATTAACAACGAAGATAAAAGCGGATAGAATTATTAAACGGTTTGCTAATAATAAAAATGCTTAGATACGCCACTGGTATACGGTAAATGGGTCTCAATGGGAATTTTGAAGCCTAAAAAGATTTTATGAAGTTTGTACATTCCTATATGTTCTTCCATAAACGAATTAATAGTAACATATTTAGAAAAAATATTGTCAATACACGATTATTATACAAAAATGTCCCAGAAATTTAAATTTACAATAAAAAGAGAGTTTCCTTTTAAAAATAAAAAAATCTGTTATTTTCGGAAAAATCGGAAGTAAGCCATGACGTCACAGAACAATTGAATCCATCATAAGAAAGTCTTTCAAACAAAACAAAATTAATCCGATATCTCACTGAATAGCGAAGATAAGGAGAAGTGGAACTTTAGTAGTAACCCTAACAATGTCACTGACCTATTTGACAGAACTGATACTTAAGTTGTCATAACAAGTCTCTAATAAATAAAATAACCCAACAAAAAAAGACAAAATAAAAGTATATAGATTTATAAAACAAGTGAAAAAATTATTAATATTATTATTATATATTTTTATTACTTTCTGCTAAAAAAAGTAGTATAATCAATACAAATCAATAATAAAACATAGGTAGGTATTTACGAGAAAATGTAATAAGTTGTCATTGAAGAATAGGTTAAATAATGTCAAAATAAAAACACTACTATTATATAATAACGTAGAATTAAAACGTAATAACAAAAATAATTGGTATATTTGCGATTGTAATTTATATTTTTTTCATTTTTAGTTCGAAAGAACCAATAGAAATTAATGATTAAAACTGGTTTCCTATCAATAAGTCACAAGATTGCATTTCAGCCATATACAATAATTAAAGGCAGAAATCTAATCATTTGCTAAACATTTAAGAGTTAAGGGATTATTTCCAGTACTACTGTTATTATTACAAAAATAAAGATTTTTTTTTCTATTTATTTTTTTGATTTATTTTCTATTTTGCTACTGAAAATTTATATAATACTCAGTTTTTTTGCTAGTATAATTTGTAACATAGCAATTTCGGTTGCTCATTTTATTGTTTTTAACCTATTTTTTAGTAAAAATTAAAATGTATACGTGTATTTGATACGCCAAAATTACAAAATATCACCCTAAAGTACTCGAATTTTCCACAGCTTGCGCTAGTATCGCTTTTGCTTTCCCTACCATGACTTCGCACTGTTCGAATAGATTGCAGCCATGTTTTAACATGCCATAGCTAAACGTTATTTCGATTAACTCTGTCGTTGGTGAAAGAGCCATAAATATTTTTTAAACCACTTTGTATGTCTGGATAAAATTCACAATATTTGGATGCTATATCATTAATGGAGAGCTCATTGTGTGTAGAAAGCTCTTTCGTACTCCAGTTTGGTATTCAGCTTCAAAATTGTTGATTCCAAATTTTTCCACTACTTTCATTTTCTAATTGGTAGTGAAAAAAGTATTGTTTTTATGCTTTTGGGATGTAACAGGCTTAAGGACAAACTAATAGAGTCTTCGGAAAAGCGTGATGTAAGCGACGTAATAAGGGAATCCAGATATGCAATAAATATATTCAACCTATATTCTTCAACTATATTAGCTTGAATATTATTATTTCTATATGAGATTGTTGTTCGTAAGGCATATCTTACGCGTTGTTGCTAAAAGCCAGGGGGGGGGGGGGCAACTGCCCCCCCTTGCCCCCCCCCCCCCCCCCCCAAACGACGCCCATGTAGGTAGGTGTAAGGTGTGATTAGAACTCATTAGAAAATCACCTTCGTACATATAATACAAAAATATTGTATAGTTTATAAAGTCTAATAAATCCCCTCAATATTTGTTAAACACACTGTATAAACATAAAATTAAAACAGGGAAAAATATTATGTTAATCTTACACAATATAATCAAACTGTACAGTTTATCCAAAATAATCGTGTTAATATAGGAATATTTTAACGACGCCACAAAGAAAAAGCTATTTTTCAATAGGAGTTGTTTCCTTTGTATAGAAACCATACAGTGAATAGTTCCTTTGTTGTTTTCATTTGTTCCGCCTTTAACAATAGAGGCAGGTATCAAATGTTATCTATTTTTCCGAGTCGTTGTCTCTTGGAAGGCTGCTGTTTTCCCATTTTCCTGGAGTGTGACTCAAATTCTTAGCATTTTGTATCGCACGATTTTCCACATAGAAGATGTAAATGCGAGTTTTCACGCTTGGAATGCGAAAAGGGTGAAAACGTCTACGATACTTACTGCCTGTTGTTTTAAACATTAGAACAATTTCAAAATATTTCAGGAAATTATAACTATCCTCATGATATGTTGGGATGTAAATCCCTTATTTAATTACTATGAAAATACCAACTTTCCTTTATGATATAAATCAAAACCAACAGAAATCTATTATTATTCGAAACTAATGAAAAATCGCACTAACAATTATCGAATTATCGATCATTTGTTTTTATAACAAATGATCTAAATTTCATATGATCGAAACTACAAATGATCAAAAGTACAAATCATCAATAATAAATATGATCAAAATGATATATGATCGAAGTGGTATCATGCATTGACTAGTGCTTTGTTTTCATTTGGTTATTGGCTTTAGATGTGACTCTTCCACACATTTTGTATAAGCTTTAATAAGTAAAATAAGTCAGTATTTCATAAATTACTAGCAACATTTTTTAAATAATTAATAAAGTAACCTTTGCTTCTTTCGTCGTCAATATGAAAATTGTTGACAACAGTTTCTAGCCTGTTACTGTTTTTGAAAAATCCTCACTGCATGAAAGAAGAACAAAAGCAATAGGGGAGACTTTCCTTGAAACGCACATTTTCTGTATTTTGGTTTTAAAATATACAAAATTACCCTATTGGACTAAGAATGGAACATCTGTAAGCTTGCTATCGATCGATAGTTTGCGACGTTGCCATACAGTAAATTGTTCCATGTCGGGTGTTTTTGTTGATTTTTAGACTTTTTTTAGAAATATTTCGGCTTATAGTTTTAGTGTATAGCTAACAATATGGTTCGCGAGTGCATTTTCTGCAAAAAAACTGGATAATGTAAATGATGAAGTGTCTTTTGATAAGTAAATAAGGTTAGGTGATGTATTGCATTGTTTAGTAGTGTAGATTTTAAAATTTTTCCATAATATCAGATGTATTATCTACCTTTGTTTTATTATTATTTATTTAGAAGCTTTAAAAAACATTGAATTGATTTATTCTTATGTTTTCTCTAGTTTTACATGTGATTTGTTTATGTTTAACAATCTGGAACGAAGTAGATTTTACTTTGATATTTTTTCTCACTCACGTTGCTTGTTACTCAGGTATTTTTTCAAATTATTTTGACTATTTTTACCAATTTTTTAAAAAATCACTTTATAGGCCTTTAAATGGTTTGCTGAGCGCGCGCGCGTCCACCATGTTTAAAAGGCGGCAATATGAAAGTTTCGGGCACTTTTTACGAATATGGCCGGGCAACAAGCATTGCCACCTCTGTTACCAATAAAATTAAATGAAAAATTAATTGATGGTGCATCATTAGTGTATTCTACGGTAGAAGCTCACAATTGTATTCAATTAAAACGATGGTTGAAGTGTCATGGAGGTCCTCAAGGCGGAAATAAAGCAGAATTAGTTGAGAGGTTAGAATAACAATTGTAATGACAAATAAAACAGTATTGTTATCTGAATTGATTTTAAAAATACTGAACGCTCTAAATGATTGTAAATCTTTTAGAGTCAAGAACACAATTTGCAACGGTGTCCCAGTAGATTCAAGTCTAGATAAAGGAAAGTGGTTGAAGCCAGAACAAGACAAGCAACGTAATCATCAAGTAACAAATAATAGTCCTTCGTTGGGTTTTCCCAGTTTTTGGCAAAAATTTCCATCAAGGTTTTGGGAAACTCACAAAAAAATATTGATTCTCCAAATAGGATTTACTTCGTGTATCACTACGACATACTCCATAACAACAACGTTTTTTTTTGCACCTTTTTTTATTGGTAACATTTTTAATTTCTATAAAAATACTTTTACATTTAAATTTTACTATTTTTTAAATATAAGTGATTGTAACTAATTTTTTTTTAATTGTGTAGAAAATCTGGTGTGTACTGTATGTATATTCGTAAAGTGCCCGAAAAACATGGCGGAATTTGAGGCATGCGCAGAAAATATTTTTAACTATTACAAGGGCTATTTTACATTGACTTACATAGAAAATAACCGGCAGTGACGTTTGACCCGCCAACTACAGTCAATTTAGCGAACTTTATAAAAAAAAGGACGAAAATTTGAAATTTGACCATTACTGATTCGCCTCCTCTATAGTCTTCATAGTTGCAAAAAAGTGGCATATTGTCTTAGTTTTTTTGTTATTAAGATATTCCTTGCTAAGTATTTTAGAGAAAACTAATTGTTATATAATTGTGATTGCATAATGATGTAAGTGGTAATACAATTATTTTCTGATGACTATAATGGCGGCCTGACTTTAGTGCACTATAAATGTTTAACATCTCGAAGACGAGAAGTTTATTGGACAATCTACAGAAAATTATGTCTGTATAATGCTCCAACAATGAATGTGAAAAACATAAGTAAGTAATTTATTTATTTATAAAGAACCTGATTTTATTGCTGTAATTATTTCTGGTAATGACATCTGCACGATTTTGAAGTCGATTTTTTTAAATTAATTTTATCATAGTTAACAGTGCTAGTTCTAGGGGGTACATAAATATTTATGATCAAAGTCTTAATATTAAATTTAATTTTTACCATTATTATATCTATAGATGGAGTGAGTTTACCAAAGGACGGATAAACAAATTTGAGAAGACACGAGGCTGTCATTCACAGCAATTAAAACACCACCACCCATAGTACAATTCATTAGAGATTATTTTATGTCAGATCTATATACATTATATGAATTTCCGAACAATTCCTGATTAGTGATTGATGTCGAGCCAGGTTTCCGTCAAGGCAACAACAGTGAAGTTCCCCTGTACAATAAAGTTGTGAAATTCAATTGTTTTTGTCCGAAGACCACCAGTGTTTTGTTAGTAGAAAGAAATGTCAGAGCTAGATTGGTTGCAATCATAGATCGAATTAAATAAATTTGACTTCGGTAGTTGCTAAATAATAGAAAAATCTTGTTTTCTCTAAACAGAAAATAGTAAAAAGATATAAAAGAGGTAGTAGAAAAACAGGATAATTTTAAAATCTGGGAATAGTATATTTTGTTTATTACAACAGTCTAGTGTTTATTTCCAAGGGGCAATTTCTGATTTTGTTTATTACAGGTATCCATGTGCTAATTTGCTCTCTCTTAAAGACCTTACTAGTTCATAATAAATGAATTTTAAATTACATACAGAGATCCTTTGAATCAAGTTGTGGCATGTCGGGACTTACCCGCTATTTATTATGCAAAGCTCGTCTATTATATTCCGCAGTACGCAAATAATATGATATATCACGTTGTATCCCGTGCAAATCTGCATGGCTTACAGACTGCATTGTTCTCGTAAATTATCTGTTAGGTATGTACGTGGCTCGCTGAAACCTATAAGTGAGCCAACTACTTACCTAATTTGTTCGCAGTTTAATCGTAACATGTCTGCTGTTAGGTACAGAGAAGATTGTTTTACGGGTGCTCATTTCAACCTTTCAACTTGTTTGTAATCAATCAGATTGGAATTGATTGGTCTGATTTGAAAGCGTTTAATATCTGAAGCTATTCACGAGGATGTACCAAAGTGATTGCCTGGCTTAGTTTTATTTAGACAAGTTCCAATTTGTTAGATATCTGCATGAAACAGAGGGATTTTATCTAAAGTTTATGATGATATACCGGGTTAAATGAAATTATATGTGGTGTTTTAGAAAAAATAAACTTGGAATTTTAGGAAAAAAAAAATTTAATTAAGGAAATAGGGGGGAAAATAATACAGTGAAACTTCTGTTAACGAGCACTTCTCCAATAATTCTATCTCGTCGAAAGCAGTTAAATAATTTAGGGTTTTAATTTTTTTGAGAACCGAGGTTAGTTTCTTAAACACATATAACATCAGGAGAATGCTAACTAATTAAAATTTGTAACATACATAACCGATGGAAAAATCCAACGATATTCCACTGCAAAAGCGACGTAAAGTTTAGAAAAAAAGTAAGACTGTAGAAACAAAATAACTATTGACTCAGCTGAAAGGAATCTTTATCTTATTCAGATGTATCATTTTCGAGATAGGCGTAAAATTTTCTTTATGAACTTAGCGATTTTCCTCTTTATTGAACCAATCAGATGAGGATCAATTTTCATTAACATATGAGTGAGTCCTAAATATCTTAAGTGAATTTTTGAATCACAGTAATAGAGTTTTTTGAACCACTGTGTTACTGAGAAGAATTCAAAGAGCATAAATAAGGACGAATGCAGACGAGTGTGTTTCGATATAAGTTTTTGCGGGTTGTAGAATATTAGTAAAGTCAGCTGTATCGGCATTGATAGTAAACATACTAGTCATTTTAGTTCTCTTATTCTTTGGGTTTGATGTGGTTAACAAAGACGAAAACTCCCTCATTTTTGCCATTTTAATCTGCTTCTTGTGAAAGAATCTCATCTAGATTACATTTTGTGTTGTTACTTGAATTTTTATCCATGTTATGTTTATTTGAGGTCTGTGCAATGTTAAGTGTAACTGATTCCATTTGTGTGAATAATGCTTTTTCCATTAGTGAGGATGATGTGTAGGTATCAATGTTTTCATCTAAGACTTGTACGATGAATGGAGTAATTTGTTCGGGTTGCGTAACCGTTAGTAATGACGATATATTAATTTGGGTAGTAGTAATAATAGAGGTAGAAACTAATGAATGTAGGTTAGCTAGAGTTTCAGCTACATTGGTATCGGAAGTCTGCAGAGGATAAATTGCGTTCTGACTTTTGGGGCATTGAGATGCTATGTGTTTTTTTCAATTATAACAAGCCATACTACTATATGTGCATACAAAAAAGCTTACAGCCCTTGGAACGTACAAAATAAAAATTTTTTCCAATATTTCATTAAGTGTTTAACAATTTGTAATGAAAATGGCTTTCTTATCGTTAGGTTTATGTATGACTGACTCCGTAATTTGTTTCTAATACAAGTATTCGACAAGGAATAGTTTTATGTCTTGGAATTATTGTATAAGATCAATATGTAAACCCATTTTCTACAACATTTAAAAAAATCATTATTTTTTATAGTTTAATAGTTCGAACTAAATATTTTTATTATGCTTTATTATTCTATTATTCTACATCAAAGCACAAAACATATATTTGAAAACAAAGCATTGTTGAACTTTTTAGTGCAAAATAGGTCAAAGGTATTTTCAAATATTGTTTTTTCAATTGAGTGAAAAATACACAAATGCTGTGGAAGTGTATTGTGTAAAAATGAAGCAAATGAATTTGTGTTTGAGGACTGTTTATTATTACAGAGGCGGCGTTCATATAAATAAAGCTTCGCTGTTTTAAATAATAAAAATGACACAAAAAGGGGATGAAAAAATTGTAAAAAAAATATTTTGCCACCTCTGTTAATCGCCAAGATATACTTTATGAAAATTAAATAAAATTTGCATTCATAAAATAGTTATCAAAATTTTTAATTTTATTTTTTAAACATTTTGGAAATTTTAAATTAGATACCTTAACAGAACATTAATTTGTACCAATAATATAATAAAAGATATAATAATATATTTACAAGTAGAAATAAAAGTATATCAAGGCTATAGGAAAAGCATAACAATTAAGGTGACCATACACACACTAAAAGTTCTCACCTAGATAAGTATTTATCTTATCAAGTAACCATTATGTGTGATGATTCACCGTAAGGAAGATGAACATCAAAAAGTGATCTAAAGACAGTAGAGAGGGAGATGTGACTATTAAGATGATTTTTTTACCTCATTGACATTATCGTCGATACTGCATGGTACATTTGGTTTTTTCTAAATTTGAAAATATTAACAAACATCAATTACAAATCAGAATAAGATAATTCTACAAAAAAAAGAAAATATTTCAAAATGTACTTTCAATATAACTCCAATGATTATAGTTAATCCAACTAGTTTACTTTTTTATTTGTGAATGTTAAACAATTAGTTATAAAATTATAATATTTGTAATCTATACAGGGTGATTCTTCATATACTTCTTTTTTAACTCTGTTAATCTAGAAGTTACTAATATAAACAATTCTTTCAAAAAATTTCAAAAATACAAAAATTAATTGGGATTTGAGTGTGGTGACCTATGGTTCCACGCAAGGAAGAACGTAATTATTTTCAGCGTAGAAAAATCAGTGAAACTGGACAAGTTGCGTAGCCACAGAGGTTTTCTCTTTTTCTATTTTTGAGGGAAAGAATTGTTTGTTTTAATGACTTCTTTATAAAGATAAAAAAGAAGTATTAACTTAGAAATAACACTGTACGCACGATATGTGTTGTTAGTTTATAAAATTGTGCTAATCTGACATTTTACATAGTTTGCATATTTTCTTGGTTATTATCAGCACTGTTACTTCAAAAACTATTATAATAATGAATATGCCATATTATTAGTATTACCCAGTCATGGTAAAACACTCTGTTTACCTTTAAAATTGTATAAAAGAAAATAGCAGAAGTAAATCAATAAATGTTAAAACCGTTTTCATTTTTGAAGTCAAAAGGTTTGCAGTTAATATTTGTTCTACGTGACTTCAACTTCAAATTTAAATTGTTTCGAATTACAATTATTCATTTTATATTGACGGAAATTGTTCAAGTACAAAGTGAATTTGTATTGATTTTTTAAAACTATTGAATACTTTGTTGAGTAATATTTAATATCACATGAAAAAAAGCAGTCGCCTAAAAGAGTGTGATATTGAATTAAAGTTTTAAGTATTCCTTGCTCTATCTAGTAAGTGGGGTCTGAGCTAGTATTATTTGATAATAGATATATAAAATTTTAACGTTAACATTTCCATGTGGGTGTCAAGAGATACTTTTTATAGAGCACTCATAAATTTAATAGGTTTGTATTTCGTTTCAAAAAAAATTTGTGTTGTCTTTAATTACAGTAACACTTAGAAAACTAGCAGCAACTCTTGACAGACATAATTTATCAAATTAGTTGATAGTTTTTCGTCTGATCAGTTTCTTAAAGAAGGGGGTTCAGAAAGACCTTCTTGTGGCCCCATACAAGATCCAGTTAACTTAAGAGCTTCAACTTAAAGATGACGAACGTCATCAGACATACACTAATGTGATGTTGCAGATCAACAATAAGTTAGCAAGAGTTAGGAAGAATATTCTTACGATTATAAAAGATGAAATTGGGGGACTGAACACCCATAAATAATTCACCAATGACGTTTACATTCTCAGAGAGTAACTAGAGTGGTGTGCCATTTGGGCTAGATGCTGATGCTGAAGGTAATATTGTATAAGTAATTGGTAAACGATACCATGAATATTTTCTTACATAGAGTAAATGATTTGGGTCTATAAACAATGTGATGTTAACAGGATGGCACCAGATCACATATAACAAGAGCTTTGATGAAAGATTCTTTGAATGGCTTAATTTACGTTGATAATTTTTTCCACAAACTATTGATAAATCTTTATCTAAAAGATGTAGGAGGGTGGGTTGATTAACAACATTTAGGCTTCATTGGGTACATTGTAAACTTGTCTCTCCACTTGTCAAAAATCTGCTTCCAGCGCCTTAAAGTCATGTAGGTTATCAAATCATCAAAAACCTGGTGGTTGTCACTAGAAGTTTCTAGGGAAAGCCAACCTCTCAAGGCAAAATCCTAAAGGTTATTAACGTCACCGAGAGGTGTGTATAGATGCCTCATTTTTGGAAGTGGCCATTTTCTGGACTACTGCCCATATGGTTCGTGTAAAGAAATTATATCTGACCACTCCACAAAGCATATTGAACAATTGAACGAAAACATTTGCAAAGCTATAGCTTGAATATCGGTAAAAATTTGCCAGTAATTGATAATGCCATAAGTATTAAGAGTAATTTTAAAAAATCGACTATAAAATCGTGCAGATGTCATCACCACCTGAGGTACTTCCTTACTAGCAAAAAAAGAATCATAGAAATCGGACAAGGCTGTAAAGAATTATCCGTAAACATACATAAAAATGAAGAGTTTGGGGATTTTCTCATGGACCAATTATTAGATTTTGACCAAATTTATATGGGACACCGTGTAAAAGAATTATCGCTGAACATACATAAAATAATATTTATATACCCACAAATTGAGAACCTCCTCCTTTTTTGAAGTTGATTAACAAGAATCGCAGTCAGAGGTGTTAATTAAGGAAACATTATTTTTATTACATAAAATACAACCTTACAATTTGTAGGTGTAAGAAAAAAGAAAGTATATTTTATTCAACTCAATAAATCGCCGCCTTAGTTCACTTAGAACGGATGTTCAATTATTAGCAAATACGAACTTCCAACTTATTTCAATCTATATACCTATATATTGTACTAACAGCTGAAGTCCATAGAATAATAAAAAGAATACTACAGAATTCACTAAGGTCTGTTGTCACTTGTGACTTAAAATCCTTGACCCTGGAGTCTCCTGCAGAGGTGTACCCCAGGGATCGCCCTTAAGCCCATTATTGTTCAAACATCTCGTGCAACGTTTTTCAAAACCTTCCTCAAAGTATCCAAACAACTGGCTTCGCCGATGACTTCGCCTTAATATGTGCTCAAGATTCCATCCTAGAAACCATCAACATCCTCAACATTGCCTTATCTAATATTTCTGATCGACTTTCTACTATGGACCTGTCTCTTTCGCCTAAAAACAAAATCCAAACACATTCATCCGCATCAATGACACTCCCATTATGTGGAAACCTAACCACAGATATCTAGGAACAGTTCTAGACGAACACCTTAAATGGAACCTTCACATCGATGCAATAGCAAACAAGGCTGCGAAATCAATTAACCTAATGCGTTCTCCATGCGGAAAATAGTGAGGAAGCCACCCTTTTATTCTCTTAAACATATACAAAGCCACAGTCCTGCCCCACTTAGACAATAGATGTATATTATTTGGGAGATTTGCAAAAATCCGATTAAAAAAAACTTGACAGACTATAATACCAAGCTCTCAGAGTCGTTTCGGGATATCTGAAATCAACTCCTACCAATATATTACTTTCGGATTGTGGATAGTTCCCTCTCCAAGTAAGAAGAATGCATTTATCGGTATAATATGTCGGCAAAGGAATGGCCTACAAAGAAATCGTAAAAGAACTTTTCACCGATTGGGCATGAGACCCTAGTTTCTGGAATTCTAGAAACACCCCATCAATAATCGAAGCATTCCAAAAATATTCGTTTTTCCTACTATATACATTATCTCTAGACAAACTGCTTTGCCATTTATTCTCATTCAACTCTCAAATTTCTCACATCAAAATTGTAAATTTGGATCTAAAAAAACAATCAAACTGCAATGGACTTTTCTTGAAAAAAGTAAAATACTTTATTCAGAAATTATCACATGATACTCACAGATGGCTCAAAACCATCGTCCAAAGTGGCGTACAGAGTTTACTCGCCCAATCACTTCTCTATCTGTAACCAACTCCCAAATTTCTTTTCAGCAATGTCATAATCTTTTCTGATTCACAAAGCGCCATAATGGCTATCACACAAAGATCATTTTCTTCATCATCAGACTCGATCATCCTAAAAATCGAAGATATGTACTATCAATTATCTAGTCAAAATAAAGACATACGATTTGCATGGATTTCAAGCCACCAAGGCATCACGGGCAACGAAAGAGCAGATGCCATTGGAAAGAAGTGTGGCAAGGCCACATTTCCTCCTGGACACTACAAGGATGTCATTAACTCAATCAAAGTACAGAGTTTCGAAGAATGGTGTGACTTGTTTGAAAAAATTGGAAAGTGCAAAGGAATTATATATGCTCAATTCACAAAAAAGCCTAAAACGTTCAAAAAATACACCGACACATCCAGAAAAGAAATTTGCATTATATCTCGAATGAGAGTAAACTACTGCTTAACAAGGTTCTACATAAATAGACTGAAGATGATTCCTAGTGACTTGAGCGATTGTGGACAAAGTCAGGACTTGCAGCATATTTTTGCTCATGTTAATTTTTCTCATGTTTCCACAAATAAACACCAATATAGAAGTTCTACATAAATCCTTGAAGATTCCATAAAATATATACGGCATCCAACATCAAACTATAGTACAACTATCAACTGTGAGTTAATAAAAACAGTGTGTGATTCAAAAGTGAAGCCATAAGAGCCCTACCATACCGTAAAGTAGGTGCAAATAATCGTCGAGACCACCACCAATCAACCTAAAACCTTAGGCGGAATAGCCCTGGCAGCTGAGGCCTACAAAAATTGAAAAGAAGAAGACTTAAATTCAATCAGGCGAATCTGGTTGGTTGTTTATATTGCTTTCCTATAAATTTTGTATTTTGTGACATCCACCCTAAATGAACTTAAACGGATAAATAACATATTAAACTTATAAACGTTGCTCCTGCCCACCCTATACTGGGTCTTTCATTAGTAAACGGACAAACGTTAACCTTGGATAAGGGGCACCAAGATCGTTCTATGGTTAATGAGTCTCACGTCATTAATAACAGAGATATAGGTCTATAGACTGGTCGTACGAATTGGTAAAAATTTCTTTTGGTATTTTGTTTTTTTTTTGTTATTAAATGTAACTTAACTAACCCTATTTTTTACATTACATATCATTATATAATATGGAGTATATTTTGAAATATTTTCTTCTATATATATTTAAAAAACACAAAGAAAAACTGTAAAACCCAAAACTTTCAAATGGGATAAAAAATTCTTAAGAACTTCGAAAGTGGATGTTTACAAAGTTTACTTACTTTTCGGCTTCTGGAGGTGGGGTTTTCAGGCTTTTGAAGGCCTTCAACCACTTATTTTTCATGCTAGCCGTCGATGCGCCGGACATTTTTCGTTCGCGATTCACCGAGTCGCCTTCGAGTTTGTTCGAAAAAAGTTCTTTCTGAAAAAAAGAAAGAAAAATCATGGAAGCAGTAGGTATTGTGATTGATTTAGAGCAGTTGTCTCTAAACTACGGCGCGCCAGTGTCATCAATCCGAGCTTGCGACAGCTTATTGTTGCTGTGATAAGTTGGATAGAAAAAAAAAAAAAACAGAATGACAATCACTCTGATTTATTTACTTCTTAGATATAGCTTAATGACAAGTATAATTCGCAGAGAATTTAAGTTAAGCATAATAATTAACAAATAATTAAACCAAATCCTACTAACATTAGGTTTGTTTCAACTTGGTGTTTGGTGCAGTTCTTGTATCATACCAACAACAGTTCATAAACGATGTACTGCGCAAGCGCATCTGCAAGCGCATCTCTGAATGGTTTTGGAATCGGAAAAGAGTTAAAACGCTTTTAAAATTGTTGAAGGTCCGTAAATAGAAAAAATAAAAGAAGAAGAAAATTCTAACGTATATTATCTAACATGTATATTATCAATCTATTCTAAGCATAGACTACAGAACGAATAAGTAGACTATGTTAGTTTACTAAACGGATATAATTATTTCATATGCATTCTTCCAAACACACTGTATGGATATGAAAGACACTAACTACAGTTAATATTTAATGACCGGTTCACTATACAGTTTAAACTAAGATTACATTTTAACTGCCTATTGTACAACCCATCGGTTATTGTTAAACATAGTTTTAAAAATTACAATTTGTAATTTCAATAAAACTAGATTAGTTATTTTAGAGTACATAAATGTTTCAAATATAAAACGAAATAAAATAAAACCAGAACTGTCGCATAAAAGGCAGAGAACATAAAATGTGCTGTAATGAATTCATTCGGATCGAAAGCTTGTTGTTTGAATTGTGAAAGCGAAAACGTTAAAAAAATATTTCGAATATATACATAAAACGGATAAGCATACAGTGGAAATCGAAACGAAATTGCAAATATTTTGATTAATATTTACAAAAGTAGATAACCCGACAAATGCAAAAGGTTGTCAGAAGTTGTTTTTTAAATTAGCGTTATATAAATTATCTCTTTATACGGTTTTTTCTTGCTATTTTTATTAACAAAAATAAAATACATAATATTTTTACTTTCCTATCTGTATACAGATATAAGGAAAGTATAGGAATCATGATTTTTTTCGACCTTACGTTTTGAGGTCCCCTGAATCCGTTTTGACTATTTTCGCGATGATGTGTGTGTGTGTGTGTGTGTGTGTGTGTGTGTGTGTGTGTGCGTGTGTGTCGTTCTTTGCTTTTGAATGATGTATCATAGAGACCACTCCGATCTTGTAATAATTTTTAATTGATGGTTGTTCACAAAATTTCCCCGCGCTCCAAAAACAGCAAAAATTTGAGATTCAATAAACAAAGATTAAATGAAAATTCCAAAAAATTAGCGTATACAAATTTCACAGATGACAAAGAACCTTATGAGGACCCATAATCAAGAAAATTTTGAGGAAATTAGTGCAATACAAAAAAAATAGGAACAAATTTCTGGCGAGGTCAAAATTGCCCGGGAGCAGAAAGTTTGACCCGTGTTCTGACATGGCCAAAAGAGTCAAGCGTGACTTAAGTTACAGGGTATTATAGCAGCAGAATTCCTCTTTCACATGAACTTTGAATCATGAGATAATATCCATTTTTAACAAAGTTATTGAATAATTTGTCCCCCCGCTGATGTGTAAATACACGAACTGTGCTCTCCGGCATACAACCCAGAAGCTCAATATTCAAGGCGCGCTTGGTGCCGTTTTTCTCGAAACCGGGCAAATTTTCGAGAAAAATCATAAGGACCATTTTTGTAGAAAATTAACTAAACTTCAATTTTTATCTGAACCAAAAATCTCTAACTGCCATATTTTAGGAGATATTCGCTGAAAACCTATATTTCTGGTCTTTTGGGGCCATTTTCTCGGCCATCGCACGCGTTTTCCACGCAAACTTTGTCCCATGTTTAATGAGGTACCAAAAGCTACTTCCAACCGGAAGATGAAAATAGGGCGTAATTAAGTCCAACTTTATCCCTTTATTTATTGGACTACTTCTCGATTTCCTCTGTAAACACGTGACCGCACCTCGGACACATTTAAATTATCTCCGCAAGAGAATAAATGAAGTTGATGGCAGTTAGCTCCAATTATCTAACTAATAAAAATGTTCTTTTTAATATACGTGAATTGTTAGTTTTTGTAACATATTTATATGTTCTAATAACAATATATGTTCACATGGTTTTGTTTAAGTTTATTTGTTATATTTTTGGTCAACTTTTATTGTGACATCAATAATATATGGAAAGGTCTAGATGAGCTGATTTTAAAAAATATAACCTTCATAAAACTGTACTATGTCGACATATTTTACTTTACCTACGAGGTACCGATATTATCCATAAACATAAGTTATTTTCTATATTTTTATATGAAAATTTTAAAAACCAAAAAGTAAGAAATTATAAATGTTTACGAAGAATTTTTATATGGTTTGATGCTATATTGATAGTTATCAATTGAAATAATTTAATTAACGTCTTTTTTATGTTCGAGAGTGGACAACACATTTTAAAAAGTTTAAGGTAGAAAACCAATTTTTTAGAGTATCAGCGAACTCAAAATAGTTATGTGCAGTGTGTTTCGAAGTGTCTATAAGCTTTCTGTAAAATTTAAATAGTAATATTTGCAGTTCACGTTTCATGGTATACACATTACCAATATATTTTCATTTTTTCTATGGTTCATATTATCTATAGTCGATACTATTTATTAATTTTGATGTTTGCTACTTTCGACATCTTGTAGTTTCAAGATATTGTATTGTCAATTTTTTGTTTATCGATATTTTTTATTACACCATTTACTTTGGTCTTATAAATTAACTTTTTTATCATAAATTGAACGTGCAATCTCTTTTAAACTAAACTAGGATGGTAAGATGATAAGTTATAAAACTTTTCACTTTTATAAAACTGTGTTACTAAAAAAAATCTAATATACATTCATTTTATACGATAAAATCAATAAAACACGATAGTTATTTACTTACCAAGTGAGTTTTCAGCGTCACCCAACCCATTTTACCCGAAAAATTCACAAAAAACCTGACTCAATAATAACCTCAATCGAGCGCAGACGGATCAGATTTACCGTCGAAAAGTTTAGCTTTATTGTCAGCGAAAACCGTTATCACGACAAATACTATCACAATTTGGGGCAGAAAATATCACAGCGCGGACTTTCGATAACAATTCGTACAATTCTGGATAAAAATATACCTATCTAACGAGAAAAACAGTAAACACGTTGTTCCAGAACCTGTTCAGGAGCTAGGACAACAATTTATTGATGATCCTGCCTGCGCAAGGACTTTAGCGCGCACGCTGTAAAGAGAGTTCGGTGAAATGTATACGACGGATGGCGAAAGTGAACGAGGAAAATATTGAGGGAAATCAAGGAGTTTTAAAACTTTAGGATTCCCATCTCCATTAGCGGTGGCGTATACTCTTTGTCTCAGAAAAGTTATATTTAATATTTAATAATAATTAAGAGTTGATTAACTTCAAACCGGATGATGGCCCCCTAATGGCTCATATATCTGTATTAAATTCGGCCAAAGTATATTATGTTTTTTAAAAATTATGTCCCTATTGGTTTTAGTTTAGTTAATTTATTTAAAAGATAAGTAGGTAAGTACATTAATATATTTTGATTTTCTATCCTCCATATTTTTATTCATAGTTAATATTATGTTATTTGGTATTTAGTTATTTTGACAGTTTGTACTTTTCACATTTTGTACTTTCAAGACTCCATCTATACAGATCTGTACAAAAAAATCTGATGTGTCCAACACATGACTTTCCTATCTAGTTATTACAGGCGTTTTCCGTTTATTGTGTACAACCTATTGCAGCATCTCTATAAATGTTTAGAGAATAAACTAAATATATATACATTGTCCACATACATCTACCGCGAAACATTTTTCTATAGATATTCATTGAAAATGAAAATACTGAAAAATTTAAATTTAGCACTTTTCCTACAATTTTTCCATTACGGTCCATTTAAAAAAAATCATGTATAAACAAATATTATAGAGATCGATATCGCAAACAACTTTTATTTCAACAATTTTCATAAAAATCAGAATTTTGCACATTTTGTCAAATTTCTCGAATACGGACCATTTCAGGAAATTTGTACATAAGGCAAAAATTATAGATAATAATATTAGAAGTAACTTTTATTTGAACAATTTTCTTCTCAAAACATAAATAACAGATATATTCCATAAAATATATAAACGGCCTCCCATAAAGTACCCCCCCAGATGTTCCGACTTTGTCCAAAATCTAATCATTTCACGTCAGGCCGAAATAAAACTTAAGTTTAAAATTTATTGATTTTTTCTTTATCCGTTTTTGAGTTTTCTTCAAATTTCGAAATTTACACATTTTCTCAAATATCTCGAATACGGTCCATTTTAGAGAAATTATTTATGGGACAAAAATTATAGAGAATTATATTACAAACAACTTTTGTTTGAACAATTTTTATAAAAAAAAAATATTTTTTTACGTTTTGTCAAATTTCTCGAATACGGACCATTTTAGGAAAATTTTGTAAATAACAAAAATTATAGATAATAAAATAAGAAGTAACTTTTATTTAAAAAATTTTCTTCCCCAAACGTAAATAACAGATATATTCCATAAAATATAAAAATGACCACCTATAAAGTACCCCCCAGATGTTCCGACTCTGCCCAAAATCTAATCAGCTCATTAGACGCTGGAATAAAGCTTAAGTTTGAAATTTAGTGTTTTTCCGTGTATCGGTTCATGAGTTATGCGTTATACAGACACACACACACACACACACAGACAGACAGACATCATCGCGAAAATAGTCAAAACGGATTCAGGGGACCTCAAAACGTAAAAATCCGTCGAAAACTCGAGGTCGAAAAAAATCATGATTCCTATACTTTCCTTATATCTGTATACAGATAGGAAAGTAAAAATGAGTATTATTGGGCAACTACGTCAAGTTTATCAGTTCCTATTTAATAGAAGTGTCTGAGTGTGACTTTATGTTGTTTTAGATTTTGCGTAATTTTGATTCATTCAGGCTTGCTCCAGAGCTTGCATATTGGACCTTTTGTTTATCCTCTTTGTTAATGACGTAACATAAGTTATCTCCTTCATGTGTATCGCCTAAAAAAGGTTTCAATCCTT